>OY776297.1:26709844-27309844 GCA_963675345.1 Trididemnum clinides
TAGAAAGTTAGGTAGAATTTGACAAAAATAAGCAAGCACGTACAAACGTTTTGTATTTATGCAGGTCATATCGGTAATTAATGTCCTAGTTTGTTGAAAAACATAGCTGAAAGTGTTTTCAGATGCTAAGTTCCGTCAGACTTGGTTCGTTTCAGAGTTAAAGATTGTGGCTGAAGCTCTTAGAAACGGTTACCATGAGAAACGTATAAAAACAAGTTCAGAGACCTAGATTTTTTGATTAATTTTTGCTTAGTAGTTGCCAATACACGAGTGTTGAAGTAGTCTTAATGCATCATAAAAAGATTGTTAGTTAAATAAGATCACTTATAATTGAAAATTTTTGTTTAATAACGTTGCCAACCAAACTTTTGTGAGCTTAGGGTTATGCAATAAAAATTAAAGGCGACTTAACAACAAAGTTGAGGTTCTTTTTGTTTTGTGAATGCATATAACTGATAGTGTGAGAGTTTAAAATGGTGTACAGGCAATTTTTTTGCTTTGTAAACGCATTTAGGTTTTGTAAAGTTTTGCAAGTGTTGACAAGTTTTTAATTTGTGGTGTTTTAGGTCAACATAAAAGAGTTAAAAATTCGATGTTCAGTTAAAGTTGAAGCTTTGCAAGAGTTCATACGTATTTGTAATTGCTAGCAAACGCTCTGAAAAAACTATGAATGCGGTTCTTATTTCTTGAAAAGTTGATAAAATATTTGATAAACGATAATTTTCTATTTTTTCACTAATAAAATTGATAGCAGATGTAGATTTTGTAAAAACGTGAGAGTTGAAACTGTAAGCTCACAAACAAACAGACTAAAACCGTTCAAGTTCTGACTTGGTAATTTTATATAGAAAAATTTGTCCTGTTTTCAAAATTTTGATCTAAATAGCTTCTAACAATCTGGAACTAATGAGTTTTCACACGATGTTATACCTATGTGTTCATGCACAAGAACGACAATAAAATTACATGACATCAAGAAAACGGATAATATTTGGAATCAATCATTTCAGATAATTGTGGAAGTGATATTTCAGCTGGATAGTGTGGGTGGGGAAAAATATTCCTGCAAAAATACGAAGGTATTGGCGAAAACAAACGGTAAAGTTTGCAAATCCGCGGTTAGGTTGTGATGTTTGGAGCAGCACTGAAAACTCAAAAATATGTGATGGAAGCCAAATAACCTCAAAATGTTAAGGTTTTTATTAAAAGCAGCTAAAAGTTGCATAACGGGGAAAAGTTGGTGGTAAAGCGAGATTCGTTTTCAGTGATGTCGGCTCTGACGTATGATATTAAGTTTTATCAGCTTAAAAATAATGTTTGATTTGTCAGCATTTAAACGTTTAGGATTAATACGTTATATTGTGTTAAGTTAAATTATAGCAATCTAGTTGCTGTAACAATATTAAAAAAAAAACGAGATTTCACAACTTTAAAGCTATTTCAACTCAAAAAGATGTCAAATATACGTTTCCTCAAAACATCTTTTTAGGAATTGGAAATTAACGGCAATTGTTTTGTGTATATACGACCGTGAGAGCACCAGTATGTGCTACATTTCCTTCGTTGGTTCGCTGTATGCATCGTTCAAATTGGTGATAACCACGGGCTACTGCGTACTTATCGGTCACGTGTGTTTTACGCATTCATGACGTCTCGGCTTCAAACGAGTTATCCTTTGAAAACTACTCCTTTATAGCGTCAGTCAATGTATTGCAATTCAACGAAACGATCCATTCCCGTTTTCTTATCTATCACGTGGTTAGCGATTTTAAGCACGATAATTCGTGACGTTTCATCTTTGTTATAGCAAAAATAAAGTTGTGCACCTGACGATGGCAAAAGACTATAAGAATTTCTCTAAGGTCACAGATTTAGCAGTTGAGCGAGTGAAGTCCTAAATTTTGTGAAACCGATATTGCGAAAAGAAGATATACACCTTTAACGACGCGTATTAAGAACAGTGTTTGAGAGAAGACGTTCGACAAGTGAAACGATGCTGGTGAATGAAATTGAAAGTACAAAAAATTGAAGAGAAGTGTCGGAATTATGTGATAAGGAACCTGTGTTTTAATGTTAATTTGTAATGTGTCACAAAAAATGAGAAAAATTTAAACATTTAAAAATAATAATAATTTGTAATACTGTATAAATATTGAAATTCAACGCTCTGTGAATTATTTCAAGCTCCATGACAAAAGGTAAACTTAAATCTCCACTCGTTTTGCTTAAAATAGAACTATTGGTTGGTTGTGTTTCTGATAAATTACAAAATTTTTACTATAAAACGGTTAAATTAACCTAGTCTAGAGGAATAATTTTGCTTTAATTGGTAAATGTGTCTTTCTTAGTACATTGAACTTGACTCTTCCCTGAGATTTGTAACATTGAAGAACAAGTATTAACAGATTTGATCACACGAACCTTGTATAATGAGTCTATACAACATTACTGTTTACAAGAGTTTTTGAGTAACAACGCTATCATACGGAATCGAGATTGTTTAAGCAAAAGTAGCGGCTGCTTCTTGGTCTGAAATCACATTGCATGGTACAGATCAACTCATAATAAGACGATGTTTGAACGTGAATGAAGAAAAATGCATCTTATTTAAAAATTTTATCTTTTACTGTGTTTTTTCAGTTTGTTATTGTTAAAGTTTTGTTGATAGGTACGGCAGTTCATTTTGATGGTCTTTTTGCCGTCTCGTTGTCAAGTGATTTTTTTTTCCGCGTTTATACAAATTTGTAGTTTCGATTGCTCAATAAACTTCCTAAATTGAACAACCTAGAACGCTGGCATTGTAATTACGTAATGCAGAAACCGCATAAATAGTTAGCTAAATTGATAAATCTTTTATCATAAAAGCGTGTGAACATTATTGGAAACAAATATGCAATCGAGTTTGAATGATCTTAATCGTAAAATGTTAAAAAACAGTTAGCCTCAAAATTGTATGCTTTGGCTAGTTCTAAGAGCGACGTTACATTTTACTAACTTTTTCCCACCACTTTACTTTAACATCATTTCGTCACATCCCAGCAAACAATTTTATCAGAATTATGAAACCATTGTGTAATATTATCCCGTATTGGATAATTCTTATGCTACCGCATAAGGTTTGCACCATACCAAACAAACAACTGTATACAAATTACATAATCATTGTGCAATAACTTCATATACAACAAGTCAAATATTACCATAAGGTGTCAAGGTTTGCACCAAACTCCTTAAAATATTCTACATGACAACCACACCATGTTAGGGTTAGAACTAGATTTAGCTTCCTCAGATCCAAAGTTAACTCCCTCCGGCCTTCTTCAGATAAAACTAGTGTCCTTTGACCTGTGGTTAGTTTCCTTAGGACTATAATTAGCTCTCTCAGACCTAGAGTTAGCACCCTTGGATTTAGGTTAGCTCACAAAAATTAATAGACCTAGGGTTGGATCTCTTACATAGGGTTAGAATTACAGTTAGGTTAGGGTTAGAGTCCCACGGTCTGGTTGAAAACAGAATCATGATGGATTGTGTAATAGGGATGCAACTACATTCTCACAGTTTAGTTAAAAACCGATTTCATCATTGAAATACAGAATCACACCCTGAAAACCACTATATATATATTGGTAATAATTAGATCAACTACCAAATGGTGGTAAGTTTTGCACCAAACTTTTTGAAATACCGTCCACACCGTGTTAATATTAACTCTCTCAGATCTAAAGTTAGCTCCCTACGTCCTCCTTCAAATAAAATTAGTGTCCTTAGACCTTTGGTTAGCTCCCTTAGAACTTTTCATCATGTAAGCACAATATAGAGAAAAAGATTTGAGCTTGGACAAGTCTGGACAAGACAGAGACAATATATTCTCACCAACAGGTGAATAAAATGTGATCTTTTTACATTATATACTAAAATTTTCTATGGACAAGTCTGGACCAGTCTACACAAAAGCAAAAATCATGGTTAAATACGTCATGGATTGCGCAATAGTGATACATTCCCACGGTCTTGTTAAAGCTTACGTCATGGATTGCGCAAGAGTGATACATTCCCACGGTCTTGTTAAAGCTTACGTCACGGATTGCGCAACTACATTCCCACGGTCTTGTTAAACACGTCATTGAAATAAGATATCACAACCTGAAAACCGTTAAATCATAAGAATGACATCAAACTTTTTAACACCGTGTTGGGATGTACTCTTTCAACTTAGTTCTCTCAGATCTAGAGTTAGCTCCCTTCGACCTCCCTACATAAAATCTAGAGTTAGCTCCCTCTGAACTCCTTCAAATAAAATCTAGGATTAGCTCCTTCAAACTCCTTCAAATAAAATCTAGGGTTAACTCCCTCCGACCTCTTTCAAATAAAATCTAGGGTTAGCTTCCTTAGAACTACGGTTAGTTCACATACAGTTAGCACCCTCAGACCTAGGGTTGGCTCCCTTAGATTGACACTCTGAGACCTAGGGTTAGCTCTGTTAGAGTTAGCGCCCTCAGACCTAGGGTTGTCTCTCTTAGAGTTGGCACTCTCATACCTAGGGTTAGCTCTGTTAGAGTTAGCGCCCTCAGACCTAGGGTTATCTCTCTTAGAGTTGGCACTCTCATACCTAGGGTTAGCTCCCTTAAAACTACAGTTAGCTCTCTCACGTCAAATAGATTTAACACCTTCATATTTAGGGTTATCTTCCTCACAAAAAGTAGACTAACTCCCTTACACACGATTAGGGTTAGGGTTAAGGCTAGGGTTAGGGTTACGGCTAGGGCTAGGGTTAGGGTTAGGGTTCAAAAATCCCCTCATTCGTGACCAAAAATTCCCCAACTCGTGACCAAACATTCCCCTACTCGTGACGTCATAGCACCGCCTAATAGCACCGCCTAAATCCTCACCAAATGGACCATCCTATACTACTAACACCCCAATTTTTAAAAAATGTTTATAACTTCTATGATTTAATGTGGTTCTCTATATCTTTTCAGGTACTTTCCTAAAACATTTAGGGTGTAAATACACCAGCTGCAGTATAGTTGTATAGCAATTATTTTCCGAGTTATACAGTTTTTTTACTCTCTGGGGTATCCAAAGACCCCACGTGACCAACACCGTTACACAATGTCTGTGTAACACCCCAATTTTTTAAAAATGTTTATAACTTCTATGTTTTAATATGGTTCTCTATATCTTTTCAGGTACTTTTCTAAAACATTTATGGTGTAAATATACCAGTTGTAGTATAGTTGTGTAGTAGGTAATTATTTTCCGAGTTATACAGTGACAAAAACAAATATAATGGATTATGATGCAAATGAAGCAAGAATACGAAAAATGCTAGATGAAGTAAATGTAGATAGTTCATTCACAGAAGATGAGATGGAAAATATTCTTCAATCTGACAGTGAAGGTGAAGAAGGTAATGTAGAAGTGAATGAGTATTATCCAGAGTCAGACCCAGAAGATTCAGACGCCGATGAATCAGAGACAGATGATCACTCTGCAGAGCCCAAAAAGGAAAAAAAGGAAACAGTCCAAAAGCGATGGATGGGAAGGAAAAGACAAGAAAACATGGTGGAATAAAGATCCTTTTACGATTTCAGGTCGTACTCGCTCATCTAATGTAATCAAATTTACATCAGGACTGAAAAGACCAGCTCTCAATGTCAATACTCCTGAAGAACTTTGGAGTGTCTTCATTACTCCGGAGATAATTGATATATTAGTAGAACATACTAATTCGATAATAGCTACAATGAAAGATAACTATACTCAATCATGCAGAACAAACGACACTGATCATATTGAATTGAAAGCAGTGATTGGTCTGCTAATGTTAGCTGGAATCTATCATGCTAATAGACTGAACCTTGAGGAAATTTGGAGCACCGATGGCACTGGAATCGAGGTATTTAGACTGACCATGTCACTAAATCGCTTCCGTTTCTTGTTGCGCTGTTTACGATTTGATGACAAAGCAACACGTGCGGAAAGGAAGAAAGTGGATAAGTTAGCACCAATTAGGCAGATATTTGAAATGTTTGTTGAGAACTGTAAAGCAAACTATGTCCCTTCAGAATTCATGACCATAGATGAAATGCTTGTTGCCTTCAGGGGTAAATGTTCATTTAGACAATACATACCAAGTAAACCGGCAAAATATGGAATAAAAATACATGCAATGTGTGATGCCAAGACTTTCTATGTTTATAACATGGAAATTTACGCAGGATTACAACCAGAGGGGCCATACAAAACTGATAAAGTGTACAATTCATCAATTGCTGTGGTAACAAGACTTATAAGTACAATCTCTAAATCTGCCAGAAATGTTACGTTTGATAATTGGTATACCAGTTACAGCCTAGTAGAGTCATTATTACATGATCATAACCTTACAGCTGTTGGAACTCTGAGAAAAAATAAGAGAGAGATTCCTAAAGAATTTTTGGATATAAAGAAAAGGCCTATATGTGACAGCATGTTTGGTTTTAGAGATGAGCTTACATTAGTCTCATACACACCAAAGAGTAAGAACAAGAAGAAAAATGTTGTTCTTATTAGCAGCATGCACCACGATAAGAAGATCGGTGAAACTACTGGTGAAGAAAGAAAACCTGATATTATTACATTTTATAATTCAACCAAAGGAGGAGTAGATGTGGTAGATATGATGATGGATGAGTATAGCGTATTCAGAAACAGTCGACGTTGGCCTCTAACTGTGTTTTTTGCTCTCTTGAACATCTCTTCCGTAAACTCTTATGTCCTGTATGCTCACAACCCGCAGAATAAGCTGAAGCGTCGAAAATTCATCAAGAGCATAAGTCTTGCACTATTACAGGATCATCAGAAGAGGAGACTCCAGAATGAGCGGCTGCCGAAGACTCTCAGAACTGCTGTTGCAAGATTTGTATCAAAACCTACAGAAATGACACCAATTGCATCACAGCCTTCACAAACTAAGGCAAAGAGATGTGAAATTTGTCCCAGGTCAAAGGACCGAAAAGTTAAATCAGTATGCTGTACTTGCAAGAAACATGTATGCAGTCAGCACAGTAAGATGACAACCTGCATCGAGTGTGACAATGAAAACATAAGTGGTGAATCAGAGTGAATCGTAATTCTTACATTTTATTGTTTTTTGAAATAAATATATTTTGAACTTACCTTAGTGGGATATTTCTTATGTATTTGATTGTATAATATCAAAACTGACAACGGTATTTGTTAGCTTTTGTTGTCAAGTTAAGTTATGATCCGTATAAGAAATATTTGTTTTGAATTCGAATATGGAGAATATATTGTTTATAATTTCTTTAAATCTGATCAATCAGGCATCAAAGAGTTTAATTGTGTTAGTTAATATATCTTGAACCAGTTAGAAGTTGTTTGATTCACCATAAATACTATTTTTTGATTGGGGTGCGCAGACACCCCACGTGACTAACCATGTTTGGACATCCCACGTGACCAACGTAGGGTTAAATAGAAAAACAATGGCTAATAGGTTTTTAGTTGGTCGGGAAATTGAGTATAAACCAGCTTTGACTCTCAGTTTGCACCAGAAAACTACTGTTTCAGCACGTGCAGAATCCAGAATGAGCCCAAATACCAAGCCAAACTCGCTCACGAATATTGCAATATTTTAAAGACTCAAACTCGGCCGAATATTAAAATCAATCATGGCATGAGCTTATATGCATAAATAAACAGATAAAGAACTGTCTCATACAAAGGTGGTGACCACGACGATGACAACGGTCAAAAACTATCACGTAATTCGGTGTCATACACAAAACATTTCAATATGCTATTATGGTGAAATTGATGTTGAAGCTTGTTGCTATTCAGTTTTAGATCATGCAGATTTCATTCTGTAATCATCAATACGGCAACTTTTGCAATTTGTTTTGCAGCTTCGGGCAGATTCCTAGTATGTAAATTTATTAATGGAGATGCTTTAAGCTGTTCGCAGAAATTTTGCGGTGTAAAGTTGTGCTTTTTCGGATACAACTTCTTACTGCAAATTTTACCTAATTTTGTGCATCGATCCAGCAAAAATACAATTATAAAAGGATGCTTGAACTTGAAGATTTCCCCATCTCCTTTCTTTTTCGAGATTAATTATGCGAAAGTAACAATTTTTCTCATTATGGTTTCCCAACAAACAGAAAAATTTATTTAGAGATCAACTACTCTAAAGTGAAACTTTTGCTCATTTTGCTTTCCAAACAAACACGAGGGCCTTTTTTATTGGAAATCACCATTTCGTGAATGACAATTATATCAACCTTACCTAATTCTTCGCGACCGTTAGGTTCACTTTGCTTTGAAACACCCATGAATATATTTCAAATTTTAACCGCAACTTTGGTTAGAAACAAATGCAACGTTTTCAGTTTTTTAACGACACAAAAAGTTGCCGTAATTATCAATTAAAAAAACAAATTATGTAAGCTCTAATTATGTAAACGAAATTATTAATAAGTTGTTTTCTATTGTGTGTTGTCAATGTTTTAGTACTGCAAACTAAATCGAGCAAATTGGTTGTGCTGCAGCTGCAAAGCACCATTACACGAGCAGGCACTGAAAACATTGTATTGAATGTTAAACTGTTAGAAATATATTTTATTATTATGTTATAATAATTCACACATAGTACAAATTTATAAACCTATTTATGCAATTAGTATTTCGCACAAAAACTGATTAGTTGTTTATAAGATTTCTAGAACAAATTGTCTACATATATGTTCGGTGAAATGCAATTGTAAAAGTAGGGACCTATTCAGTGTGAGGGTGAATAGGTTAAGACGTATAGGATATTTAGCCAAAGTTACTGGTAGACTCCAGAGAGAAGACGCTGAAACCATAACTACTTTTCAATCAATTAATTAAATATCGTTCACATCAAATTCAACCTCATCTTGAATAGGTTCCTAGTGCGAGGATCACCCAACCTAGACTTGACCCGTTTTTGTTTTACGGATTGTAACGAGTTCGTTATACAGAGACCCTTGCGGTAGTCTCCGAACCAGAGACAGATCACCGTGAAGCTGTTCGACTGAGAGTTAAATAGACGAAACGCGCGCTTTTCCCTTCCTAACGCTGCTGTTGCCTGACCTTTCTTGTGCGTAACCTTTCGATAAAATTTTATTGACGATACACAGAACCAAAAATGGAAATTTGAATATTGCAAATCGATATGGAAAAACAGATGGAGTGACGTAGCCTAGCGGGGCAACGGCAGCGGCGTCGTTGGCGATGGCGTGTTGGCGGTTTCAAACTATTTTAATCCCAAGTGTTTCTTTTTTACCACAGCTTCCCTGCGATGACGATCAACACAAGACAACAACCCGTACAACTTGATCTACGTCGAAACTTACAAGCTTCTTTTGTGATAGTTTTGGACTTCCATTCCAAACATACAGATTTACAAAAACAAAGTTTACGTTCATTCATGATACCTATCTACTTGAGAATGCAACAATGGTGTGTTAAGAGGTCAGATACTGCTGCGTCGCTTGAGGGTCAACCTTGCTAAATCCAACGACTAATTACTGATAATGATACTGCAAATGAAACAATTAAAACAACGAGGGTTCAACTCACGCCCGGGCTACGAAAAAACTACAGATTTACAACGTTAGAATTTGCCAATATTGTAACAACATTTACACAGATGTTTTGCATGCCTTCCCAGATGTGGGCTGAACAGCTGTAGTTAAATGTGATTTAGGTTTCTAGTCATGACTATTGAGATCAATTTTAATATATTTTGTGAATAAACCTGATCAGTGTGATGTAGTAATGTGTAATGTGAAATTGATATCTTTTAGTGTTTTTTAATTATAATTTCAGTTTGATTTTTATTGCCCAAAGTTGTCAAAAAAGTTAACGAACAAATTGTAATTGAAGTAAACTTGCACAATTGACGTAACTCTGGTCCTCACTACAGCCCAACAGTCTTTGGTATAGAGTCATAATGTATGCGACCGATAGAAAACAGAATTCTGACTTTTAGTACCAACACAGCATCACAGGTAAGACATTATTCAAACAACACTTTTACCAATATAAAAAAAATCAAGAGTGCTAGAGTACATAAAATTACTAGGCGATCTGGATTAAACAGAATCGTATTATTACTTCACGGAATCAAACTGAGTTGTGGTTTTTAAAAAAAGCAAATTACTGCAATAGGCTTACCGATAAATTTGATAAAAAATTAAAACGTACAAGTCTCTTTTTATCACACTTCACCTGTCAGACAGAATTCTCCACACCATGCTTTTGTGCACGAGCAGCTTTTATTATCCATTGTTCCATTATTCATGCACACGTTGCACGATCGTTCTTTTTGTTCGCTACCCTGACATGGTTTACCTTCACATGAGCTGTGTGTGGCAATATTTCGATATCTTGTCTGGGTACCTGCAGAGTCACGTAAAATAAAATCATGATTCCATTTAGTGACATTCTTTACCCACCGTTTCCACAAGTTTTGGAGCAGATGCCCCATTTTGACCACTGCGTCCACTGACAGTCTACTGGACAGCACACATTGTTGCATTTCCTAGTAACAAAAAATACATTTAATCATATCAACTAACCGCTTTTTGCAATCCTGGTGGTTTTGAGTTGTGACGATTAAGATGCATTTTTGCGTTGACGATAAAAGTTTATCAAATATTGATTTTCAACAAAACTATTTTCATGACAGCAGAAGCCTAACAAGGCTCATTCAACAACAACTCTTATTGTGAAAGTTGGTTTAACAATCTTCAGGCAATTTAAAGCAGTGCACTGGCGGAAACATGTAATGAATGGGGTGAGGTTTTCGAGTAATTTGAGCGTGGCTTTGGAAAAAGCATTTTGTCACTCCAATTTGAATAGGACTCTAAACACAAAAAATCAAAGCACTTTAAACTCATTTTCGGCTTGCCACTAAAACCTATTTTGAGAGACTAAACAAATTTGTTAAGTTAACAAATTTTAAGTTTAACAAATTGTTAACAAACCAAATTAATATCAGACTAAAGAAAAGAGGTAACAAAGTTGCAGCAAATATTTGAATTGCAGCAGTAAAAAAATGTGAAGATATAATTTATTCGGACAAGAGAGAGCAAAGTTTTATAGATAATGTCAATACTAGTATTGACATAAATCAGAAAGAAGTATTGACATAATCAGAAAGTTTGATCACAATCATAATATTTCGATTGAGATTTTCAATTTTTCTAGTAAATTACGCATTCCAAGTTAGATGACATGAATTTGACTGTAATCCGGATTATGTTTAATTTCACAAACAAATTAAAGTTAATAAATCAGAATCTGACGCGCAAGTGGCAAAATGTTTTTGTAATTTTGTTCAATAATAATTAAGCTTACCATGGAGATCGGTTTTAAGAAAGTCTGAATAACCATAATACCGGGGCCTTCCGCTCCCTAACTACAACTGGGAACAAAAAACTGAATTGGAACATTTTTGACATGCTGTTGTGACAGTTTCGTCCAAGTGAGTATCTAGATTTCAGAGATTTGTCGTTTTACATTTAATTTTCTTACCTTGAACTAGTCGAAGATCCCGGACAGCTTAAGCCGCCACAACTCGCGTATGTCGAATAGCTTCTTTTTCTTACTGAAGTTCCACCATGACAGCTTGCCGAACAAGAGCCATAGGATCCCCATGGTCCCCAGCTGCAATCAACCCGACAACAAAGAGTGTTGCAACTTCTTCTAGATGGCAGATTGCAGCTTCCGCATGAACCTGCGTTTCTTGTGACTATAGGATCCTGGTATCCCCCACCGCATGTCCTGGAACACGTTCCCCATGTCCAAGAACAAGGGGTACTATCACAACTACGTCTTCTTCTTCTCCTGCGAGTTTACAAACAATTTTAATTAAACTACGTTTGCAAGTTTCAATGTTCTCATCGAGGACATCAGATAATGGCGGTCATATTTTGTAACACCAGTACGACCCCGTTTTGTAAGTTATTCTAAACTGGTATGTAATGTACAATAGATATGCATAAAATACTGCATTAACACTATGACAATACCATGCATTCGTGTATGAAAAAACAATCGTTGTGAAAAGAAGAGCGAAGAATGGTTTATCAATTTTCATCCCCACTATTTCGGAAGTCCACCAAACAAATTTTTTTTAAATATAACTTGGCAAAAGCAATAGCATTAAAGAAATTGCAATCCTTTAAAGTTTTTTGTTAGAAATAACGAAGCAACAATCAATTTTTACCATACTTTATAGAAAGCTCCATCTTATCTTTCATTATTCTTTACTTTTGCCGAAACAACCAATAGAAATTCTGCTCTCAGCTAAAATCTATACTTATTGGATTATTATCCTGACGAATTTGTCAAGATATTAATAGGCTAACACTTCCAACTTCTGCCACTGCCAAACGATCGTTTTCTGCACTACAACTGATAAAATCAGATTTACGAACAACTATGGGTCAAACTTATCTAGACAGTCTGTGCCTAAATGTTAAACCATGATGACATGTCAATAAGCACTGATGCAGTTCTCAAAAAGGTTACTGCTACAGCACGTCAAATAAAACTTTGATTTCTCGCAGTGCTTTTATGTTGCAATTGTTGTAAGCCACACTTTCCTACATTTATTTCAATTTAAGTGCAATAGTTTGCGCTTTTCGGGTGATCAAAATTTAAACATCACAATGTACGTATGTTCACACGTACAGACAGAATTGCGCTTTATATATTAGATTCTGTCTGTGTGTTTTATCTTCTCCCAAACTATTAAACCTTTGAGGGATAATGTAACACATATGTTGTATGACTGTAGTTTTTATGTCATTATAACGTAATAACCATTTTTCTGAAATTTATAGTAATTTTTTGTTACCTAACAATTAAGAAATTGTTTCAGATTTTATGAATTAGAATCTTATGATCCTCAAAGGATTAAACAAACGAGCATGAAACTTGAGACAATTGATCACCACCCTGGGGCGAGTTTCTCCAGAAAAATCGTGACGCCATCATGACACAACAATCAAAGATAATTTCTTAAAAATTGTATTTTTTGACCGAGGAACGCAATTTTGAGCTTAAACGAAAGCCAGTACCCGACTTAGTAAATTCAACAATTTTCACTTCTTTAGCATCTCACATGACGTCATCATTAACGATTAATTGTAAAACTTGTTGTTCTAACTGACTCAAAAAAGTACTGATTGTAGAAACGCGATTAAAAGCTTTTTCTGGAGATCTTGACAAGGTGCCTTCGATAAAAGAAACCCTACAACAATTAATTATGAATTTGCAATGCAACAACAGATTCTTTATTTAAGCATTTTAAGCTTTCTAAGCATGCTTCTTGCTTTTTTGCACGTTTCAACTCGCTCTATGATATCATAATAATGATGTCTGATGCGATTCATACAGTTTTTTGCTTACAATAATGTTCAAGAATTGCACAAATTTTACAAAATTAGTTTATAAAAAACTGATTTGTGACCTCATTTCTAAACTGATTTTCAAAATTTATTTCACTAATTCAAGGATATTTCAATGCAGTTCCGACAATACATGATTTGTATTTTTAATATTTGTTTTTATGTCAAACAAATTGAACTTTAGGACCTGTTTTGACTTTTCATCTCCTCTCCAAAAATAAATAGTGTTAAGCAGAGTATAAGCACGTAAGTTCAATATACTATAACGGTTATTACAAGGTAACAAAAATTGAAGTCGTATAAAAACTTAGGAAATTTGCTTACCAGCAATAAGTTATTTCAACTAATTAGGTCCAAGGGTTACTTAATAATGGCTGATCAAATATTCGCTACCAATCCTCATGTACCACATTTAGTCAAAAATTTTTCCTACTGGACCTAAGAAACTTGCAATTTTTATATAAAGTCAGTTTTCTGGTACACTTCCACCATTCTTTTTCAAAGACTTGGTTCTTTGGCATTATCTACCGAAGTTGTCAAAAAGATTCATTCAAAAACGAAGTCTCTAAAAATTTTGTGGTGTAGCTTACTCCAAGCAAACAAATTAGTAATCCTTCTACAAAAACATGGAAGTAAAGATGGTCCTGTTTTATCTTTTGCAATAAAATATTGGTGTCAACCTGCATATCATCTAAATATTAAGGCCATCTCCATTGAAATTAGATGAACTCAGCGCAGCTGGCTGGTTTCATGTTCTTAAACTCACCATTACAGATAGAGGGCAGCTATTGTGATAGCTTAACTAAGAGTGCTTGATTTCAGATTAGTTTTTTTTGCTTGGCTGCGACTATGCCAGGAACAAGAAACCTGCGCCCAGCCAGAAGTGTTATATCAGGCACATACGCCTACAATTACAAAAAAGTTGTAAGTAACGGCGCTAATATTTAATAACTAAATCCTTAAATGCATATCAACCAACTTGGCGCCCTCCCACTACTTTTATACACTTTCAAGCCCATACTGAATTTAACGGATGAAAGTTTGTTAAGTTTAAGGAAGCCAATGGTGAAAACAGGGCAAATAAGAAGTTGATAGGGACTCGAGAAACGTGGGAGACATGTAATGGCTATGCACAAACCCCACGTTTTGTGATGGATTGTATTTCAAAAACGGTAGTTTTGTATCGGCCTGAGATTTGGCTATGTCAAAAAATATAAAGTTTTATTAGTGTTTTGACACTTATTCATTTGATGATGTTGGCTTGGCCGGCTGGATTAATATTGCTATATTCGATATTAATGATGGATGGCCTTGCTGGCGACGCCGGCTTGTATTAAGTAAATTAAAAGTATCGCCGCAATTAACTGTATCAGCAATACACGAACACAAAATAAATTGATTCGGCCAACACCAAAATCAAAAGTTTTAGCATTAGATGCACAGCGATTTTACTTACCGAAAGCTTAGCTATATGTACCAAAACTAAATTAAAGGTTACTTTGTTGGCGCTACAAGGACATTTTCCGACTTATTTTTTTATTGCTACCACCTTGTTGATTTTAAAATTTGGCTGCTGTGACGTATTTTTTGTTTTGTTTCTCACAGTCATAGATGCCGGAACGTCACATGGGCAGGATGGGGCAAGATTTTGTAAAGGGCACTTTGATTTGTGATCGAGGGTTTGTGGTAGATATTCCAAGATCTTCTCTTTGCTCTTTTGTCAAAGATCACGTTTTAGAAAAACAAAAGTAATTCATTTTACTCCAAATAAGAGAAGACCTTTTTTCTGGAGAACACCATTTTGAACAACCTGGGTAACCAATTTTTACTCCAAGCTCATTGAGTTGTTTATCTCGTATTTTGGAGGTATTTTTAAGCCAAAGAAGCACTTCATCGTCCCTCCATTCCGACACTATTGCTCACCGTCCAATCCCAAAACTACAAAATAGATGACGTGATTTTCAAGAAAGACGAATAGTTGGCTTAGCTCAACTCCAAAGCAAGTTAGCATACAAATTATCAAGGAGCAACCGTAAAAAATTGGCAGAGAAGACGGCCTTCCCTGACATTTGCCTGACTATTCCCATTTGCTCGTCATCGATCATTGACTTTTGTTGAAATCTTGTTATGATAAACATTAAATCAGGTAATTTTTCACAAGTGCTTCTTGATCATGGATCTGCAAAGCCTTCCAGGGCTGTGCAGAAGTGACTTTGAATTTGATCAACATTTACTCTGTAACTTGGAGCGAAGTTGGCACGTCCACTTAGCAGTCGGTAAAGCAGGTTCGATTTTCTTTTCGAGTTATACCAAAAAGTGGCTTGTAGTAGTATATGTTCATTTAAGATTTTTGTATGTGTTTCTCTTATGCACTTTTGTACGGAAATGTTTATTCCCTTACTTGTTCATATGGTGCTTTACAGCATCCTTGTTTTCCAAACATCTTGTTTTGTCCACGAAGTTCCTACCGAAGCATATACGGTTTTTCGAATAAAAACTTATAAATCGCTTGTGGTAAGTTTTTGGTGAAAAACACTTTGTGTACAAAACTGGATGTTCACAGAACAACGTATTTTGCGAATCACCATGAAAACATCAAAGCTGATGGAAATTTCTACGCAGAAATGCATAAATGAGAAAAACGTTCCATAAACCGGACAAAATTGTACATAAATATATTAGGTGTAAAGCCATCTAAAAACTTTTAAAATGGTTTTTATAGATCTCCTACTTGGCTCCCTGCAACACGAGTAGTGTGAAAAACGTAGTAAAAATTGAAGTAGCCTATGACCTGAAGCTAAAAAACTGATGGAGTAAAAAAGCGCTTAAAACTACATAAATATGAACCAAAAAACTAAATCAGCTTGAAACTTTATCTATAAATTAATTCACTATGACAAATGCATTTCGCTATAAAGCGTCATTAGTGCTGTAAAAGAACAATAAAAACGACTAAATCGAAGGATCCAAGCAATAGCTGAACCCGACAAATCTACATTCCATCACATAAGTATTTATATAACCGGCGTATCAAAGCAAATATTTTCGATTATAGTATTGAAGTATTACCCACAAGAGAGCAGACCATCATGACGAAAAAAATAAGATCAAAACACAGGCTAATTAAAGACTAAAAGAGTCTATTTATAGTCTAAAGTAGACTATTTTAGTCTACAATCAGCCTGCGTTTTGTACAATTTGTACCTGCGTTTTCTACACTCATCCAGCGTATCAAAACAAATATTTTCATATTATAGTATTGAAGTATTACCCACAAGAGAGCAGACCATCATGACGAAAAAAATAAGATCAAAACACAGGCTAATTAAAGACTAAAAGAGTCTATTTATAGTCTAAAGTAGACTATTTTGGTCTACAATCAGCCTGCGTTTTGTACAATTTGTACCTGCGTTTTCTACACTCATCCAGCGTATCAAAACAAATATTTTCATATTATAGTATTGAAGTATTACCCACAAGAGAGCGGACCGTTATGACGAAAAAAATAAGATCAAAACGCAGGCTGATTGTAGACCAAAATAGTCTACTAATTAAGTATCTACTTTATAAGTAGACTATTTTGGTCTACAATCAGCCTGTGTTTTGGTCTTATTTTTTTCGTCATAATGGTCTGCTCTCTTGTGGGTAATACTTTAATACTATAATATGAAAATATTTGCTTTGATACGCCGATTATATAAATACTTATGTGATGGAATGTAGATTTGTCAGCTAAGCTATTGCTTGGATCCTTCGATTTAGTTGTTTTTATTGTTCTTTTACAGCACTGATGATGCTTTATAGCGAAATGCATTTGTCATAGTGTATTAGTGTACAAATAAAGTTTCGAGCTGATTTAGTTGTTTCATTGATATCTATTGAGTTCTTAGCAACCGAAACGGAATCGCTCGGATATGTCGGAGTTGGATAGGTAGAATATCTCTTGTCAAAATCAACTAAACTAAGAACTAGATGAAGAAGAAAGTAGCCTAATTGGTAATGCCAAGTTTTCTCAAAAACGTTTTGATATTTTAAAAACGGAAGTTTGATCATTATATCATACATTTTAATCTGAACATTTTAGCTTTTCAAAAAAATTTGCATCTTAAGTAATATGAAATAGCTTGTGTATTTGCTATTTTGTTCGAATATAGCTTAACTAGGCTGATCAAATTTGAGAAAGAATGACCTTTTTTTCTCATCCCTCTGCTTACTTTTGTGACAGTGACGTAGAAAAAATTTGAAATTTAGCTAAAACTTGAAACGTTTGAAAATTAACAAAAATAGCACTAAAAAACTATCTTTTGCTACGTCTACGACAAAACAGCATCATTAACAGCAAACACTTTGACTGCCACAGCTCTTTTGCGTATAAGCTGAAACGTATCACATTCTATTAACTGTAATATTGAATTTTTTATTAATATTTTCTATTAATTTTTCTATATACAGCACTTTCTATTAACAACAAGCGTGGAATGACGTTTGTGACAGAAGGATGTTACTGGAACAATGCAAGTTTGAAAATCAGCTTACCTGGTACTTTGCATAACAAAGTAATGCGTATTGTTGATACCTATTTTAATGACGTTGTGACCAATGCAGAAAACAATCAACTGCAAGAGCTATCAATACTACCCTTATACTTGAGAGTTAGTGGTGCAAATCATTGCAAAAAAAGACAAAAGTAAATAGTTTACATTAAGACAACTACGGACCACCGTTGTAAAGTTGGCAAACCAGATTATGGTGCCCCGTATTAGCAACTTACATATTTACTCAATGTCTGTTCAAAAGTTTACATCCTAGCCAACTTCAGACAGCTGAAGTTTACCCGGTTATCAAAAGAAGATCCTAAGAAGTTCACAGAGTATCGTCGAACTATCTCGTTGTTTTCGTATTTCAACAAAATTTCTGCAAAAATGTACAACCGCGCAAGTGGTTACCTGGAAAAATGTAGCCTAAGCTCTCAAGCAAGCAATAGCTTACAGTTTCAAACAATACTCTCCCTCTACTACCATTAGTAACAATTATGATGAATCAACAAAAAAAGCAAAATTTACATAATTGTTGTACATTCCTCTACTTATATATATCAAAAACTTTTGACTCTGTCAATCATAAAATTATCGTTTTAATACTTAAAAAATACAGTAGAACTCACTGTACCTCTCTAAATTTATTACAAAGCTATCTCAAAAACTGTTATCAGTACACTGAAGTATGTAGAAGTAAAGTTACCTGTTAGCAATGTTCCCTCTAGTTGCGCGTGTGCGCGCGCACACAGCTTTCAGAGACTGCGCACACGCATAACTTTAATGCGCACACCACAGACATATTATGATGTACTGTAACAATGTTCTCGGTTGACAGGTTGAGGAAGTTTGTTCTTGGATTTGCTAAAAGGATACATTTCTTTGTAGGTTAAGACGGCACCGTGTGCAAAGAAGATACCAGCAGTAACATAACCAAGATAAGTTAGGCTACTTATTTTCAATAGCTGCCATAACCCAGCTGCTAGATCTCTTACACGTTTGTCCACTTATGCTGTAGTTGAAATAAGCTTAAGATAGCCTACTAACAGAACTGTAGCTACTAGTTAAGTAGCCCGAGGTTGTACATTGTAACCCGTAAATTTGTACGTTATTCATTAAGCCATATTTCAACCAGGTTAGTTTTATTAGGCTGTTAGTTACCGTAAACACTGTAGCAGAATAGACTAGAAAAGACCAGCTTACGTTTAGAAAAGGCTAAGTAAACGGTTCTGAGCTTCGCTTATACTTTTTTAGGAAATGGTGCGATTGTGTTGTACTTTGCACATTGCATTACTTAAGCAAAATGTCAACTGAATAAAAAACCCCGTAAGATGTTTTTCTATTCAGGCATTGTGATATTGAGATTAGCAGTATTTTATTGGCGAAGCCAATAAGAATCTGTCATAACTGAATCATTTTCACAGAATATTACTTTTTGTTTCAGATAAGGCCCAACATACTGATACTGATACAGCTTTTTTTTACCCTGTAGCTGTAAAGAACGTTGTCAATAAGAATAATTTTTACCCTGTAGCTGTAAAGTCCAACTTTTTTACCCTGTATGTCGGCCGAACCAAAACGTAAAAGGACTGCTAGCTCGTTCAAAAAAGATTGGTTGGATGAAACAGTGATAACGGCAACACCCACCTCGCATGATAATCAACGTGTATATTTACGTGATGTATTTGTATATGATGAAAACGAAGGAACTATTACATGTGTTTATTGTCATGATGCTATGGTTTCCAGTGAATTTTCAAGTAGCAAAAAGTGGTGCAATAATGTATGAAAGCTTGACTTTTTAAAACGGCATTTGAAAAGTAAGACCCACTTGTATGGTGTACAAAAGCTCAGAAACAAGAACCCTTCATTACCATCGCTTGGAATATTAAAAATGCTAAGTGAAACCCCAGAGGAACGTAATCGAAAGCGTGCATCCAAGGAAGAAGTTGTAATTCTTATTGACAACGTTCTATTGGCAGTAAAGATGAACATTTCTTTACTTTCTGTGCAAGATATCAACAACCACATGTCTAAGTATGTTCGAATACCTGAAAGTTGGCGAAGCAAAAATTACGCTTTTGAATTTTTGGAATCTATTGATGTTGTTATTAACCAGGAAATAATGGAAGAAATAGCTTCTGCCAATTTTCACACTCCAGCTGTTGATGAAAGTACAGATATATCCATAAGCAAATGTCTGATTTTATATTTTAAATACAAAGTCTCTTTTGAATATAAAGCTACATTTGGTGGAATCATACAACTAAAGTCATGCGATGCTTTATCTATTGTCACTACAATTGAAGAGTTTTACAAAAAATATAGACTGGAGCTGCATAAAATGGTTATGTTTACATCTGATGGCGCAGCAGTAATGCTAGGTAGAAGAAATGGTGTAGCGGCGAAACTCAAAGAACGTACACCACATTTAGTACAACAGCATTGTGTTGCACATCGAGAAGATTTGGGCATAGCTGATACATGGAAAGAAGTGAAGCTATTGCAAGATATCGAAACATTAATGCAAACTATTTATTCCATGTTTTCTCGTTCTACAACCAACCGCTTTAAATTTCAAGAAATTGCCGCAGCTTGTGAAAACAAGGCGATTTCTTTTAAACGACTTAATGAAGTTCGATGGTTGTCACGTCACTTTGCTCTGCAGGCCATTATTAAAAACTATAATAGCTTGATTGCATATTTTGAAGAGATGAAATCTAATGACCCAGTTTCTAAATATTGTTTTAAGAAATTAAAAAATAATGGAGTTCATATAGCTTTGGAAGTTTTAAATGATGTTTTTGAGGAACTAGCTGCTTTGTGCAAAATTTTCCAAAGACAAGGATTGACACCGATTGATGCACAGAATTTTGCACATGCAAAAATAAATAAACTACGGCAGAAGTATCTTTGTGACACGACATTTTGGGGTGAAAGAGTAGATAATTTGTTAGATAAAATATCTGAAAAAGAAACTGCCACTTTTGACACTGAAGGACTGTTGGATTTTATAAGGCTTTTATGTGATCATATGATAGAAAGATTCTCAGAAGGAGAAGTGCAAGACTGGATAGCATTTGATTGTGCTGCATTGAAATCCCCTTGCTATGCTTTTGGCATCACCCAAATTGAAGCTCTGTGTTCAAAATATCGGTCTGTTTTGCCAGAACGAAATATAATTATTGAACAATACACAGATTTTAAATACGCAATAGCTGAAAAAATTAAGGCTGGAGTTGTTAGCACTTTTGCTGATTTCATAAACTTTGCGTTTCAGCATGAACACTTTAGAAATTTGGCAAAGCTCGTAGATATCGGTGGGACTTTTCTTGCATCCAGCGTTGAATGTGAGCGCGGATTTAGTTTGATGAATTCCATCAAAACCAAGCTAAGGAACAGGCTGGGAGAAGGGCATTTGGACATGATAATGAGGGTCAAGTCTTATCAACGAGATGGATGTGTTATAGACAAGGTGAAGGTTTATGAAGAATGGGTCAGCAAGAAGGATAGACGTGAAAAAGTTGGTCAATGGCAGTAAAGAAATACTGTAAAACATAGGTTCTCGACCTTTTATAGCATATCGTTCTCTGACATGTGATGTGATTAAAGAAATGTGATCGAGCTAACGTTGCTTTTGAAAACATTGCTCCAGTTGTTCCGTTTTCTTTTTGTTCTTTTTTCACCCCTTTATTTCAATTCAAATAAAACCATCTGTCAAAATCAATGTCATTTATTATTTTCCATGTGTGTTCATTGTTATCTACTAATAACATATAGCCTTCACTACAGCATTTACATTCTATAAAACAACTTATTGAATAACCAAATTTTCTTAATAAGCCTACTTATTATCAGGTTAGAACAGTGGTTCTCAAACTGTGCGTCGTTTCAGTTTTCAAGGGCGTCGCGGGATAATTTGGTTTGGTGCCAATAAATCCAGGTTTTATAAAAGTCAAAAGAGCTCTGATCGTAGATTTCTTTTTTATTTTCTTCTAATTTTTATAATCAATTGTATTTCCATAATAGTGTTTTTACTACACTGTGATAACTGTTGACTTGTTATTTAAGAATCAAATTGCAAAAGTTTAACCTAATTGGCGAAAAATATCTTTAGAATAAAGCATTCAGTTGTATGTTGGACGAAAACAGAAAAGATGAGTTACAAACTTAGAAGAGCGTAATTTTACGAACAAAGGTGACAGACCAATCCAAAATCTCGGGTGCATAAGGACAGTTATTTGCAGATGATGGGTCACATTTATCTCGCAGTACGGTAAACTAAACCTTGGGATGCTGTTTGGTGCGTCGCAAAGTCTCGCAAGCTTTTTTAAATGCGTCGCATCGAAAAAAGTTTGAGAACCACTGGGTTAGAAGGTCGAAATTTCTTCATGGGTTGTTCCACAAATATTAGTCATTTCCTAAAAAGTGCGCACACACCAAAATTTCTGCGCACACAGACTACAAAAAATTAGAGTGAACATTGCCTGTGAGGTCCCTCAAAGTGCCTCTATGGGACCATCATTTTAGCTGTTCCTTAAGTAGTTAACGATTTATCTTTTTGCTTAGCTTTTTTTATACCGATATTTGAAGATGATACATCATTAAGGTTATTGGACGAAAACCTTGCAACGCTCGAAAAAGTTTCTTGTTGAGCTTATCAAAATTTACTTGTAGCTGAAATTTAAACAACTATTCCAGAACTACCCCAAAGCTAATTATGTGTTAATGCAGAGCAATATTGACTCTAAGGTACCAGTATCTGATTTTAACAAGTATTAATGAATATGAGACAACGAAAGTAAGCGTTCTCAATTACCATGTGGTTTCTGCTAAGTTGGTTTCTACAAGTTGATAAACTACAGTGAGTTGATTCCTTTATCTGAAATAACTTTCGCTTTACATGTGGATAGCGAAGTGCAATAATTCCATCTACATACTTCAAAATTAGCTCACTGTATGTAAATACTAAGACCATTTCAATACTCTATTCTGGTCTAGCTTATCTACATCTATAATAGGGAATAAGTGTATGGGGCTTTTCATGAAACTATCTCTACTCGAAATTGAAATAAGACCAGAGAACATATTCCAAACAATTACGTGGTGCAAAAAACATTATCACCTTACTCACTTGTATAAAAGTCTTTATCTTTTGTGAGTTGTAAGGTGAAGACTTTCATACAAGTGAGTGACGTGATAATGTTTCCTGCTCCACGTAATTGTTTGTAATAAGCTTGCTCGTGATGAACTTCCTAGACAGTTCAAGACTAAATTCACAAACAAGCTACTGCAGATATTCGTTTGCACAATACATTACTTGGACATGTTAAAAACTAACCGTTTGTCTTGTTTTTCGTCTCCAAATCAATGACTCAAAATGTACAAATTTTCGTGGTGCTAAAGTTTGGTCGAAACTAGATGAAGAATTAAAAACCTTGCAATGGATCTCATTTAAAAGACTGTAGAGCCTTATTATGCAGTTCATAAGAGAATGCAGTGGGATGAAATTGGTACTTTTTGTCAATTTATAGTAATTTTGCTTTGCTTTTGTACGTGTGTTTATTGCTGTTCATTAGCCTACTTGCTTTTGTTTTATGCTCTCCTTTCAATTGATAACTTCTCAATTAACTGTTAACGTATTTCAAATCTGTGCAGTGTGTTTACGCATCCTTTTTTCGCTATTTCCGATCGATTTATTTTTTACTAACTTATTGTTAAGTAGGGGTACTCAGAACGAATCTTACTGAGACAAAAAAAGCAAAATTTTACTAAAGAAAAAACAGTTCGAGACAAAACGAAAGGAAAGCTCACTATATAAAAAAACAATCCAAAACAAAACGAAATTTCTTTCCCAAATATTTTGAAATTTTTCCATCGTCATTCTCATCTGTGTAATGGTCCTTCTTTGAAAATTCATGGGACGATGATAAATTGCCGCTCGGTGTGTTCAATGCAGCTCGGCGTGTAGAGCATGTTCGGCAGACGGATGAGTCCTACTTTTCGCGGTTTGGTTTCGAGCACAATGCGAAACGAAATTGCTTGGATTTCGAAACAAAACAAAATTTTGAAATATTTTCCTTTCGAACATCCCTATAATTGAGCACACTAGAAAGCAGCTTGATCAGAAAAACTTTGGGTTTTTCGCTATCTCCAGGTCCATAGTAACTTAATGTTTTTATGACAACCTAAAGCCGTGGTGCCCAAAGCGCGGGTCGCAATCAAAGTGGAGTCGCCTGTGGTAATTTCAAAACTTGATTTCAAAAAGTATGGTCTTCTCTTTGTGTTTGGAGCCACAAACAGCAAAATGTCATTCCGACAATCTTGATCTTCGAAAACAGAAATTTCTTCCACTTTGTTTTGAAACAAATACGCATATGGACACAATCTAGAATACTTGCACACTTAGATTTATGATTGAATTTTAGTCGCCTAATACGTATATAGTGTGGAGACTACTAGACTATGTTGTTTACAATGATGAGCGCAATATTTGAAACTCATTTTAAATCGACACTTTTTAGCACGCTAATTTGATACTAGTACTCGATACATTGTTGTCAAATCAATTTCACACGATACAGTATCACTGATGTAAGTAATTAGATACTTTTTAAGTTTTTTGCAAATGCGGCCGAAATGGCTGTTTGTGCTTGCCATCTGCTCTAGCCTACATCGATAAAATCACGTGAAAAATTACCTCAACCACCGTTTTCAGCTTTCATTTAGCATCATAGGACGCACTCACGCTTGAACGCGGTATCTTTACTGGTTGCATAGATGTAAATAATTTTTTTTGTTTAATTGTTATAATTAATGAAAACGCTTGATGTTCTTTATTGAGGATAAAAATGTTTGGCCCAAATGCAGGCATACTGCCCCGCATTCGCTCCCACATTGGCTATCAGTTGAGCCGGTGTACAGTTTGACCTGCATTGTGGATGTTAAGTACGGTAAATAACCGTTTTATGATAAAACTGATAAATAGTGAATATATCTAAAAGGACTTGACTGAGACCTAAGAAGCGATTATGGCCTGTAAAAACCTCAAAATTAAATATCATACTACCCGCTATATTGCTATAGTGTGTAAAAGCACATAGGTTTAATAAAACGAAGAGTTAAACTTTACTTCTTTCTAATTATTGTTCGTGAAGCTTCACGAAATGCAATAAATGATTCTTCTCAGCCGGCTAAACTGATGCCGACCTGAAAAGTAATTTGTGATATACACACCAGCCAACCCGGTTGATAAACAGAAATATGAATCGCCACTATCGCAAGCT
Source organism: Trididemnum clinides (assembly GCA_963675345.1). Lineage (NCBI taxonomy): Eukaryota > Metazoa > Chordata > Ascidiacea > Aplousobranchia > Didemnidae > Trididemnum > Trididemnum clinides. Next base: position 26,735,111 of record OY776297.1, read on the forward strand.
AGCATTATTATTGCAAGGAAAAACCAAGTCAGTTAATGTGTAGGGTTACTTGATACACTGATATATAATGCCATGTTTTCAATTCCTTTGCTGCTTGACGCAACCATAAAGACATTTTCTTTTGCTGATTTCGGTCACCATATTTTGGTGGAGTTAACTGTGAAAAGACTATATCGCCCTTCAGATTTACAATTATTGTTATGAAAAATTAACTAAGATTGAGAGCACACAAATGCGGATAAAGAATATACGAAATCAATCAACTTGCAAGTTTGTGTAGTAATGTCTGGCTATTAGAACTAAATCACCAAGTTGAACTTAAAAAACTTAATCACAGGAGGCCTTATGTCATTAATAAACACCCATTTTATTTAAATTTCATAGCATTTATAGCCCGCACGACTTCAGTTCGCGGATCGCCCGGAATTTGCAGATCCCTAGCCTACACATTTTGGCGTATATTTGGCTAATGTGGTGTAGGCAACACAGTATGCTTTACTTAGATGGAACAGCAAACATTTAAAGCAGCTTTTTCGCCAAATGGAAAAATCTAGTAAGCGCTATTTTTGAAAAAATTGAGTTACTTCTCGTTTTTAGCACTTTCAAAGTGCAATACGTTTTGTTAGCACAATTTTCTTCGTTGACAACTGTCTTGGAATAAAGAATAAAGATAAGAGCTTAACATACGCTTCAGGTAGCTGAATCTGAAGACTGTTTGTTATGTTCAGTCATTCTGTCTCAGCTGACTTATCAAAATCACGAAGAACTACAAGTTCACAAGCTTTCTCTGAAACATTGTAACCCAATCTCTCTCTACTAAAGTTGTCTTTTGGTTGGTGCTCAAAACCATTAAACCCAAGTAATGTATGTTGTGAATAACATCAAAATTTACTGACAGTTGTTAAGTCTTGATCAAAGTGGTGCAATTTGCAGCATGTAAGGAAGAACAAATATAACCAGAATGCTTGATCAAAAAATCAAAGTCACCCAGAAGCAACAACAACCGAAAAGATTTGAATGCGAATAAGGGAAGTGTGTCTCGGTTTCCATCACATTTGCCTACAAATAAATTAAAAGTATCGCCGATGCTTTTAAAAGTGTCGCCAATTTATGCTTGTTGTATAGGCGATACGGGAAAACAGAATAAATCGATACCGATACCCAATAGACCCACTCTTAAGCAATGATAATTTCAATACCAATACCGATACAAAAGTAACAAGCAGCACTCTCGCCCACACATGTATTTAGATACTGTCCATTTCTGTTTGTTTACCCGTATCTGTTATTGGTGCCGACACAATAAATTGTCGTTCTTTGTGTCTCCCTTTTTATCTCTCTTTTCTAGGATCCCCTCTTGGATTCATTTTACAAACAAAAACAAATCTGCATTTTTATTATTGTGTGTCTTTTACACTCGCCTGATGAGAACCAATGTGGTCGAAACCGATCGCGAGTTATTGACATGTTGAAATAGATTGTTACATTGTACAGTATGATGTTGTTATATGGTTTTGAGCAGTTTTTTATTTATCATACGTCGATCCGTGGTAGAGAACCATTGTATTACCGGCAATTTCAAAAAACAAATAATAATGAGTCTTCGAACTCTGCGGTCTAATTCAGGTAAGTAAAATTGGCCCCAGCCTGCACAAAATTTGCAAACCCAGGTTGTACAGAACGCCAATAGTAGTTTACATATTTTCTGCAGTCTTTTATACTTAATTTTCAAATATCTGTTTCAAATAAAACAATTCATTACAGATAAGCTAATAGTTTTAGACTTTATCAGTGATTTTGATTTGCAGTATTTCTACTCATTAATCGGGATTGAAGAGAGGAAGATGCAACTGCCCACCTACTCTTACTAGGCGGAGGGCAGAACATTGGACTTGCAGACATTATTAGGCAAGTCCAAGTGCGACTCAAAATTTCAAACACGAATTAGTAATTCCTTAATCCCTTGAACATGAATTTAAAATACAAATTAGTAAACTACCTTTACCATTATGAAAACACAATACTGGTATTAAGGAAAATACATTAGATACAAGTAGGTAATCGAAGTAAACGCAGTTGAAAGACGTGTACGGCATTGTTCCGTCAATCATCATGTAGTTTTTCTCAGCGATTTGACTTCATAAAGCGTATTCGCTTGAAAATGTGACGCAAAGACTTCAGAAGCAACTTCCTTCAAAATTTAATGATATTGTGATAAAAAAATGAAGTGATTTCGTGTTGTTTTGTTAGCAGTTTAAGCAAATTATAGCTTCAAATTTAGACCCCTACAGCGAACCGAACAAAAGGCTTCTACTGAGAAATAGTAGACAGCTATAACCGGGCTTCTTACGGACTACTTCTACTGTAAAGCATTTTCTCTGTTGCTTTGTCGTTCTTGGTTCTTTGCCATGTGGTTAAATAAGACCACATGTTTGACTCATATATATGACAGGTGCATCTGCTCATATATTGATCACACGTATTTTCACTATTGTTTGTCAAAACGTGAACGTGGCGGAACGAGTAGTGAATTTTTGTTTCAATCTAATTATGCTTCGGATTTCTGTTGGGAACTGCGTGTTGGTTCCCCTGTTTGATCGTTGTTGAGGCTGCGTGGTAGCCTTTATTGTCGTGGAATTTTTGTTCTGTGCACGCTGGACGGAGCTGGGCATATCTGAAAATATAAATAGCAAGGAAACTTTAACGGTTTCCTGTTTTTGTTTGATAAAGCAGGAAAAGATCGGTGGAGCTAATATTACTAGCACTACAAAACAACTCGACTGGTTCAGTGCTAACGAACGACGTTACGCTTGGCGCGGGAATCAGATAAGTAAAACCTATGGAGTGTCATTTGTTTACCGCTCATTGCACATGTTTCAGAACAACATTTATGACTAAATCAAATCGATTTATTTAAATGCACAAATCGATTTAATTTACTGGCAAATGGATATAAAACAAATCATTTGACAAAAATGTATTCAAAAATAAATGCATTTGTTTAAATGCACAAATCGATCTGATTTACTCGCAAATGCATATAAAATAAATGCATTTGCTTGAATGTACAAATCGATATGGTTTAGTCGTAAATGCATATGTCGCTCAACCGTATCACTCTTTAAAGACAATTTACTGCGAATATCGCTTTTTCGACATATTTGGTCATTGGACCATTACGTGACAGATTTGCAATAGATTGGTTTGAAATGAGCGGCAAACGCAACCTAGTTAAGAATTTTGAAACAGGTGGTCAGCAGCAGAACTACAAACAGCTATAGTTCGAGTCTCTTACTATAGAATGACTGCTGGAAGCAAAAGTGCAACATAGGCTGTATAGGTTTGTGCTGTTAGCCAATGAACTCAGTCTGCCAGTTTCTTGCAAAAAATATTGGTATTTACGAGAAACCCTAAGTCCAAGATAGGTTAAGCTAGCGTACCGGTTGTTGTTTGAGGTAATCTGCCTCTGCAATTTTCAAGCTAAAGATGAAGCTGATGTAATTTTTCAATATCAAGTAAACGAAAAATACTGAATGGGGTCTTTATATTACCCAGTTACTGACTTTTTCAGCATTGAGGCTAGTAAGAGTCTGGCGAATTTCAGACACACAACAATTGCAAGCAAAAATTATATTTACTGCATTCGTAATATTCGTTACTTGAAAGAGTCTTCACAAGATAATGCTGTTTACAATACTAAATCAATTTTATCAAAAAATTTCCTCCAAGATATTTTGAGATCAATCAATTAGTTTGAATTTGTTCGTAGATCACACTTTCATATTCTGCGTAGTTATTGTTGGCAGTCAAGACTTCAGAAACACTTTTCGGATCTTGACTGTTGTAAGGAACCATTGAATTTTCGTACGTCTGCTTTGGTACTGGTCGACACTTTTTATGAACCTTTTAATGATAAAAATCAACTTTTAATTACACTCGACCCTAGTTTTTCCGGACGTCGTTAATTCGGATTTCGGTTTATCCGGACAGTGAGTCCGGACGGCCGACAAATGAATTCAAACAACGCGCGATTCGCCTGCTGCCAAAAATGCCAGATAGGTGGCTACCCGCGCTCGTAAACACCGTGCTTTGTCGACTCTCGAGTACGAAAAAACTGCGCCAATCCAAAAACCAGCTCGTACTACGGGTTTCTCATGATGCTGAAAGACTTGAGCAGCACCAAATGTAATAGGCCGTCAAACAAAAGATACCAACTTCTTTTTTCCAGTCTTAAGACAATCCCGAGCCTGATGCCAGTGGTAACTTTGAGAGCTTTACTTCAGATACTGAGGCCATGGACAAAAATAGCAAGTTTTCTTAATACTGTAAATAGCGTAAATGCATTGTACGTATTGTTAAGGACGGTTATTTCATTTAATTTGCATTACATAAGTACATTTGTGTTATCCGGAGAGGTTCCTGCACCATCTATTCCGGAAAAATGAGGGTCGAGGGTATTTAGTTGGTCCCATGTAACAAATTACAATTTCTATACTTTCACACAATGTCGTATCAACCTAGGATTGGTTTGTTTTTTGAGATTTCCTAAAGTTTCGTTTAGATGATGATGAGCATCTAATGTCCTCTAGCTTCTAGATGATTTTAATATTAGCTTAATAGTTAGTTCCTCACCACCACAACTAGTACAACAATCAGCAAGATTCTTGCTATTCCTCCAGCGGCAATAGACACAGGAAGTTTCCAAAAAACCTGGAACGGACACAACCTTTCCATCACCAAAATTGAACTATTCCTCATCAGCAAACTCCTCTTCATCACTGACAGGATAGACTTTATCTGAAGAAAGTTCAACAACATCAATCACATGTACATCTTCCAGCAGTTTTTCATCAAGCTCCTCAATATATTCGAGTGCATCGCTGACGAAGAAAAGTTGTTTTGACATATGAAAAATACCACATATTGTATATGGTACATTTCATGATCCCCAAACGGGACGGTGTTTACTTTCGTTATCATAGAAACCACATGAAATAATATTTATACAAAATATGTACTCTTACCTTAAATGCAAATTCTTTGGCAGATGGTGGATGACTTTCACTTCACAAAAATATTTTTGACACCTATTACCAATAAAAATATCTGCAATGAAAATATGACGTCATTTTACTAAAAACAGCATATGATGAACCAACAAAATAATTTTGTTAACACAAAATCATTGCCTTTGCACATACGTTTGAGTCATATACTACACCCTAAACACAAATTTTACTGTGATAAGTGGCAGCATTCGGTCAAAAACTCCTCACACAAAGTGATACCCATTTGGAGACCATGGCATAAAACAGGTTAACGCAACAAAAAACTGTCCTAATTATCAATAACAAACCAAAACATGTAAGCTTTAATTATTCAATCTCCGAACGGCTGCCGTTTCTGCCTTTGTGGCCTCATTGGCGGAGCACAGAGCGTTCTGGCATATACTACCAACCGAAAGGTTAATATTGTGCTGGAAAAACCGTTTCGTTTGTGGTATGTAACGATTTCTCCACACCGCATCACAGAGTGCTCAAACTGCACAAGCAGTGAGCTATGCATATTTGCAGCGCGATACGATGCTGCCAGGTAGAGTGCTCAATCTGCACTGCACCGAGGTCCAATGCAGAGAGCGTAATAAGTTTTGATTATGTAAACAAAATTATTAATAAGTTGTTTTTTTATTACGTATTGCCAGTGTTTAAGTTTACTATAAACTAAATCGAGCAAATTGGTTGTGCTGCAGCTGCAAAGCACCATTGCACGAGCAGGCACTGAAAACATTGTATTGAATGTTAAACTATTAAACACATTATATTGTTATGTTAAAATAATTCACACATAGTATGAATTCATAAATCTATTTATGCAATTAGTATTTCGCACAAAAACTGATTAGTTGTTTATAAGATTTCTAGAACAAATTGTCTACATATATGTTCGGTGAAATGCAATTGTAAAAGTAGGGACCTATTCAGTGTGGGGGTGAATAGGTTAAGACGTATAGGATATTTAACCAAAGTTACTGGTAGACTCCAGAGAGAAGACGCTGAAACCATAACTACTTTTCAATCAATTAATTAAATATCGTTCACATCATATTCAACCTCACCTTGAATAGGTTCCTAGTGCGAGGATCACCCAACCTAGACTTGACCCGTTTTTGTTTTACGGATTGTAACGAGTTCGTTATACAGAGACCCTTGCGGTAGTCTCCGAACCAGAGGCAGATCACCGTGAAGCTGTTCGACTGAGAGTTAAATAGACGAAACGTGCGCTTTTCCCTTCCTAACGCTGCTGTTGCCTGACCTTTCTTGTGCGTAACCTTTCGATAAAATTTTATTGACGATACACAGAACTGAAAATGGAAATTTGAATATTGCAAATCGATATGGAAAAACAGATGGAGTGACGTAGCCTAGCGGGGCAACGGCAGCGGCGTCGTTGGCGATGGCGTGTTGGCGGTTTCAAACTATTTTAATCCCAAGTGTTTCTTTTTTACCACAGCTTCCCTGCGATGACGATCAACACAAGACAACAACCCATACAACTTGATCTACGTCGTAACTTACAAGTTTCGTTAGATATTGCCAATATTGTAACAATATTTACACGAATGTTATGCATGCCTTCCCAGCGTATGGGCTGAACAGCTGTAGTTTATTTTGATTGAGCTTTCTAGTTATGACTGTTGAGATCAATTCTAATATATTTTGCGAATAAACTTGATGAGTCTTATTCTTCGTCGTTTGAGCTATTTGTTGTGAACATTATGCAGGAAGATGTATATACACTGCGTCAGCGCTCACGCTCGGTGTGCGAGTCTTTAGTTAGACTGGGGCTACCACAACGGGTATACTGCTCGGCCCTACAACCTGTCTGCCACATAAAGATAGAGGCAACTTGTTAAGTGCCTTGCTCAAGGACACAACAAACAAGCTTGCCGGCTGACTCTTTACACTCTCCCTATTTTGCTGAGCGCCAAGCAGGGAAGCTGTGAATACCATTTTTCAAAGTCTTTTGGTATGACTCGACTTGGGAAATGAACCCCAGGTCTACCGACTGCAAAGTGGACGCTCAAACCACTACGCCATCGCGCCCGTCACCTTTACTAATACAGAAAAAAATCAACAGCGCCTATATGTGGCAGACAGATGATGGGGTGAATCAGTCTATTGCCATGGTGGCCCAGTCTGACAAAAGACTTGCAGACACAGCATAATCTCATACGCCTAAAAGGACAATTACAATAATTACCATACAAAACGGATTTCTCAAAATTTTGCAAATACTTCGAGCTTTTACAATACTTTCTTTTGATGCTTTTTGCTATAAAGCATCGTTGACTGCTAATTGTAAGGTGAGCAGCTCACCGCACACCACTGCGAATAGTGCGATTTCAAAATTCAATAATATTACATGCAGCTAAACTGTCAAGTGATATTTCTACGTTATAGATCAAAGAAGCAGCTGCTTCATCAATATCAGAGGCAATTTTATCATCCAAAGTGCACTCTAATGTAGCAGAATGACTAGTCGAAGAAGCGTCTTTATTGTCCTTTTTATCATGGTAAGAGTTTTGATCTTCATTTGCATTGAGTTTAAGCTGCTCATCTGATAGCAACTTCACAGATTTAAGCATATTAGCACCAGTGTTAGTGGTAATTGTCTACCATTGAATCAGTCGCGTTGCTGGATCGGTAAAATGGGATACCATTGAAACGCGAAATCGCGGATCAGCGATGTAAAATTGGATATTGGGTTAGGGTTCCAAGCCTAAATGTTAGGGTTTGAGCTGGAATTAGGGTTGAGGTTGGGGTTAGGGCTAAGTTTAGGTAAGATCTGCTGTTGCAAAAAATGTGATTACACAACCGTGACCATTTTTGACCAATCAGGAGTCTTTGATGGCAAAATAGTCTCCAAGGGTAAAATACCATCGACGGAAAAACACCTACTGCTTTCGTTTAATGCTATATTGTAATGTATTTTTCAAATTCGGTACATTAAAGCTCTAACAAACTGGTTGTAACTGCAGCTTTTATTCTTTTTCAATGCAATCAGAAACAGGTCTCAAGCTCATGCTCTCTTTTGCTAATAATGTGATTAGAAAGCATCAGCTGCTAAACTGTTCGAAAATTAATGAATGTTACTTAGATATCTATCGGGTGCTAACTGTAAAGCACGTGATAAAGAAAAATTTTGCTTTTGTTAGGACAAATCATACAGCAACGAAAATTTTTTTCTTTTCAAAGACAAATTATTCATCACCTGTCCTAAACTGTGCAAAATTTTACTTTACCACATTCTTAACAGTTGGCACCCCATAGACATCAATCAAAGCAAACTAATTTCTCGCAGATGCCGATTTATCAAAGGCTATCAGCAAAATACGAGAAACTGCCATCCTCGCTTTCATGTTGCTCTTCAAATAATGTGCCATAATAGGAAGCAGTGGTGAGGAAAATTCGTGAAACTCAAAGTTTGCACAGTGTGAATAGGTACTGCTTTACTTGCAACATAATTACAATCTAGACACCATCATGCAAAGTACGTACAAATACATAATATGCAATTTGGGCTGTAAGTTTTCTTAATAATCTGTAGAACTATTTGAACCGTTTAAATAATAGCCTTCCGGTTCGGGTTGGGGGCTCAGAAAAATTTATTCTTACCAGTTTCGTTCCGGTTCAGCTTCACTGTTTCATAAAAGTTGTGGTTTAGGTTTGGTTCGAGTTTGCCAGCGTCAAATTTTAGAGGTTCGGGTTTGCCAGCGTCAAATTTTAGAGGTTCGGGTTTGGTTTGGGCTTAGCAAAAATATACGGTTAACTCCGATTTTGGGTTCCGGTTTGGATTTAGTTCGACGCCTTGTTTTTTAAGTAAACTGTAACGCATCTGCGTCTACATCTGATGTAGCACACAAGTGGTACATTTAAAGCTATTCTAGTCTGGTTTTGAATTCATTTATGTGTACACAAAAAGGCGTTGCACGCACACAAAACATTTAATGTCTGCATAAAAGTTTATGTTTATAGCCAGATATTTCATATTGAGGAGTATTGCAGACTAAATCGCAAGCTCAAAGCTTGCGCTAAGTCATTATCGACTTCCTGCAAATATTAAGTAATGACCTAGACATTGCATGGGTTTAATTGATCTAAACCAAAGCATTGTACTATGTCGTACTAGTCTATTTTTTTTTATAAGGGCAGGGATACCGGTGTTGGAATTGCTACAAGGCGGCACATGGTTTAGGCCGTAGGCATGCTTATCAAAACTTGCACTGCTGAACAAAAGGGACAAACACAAGCATAAAAAAACATATGCATTGACGCGAGAAGAGCAGTCCGGCACAAAACGGCAGATCATTGCCAGAGTCAAAGCGAAAAAACCAGAGCACTACCATCAGGGACAAAACTTGCAGACCCGAGGCCCACTCTATCAATTGACATCAAGCAGGCTTACAAAATTGATGAATCCCAGGTGTTCTAGTGAAGGACTAAACTCACAAATCCCGCGTTGTACACCGTCAAATAGCATCAGATACAATGCCCACGATTCCCAAATATTCTCAAATCAGACAAAACTCACAAATACAGAGTCCCATGCCTTCAGTCGACATCAGATACCAAACACACAAATCGCAAGTGTTTCCATCATCGGCCAAACTCGCAAATCGCAAGTTCTACATCATCAGCCAACACAAAATACATGAGCTATCAATTCCCAGTGTTCCTCCAAGCACTAAACTCGTCAACTTGGAGTCCTATACCATCAGCTAACATTCGTTACAAAGCATGCTAATCTCAAGCGTTCCCGTCAGGGACTAAACTTGTGAATCCAGCGTCACATGCCATCAGCCGACATCACGTACAAAACACGTAGACTAATTTCCGAATGTTCCTCAATGGACTAAACGTGCAAACTCAAAGTCCTAAACCATCAGTCGACTTCAAGCACAAAACACACGAATCCTGAGCGCCCCAGTCAGGAGAAAAACGCATGATTTCGCAATCACCGGTTCACAGCGTTACCCCTAGACTATCTTCATACACATGGTTATCCGTGGCCACCGTTCACGACTTGCTGGGTGGATGACTTCAATTATTCTAAACCGGTTAAAGCATGTGTTGTTATGCAACAACAGATGTAGCAATAGCTTGAGAGTAACTCTCTTACCAGTATTAAAAAGGCAAATAACTAAGCAACTTGACCTGATAGAAGAAAATTGCTTTGGAATTTGAACTCAGCACATTATTTTATTTGTGCAACCTAGCAAATGCGTTATTTTGTTGAACAATATTATCTACCATAGCGTGAGCGTCATGCGGAAATCAGTGACCTTATATTGATAAATAATTTTGTTAAAATTCGCATCTCTTGACGAAAAACAATAACTTTTGGTTAAAACTAAAGCTAGCACTGCAATCAATAACATGGAAAAATTTGTAGTCTTTTGGACATCGGTGTACCAATTTCACTCAGCCGGATAATGCGGCGGGCCACAAGCACACCCTTCACAGGATCTTTGTTTTTTAACTTGACATCAAAAGGGTGGAATTTTTAAAACTGAAAACATTTTTTTCAAAAACCAACGTCAAAAGGGCGAAGTATTTTAAACAAAAACTCAGTTGGAGAAATACTTTGTGAACGCGAGCCACAAAAGACATACTTCTGTCAGCCGCAGATTTTCACCTGGAGGGATGCAGTTTGCCTGCATTGCAGATAAGACTAGCCGGCTCATCTGGCGTCGCCCGACGGTGCTTCCAAATCAGTTTTTTTGAGTTAGAAATATCGTTTCAGCCGGCTGAACCGACTTCACTGCAAATATCATATTTGAAAGTGGCAACAATAACTTAATATAAATGGGAGCATCTCCCTTACGGCCCTTAGCACGATCACTTTAATCGTATCAAGACTGGTTTTACTCGCAATTTTCTGCTGTTTTGCGAATTTCATTCGTTCATTCCAAAAAGCATAGAGACACAAAAGGAAGTCGGTGGTAGGTGCCGCAATGGTTTTTGGTTTACAGTCACAGAAATAAGTTACTTGGTGGTGTGATTGCGAATTGAAATGTTGTTCTTTATATGCATGTGAACATGGGCCATTAACCGTGGGTGCGCCAACGTGCTCGTCGGCCTGACGCTACTTTGATAGTGGAGAAGTAAGCATTGGAATGTGTTGTTTTTCGCTTTTGGTAATGCGAAGTCGCGTGTTTTTATTGGTGTGGTTTTGGGGCAGCTGCGTGCGAGTAAAACTGTTTTTTTTTATTTTACTGAAAAAATTATTGTTATTGCAACAGGTGGCAGGCTTATTTTACGACGTGATGCAACTCTCCCTCGTAATCATATTTGTGACCTACAGTTCTTTGGTGGCATCCTCGTCCCGGAATAAAGCAAAATGTGCTGCACCTCAGACTTGGGGAATGCATTTTCCACCAGCCTTTCCTTCTTGGTTTCGTGAACTTATCTCTTAGCATTTGTCTCGAAAAACAGTTTTGCTTAAAAAATTGGACTTCGAAAAATTTATGTTCTAACAAAAAAGAAGATTATCAACTCGAATTTAGATTGAATAATATCGTGTCAATTTACACTTCTCATCCACTCTGTCAAAATCTTTTTGATCAGCTACAGCTTCAAGTCTTGTAATCGATTACCAAGTCGGTGTTACAACCGATTTTCAAGAAAGATTTTCCTCCACAGGTACAATGTTTTTGCTGATATCCTCCCAAACTTGGTAATTTATATACTAGTCTATAATAACAACTTCAATATTACGGAACTAAGCCTGCGCAGCAAAAAATATCGCAAACTTTCATGCGGGAATAGGAACATGAAATCAAAGTAGTTCAAGTACGTTGAAGTGAGATTGACGTATTTACAGCAATGAAGCTGTGAAGTAATAGGCCTAAGCTAGAACTTTTTCGTAATTCTAGGTCTAGTAGTAAAGTTTAAAGCCTCTAACTGTGCGTATGTTCCTTGCCTCGGCACAAACACAGCCAATGTAAGGTGAAGTGAGCTGGAGCTTGAAGTCCAGCATCTACAATTCAGTTATCTCACTAAGCTAAACAATGACTTAAATTGGATAACTCACAGACCAGGTTTTTGCGATAAAAAAAGGAATAATTCTTTCTAAATCCGGCAAAATTTCATATTAAAACTAGGAATTTTGTTCCACTTTGACACGTGATAAAAATGTCTTAGGACATGTGTTGCGAATTCTTTCCTTTAAGACGCTTTGGCGACGCCTTATTCGCACTAAACTACGGCTGCTACGACTTGGTTGTTGATATTTTTTTTCTGCAACGCGTCTCTTATTAGCTTCCTCTCAATATCTCCAGACGTCGACTCGAACAAATGTTATTTAGATATAAACAAAGATAAAGAATAAATGAAATAAGATAAATGATTCAAAAATAATAACAATACTTGGGCTCCAAGTGCGAGAGTTGGGGTGGGAGACCGTTCAAGCACGCGGTGTCATGGAACAGTACAAGACGGTTTCGATAAAAGAAATATACCAAAATCAGTTGCTGCCAATATGATTACGTCATACTTAAGGAAAATTAATACGTACCAGAAACAATGTTGCGCCAAACTTCTATCAAACAATTATAGCAATACACTTTATTATTACCAACTTCATCTAAATTCAAGTAGAATAGTTAAGTTTCCGACTTTACCTTACTAAACACCTAATCTAGTCTACATTCAACTGCCAGCTCTTTTGGCTTACTACTAAAATTACAAAACAACGGTACAGTGAAAAAACGAATTTTGCGCTGTGCTTGAACGGTCACGTGATCGTGTGATCAATAAAAGGTAGCAATTTTAACGTAAAAACGGCTTACAAAAAATGTGGCGGTAACAACAGAACAAATATCTAACAGCATGAATGTCCAACCTGCGGTCCACTTAACGTTGATGCTATTGGGGGGACCTGTCGGGCCTTGGCAAGCCCTGCTGATGAGTCCAAAAGGACAAAATGCGTCCAGGGATGGCTTTGTAAATTTAAATATATATCTCAATAGCATTGCTTCCTTCGGAAGCCTCGCGCCTGTAGGACTCGCTTTGTTGTTTTGTTTCTCGCTTATAAGACGCTCTCTATCAATTGTAACCATTTGGAACCAGCAATATAATATTAATCTGCGGCCCGCTGCATTGCCAAATGGTACTCAAAAGTTATCTTAAAAGCATTGGATAATCGCATTGTTTCACGGGAAAGAAGGTGAAAACCTTTTTTTGATTATCGCTGTTTTCGGAGCAACATTCTAAGTGATTGTCACATCAGAATCTTTTTTCTTGTTTTTGGTCGCTGATTTTTTGCCAATGCCATTGATTTTGAACGCTTACACAAAAAATTCGAACAAAAAAGTTCATATCTAGGTGCTTGTGTGACCCGATAGAATACGTAAATTTGTAATTTGGCCCGTTAGAAAAAAAAGGTTGGAAGCCCCTGTCTTTAGAGATAAAAGAGTAGTCATATGTGCGCCATGACTATACTAAAAAGCTATTTTAACGTAGGCTTCATCTACAGTTCAGCTACTACTATTTTTGTACTAACCATTAAGTTATTGAAACCAGATTTATATAGGTACGAATTAGCACTGTAATATATCACTGCGCTTTACCACGCATCACATGAGGAATAGGCTTTACTATTCATGTTTTCTTCCAACATAACAGTGATTTAACAGTGAATAGTAATAAACACAGCAGGGGCATGAAGCAGATTTTACTAAAGTAGTATCAAACAGAATTATAACGCCACAGAGCATTAAGACAAAACACCGGTTTATGAAGCGTTCAAAAAAAAAGAAAAGCAAGAAAGCATGCTTTAAAAAACACATAAGTCTTCAATCACTTGTTGCATTGTCGATACAACAATTAATCGTTTGTAATGACGTCATATTAGTTCCTAAAAGTTAAATCGGATGCTGCCTTTCGTTTAAACAAACCCGCTTTCTTGGGCAAGAAATGCAAATAAAAAATAATCTATCTTGACCTATGTCCTATGACGTCAATGCGACGTCATCAGCTCTCTTATGGACTTGCTTCGAGATGGAAATCAGTTATTCCAAGTATCGTGCTATTTCATCCAGTAGTTTTGAAGAAGTTAAAGCAGACAGAATTGTTCTTTGTAGTGTAGATCATGTCATTACTTATGTTTTTTTGCTAACTTTTTTTCTTCATTTTCTCAAACTAAATACGACCGTAAAAACGTGTTCGAAAGGTTTTACGAAAGACATTCAGAGGTCTCTTTTAACTAAAAAAATTAAACAAGTTGAGGCTTACTGTAGACCAAACTACGTATTCATTTTTAAGCATACTTTCATTTTCTTTTTTCTCGAATAGTTCAAGCATAAGCTCTGTTTTTTCATAATGCATAGTGACGTCGTAATGCTGTTCAATACTATTTTAGCAAATACGACAGAGTTTTACTGGTGTTATTATGAAAGTAAAGATCTGATGTAGCTAAGAAGAAAGAAAAGCGCTTCGATATTACAACAAAATGTGGCAGCTTTTTTAGAAAACCGACAGTGAAAAATTAATGCGGACTTCATGATACGAAATACCATCAGAAAAGGGAGCAGAAACAGGATTTTATCAGTTTTGTAAGATTTTATCAATTAGTTCGCTACCCTACACTGATTGAGTGGGTAGAGTCAGCTTAAATTTTGTGGAAGTGCAGTAGAATCTAAAGACGCGTATCCAGGAAAAAACTTTTAGGAAAAGAACAAAGTTTAATTGGCAAGTTCCGATATTCCAAAAAGCCAATTTGAAATTCTTAGAGATCCATGAAATTGTTTTGAATGCAATTATAACTGATTTTGGATAAACTTGCAGCTCACCTCAAAGAATCTCCTTCTAATGCAGCTTATTTAAGCACAGATATTCAAAATAAGTTGATCACGCTAATTGGTGAAGGATTTTATCAGGTGTTTCTTCTGAAGTTAAAGAAGCTCCTTGCTTTGCTGTAATTGCAAACGAAACTACCGATAAATCAATAAAAAGTCACTTGAGTATAATTGTATGATATTTAAAGGGATACTTAGACGGATCAATGTATTGGCATGATTTATCAACCAAATTTGAATAGTTAAACTTAGCAGATGCAATCTTTTCATTTGAAGTGTATCAACTTGTTCTTGGAAAAATGATTGATCAAGGCTATGACAGAGCTAGCTCTATGACGGGAAAAGGGAAAGACTTTCAAGCGGTTATAACAGAGACTTGTCCACAAACTATGTATGTTTATTGCTGTGCTTGTTTGTTTGTGGTTACCCCTCTTCGTCCTCGGGATGGAGGTACGGCGTAAACAGCAATTCAGGTTTATGCCGTCAACCTAATTGAATTGGGCTAGGGCAAAGATGGCAGCCCATTTCGAACCAGTCATCAGTGACTGGTAGCCCCACCACCACCAACAAGGCGGACTGCCACTAATGGGCACCCAAGAGTCGTCTTTTAAGACATGCTGGGTTAGCAACATCGCAATTGTAATCTGATGAAGTACGGGTGGACCACCTGTCTGCCACATAAAGGTGGAGGCATCCCGTTAAGTGCCTTGCCCAAGGACACAACAAGCAAGCTTGCCGGCTTGTTCTCCACACCATCCCTTTTTAATGCTGATCGCCAAGCAGGGAAGTTGTGAATACCATTTTTTAAAGTCTTTTGGTATGACTCGACTTAGGAAATAAACCCCAGATCTACCGCTGCGATGCGGATGCTCTCATGTTTATTGTTGGGCATATATATTGAATCAGTTTTAGTAAAATCCTGGACAATATCTGAAATTGAAAGTGTATTCGATTTTTTAGGGGATATTACTAATTATTTTTAAATCGAGTAGTAAATGATGTGCGCGATTAACATCTGTGATCAACAGCATGAGCGATTAAATCAGCAATAACTAAAGATTGCAACAACTTTGTGAAACTCGTTCGGCAGAAAAACATTCAGCAGTGTTAGCGGTTTCCTAACTGTATGATCCAATACCACGAATCTTACTGGAGCTCAGTCACTCACCCCAAGAGCCAACAAAATCGCATCGCAAAGCAATCTCTTTGTACTCGGCAATAACTTCAAGCAACTTTGTAGAACTCTCTGCATGCTGGACAATCTAGAGCATGTCAAGGCGCATACGTCAACGTCATCACAGTTTTTGCAAAAAGGTTGATATTGATTTGAGGATAGCAGTGACTTGTGTAAAGATATTGCAATCCTGTTGTTATCGACCTCTTCCGAGGGATGGGGGCATGGCGGAAGGCCATGGGGCCGCAGAAAGCGGGAAACTTTCCAGGGCCTTGACAAGAGGTCGTAGAGAGACAGAGAGTCGCCAAAAGAGTGAGCGGCGCAAAGAGCCGGTAGCTAAACAGCGCAGAATGAGATGAGAGATGTCATGAGACGAGTGTCCACAGGCGTTGCAGAATGGATTCTCGATTCTGCCAATTCTACAGAGATAAGAGCTTAACAGAAGGCTGTGTCCATTGCAGCAAAAACGAGAGAGAACACAGCGAGCATGACGAGGGAGCACAAGTTCCTCGATGGAAATTGAGGGAACCTGTGTGTCGAAGAATTTCGATGAGAAAATACGTCTCCAGTCCGAGAAAAGATAAGAGTGGATACGAGAGATAAAAGCAGAGAGACTACAAGGGATTGCAGAGGGTACAAGTAACGCTCCCCCTCTGACCAGATCAACAGCCGCGTCGTTTCCCGGGAGAAACGAGTGTTCGGAACTCATTGTAGCTTGATAAAACAGGAGGAGAGATAAGGCAGTTCCTGTCAAAGAGTTTGAGGTAAAAGGAAAGATGGAGAAGAGGACAGAACGAGAGTGAGAATCTAAAATGGGAAAGGAGATTGGGAGACAAAAAGCCCGCTCATAAGATAAAAAAATGAAATGAGTCAGAGTGACTCGCAGTGGAGGTTAAGAAGCCTTGGTGAATAGTAGAGGGATGAGGGTGGACGAGACGCAGCCGGTGATGGCGCGACTGGCCGTTCAGTGGAGCCGTTCGAATTTGGTGATATTGGTAGCGCTTAGAAAAGGAAACCATCCGGGTGAATCATAAGTAAGCTACGGTCGAAGAGGGACTCCTTAGAGGGCCCCCATGAGGAAGCAGAGATACAGCGTAAGGCCTTGAAACGTGGGAAAAACTTGGTCTTTAGCGAAGATACACGTTTAGATAAGGAAAGAGTGCGGTGAAAGATGACCCCAAGAAAAGTTAGAGTGGAATTGAAGCGGAGGCGGGAGCCGAGTAGGAGGAGGTTGGGTTGGAGGTTAGCTTGATGGGGATCCACTGAGAAAAAAGGAGGCCTCACATTTGCTCGAATTGAGAGGAAGACACGAGTACTCAGACCAGTGCTCCAATCGAAACAGAGCTCCTTGTGTGGCCTCCACCGCAATGGAGACCGAGGGGGAAGAGGACCAAATGACCAGATCGTCAGCATAAAGAGAGCAGCTGACGGAAGAAGGCAGAGAAGCCGGAAGATCATTGATGAAGAGAGAGAAAAGAACAGGGCCAAGAACGGATTCTTGCTAAACACCTCGACGGACTTAAAAGGAGCGACTTTTGTGATTTTGATAAACCACACTAGCGCGGTATCAGAAAGGATAGATTGAGTCAAACGATCAAAGCAAGGAGGGAGGCCAGCCGAAATCAGTTTATGGAAAAGGGCGGGGTGCCAGACAGAGTCAAAAGCTTTATAGAAATCGGTAGTAACGAGGATTGTCCGAGAGCCCGGCCTGGGTTTGTTAAACCCATCCAAAATAGATTGAGAAAGGTACAGAATTTGATCAAGAATAGACCGCCCAGGGTGGAAACCGGCCTGGCGGGGAGAGAGAATGGAATTAGATTCCATAAAAAAGAGTAGACAAGATAGTACGGTGCGTTCAAAAAGCTTTGATACGCAGGAGGTGGGAGAAATAGGCCGGAAGGAAGCAGAAGAGCCGAGAGGCTTTTTCATTTTATGGATGAGAATAATGGAAGAGTTCTTCCAGATGGAAGGAAAGGAATGTAAAGAGCAGGAGAGATTAAAAATGTGAAGAAGAAAATCCATGCCAGATCGAGGAAGATGCTTTAGCACGAGATAGGCGACTTTGTCTGGGCCAGACGCAGTGGACAAGAAGAGGTTAGAGGCAGCCGCAAGAAATTCGACAGGGGAGAAAGGAGAGCAAAGGGACGCGTGAGACTCCTCAGAGCACGGTGTGCGGCGGAGCTCGGAAAGGTAGCATCTGGCTTTGCTACAAGGGCCTTTGGCTGAGAAGCGGAAAAGTGAGATCTCAGGTAATCGGCGTAGACCGAAGCCGATTCCCTAGAAGAGGAACAGTTTGGTAAATTTGGAGAGGAGGAAGATGAGGAAGTAGAGCCACGACAGAACGAAGGAAAGAGTATACAAATTTAGAGTTAAATTTGGGTGAGAGAGAAGAACAAGTCGTCTGCCATGCTTCAGCCTTGGCCTTGGCAATGACGAAGCACGTCGGGAGGGAGAGATGTAAGTCTGACGATCTTCATCACTTCTGTGAGCGGTAGCGAAAGCCTTACGTCTTTCACTAACCATTTCTTCTACTCAGCGGATCACCAAGCTTTAAAATGGTGTTTGATGCGGCCAAAAAGAATGGAAGATTTGGCCGCATTCAGTGTCAGAAAAGTAAAGAAAGCAGCAGCAGAGGAAAAAGAGAGAGACGAGTATTCCTCTGCATAAAGACAGTGAGAGTCAAAGTAAAAAGCAAAGTCATCCAAGCGAGCTTTCTGAAAATTGAAGGACAGAGAACGCTCGTTGGGGTGAAAGACCGGAGAAATAGGGACGGTTAGTAGAATTGGTGGATGATCAGAATCCTGGTCCTGAAGCATTTCCCAGGAGCAAGATAGGGCGAGAGAGGAAGGAGCAAAGGAAATGTCAGGGGAGGAGCGGCTAACTGAGAAGCGATAGAGAAGAGTAGGTATGTCAGGGTCATTGAGGGGGAGGAGGACATATGAGATGAACCAATCTAAAACTTTTTTCTCACCGGGGTCGGAAGTACCTTTTGAGTCCCAGAGGGAGTGATGGCAGTTGATGTCCCCCAAATTAAAGAGATTTCTGGAGGAGGGAAGAGTAGAGGAGTAAAAGGAGTTGGTTTTGCTATCCATCGGAAAGAAGCAAATAGGGGGAACATAAACATTAAGGAATGAGAGCGAGGAGGAGTTATTTAGTTAAGTTTTGACCCCTACGTAATCAGAGTAGGGGTCAAGCGAAGAAAGAGCGGAGGTAGAAAGTTCCAAGAAAGATAATTCCTGCCTGACGAAGATGATGACGGCGCCGTTAGCGTTCGTGACATCATAATAGAGAGTGCCCGACCGGGAGTGTGTGTGATCAGAGCGCAGAGCAGAGAATCCAGGGAACCGGAAAAAGGAAAATAAATTGAGGTTAGATTCCTGGATACAGATAAGGTCAACGGGATGAGACAAAAGAAAGTGTAGAAGTTCGATGCTCCTGGCTCGGAGACCTCCAGCATTCCATTAAAGAACCCTGAGGGAGTCAGGGGTTTAAGAGGAAGCAGGAGGTGTAGAAGAACAGCCAGAAGCATGAGACGATGGTGAGGGTGCAGAGGGAGGAGATACAAAGTGGGCAGTGGAGGCATAAGAGGTTTGAAGGCGAGGGTGGGGTGGAAGTGCTGCATTAGCGGAGGGGGCCAGTTGAACAGTGAAAGCATACAAGTCGGAGGAGTCCGAGGAGGAAGTTACAGTGATGGTAGATGGGGGATCTGCATCAAAAGAAGGGACGCAGCAGGTGGGGGCAGCTCTAGGAGTGAAAGCTCCCAAGAGGTCTGAATTCAGAGAAGGAAAAACTGTTTTCCGTACCAATCAAGAGTCAACGTGGTGGTGCGTTCCCCGACCCCGTTTGGGTCGGGTCGAAATGGCTGTTGCCTTCCCGAGCGTTCCAGCTACCCCGGGCACTCCTTTTGCACAAACCATTTTTTGCCGTGCTGTCCCCTGAACGACCGCAAAAGGGCAGCACGTAGCTTTTTTAAAATCGGTCGTCTTTCTTCTCTCTTCTCCTGCCTTTCTCTTTCCCTTCCTCGCCTCTTCATTCTTCTTCTTCTCCTGATGTGCGGCAACTTCATCCTAACCCTGGTCCCGTCTTTTCCTGGAAATGTGATCTGGCGGAGTATGTCAGTGTAATGCTAACACCTGCTCCAAATGGGTCTATCTAAAGAACTTCTGATTGCTGATAAAGTCGTGTCGGGATATTAGCAATAACGACACCTACGATGAAATCTATTAAAAAGCGGCTGAGATGGTGGCACCTTAAGAAATAAGTATGCCACGTATTTTAAAACATCAAATGATGCGTAGGAAAGTACCAGCAAAAACACCTAACAATTATTATCTCCGCAATCTCTACTGCCCATTTTTGGGCAGTGTGATTTTACAATACGATCAACGAATTTCTGGTCATGCCAAAGCTGCTATGCGACTTAGCCCGATACTCCCAGCCAATGTTTTACGAAATTGAGCCAGCGGTTAATGTGTTTCTTTCGTTGCTACAGGCGACACTGATAAAAGTCAAAGCTCAATTTCTGGTGTGGCAAAGATTTTGTCAAAATCATTGTGAAGTTGTGGTTTGGAAAAGCTTACAAACTTTGCTAACCGGGTATTTTTTCTGCCATTCAAATATTACTCAATGTTCTCGTAACACTTCCAACTTCTGCCACTGCCAAACGACCGTTTTCTGCACTACTACTGATAAAATCAATTTTACGAACAACTATGGGTCAAACTTATCTAGATGGTCTTTGCCTAATGCACAACCATAATGACATGTCAATAAGCACTGATGCAGTTCTCAAAAAGTTTACTGCTGCAACACGTCAAATAAAACTTTGATTTCTCGCAGTGCTTTTATGTTGCAACTATTGTAAGCCACACTTTTCTACACTTATTTCAATTTAATTGCAATGATTTGCGCTTTTCGGGTGATCAAAAGGTAAACACCCAAACCTTTGTACGTTCACACGTAGAGACAGAATTGCGCTTTATATATTAAATTCTGGCTGTATGTGTGTGTGTGTGGATCTTCTGCGTGTCTGTGTGTTTTAATTCCTCCAAAACTTTTGAACGAACAAGAATGAAACTTGAGACAATTGATCACCACCCTGGGGCGAGTTTCTCCAGAAAAATCGTGACGCCATCATGACACAACAATCAAAGATAATTTCTTAAAAATTGTATTTTTTGACAGAGGAACGCAATTTTGAGCTTAAACGCAGAAACGTAGCAGCCGCCCCCCAAACCCCCCAATTGGGGGGGGCCCAGGCCAACTTTGGGGGCCCAAGTTAGTCTGAAATTGCTTTTTGGCTACGTGACTATTTTCAGTTCAGCAGACTTGTTTACAACCGATTTAAACTGTAGGAAGAAATTGGCTTGTGACATCATAAGTGAATGCACGTCATTTTATCTCGCAGAATCTAGAATATTTCGATTGGTTTTCTGGTAGAATCTTGAATATTCGATTGACGTAACAATGCCGTTGTTACGCAACAATCATAGAATGGTCTGGAATTCTGTTTGGCTAGAAATACCGGGACAATATATATACACTGCAGAGTGCAGATAAAGTATTTTATTGACATTGTATAGAATGAAACGTTCAAAAAGTGGTGCTCAAAAGAGAAAAGAAGCAGCCACTGCTCGAGATGCTGTAGCGAAATTGCCCAAGATGACAGATTTTTTCAAGATTACTGAGCAGAGTAGACCTGGCACTAGTACCGAGAGGGATGAAGAAAACTATAGTGTACAAGAAAAAGAAGACTATGACGATCAGCATCAAAGTGATTGTGAATTTCCAGAAAATGTAAGTTCTGATTTACCTGCCAATACGCAACCTTCAATATCAAAAATAACTGAATCTCAATTTACTCCTATCCCTGATGACCCATGTAAATGGCCTGAAAGTATTTCTGATGCTCAACGATGTGATATAGTAAAGCGTGGACCACATGAACTGATAATGAATTTTCCATATAATAACACAACTCCAAGGCGACGTTTTTCCTCCAACCATTATAAACGTGTGTTACCTAATGGTGAAAGTGTTTCACGGTCGTGGCTAGTTTATTCTGGGGAATCAGATCAAGTTTTTTGCTTTTGTTGTAAGCTATTTGGAAAAACACTAAGCCCCTTTTGTAGTGGTATAAATACATGGGAGGGTTTTTCGAAAAAACTGAAAGACCATGAAAACGGCATTTCCCACCAAGAATGCTGCAGTCAATGGATGTTGCTAGCTGAAGGGATAAGAAATTCATCCACTATCGACAAACGCGAGATGAATATTTTTTTCAATGAAAGACGTTTTTGGAGAAATGTTTTAGAGAGACTTATCGACATTGCCTTGTTTCTATCGGAAAGGAATCTTGCTTTTAGAGGATCTGAAGAAGTCTTAGGATCTCCTCACAATGGAAATTTTCTGGGTATATTTGAGCTTTTGGCAAGAAGAGATCCGATCCTAAAAGAGCTTCAAGACAGAATCAAGAATAAAAACACTAAAGATCACTATTTGAGTCCTACCATACAAAATGAACTAATTGAATTGCTAGCGACAGAAGTTGAAAAAGAAAATTTACAGCAATTGAAATTGGCAAAATATTTTTCTATAATTTTGGACTGCACTCCAGATATGTCACATCATGAACAAATGTCTGTCATTCTCCGTTATCTACTATGTAATGAAGAAGCTGCTGTTGTTAAAGAAACATTTTTTGGCTACTTGAGAATAAGTGACAGTACTAGGAAAGGCTTGTTGGACGCTTTCTTAGAAAAAGCGACCGAACTGCAGCTTGAATTGTCTGATTGTCGAGGTCAGTCATATGATAATGGTGCTAACATGAAAGGAAAACATTCTGGGGTCCAAGCAAGAATGCTAGACATCAATCCCAAAGCTGTTTACGTGCCCTGTGCAAACCATACCCTTAACTTAGTTGTTGTTGACAGTGCTAATTGATCGACGGAAGCATTGACATTTTTTGGAGTACTTACAAGGTTGTATGTGCTGTTTTCTTCCTCTGCTCAGCGTTGGGAAATTTTGAAGAAACATGTGGAGCTGTCCATAAAGTCACAATCTGATACTCGTTGGGAAAGCAGAATTAAATGCATCAAACCTCTTCGATACAATTTAAAAGAGGTGTTGCTGGCACTGAAAGACTTGGAAGCCATTTCCATAGAAAGAAAAGATGGAAGAGCTGCCTCAGAAACAAAATCGTTGATAGCTCATTTATCAAAATGGAGTTTTCTTTTGTCGGTGTTTATTTGGTATGATATCCTATTCCAAGTCAATAAAGCAAGCAAGATTCTTCAATCGTATGGAGTCTCCCTTCATACAATGGAAACGGAAATCCTGGCAACTGAAAAGTTTTTGCAAAACTATCGCACAACGGGTTATGACAGTGCCGCAACATCTGCTGTTGAAATAGCACAGGAATTGGATATTGATCCTTCTTTTCCTCCGTCAAGAAGTGGAAAGAAAAGAAGATTGTTTGATTATCAAGGTGAAGAGGAACAACGAGCTACTCCTGAACTGAAATTTAAAAGCAACTTTTTCTATCCATTAGTAGACCAGGCTATTATGTCAATAAAGGAGCGCTTTAATTTGTTACGTGAGGTTTCTTCCGCCTTTTCGTTTTTGTACACACGAGACAAACTTTTGCTTGTGCAACAAGAAAATGCTCTTCTTACTTGCTGTAAAGAGTTCCAAAAAAAGTTCGGTGACATTGATTCTGATGAAATGAGCGCTGAGCTACAGCGGTTTGTTTTAATTTTACAAAAAAAACGCAATCTCAAAACGGCTCAAGACTTTCTGAACTATCTTCTAAAGACTCATTTATTTGAATTGTATCCGAATGTGTACATCGCACTTCGAATCTTACTAACTTGCCCCGTGACTGTTGCCAGCGCTGAAAGAAGCTTCAGCAAATTGAAACTGATCAAAACTTTTAATAGAACGTCTATGACAGACAGTAGACTATCTTCATTAGCCATGTTGTCAATCGAAAATGACTGCGCCCGATCTCTTGATTATAACAATGTCATAACAGCATTTGCGAACAAAAAGGTTCGCTCCAGACTATTTAAATGATACTGTGTTTTTATAAGTTTTTCATGTTTTTCAGTGTCATTGCTTTCGTTTCGCAGTGTCTGCATAAATGTCCTACTGAACTCTGGCATCGGTGCCGAATTTTTTATGACTTGCACCTTCGGTATCGGCATGCTTTATTCTGACATTAGCCTGTTTACTTATGTACAAATTGTGGTGTATTTTCTTAATGCAGCTTTTCAATTTTACACCTCTAAAGTGATATGACCTGTGCACAGGGGCTCTTTCGCTTACTTTGGGGGGGCCCGAAGTTGGAGTGCTATGGGACTGCTTAAACGAAAGCCAGTACCCGACTTACTAAATTCAACAATTTTCACTTCTTTAGCATCTCACATGACGTCATCATTAACGATTGATTGTAAAACTTGTTGTTATAACTCACTCAAAAAAGTACTGATCTTAGAAACGCGATTGAAAGCTTTTTACGGAGATATTGACAAGGTGCCT
Organism: Trididemnum clinides; assembly: GCA_963675345.1. Taxonomy (NCBI): domain Eukaryota; kingdom Metazoa; phylum Chordata; class Ascidiacea; order Aplousobranchia; family Didemnidae; genus Trididemnum; species Trididemnum clinides. The sequence continues at coordinate 26,759,680 of OY776297.1, forward strand.
TCGATAAAAGAAACCTTACAACAATTAATTATGAATTTGCAATGCAACAACAGATTCTTTATTTAAGCATTTTAAGCTTTTTTACCCTTAAACGCCTATGTGGGTCGCTAGCGACCCGAGCCTTCTGTTCTTTCCACATATCTCTTGAAATGGTCGGCTACGTTCTGTGTGACTTCAAGTATTCCCAAAATATTTATTATTCTTCCATTTTACATTTATAATTTCAAAAATATTACACTGATAAAATAGTTATTAGGGTTTAAAAGAAAAAATCTATATGGTCTCTAGAGATCCATGTTAGGTAACAGTGCAACTTTTTTTCAGTTGCTACTTGTAGTAAGTAGTTAATTGTAAAGTCCCACAAAGAACAAATTGAATCAAACAATATAAGAAATAGTTAATTATCGCATTTTTCATAATGTGTAATGCAAAATATAAAAGTTTGTGACAAAAGATTAGAAGTTTCAGAAGAAAGAAAGCAGCATCGAAGAGTTGATTGCAAATCAGTATAAGATCCCAAAAGAATCTGAAGAACGATGGCAAGAAGGCTACTGGATGCAGCAACAGCCGCTGGGAAAGTTTACGAGTTGGTCTGATTTAGAAGACAACTCTGACGATAAAGAAATCCATGAGAGCGAAGATTCTGTTGATGGTTAACCATCGCCTGAAAGATATGATGACGCTTCTTCTATTGTCAGCAACCAGACCACAAGTGCAGACAATGAATTGACTGTCATTAGTGAGGAGGAAAGTGATAACAAAGACTCCTCTGAGCATGACAGTGACGATCTCACGACCAGAAGCTCGTTTACAGGAAAAATAACCGTATGTGGTTTACCACGTGTTCCCCACCGTCAAGAACACGTGCATGTAATCTTAGACACACCAACGAATGCCAATTGTTGCTGCAAAAAAATATCCAAAATAAAGTTGATCCTTTTGCTTACTTTATGATGAAAGTATGTTTAACCCTTAAAGCCTATATGGGTCTCTATCGACCCGAGCTGTCTTTTCTTCCCTGTTTCTCTGGGGCAGTCTAGCTCCATTACATGTGACTATCAGTATTCTCAAAGTGTTTAATCTTCTCCCATTTCACATCCACACGTTTAAAAATTTTCCAGCGGTAAAAAGTTATTGAGGTTTTCGAATAAAAAATCGATAGGGTTTCTAGTTACCCATGTTAGCGCGCTGCAAATACTGATCAGCCAACCGATACAGTTCATCTAGAGATTTTGAGTTGCTCTACTTCAGCCATATCGATAGATCCTTAGATCAGGAGCTAGTGAACTGGTCGCGTACAATCAAGTCTACCACGCCCATGAAGGTGCGGCGCCATTCGTCCGTTATAAGCTTGTTCCTCTGTTTCTCATCCAAGCCCAACAATTCTACTTGTCTCTTCAAGTCTTACAACTTCTCCATATCAAGTTCTTCTGCAGCCATTTTAAATTACCAACCGATAAAAAGTTACCGGACGAGCCCCAGATGTCGCGTTTTGCAATAGAGTTTTTAATTCAATTTCAATTTCAATTTACTTCTTAAATTGAAGCGACTTGCAGTATTGATCGAATAATTAAGTTTGATTGCAACTTAATAGCTAGGAAAAGATTGGCTTCCACCAAGATACTTCAACCCGCGCACTTCTTGATCAAGAACAGAACGATATATTCACAAACCTTTTTATAACTTTGAATTCCTTCGCTTTCCAAAACACAGAACTAAAGCACTTCAATAAATAAATATTTGAGACTAACTAAAACTAAAAGCACCAAAATAATCGCTTAATTCCTGTCACAACAATCACCACACAACAACGCTTTTTACAAAGCTGTAATCTCTACTCTAATCTACTATTCTGTCTGTCTGTCTCTCTCTCTCTCTGAATGAATAAAATCTCACCGCCTTATATATACGACGGAAAATAATCTAAAAATTGCTAGAACGCCACATGACACCAAAAAACACCGTAAATAAATTACGTAATTGATAATAAAAATAAAGAAGAAATATTCGAGAAGAAACAAGAATCATTAGAATACGCTAGAAAACCAGGTCGCGTAGGCAGTCATTGCGACGTCAGAAAGGCGTGTGAGTTACAAATCTATTTATATATCCGAAAGAAAAAAAGGTATTTTTTAAAAACAGTTTAGCACAGTGGTTCTTAACCTGGGAGGCGTACGTAAATTTTCAAGGGGGCGCGAGCCCTAATGTGTTTTACCACACGATCTTTGTTAATATCAAGATTACCGTTTTCTCACCTATTGTATGGTAGTAAGTGCTTAAATACTGTCTGAGATATTATTGTGAGTAATTGTAGCCTACCGTTATTTGGTAATCCTGTTTCGTAAACGGAGTATTGTATGATGTCATAAAGCAACAAAATTATCAATCATGTTTACTTCATTTTGATGATTTAGCAGTTACAAATCTACACTGTAGAGTAGACTGTAGCCTACCATGTTATGCTAAATTCAGCCAGTGAAAAATCTGAATGGATTAAGGCAGCCATTAGTCAGTTTGTTAAAGTGGTAGAGCGGTATACGTAAACTTCGTAAAGCAATCTAGAATAGACCTAATCTTACAATTAACTAAGTTTATGTTTTTGTCATGTTGCAGTGCCTGCGTAGCTAAGTAATAAATTTAGGTAATCAAAATGGTAGGAAAAAAGAATGTCTATTGATGAAATGCAATTGAAACACCACACTTATTAGGGTGGGGGGCGTAAAGCGGGGAACCATCGCTCAAGGGAGGCGTGGTAACAAAAAGGTTAAGAACTGCTGGTTTAGCGAGTTTAGGGCCTTAGACAATTTAGATTTACAATTAAAAAATGATCACTGCAAAAGAAAACCACATAGCTATACATACATAAAAATAACTATACATACATAAAAACTATTCTATTTGCGCAAATTCACTTATTCGGGACAAAATCCTCTGAAACTGCTGGAGGTACAAGCATCAAACTTGCTACGATTGATCACCACCTTGTGGTGAGTGTCAAGAGGGGGTTCATGACGTCATGATTACGTCATAATCAAAAATAATTTTTTATAAATTTGCATTACTTGACAGAAGACAACCGCTTTTTGCTCAAACAAAAACCAGTTTCCGACTTACCACATTACAAAAACTTTCATTTGTTTAGGGTCTAAAATGACGTCACAATCAACGCTTTATTGTACAATCTGTTTTTTGTTCTTTCTCACAAAGTACTCATCGCAGAAACGCGATTAAACGTTTTTTCAGAATATAGTAATAAGCTGCTTTGGATAAAAACAATTTTACAACAATTATTGCTTATTTGACAATGCTACGAGCACTTCTTTATTTAGGAACTTTAAGCCCTATAAGCATTTTTTTTCTATTTCGCTTGCACGCTTAAAACCGGCTCTATGATGTCATAATATCTTCTGTACGATAAACACAAATGTTTGGCTACCGAAGATCATAATATGAACATGTTTTCAAAACTTGCAACCTTTTTGCGAAATCAGTTTTTTAAAAAACTGATTTGTGACCTCATTTCTCAACCAATTTTCAAACTCTTTTGAACAAATTAAAGGTTATTTCAAGGCCATTCCAATAGTGCATAATATGGACAATTAATATTGGTTTTTATACTGAAAAAACTGAACTTTAAGACCAGTGGTGTAACTTTTTACCCCTCCCAAAAGTGGTAAGCTCAGTACAAACAGGTGACTTTAATACAAAAACGTTCCAGTAAGGTACTTACAATTACTGTTCTTTGAAAGCTTAGGAAATTTGCTTTCCAGCAATTGTAACTCTAATTACTTAGGGCTAAGGATTCGTTTATAATGTGTGATCAAAACCGGGTCGCCATACATGATGTTTCATTTTTGGTTGAACAATTATCCTACTTGACCTAACAAACTTGCAATTGTTAAGCCAAAGTGAGTTCTTTGATACATTTTGACTACTTTTCCTCACAAGCATGGTTCTTTTGCATTATCTGTTGATGTTTACAGAAATATTCATCAAAAACTGAAGTCTGTAAATGTATATAAAGTGTAGTCTATCGGCTAAAAAAACTCAAAATTTCGTTTACTACATTTTGCAAATTTGCAATTTTTTTGAAAAACCAAGTCCTTCGGTACATCTTGGCTCTTCTTTCTTGATAGCATGGAACTTTGGCAGTATCCATCAAAACTTTGAAAAAGATTCATCAAAAAACAAAGTCTACAAATTTTGGTTTGTAAAGTAAAACACTTGGTGATCACCCAAGGAAAAGACAAGGAGGCAAAAATGGTCCTTTCTTATTTTTTGCAGCAAAATGTAAGGGTCGAGCTGCATATGATCTAAATGTTGAAGCCATTTTCTTAGCGATTGGGCGAGGCTGCCACAGCAGCCATCTGATTTGATATTCTTAACCTCGATATTATTAATGGGGCCCCGGCTATTGCTATAACTTAACTATGAGTGCTTAATTTAGAATTAGTTTGCGCTTTGCATGGCGTCGTTTATGCCAGGGCCAAGCAGCATGGCCTTTAGTTCAGAGACATTAGTTCATGTTAACTCGTCTACACAACGCAAAAGTGGTAAGTAGCGATCCTAATATTTAATTGCTTAAAATGCACTGTGAGGTCATAATGTTATATGCCATCATAATGCTTGCCACTATATAGCGAGAACAGCAGCAGGCAGCAAAATTATCCACTACCATTTTGATAGCAAACATAAATGGTAAAGCCCATTACTGATATTTGTAATGGCAAGGATATCGGTAGAAAACACTAATCTTTATTTAACAGTAGAGAGATCTGAATTAGGGGAAAAGTTAAATATAATAAAATTCCAAGTTTAAGAAAAGATCAAAATTAAACAATAATTACATCCATTTGTGACACTGGATTAAGAGGAAATGCTTTTGTTCGAAAAGAGATTTATAGGTGTCTATTGCAATAGGTTACATGACTTAGGGTAAAGGCATGGCACCTTTTCATGCTACGGCCGAATTAAAGCAAAACAGCGCAGGCAAAGATGTTAATGTCACAAATAAAAATACAAAAGCGGGGCCACCAAATCGTCAAATAGGCCTACCACTAAATAGCTCATTTCTTTATGCGTCAAAACGACCACCATTTGGGAAACACCAACAATTTTGACAATGTTTCACCCCCTTCCTTACACTTGTAAATATTACAAGTGTTAGTTTGTGTCATCGTTCTTTCTTTTTGAATACTTCCAGTCTTCATTAATATAACAACATGACCACCATCACATGTACAGGAACTATGGTTTATATTTACCAAAAGATTTCGCTGTTGCTCTCACAAATGTTTGTACGGTGAAGCTGGCGCAGGTGCATTCCTTGATACGCAGTCCCATAGCACTCCAACTTCGGGCCCCCCCAAAGTAAGCGAAAGAGCCCCTGCGCACAGGTCATATCACTTTAGAGGTGTAAAATTGAAAAGCTGCATTAAGAAAATACACCACAATTTGTACATAAGTAAACAGGCTAATGTCAGAATAAAGCATGCCGATACCGAAGGTGCAAGTCATAAAAAATTCGGCACCGATGCCAGAGTTCAGTAGGACATTTATGCAGACACTGCGAAACGAAAGCAATGACACTGAAAAACATGAAAAACTTATAAAAACACAGTATCATTTAAATAGTCTGGAGCGAACCTTTTTGTTCGCAAATGCTGTTATGACATTGTCATAATCAAGAGATCGGGCGCAGTCATTTTCGATTGACAACATGGCTAATGAAGATAGTCTACTGTCTGTCATAGACGTTCTATTAAAAGTTTTGATCAGTTTCAATTTGCTGAAGCTTCTTTCAGCGCTGGCAACAGTCACGGGGCAAGTTAGTAAGATTCGAAGTGCGATGTACACATTCGGATACAATTCAAATAAATGAGTCTTTAGAAGATAGTTCAGAAAGTCTTGAGCCGTATTGAGATTGCGTTTTTTTTGTAAAATTAAAACAAACCGCTGTAGCTCAGCGCTCATTTCATCAGAATCAATGTCACCGAACTTTTTTTGGAACTCTTTACAGCAAGTAAGAAGAGCATTTTCTTGTTGCACAAGCAAAAGTTTGTCTCGTGTGTACAAAAACGAAAAGGCGGAAGAAACCTCACGTAACAAATTAAAGCGCTCCTTTATTGACATAATAGCCTGGTCTACTAATGGATAGAAAAAGTTGCTTTTAAATTTCAGTTCAGGAGTAGCTCGTTGTTCCTCTTCACCTTGATAATCAAACAATCTTCTTTTCTTTCCACTTCTTGACGGAGGAAAAGAAGGATCAATATCCAATTCCTGTGCTATTTCAACAGCAGATGTTGCGGCACTGTCATAACCCGTTGTGCGATAGTTTTGCAAAAACTTTTCAGTTGCCAGGATTTCCGTTTCCATTGTATGAAGGGAGACTCCATACGATTGAAGAATCTTGCTTGCTTTATTGACTTGGAATAGGATATCATACCAAATAAACACCGACAAAAGAAAACTCCATTTTGATAAATGAGCTATCAACGATTTTGTTTCTGAGGCAGCTCTTCCATCTTTTCTTTCTATGGAAATGGCTTCCAAGTCTTTCAGTGCCAGCAACACCTCTTTTAAATTGTATCGAAGAGGTTTGATGCATTTAATTCTGCTTTCCCAACGAGTATCAGATTGTGACTTTATGGACAGCTCCACATGTTTCTTCAAAATTTCCCAACGCTGAGCAGAGGAAGAAAACAGCACATACAACCTTGTAAGTACTCCAAAAAATGTCAATGCTTCCGTCGATCAATTAGCACTGTCAACAACAACTAAGTTAAGGGTATGGTTTGCACAGGGCACGTAAACAGCTTTGGGATTGATGTCTAGCATTCTTGCTTGGACCCCAGAATGTTTTCCTTTCATGTTAGCACCATTATCATATGACTGACCTCGACAATCAGACAATTCAAGCTGCAGTTCGGTCGCTTTTTCTAAGAAAGCGTCCAACAAGCCTTTCCTAGTACTGTCACTTATTCTCAAGTAGCCAAAAAATGTTTCTTTAACAACAGCAGCTTCTTCATTACATAGTAGATAACGGAGAATGACAGACATTTGTTCATGATGTGACATATCTGGAGTGCAGTCCAAAATTATAGAAAAATATTTTGCCAATTTCAATTGCTGTAAATTTTCTTTTTCAACTTCTGTCGCTAGCAATTCAATTAGTTCATTTTGTATGGTAGGACTCAAATAGTGATCTTTAGTGTTTTTATTCTTGATTCTGTCTTGAAGCTCTTTTAGGATCGGATCTCTTCTTGCCAAAAGCTCAAATATACCCAGAAAATTTCCATTGTGAGGAGATCCTAAGACTTCTTCAGATCCTCTAAAAGCAAGATTCCTTTCCGATAGAAACAAGGCAATGTCGATAAGTCTCTCTAAAACATTTCTCCAAAAACGTCTTTCATTGAAAAAAATATTCATCTCGCGTTTGTCGATAGTGGATGAATTTCTTATCCCTTCAGCTAGCAACATCCATTGACTGCAGCATTCTTGGTGGGAAATGCCGTTTTCATGGTCTTTCAGTTTTTTCGAAAAACCCTCCCATGTATTTATACCACTACAAAAGGGGCTTAGTGTTTTTCCAAATAGCTTACAACAAAAGCAAAAAACTTGATCTGATTCCCCAGAATAAACTAGCCACGACCGTGAAACACTTTCACCATTAGGTAACACACGTTTATAATGGTTGGAGGAAAAACGTCGCCTTGGAGTTGTGTTATTATATGGAAAATTCATTATTAGTTCATGTGGTCCACGCTTTACTATATCACATCGTTGAGCATCAGAAATACTTTCAGGCCATTTACATGGGTCATCAGGGATAGGAGTAAATTGAGATTCAGTTATTTTTGATATTGAAGGTTGCGTATTGGCAGGTAAATCAGAACTTACATTTTCTGGAAATTCACAATCACTTTGATGCTGATCGTCATAGTCTTCTTTTTCTTGTACACTATAGTTTTCTTCATCCCTCTCGGTACTAGTGCCAGGTCTACTCTGCTCAGTAATCTTGAAAAAATCTGTCATCTTGGGCAATTTCGCTACAGCATCTCGAGCAGTGGCTGCTTCTTTTCTCTTTTGAGCACCACTTTTTGAACGTTTCATTCTATACAATGTCAATAAAATACTTTATCTGCACTCTGCAGTGTATATATATTGTCCCGGTATTTCTAGCCAAACAGAATTCCAGACCATTCTATGATTGTTGCGTAACAACGGCATTGTTACGCCAATCGAATATTCAAGATTCTATCAGAAAATCAATCGAAATATTCTAGGTTCTGCGAGATAAAATGACGTGCATTCACTTATGATGTCACAAGCCAATTTCTTCCTACAGTTTAAATCGGTTGTAAACAAGTCTGCTGAACTGAAAATAGTCACGTAGCCAAAAAGCAATTTCAGACTAACTTGGGCCCCCAAAGTTGGCCTGGGCCCCCCCCAATTGGGGGGTTTGGGGGGCGGCTGCTACGTCTCTGTTGATACGTTTAAAGCTGCGCGGGTGATGGCACGACTGCTGGGGTAAAATCGCATCAAAGTGAGAATAAACATTTTTCTATTTTGCTTGATAATAGCTTTATAGAGCTACAGTGATCAAACTTGACAATTTGGGAAAAGCAAGGACTCTTCTAATTTCTCAAAGCAAAGAAAAAACGAATATGGATCATAATATGTAACTAGCAGGGACTTCAGAATGTTTGAGGGAAAGTCAAAATTAGCAACGTCACTGTATCAAATTGCACCACATGAAATACATCGTTGGAATTTTCTTTACAATAGCTTTATAGAGCTACCGGGATCAAACCCGATCTTTGGGGAAAAGTAAAGACTCTTTAAACTCCCCTGGCCACGTCAAATAGGCAGAAAAAATATGCTACATGACGCGTAGCCAACGAAGACTTGAGAAAGTTCATAAAGAAATCAAAAGAAAACAAAATCACTAAATAACCTAATATGAGAAATGTGTTCCGTACTTCAAACTACGGGAAACGCAAGGCCCTTTTGGGTTCGTGTCAGCAATGAACACAGCACATAGACCTAAGCCATAGTCAGGATCTTGAAATGAGAAATTCTATTAGGAAAATAAACACAACAAGTTGTGAAAATCTTAGGACTGCCGGTGAAGGTTCTGCTACATCAAAAAACCTAACGATCTCACGCCGTCGCCTCATGGGCGAGATTGGAAGACGGCTGGATCAAGTAGTGCAAACCATCACAGTTTATTTTGCAATCCAAATCAGCAAACGAATCCACACAATTGTCACATTCGCCCAACGCTATTGCTTAAATCTTGGTCGACTCACACTTACATTGCATTTGCATTGTCTGTAAACCCAAGAAATTTCAATATACAAGACCTTTTTATTACTTACACGAAAGTGGTTGAAGGCACACAGTTTAATCTTCATATCACTTCATGCTCCTTTTGAACAAAAAAAATATTTCTGAGCCTACCTGAAATATTTCTGAGCGTTTTGTTTGAAAATAACTCGGCCTCATGAGCGCCTACTATTATATGGTGAATGATTTTGGGGAAGCCATAACCGCTTTTGTCCCTATGCTAGACAAATAGCACGGCCAAACAACTTATTACCACAAATATTAATAGCCGGCCAATATACGTAAGAAAGGATAAGCACCATATCGAAAACTAGGCTTATTCTTACATAGTTTATTTCTGTATTTGTGAAAGCAACTACCATTTCGCCGCTACCATCAGTTTTAAATGTGTTTCAATCCCTCCTCCTTCACAAGTATTAACGATAATTCGTGGCAAGATTTTTCACAATTTTCTTTGAATGTGTTTCAATTCCCTCTCCCTCACAAGTATTAACAATAATTTGTGGCAAGAGTATTACCAGTCATAATTAAGAGAATATGATTATCGCAACTTCGTGTGCAAGAACAGTGAAAGTGCATAAAATTCATTTCACTTTTCGCTACTGCTCACTCAAGCGCCCGATACGTGAAGCCGGTTCAGCTGGTTGAAACGAAATGCTAAACCTCGTCATTACTGATGGAAGGCCCTGCCGGGCGACGCTGGCAAAGCCAGCTAGTTATCATATATTTTAATCTAGACCTTTTAGTTTTCAAGGAAATTTCGAATCTTAAGTTGTATGAGATGGCCTTGACTGCCACTATTAAATATATTGATTTTATGTAAACAAGGTAGTGCTTTTACTTGCTGACAAGTTAGGATAAAGTTAATAAAATCTTAGTATGGAGGAAAATTGACACAAAGCAGTAGTAGCCAGTCTGCAGTAGGGAGCCAAAGACTAAACTATCGCTTGCTATCTTGTTTGAATACAGCTTAATTAAGTTGATGAAATTTGAGGAGGCACGACCCTTCTTACTTACCCCTCTGCTTATCTTGTGACAGTGATGCAGACAAAATGTCATGAAAAAAATGTCAGCAGCGTTCTAAAATAAACAAAAACAGCACTAAAAAACTGCCTTGTGATGCTTCTGCGACAAAACAGCGTCATTAACGGTAAAACACTGTGACTGCCACAGCTCTTTTGCTTGTAAGCTGAAACTTTCTACTTTCCATTAACTGTAATAGTCACAAATAAATAAGCTGCTAACAAGCTTTCTTTAAAGCAACAAGCGTGGAATGGTGGTTGTAACTGGAGGGTATTACTGGAACAATGCAAGTTTGAAAATCAACTTCTTGTGCATTTTACCTACAAAGTAATGCATTGCTGATAAGTTGTGAGCAATACCAAAAATAATCGACTGCAAGAGTTATCAATACTTTCTTGATAGTTGAGAGTTAATGGTACAAACCATTACAGAAAGAAACGAAAGTAAATGCTTTACATTAAGACGACTACCGACCACCTTTGTAAAGTCGGCAAACCAGGTTATGGTGTCCCGCGTCAGCAACTTACATACAGTATTTACTCAATGTTTGATCAAAAGTTTATATTTTGGCCAACTTGAGATAGCTGAAGTTTACCCGGTTATGAAAAAAGATCCTAACAAGTTTACGAATTATCGTCGAACTGAACTATCTTCGTTGTTTTCTTATTCCAACAAAATTCCTGCAAAAATGCACAACCGCGCAAGTGGTTACCAAGAAAAAATGTAACCAAGTCCTCAAGCAAGCAATAGCCTTCAGACAAAACTCTTTCACTACTCTTACCATTAGTAACAATTATGATGAATTAACCAAGAACCTGAATCAAAATTTACCTAATTTTTGTATATCCCTCTACTTATCAAAAACTTTTGATACTGTCAATCATAAAATTACCATGTTACTGCTTAAATAATATGGTGGAACTTACTGTACCTTTCTAAATTTATTACAAAGTTATCTCACAAACCGTTATCAGTACGCTAAAATAAATTACCTTTGAGCTCCCTCAAAGTGCATCTATAGGATCACTATTTTAGTTATTCCTTATATAGTCAACAATTTACCCTTCTGCTTAACTTTTTTTATACCGCTATTTGAGGATGATACGAGTACATAATTAAGGTTATCAGACGAAAACCTTGCAACCCTCGAAAAAAGTTTAATATTGAACTTATTAAAATTTACTTGTGGCTGAAATTTAACCAACTATCTTTAGACTACTCCGAAACTAATTATGTGTTAATACAAAGCAGTAGTAACTCCAAGGTGCCAGTATTTGATTTCAACAGGTATTAATGAATATGCGATAACGAAAGTAAGTTTCTCAAGTATGTTGTGGTCTCTACAACAATGATAAATTAAGTTGCTTCGTTTATCTAAAATGACTATTACTTTATATGTAGATAGCGAAATGCAATCATTTAAGCTACTTACTTCGAAATTAATCTACCGTATGTAAATATCATGACCATCTGAATATTCTATTTTGGTCTAGCGTATTCACATCTATATTACGAAATTATTGTATGGGACCTTTCCACCAAACTATCTCTACTCGAAATTGAAATAAGACTAGAGAACATATCACAATCACGTGGAGCAGGAAACATTCTCACGTTACTCACTTCTATAAAATTGTATTTGAGTTGGAAAGATTCACGCACAAGTTTGCTCATGATGAGCTTCCTTGACAGTTCAAATATAAATTCACTAATAGGTTTTTGCAGATATTCATTGGCACAATACAGTACTAGATATCTTAAAAACTCGCCGATTTTCAAGTTTTTCGTCTCCACATCATTGACTGAATATGTAACGAAATTTCGCAATGCAAAAGTTTAGTCGAAACTAGATGAAGAATTAAATAGCTTACACTGGATCTCATGTAAAAGACTATAGATCCTCCTGCTGCAGATCATAAGAGAATGCAGCGGGATGAAATTGGTACTTTTCTTGTCAGTTTAAAGTAATTTTGCTTTGCTTTTATGCAAGTGTTTACTACTGCTCATTATTTGCTTTTGTTTTCTACTCTCCTTTCCATTGATCAGTTTTCGATTAACTGTAAACATGTTTCAACTCTGTGCAATGTGTTTACGCATCCTTATTTCGCTATTTCCGCTCAATTTGTTTTCTGTCAACTTATTATTGAGTACACAAGAAAGCAGCTTCATTAGAAAAACTTTGGGTTCTTCGCTGTCTCCTGGTCCATAGTAACTTAATATTTTTATGATAAGCTCATGCCGTAGTGCCCACACTGTGGTTTGCAACCCAAGTGAAGTCGCCTGTGATAATTAAAAAACTTGATCTCAAATTATAATCTTCAGCTTGCGTTTGGAGCCACAAAAAGCAAAAATCTCATTCCGACAATTTTGATCTCCGAAAACAGTAAGTTCTTCACCATTGTTTTGAGACAAATACGCTTATGTGCATAATTGCGAATACTTGTACACTTAAATTTATGTTTGACTTGAAATCGCCTAATACGTATACACAAAAGTGTGGAAACTACTTGGCTATAAAGCAGCGTTTCTTAACCATTACATTCTGCGACCCAAAATCGTTTAAAAATTCTATCTGCAAGAACAGATGCGTCCCAAGTAAATTCGAGCGTACATATATTAAATTTAAACAACACAAAATACCACAATTTATATTCAACAACGTTCAACGCCATTTCGCTTCAACAAGTTTTTGAAATTGTGGCTCAACATCACTCAACGCTAAACGCATGGGATCTCTGCATCCAAACGGTTTCTATATTTGTATTTCATAAATGCCGTATTGAAAATGCTATCTCACACAGGAATAAACATGGAGAGGAGTTATTATTTTCAATGCTTCTTTATACAAGACTGCATATTTGTTTGGAACTTGAAACCAAAATTTGGGTAAGGAAAGTTTCCCGAAAGATAATTTCAATGACGGGTCGTATTTGAGATCAATCAGCTGTTTCTGAAAACCAAAAGATAATTCTGCATCAAAATCGGCCACATTTGCGCTGAATGGATTTTTGATTCACGTATAGGAGTTGATGTTTTCTGGAATGTATTTTCCGAATTTCGCAAGTTTTTTCTAAGAGTGTGAAGGTCTTCCAAAATAACAAACAAAACTGAAGTCATTGAGTCGAGCTCTGGATCACGGTCCTCAATGGAGCTGTTCAAAATTGGAAAGAAAGCAAACTTTTTGTTTTCCACTTTCACATATCAAAATTTCAACTTTTCTCTCTCCGCATCGATTTATTCAACGTATTTAGAGCTGTCATCATATCACACAAGTAGAAGAAAAGTAAAACCCATTTCTCATTCTGAAATTTTTGGCCCCAGCGCGAAATATTTCTCCCGCAAAAAAGTTTCTAGTTCTGCAATTCTATAACACGAGCTAAAACTTTGCCGCGTGATAACCACCTGCTTTCGGAATGAAACAATAGTTGTTGGTGAGAAGCTCCATATGATGAACACAACTCTTGAGACAGGCGAGAATTTGAAGCACGAGCTTCAATAAAGTTTACGATTTCAATAATATCTTTCAAAGCTACAAAGAGTTGCACTTAATTCACGAGACGCCAAATTTTCTCGATGCAGTACGCAGCGAATTACTTGAACACTTGGATTAATATTTTTAACGTGGGCAGCAAAACCTTTCCAACATTCCATTATGCTTAGAGCGCTTCTGTGCAAACACTAAAACATTTGGCCCAATCAATCATGTTTTCTCTCAAAACTTGTCCACCACATCGAAAATATCTACACCGGTGGTTGTGGCTGAAAGTGGATTACAAAACAGAAAATCTTCCTCAATATCGTTGTTCCTCGCAAATCAAATATATGCAAGGAGTTGTGAGAAGGGAGCAACATCAATCGATTCATCCGACTGTGAGCTAAAAAACTTGGACTCTTTGAGTTTTATGACAATTTAGTCTCTGACGTCGTTTGACAATTCGACGATTCTTCGCTAAACAGTATCGCTGGACAAAGGAACTGTCGTTAGTTTCTTTGAGGCTTCCTCACCGCACATTGCTTTTACCATTGTCAAAGCTGCTGGCTTAACTATGTTTCACCAACAGAGCAAGCTGCCTTCGATTTTCAAATTAAATATAAAACCGTGTAAGATGCAGCAATGGCTATCTTTTGACAGAGAATGGATTCATTTTCAGTTGTGTTGTGGAGCTTTTGATTTTTTAGCGCATTTTCCTTTTGTTGAAAAACTCTAAATATTTTTCTTTAAAGTTAGAATGGCATGCGTGAAGGTGCCTCTTAAGCTTGTTTTCTTTCAACAACACAAGACACTGTGGCTTTTCAATGCACTTCCTGCGAATACATATACGAGCAAAAATTCAGGCTTAGGGCAACGTTTTAACATTTCTGGAAATAGGAATGCAATCAGCCAAACTCATGCAGAGCATTGCAATTACCTTAAACAGAACAAATGTGTAAAAAAATTGGGCAAGCCACTCTTCGTGTACAGGAGTCTGGAACGCGGATACAAGCACCGCTGGGCCTGCCATGCCTTGCCTACTGGTCAGAATTTAAGAGGGATAGGAATTTCTACAGGCCTGTAAAAGCTACCCATTGAAAGTATCTAGTCACAGTTACAGGTTACTTTTGTGATGTAACATTGGACATGCCCAATATAGAATTTTACTCACTCGATGATGTAACAGTCGATATCTATTTTTAAAAAAGGAGCAATAAAATACTGCTTGGAGACGTCATATAGGCTGATTCAATTTACAAACGAAGCCTTTCTCGACCCAATCATAAAGTCTTGGCGACCCACATTTGGGTCGCGATCCTCGGTTTGAGAAATGCTGCTATAAAGCCATGTTGTTTACAGTGATAGACGCGATACTTGAAACACATTTCAAATCGATATGATACGCGACACTTTCTAGTACGCTAATTCGATACCGATATTCGATTTATTGTTGTCAACTTAATTTCACACGGATGACGATACAATCCCCGATAGAAGTTTTTATATAAAGTGCTTTTTAAGTAGTCGGTCGATTTGACAGTAGAGAGTTCAGTGATTGAATCAGAGCAATAAAATAAAATTTATTCAAGTTAAAAACACCTCAACAGTCTGTTTCGCCTAAGGCGGCTCGTCAGGAGGTAGTTTTTATTCACATAGAAAGTGCTTTTTAAGTTATTGTAAATGCTGCCAAAATGGCCGCTTCTGCTTTCTATCTGCTCTAGTTTACTAGGGTAAATGCACATGGAAAAATTAATTCCACAAACAGTTCTGCTTTCATTAAGCATTATCAGACTCAGTCACGCTTGAAGTCTGTACCGTTGCGGAGGCAACTGATGATGTTTAATGCTATGTCACCGGGTTACCGACTGTCAGATGAAGAAGTTCTACTATGTCAACTAGGCTTCGTTTACAACTGAAGACTGATAATGACTGGTTACATAGATATGAATAATTCCTTTTATTTAATCGTTATGTTGGATGAAAACGCTTAATGTTGTCTATTGATGATAAGAAAAAAAGTTATTGCCAAAAGCAGGCCTACAGCCCTGCATCCGCCTCCAAGATAGGCCATCGGTTGATCCGGTGAGCAGTTTGACCTGCATCGTAAATGTTAAGTACGGGAAGTAAACGTTCAATGATAAAGCTGCTAGATACTTAACATCTCTATAGGTACTTGACTGAAGTCTAAGACGCGTATATGGCCGGTAGCAACTTCGAAGTCAACTATAAATAGTACCCACCATGGTGTGAAAAAGTGCATAGTGTTGATAGAACAAAGAATTAAAATTAAGTTCGTTGCGATCATGGTGCGTGGAGCTTCACAAAATGCAATAAACGATCTCAGCCGGCTAAGTTGATACCGACCTAAAAAGTAATTTGTGATATGCACACAGGCAATAGGCGCCTATAAACAAAAATGTGAATCGCTACTTTTACAAGCTAGCAATATCACAGCAGGGAAAAGCCGAGTAAGTAGATACACCGATATACTAAAAGTTTTCAATAGTTTTGCTGCTTGACGTATCCTTAAATACATTTTCTTTCGCTGATTTTGGTGACAATATTTTGGTGAAGTGAACTGAGGAAAAACTATCGCGACTCAGATTTACATTCACTATTGTGCTAAAATCAACCATTAATTTAGTAGTCACACACGAACAATAAGGAACCATCAGACCGGTTTCGCCATTATTGAGGCTCTTCAGAGACGCGTATCCCGTATCCGATCTGAAGAGCCCCAATAACGGCGAAACCGGTCTGGTGCTTCCTTATTGTTCATGTGTGACTACTTAATTATTAAATGAATCCTCACTCTCTCTTAATAAAATCAACCAATATTGAGAGCAAACAAATACCAACGACAATACAAAACCAATATCGATCACCTTGCAGGTTTATATGGTAACTAGCCGGCTTTGCCGGCGTCGCCCGGCAGGGGCGCTCCATCAGTAATGTCCAGATTTAGCATTTGGGTTCAACCAACCAAGCCAGCTTTACCCATCCGGATCTTGTGTGAGCAGTAGTGAAAAGTTAATGAATTTTATGCACTTTCACAATTATTGTACACGAAATTGCAATCATCATATTCTCTTAGTCATGATTGGCAATGTTCACAAAGAATCTTGCCACAAATAATATCGTCAATACTTGTGAGGAAGGAGGGATTGCACATAATCAAAACTGATTGTAGCAGCAAAATGGTGGTTGCTTTCACAATCAAAGAAAAAAACTATTTAGTGGTAAGCTTATTTTACCAATAGGAAGGTTGCACGCACGTGATCAAACGTCATCAAAATGCGTTTTCGAAAAAAGTGGCTGACCATTTTGAGTGATTTTGCATTGAATTGAATAGGAGTGATATCGTTTTTTGCAAAGCAAATCGATAAACGTGACAGTTGTTGAATGAACGTTAAATATGTTGTTTTACTGATGTTAAGGAATAAATCTAAGGTCAAAGTAAGATAAGAGGTGCTAAGGTGTGCTTGTTATTGCTAATAGTTGGGCAGATTTTATGGGCTAAACAAGCAAGCTTATTTGTAGCCAGCTTTTGTAAGGGTTTCATATTCGATTAATCAGCGTGTTTGGGAATGCTGAGTTTAAGTTAACTGTAATGTGTAACGTGTATAGTATTTTTAGTGGCATAAGCATTCTGAAAAGTTGAAAACTTAAGCTATACTGTAGCCTAAATGACAGGGCAGACTTCTGTACCGTTTGTCATATGCTGGATTAGTTATTGTTGGATAAAATCAGTAAGTTTTTGAAATTTTTTGTCAATGGTGATTGCAGACCGGTCATATTGATATATCAGATATAATTTTGCGATTTTAACTACTCCTTAAGCAATTTTTTGGACTATTACCTAGGCTGCTGAGGCAAGGGAAATTTAAAAACTTACGGTACCGATTTATTTATTCATGCGTATGAGCTCATACTTTGTTTGTATGTCTTTCGTCACATCGGGCCACCACGACGGGTAGACTGCTTGGCCCCACCACCTGTTTGCCAATAAAGATGGAGGCATGCCGCTAAATGCTTTGCTCATGGACACAACAAGTAAGCTTGCCGTACCGGTAGTAATGATCAAATAATGGTTGTTTTTGCTAATGTACCGACTGGTATCTAATTGGTATAGAGTTACTTTTAACTGAGGAGCAAATGGTATTTAGATGGCACTTCTCTTAGAGACAATTTTTTTATTGGCACACAGTACTAAGCTTATACTAGTCAACTGAAAGACTTAATCTCAACCAAATTGCTTTTGGTCAAATTTATTTGTTTCCGAGTATGCAACTAGCAATAATTCATTCCAATTTTTAATTAATTTGTCATTAGTTTTCAAAATAACCCCAAAAGTTGGTGTTCGCTATATAACCTTCCAGCATAAATTACAGCATTTGGTCATCCACTTTTTTGGCGCCAAATGTGTGACGTCATATGCAACCTTCTTATTGGTGTTGCCGCTTTCCTATTTATATCTGTGGTATTAAGTTTCTAATTTGGCTGCGCTATTTGTCTTGTTTCCAGCATAGTGTCAAAAGCGGTTATTGTTCTCTCTATATAAAATTTTATAATTTTTTGTGGTTATGCTTTTATGTTGATTTTTTCTTAAACTTGGGATTTTATTACAATGATGTAGAGTATAGACATAAATACCATAACAGGCAGCGCATCAGCATAAGAAAAAATCCTTTGCTTTGTAGTATATACTAGCAGATTCACCCGTTGTTGATCGGGTAAAATGTAAAGAGAAGAAAAATAAATGTAGGCTCGTAGCCCCCCATAGACGATTCTGATCGAAATCAAAATACCGCAGATTTACCCGTCGTTGATCGGGTAAAATGTAAAAACTGATTAAATTTTTACATTGAACAACCATATTTTAATCAGTCTTTACATTTTACCCGATCAACGACGGGGTAAATCTGCTAGTAATTTATATTTGTTTTTTTCTGGTTTGGGTATGCTCATAGAAGTTAAAACAGTCCTTGCTTTCCCAAATTTTTAGGTTTGATTCCGGTAGCTCTATAAAGCTATTATCAAGCAAAATAGAAAAAATGTTTTTTTTAACTATAGTGTGATTTTACTCTGGCAGGCCATACTATCACCCGCGCCGATTTAAAAGATGTCAGTTAATGCAGCTGCGCCAGCTTAACCGTACGAACATTTGTTAGAGCCACAACAAAATGTTTTAATAAATATAAACCATAGTTCCTGTACATGTAATGGTGATCATGTTGGTTTATTAATGAAGACTGGAAGTATTCAAAAAAAAAGAACGATGACACAAACTACCATTCGTAATTTTTAATGGAGTAAGGGAGGGGGGGAAATGAAACATAATCAAAATTGATGGCGTCGCCCAAATGGTGGCTGTTTTGACTCATCAACAATTGAGCTGTTTGGTGGTAGACATGTTCGACGATTTAGTGGGCCCGCTTTTGAATTAAGATTTGTGACATTAAGATTTTTGCCTGCGCTATTTGCTTTAATTCGGCCATATTCATGAAAAGGGGCCCTGCTTTTTCTTTAAGTCATTTAACCTATTGCAATAGGCGCCTATTAAGCTCGTTTTAAAAAAAACATTTCCTCTTAATCCAGTGTTACAGATTGAGATTAGCATTGTTTAATTTTGGTCTTTTTTTAAATTTGCGATTTTATTACATTTAACTTTGCCCCTAATCCAGACCTCCCTACTATTAAATGAAGATTAGGGATCTTTTGAAGAAAACCCCCGCCACTTTTGCAAAAATGTGAGATATGAGAAAAACACTCCCGCTAAGTTTTAAGTACTGAAGCACTCACCGCTCCATCGTTGACGAAGAAGGTTAGGATTAGGGTTAGGATTAGGGTTAGGATTATAGGGTTAGGGTTAAGTGGTGGGGTGTTTTTTTGGCAGGGACTTTCTACAAACGATTCAAGATTAGTGTTTTTTACCGATAGGTCTATCCTTGCAATTACAAATATCAGTAATGGGCTTTACCATTTATGTTTGCTATCAAAATGGTAGTGGACAATTTTGCTGCCTGCTGCTATTTCCATTAAATAGTGGCAAGCATTGTGATGGTATATAACATTATGACCTCACCATGCGTTTTGAGCCATTATTATTAGGATCGCTACTTACCACTTCTTCGTTACTGTAGGCAAATTAATATGAACTAACGTCTCTGACTGTGTGCATGTTCCTTGGTCCTGGCATAAACGCCACCGTGCAAAGAGCAAACTAACCCGAAATGAAGCACTCGTAGTCCAATTATAGCAGTTGCGAGAGCCTCCGTTAAATAATGTCAAGACTAAGAACATCAAATCAGCTGGCTGCTGTGGCAGCTTACAAATGCTTGTACCTATTGCAAAGAAAATTGCTTCAACATTTAGATCATATGTAGCTCGATATTTACATTTTGTTGCAAACGATAAGAAAGAGCCATTTTTATCTCATTGTCTTTTTCTTGGGTGATTACCAAGTGTTTTGCTTGGAGTAGGCTACATATTAAAGTTTGTAGACTTCATTTTTTGATGAATCTTTTTAAATAATTTGATTGATAATGCCAAAGATCCATGCTATCGAGAAAGAAAACCGAAACTGTACCAAAGGATTTAGTTTTTCTAGAAATTACAATTTTGTGAAATGCAGGCACTAAAATTTTGTGTTGTCTCTAACCGGTAGACTACATTTCATAAACATTTGAAGACTTAAGTTTTTGATGGATCTTTTTAAAAACGTCGACAGATAATGGAAATGAGCCATGTTTGTGAGGAAAAGTAGTCAAAATGCACCAAAGTGCTAACGTTGTCTAGCAATTGCAAGTTTGTTCGCTGTGGCAGGATAATTGTTCAAGTAAAAAGGAAGCGTGGTGTATGGCAAGCAAGTTTTGATTACACACTATAAACTAATCCTTAGCCTCAAGTAATTGGAGTCACGTAGTACTGGAAAGCAAATTTCCTAAGCTTTCAAAGAATAGTAATTGTTAGGAATTTATTATAACGTTTTTGTATTAAAGTCAACTGTTTTTACCAAGCTTACTACTTTTGGGAGGGTAAAAAGTTACACCACATGTCTTAAAGTTCATTTTTTTCATTATCAAAAGCAGCTTATCAATATCTCCCAAAAGAACGTATCATCGCGTTTGTGCGATGAGTACTTTTTGAGAAAGAACAAAAAGCAAATTGTTCAATGAATCGTTGATTGTGACGTCATTTTAGACCCCAAACAAATGAAAGTTTTTGAAATGTGGTAAATCGGAAACTGGTTTTTGTTTGAGCAAAAAGCGGTTGTTCTCTGTCAATTAATGCAAATTCTAAACAAATTATTTTTGTTTATGACGTCATCATGACGCCACGAATCCCTTATGACACCCACCACGGGGTGGTGATCAATTGTGCGAAGTTTGATGCTTGTACCTATAGCAGTATCAGAGGAGTTACAGCAAACAGACACACAGAATTGTGCTTTATATATTTGAAAATCTTGTTGGTGGTACAGAATTTTAAATTAAAATTAAATTTTAAATTATATATTCGATTTAAACCAACAATTGATTGATTGCCAAATACCTTTAGGCAGTGTGCCTGGCCGTCTTTATAGTAAAGTCAAAATTTATAAAGCCGGACGTCCCTTTAGACCGATTACTTTCATGGTTAATAAGCCTGAATATAATCTTGCCAAATGGCTTCATTCTTCAATTAAACTTTATATCCATGATAGCTATTCCTTACTTTCAACTTTGAGTTTTATTGACATCAAAGAACTCAAGCCAACAAATCATGTAATACTAGTAAGCTTGAAGATGTTTTTCGATTAGCACCGAACCACCATCAATGTTCGAAATGGTCTGACCATTGACTGATTTAAGAAGCGATGCGTCGACTGTCCAATGTGGTAAAAATGTATAAATAGCATTCGTGTTTAACAAGAATTCAATATTGTGACAACAATCGTACAAAAAGTGGAGGACTCGACTCTGAGGAATGCGATTACCTAGTGTATTGAGGTCAACCCGGAGTTTTTGCTTGTTTTTGTTGGTATATTGGACAGGATGGACTCCAGCATTTCAAGCCGCGGTCATTAAATCCACGATGATAACTGCAAACACTGTTTACGGGTCGAATTGGACGTTGGTTTGGTGAGCAATGACTGTAGTCAGTAGTCCCTTGAGGTTCATCTATGTGATGCTGTGAAGATGTGTGAGTATATTTGTGTGAAGATGGTGGTGAGGTTTGGTGCGATCTACATAAAGTGCGATCCAAATTTTCAAGCCGAGATTTTAACATTTAGTTTATATTAGCCTGGTTTTGAGTATTATGGTCAACGTCTGGACTTACATCGAACAGTTGTTTACGTCCCAAGAAACTATTTGCGTGTTGTGCTAAAATCTTCAATGATTCCTTTTCAGAAGGATGTAATTTAAGACAAGTCTGAGCATCAACAAATTAAAACAGTTTCCGCCGGATTAAAGCTTGACTTATATCTGAACTGGCTGAGAATTAGGAGGATAACAGAGCTTGTAGATGAATCAAATATTCAGCGACTGTGTTCTTTTGTCTTTGAGTTTTTGAAAAGAATGACTCAAGACAGTTCAGATTCTTTGGTAAAATTTACTTCAGTAGCACATTCTTTATTGTTGTAAGCGGTTTATTTGAGTTAATTTGGGGCCCATGCATCCGAAATCATACGAATAACTTTATTGTTATCACTTAAAGCTGTGGCAAGCACGTCAAAGTTTGTGTGTTCTAGATTACGGTGAGTTTGGCCAATGTAAGATTGTCCACTTGAGCAATTCAGTTTATGCACAACTCCAGCATTGTGCAATAGGGCGTGACGATCTTCAAATTTGAAGTATTTGCCGATGTTGTGAGAGTCGTGTGCCAAAACGAGTCGAAATTTTGTAGAAAAATTTTTATTTAAAAACTGCTGGATTTCTTTTTCAATTTGCAACGATATATTGCTAAGGTAAGATAATCGCAAACAAAGGGAAATTTTTGCTTTCTGAAGTTTTCAGACTTTCACCGTTGTCACCTGTACTAATTGTCAGTGATTGGTGATTCATGTCATTTATTCAAGAATAAACGTATTTGTTTGTCAATGTACAAGAGAGAATAGCCAATTCGTTTCTATTCAAAAGATATGGCTTGAAAATCCTCGTGGATCAAACCAGCGGTTCTTAACCTTTTTAATCTTGTTTCCCACGAAGCCCAATTACCAAGTTTGGATTCTCCACTCTGTTATTTTTAGTGATGATGTATTGTGGTTTATAAGCTTCGGGTGATAACGTAACAATTAAAATGATTTTCCCTAAAAATTTATTATTACATCATATCACAACACAAAAAACAAAGTGTTCACTGTAATGTGATTTTTCCGATTGTTTTCTTTTCGTTTACATCTCGATGCGAGGTTTAATGGTAGAAAGCGAGCAGCGTAAATCATCCTCCAACTCTAATGTGTTGCGAGTTTTGGTCTTAACAACAACAGCCGAAAAAAAAACCGCTTCGCATGGGTAAGTAGTTGAAAACGGTATTAGTAACTCCAAAGCTTCTTCACTCAGGAGAGGATACATATACTTCATTTACAGCCAAAAAGACCCCAGCTCCATGCTGTCAAATCTTTTGCCTCATGGTTATGGATAAGTTCAAGAAATTTTTCTTGGGCTGCTGTTGCAACTTCTACTTGACGTAGAAAAGGATTTCCTGTAACTTTTAACCATGGATCGTTGCCGCAAAGATTTGGAAAATATTTTCCAAATTCTTTCTCAACACATCACAGATGCTTAGCAATGTCACTTCTGAGGTCGGTATGTAGTTTTCCATCGCCAGCAGTGACGCTCAGATTGTGGAATGCATGGATGGCTCCTTCACTTAATTATCTTCTCCACAGGGCAAGTTTGGCAATAAACCCGTTGATGCAGTCGAAATGGGCAATCAGGTTACTGTCTTTTCCTTGAAGCTTTAAGTTTAGAGCATTCAGCAAGTAAAAAAAATCACATAAGTACGGCAGCCTCACCTGATAAACATGCACGAAGTTGTAAAAATGCATACAACTTTACATGTATTTACATTTAAATCTTAATTTACATGGTAGTAGCTAAAGTTTAAATACAAGTTATGTAAATTACATACCTTAAAGAGACCGTAACTGAAGTGAACTAACAAATCATGTTTGCCTCATTCCTGAAAAAAATTGCTTAATCTCGGGTAATAGATCCCACACTCGAGCCTGCATGTTTCTTTTCAATAACCACCTGACCTGAAACTAGTATTATGTGTTTGCATAGTGATTTTAAAAAGGTATAATACAAGGACTTACGTTTGTATGAAACAATTGTGTCTCGTGTTGTGAATCAATTTTTTTGCATAGTTGACGGAACAGGCGGCTGTTTATGGCAGATGACTTGACATAATTCACTATGCTGATTATAATTTCTAGCGCAGTATTCAAAGTCTTCGCCAGTGATTTGAAGCAAGAGCCTGTCGGTGAAGTAAGCATGTGTGCCTCGTATTATTGGATTTTTCTGCTTGATCACTGCAGTAAACTGTAAACGTCTGCCTGTCACAGCAGGCGCTCCATCTGTACACACAGCTACTAGATTGTTTCAACTCAAATTATTCTCTTCAAAAAAAATCAGAAACCACTGGTAGTATATTAACAGCTTTTGCAGTAGTTCTCAAAGGACGACAAAATAAAAATCTTCCTTGATACTCGCACCAGATACATTGCGAATGTAAACGAGAAGTTGTGGCAAGTTAGCAACATCTGTTGACTCATCCAGCTAAATTGCAAATGATAAAGCTGTAGAGGGTACTGCTGAAATGAGCTGAATTTTAATAGCTCTATACATTTCGACGATTCTGTTCTTGATTATGTAGCAACCTCAGCAACTTCAACTATAAACCACATACAGAAAATCACCAATGACATTTGGCTTCACATATAAAATGCCATCTACTTACAGTGGCTATCATGATAAAAGTGACTAGTCGCCACATGGAGTGCACTCATTTTAAGTTGGATTGCAGTCAGACGCCTGCCGTTGTGCAACAAAGGTGACTCAGCGAAAAAGCTACATCTTCTTGGATGTAATTAGACGACAGCGTCTTCAGTCAAGCAGCACAAACCGTCGTTGAGTCGCCGAGCCTAAACGTCAGGACCAATGGATGTCTTGGCGGGAATCTCACTTACTTCAGCCGGCAAAATTTCACTGTCTCAATGTTGGCGGGGAAGGCATGTTGCAACCTCATGAACTTCCTCCGTTCTTGCGCACCTCTCCGCTGGCTGCGCGTGCTTGAGGAGGGGGAAATGTGTAGCAACCTCAGCAACTTCAACTATAAACCACAAACAGAGGGTCACCAACAACACTTGGCTTCACATATGGAACGCCAACTACTAACAGTGGCTATCATGATAGAAGTGAGTAGTCGCTACATGAAGTGCACTCATTTTGACTTGGATTGCAGTCAGATGCCTGCCGTTGCGCTACAATTGTGTCATTTAAAAGGAAAACTTTTTTAACTTGTTATAAGCTTTATCATCTAAAACTATTTTAGCACAATCCAGAAGACACGGCTTTACTAGTGTTTGCGCAATGGTCTGAGGCTTTTTTTGCTTTAGCAATACAAAGTGCAACAACACAGGATGCTTCAATGATAGAAAAATTTACTTGGTAAAATGTACCTCCTACGTCCAGCCTGACACGCTTGAGACAACCTTCCTTAGATTTGAAGTACTAAATTGACTTGCTAGCTTGCTCCTTGTGGACATTGTTCAAATGCTGCTTGAGCTGGAATGGTTTTAACAGTTGTTAGTCAGCATCTTCATGCACACCACACACGGCGGGATATCTTCTCCATCCTTCTTCTTCGTCGTTTGAGCTATTTGTTGTGAGCATTGTGCAGGAAGATATATATATAGGTTACACTGCGTTAGCGCTCACGCTCAGTTTGTGTGTCTTCAGTTAGACTGGAGCCCACTATGACAGGTAGACTGCTTGGACCCACCACCGGTCTGCCACATAAAGATGGAGGCATCCCGTTAAGTGTCCTTCCCAAGGATACAAGCAAGCTTGTTCTCAACACTATCCTTATTTTGCTAAGCGCCAAGCAGATAAGCTGTGAATACCATTTTTTAAAAGTTTTTTGTTTAACTCGACTTGGGAAATAAACCCCAGGTCTACCGACTGAGAAGGGGGCACTCTAACCACTACGCAATCGCACCGGTAAAAATCCTTTTGAAGGTAAGTAAACCCATACTTGACGTAATCTTCCTTGTACTTTCGCCTAATTTTAATATTAGCCTTTACCATTGACATTTTTGCACTGCACTAAATTTCTACAAAAACTAAAGGCTTGTTAAAAGTAAGACTGGCATATTTCACTGCAAAGAATTTTGTAAAAACATTGTAACTTATGCTGATTAACTGGTAATTTATAGCTTACACACAAATATCGTTCAAGCTAGAAAAATAATATTCGCAAACAATGTACTAGATCAGTACTGTAGTTCCCAACTTGTTTTAACTCACGACTTACAAATCTACCAGAAATTTATATATTGCAAATAGTGCTATATATTTATATACCGGTAATACTGTGGTTATTTAGGTACAGCTGAACGATAAGGTCTACACTTGTCTGGTTTCCGAGATTGCCGTTCGTACATTCAAAACCACAGCAATTGTTCGGTAAACAGACCGCGTTGTTACGCAATAAACGTGTTTGTTCGTTCGTTAGATCGTTTCTTGTGAATGAAATACAATTTTAAAAAAAGTGAGTTTTTGTTTCATTTGGTATGCCTTATGAACCGGTGCTTCTTATGCTTAAAAATAAAAGCGTTTGAAGCCGTTTATTGATACTGCGCCTTCTAATATGGTGCATCTTATGGATCGAAAAATATGGTACATTAGCCGTCTTATTTTGACATAGCGCATCAAATTGCTGCGTAATGTTTGATACCGCTAAGCGAATTTCTTTTTTGACGTCTATTTATAATAGAGCGGTTTTTTGTTTTTATAACCGCAACAGCAGAAAAGCCAGCTTCACACAGGTAAGAAGTAGAAAAATAATCGAAACGACACACCAGTTGAGAACCTCTGCACTGATTGTTTGAAAAAATTAACTGTGTGACTAAAACACTAAATAATCAGGTTTAAATCTTTAGATATTTGAGTAAACTTCCTAACAATTTTCAAGGTTGCAGAAGACATAAAATTTCCCACTCGTGAGAAATTTTCCACCGGTTGAGAACGGCTGCTTTACACATTTTAAATTTAGGATACCAGGTAAAAACACTCAAGATATTGGTACCTGCACTTCACAAAATTCCAATTTGTAGAAGTCCTTTGATACATTTTGACTAGTCTTCCTCGAAAGCAATGTTCTTTGCTATTATGTCTAGAAATTTTGGAAAGGTAGCTTACGGCTCAAAACCACATCAAATTCTGATGGTTGATCCTCACAAAATTGCAATTGCTAGAAAAACTTTTGAAAATTTCAATTGCTAGAAAAACTTTTGAAAAGTCCTTTTGAAAATTTCAAGCTTTCTTCTTCTAAAGGGTAGTTCTTTGGCATTATGTATCAAAAATGTTTAAAACATGTCTGGCAACTTCAGGAACTTCACCTACAAACCACAAGCAGAAAGTCGCCCACAACACCTGGCTTTGTATATGGATCGCCATCTATGTTTAGTAGCTATCATGATAGAAGTGACTAGTCGCCACGCTGAGTGCACTCATTTTAACCCGCACTACAGTCCGATGCCTGCTATTGCGCTACACATGCATCTAAAAATGAAGATTTCAAAAGTTTTAAGATACACTCTGCCAGAAGCAAAAACATTGATTATCCCCCCAAAAAAGAAAACAGCTATTGATGGCTATGTTTTATCGTTTGCAACAATTTCTTTTACAACTGGCTGCAGCCAGTACAGGAGGCTTATTTGATATTTTTAATCTATCCATTACTGATGGAGGCACCTCTATTGTAATCACTTAACACTGAGTGCTTCACTTAGACCAATGTTTTTCAACCTTTTTCGTGTAGCGGTCCACTTTAGAAAGTCACAAATTTTTGCGGTCCACTTAAAAAACTATAATGTAATATTGAAAATGTCAATAGCATAAGCCTAAGAAATATATAAAATAAATAAAATAGGAAATCAGTGTGCTCTTGGACAAGAAAAAATTTATATTTCTGCGTTGATTGAGGTATAGTGATAAGCTTATAATATTAATAAAGATTTACTGAATATATCTGCGGCCCACCTGAAAATGTTTCGCAGCCCACTGATTGGGAATTCTGACTTAGATTATCCATTTTTCTGGTGCAATAATGCTGATGAGAGTTCAGTTGGGAGCAGTCTGCTTATGTTGTTACATCATGAGCAGAGTGGCGAACTATTTTTTGAGATTATGAAATTTTGACATAGATTAGATATGATTCGAAATTGGGTCTTGCCCTACTAAAAGAGTATCTTGGCCTTCTTGGTTGTTTTCAAAAAAATAAAGATCTTCTTTTATGCTTAGTCTCCACATATACATGAAAACCTTTTTTGGGAATTAGCTTTTGAAGCTCTTTTAATGCCGTTTTGGGGGACCATTAGCCAACCTTTTCTCCTTATTAAGTGTGCCACTGCTCGTAAGCTACATTAAGACACTATCAGCACAACACAAAATTGTTTACAAGAAATAAAGAGACAGAGATCCTAAAATGATGAGCATAGAAATTTGGTATTAGTATTTAAATTTTACGTTTGTTGGTGTTGTCAGTCTTTTTTGTTTTTTGGGGTAAAATTAAAATTCGGAAATAAAGAAGTTTTGCTGGATTAGAAAAATACGAACTATAACGGAAACCGCAGATATGCCTAGTTCCAAAAGTTACGTAAATGCTGTTCTACACAATTCAGTTGGACTGCTTTTACCTGAATGACTAGTTATATTGCAAATTTTTATCAACTTTCATGAATTTCCGTCCTTCTGCGATTGGCATACCGGTACTTCTTTCAATGACTACACAACTAGATTTATAGTCATTGCTATATTGGTTGTCAGTTTTTTCATAGTTTTGTGAAAGAGCAATTTTTTTTCAAAAATAAATTTTTTGTATTTCTGCGATGGCATGATTTGGAGCAAAATTTTCGTGATTCAGTGATTCCATATTTTAAAATCAATTTCGGTAAATTGAGATTCCCGCATTTAAGTATTGACTCATTTTGGCTGAGCCAAAGTACGCTAAAGTATTTTTTTGCCATATTTATCCTCCATTCACGAGAAAGCGATGTATCGTTATGTTTTGGACAGTAAGTCCGCACTCGCTTGGGAGTTGCCATTTCCGGGTCACCTGTCTTCCACATAAAGGTGGGGCGTCCCGTTAAGTGCCTTGCCCAAGGACACAACAAGCAAACTTGCCGGCTTGTTCTCCACAACCACCCACAAATGCCGAGCGCCAAGCAGGGAAGCTATAAATTCCATTTTTAAAGTCTTTTGGTATGACTCGACCAGGGGAATGAACGCCAGGTCTACCGACTGCGAAGCGGACGCTTTAACCACTACGCCATCGCGTCGGTTACAAAGTAAGACTGCAAGTCCGCGAAATAGAATCGAGAACATATATGATCGATTTTTCGTATGTTACCCCAGGCCGCCATCTTGGATGTTGGGCAGAATCGCACCTCCAGTGTGCACCCTGCTATGCATTCACATACCAGGCCTCCCCATCCAGTCTACACTGCCATTGTCCAAGTACCCTGCCAGTGAAGATTTGAACCCACATCCAAAATATTTCAAGATGCATTCGATCCAAGATGACAGCCTAGGGTAACAAAGGAAAAAGTGCTCAAATCTGATCAGTATATCCGTTCAAAGTAGCTTTGTCTCCAAACAGCTTGTATATTTGTATTCCTATACCTGAAAATCTCTTGTGAGTTAAACTAGATATGTAGAAATGTGTAATTTTCAGACCTCATTTGAGTTATTGGTATGCGAACTGCTGGTGCAATATATCACAAGCAGTGCAACTAAACAACAAAAATTGCCTTGTAGTGCACAGTGTTGTTTCCAAATGCACTTCAACATAGCAGTTGCGAGTTTTGTACTATTAATGTCACCATTTATATTTGTTGCAGTATTTTGCCTCATGGTAATTGTATTCTAACACAAACTAAAACGGTAAAACCCAACTCTAACCCCAAACCTAAATGCTAATCCATGCTGGGTATATCAGGATACATAACAAATTGACAGTGGCTATTTCGCCGTCGACGGCAAATTGCCCTTGGAATCTATTTTGCCGTAATCATTCACGTTTATTTATATAGCCATATTTGCTTCAATCAAGCCAGTGACACTGTGGTGTAGTGGA
Organism: Trididemnum clinides; assembly: GCA_963675345.1. Lineage (NCBI taxonomy): Eukaryota > Metazoa > Chordata > Ascidiacea > Aplousobranchia > Didemnidae > Trididemnum > Trididemnum clinides. The sequence continues at coordinate 26,789,870 of OY776297.1, forward strand.
TAGTGTGCTGGTCTTGAGATCCCATGGTTGTGGGTTTGAATCTCAGCTGGCAGGGCATGAAAGGAAAGGCAGTGTACACTGTAGGAGCAGGCCTGGTATATGAATGTACAGGGCAGTGTACACTGGAAGGGAGTGTACAGGGTGGGGGATAGAGACCTGGGGGTGCTAAATTTTTTTAATTGGTTTTTTAAATTGACTAATCAGAAACGACCAAAAGTTGCATGTTTAGAACGTCATTAAGATTGACCAATCACAAATAACTTATGGCAAAATAGTCTCTGAGGGTAAATTGCCATCGACGGCAAAATAGCCACTGCCTAATAAATTACTTGCAGCTCCAAAAACAATATTCCAGTCCACTCAGCTTTGTTACTCTGTTGCTATATGTGATTATTTGGTGGTATCTGAAAGTAATAAGCACAGAATATATTAATCAGCTTGTGATTAATGCAGTTCATAGTGCTACCTGCGTTAGATTTCTTGTTTATACTAGCTCACTTATTGTTACTTGCAGGTCATTAAAAGTTTTTGATACGGGATTGTTTCTAGCAGTCTAAATGCTTTAGGTTTGGCCATAAAGTAACAGTATATGTTGCTAAAAAAAATATTGTAAATGTAAGTTTATTTAGTTTTTTCTGCTGGTTCAAAATACGCTGCTCTAGAGTGAAAAGCAAATACAAATAATAAAACATGAAAGTCACAACAGAAATGAATGAATCACCACAAAGCCTTACGTTTTTTGAGCCTCTAAAGGATGATAATTCATTTGGTCATTCTGGGCTACTGCAGTCTTTTCTTGACTTTTTTGCCAGTTCCAAAAAAGAATCAGGTATTTGTGTTTCAAATTATTCTACTTGTGAATATAGAGTCACTTATATTTAGCTTAAAGTGATAGCATGCCAGTAAGTGCAGATGAAAAGACACTTGACTTTGAATACTCAAAATGTATAAATTTAAAGAATTCATGTTTAAATACATTCTGAATAGAAATATTTAGGCAGTGGCTATTTTGCCGTCGACGGCAATTTACCCTCAGAGACTATTTTGCCATAAGTTATTTGTGATTGGTCAATTTTAATGACATACTAAACATGTGACTTTCGGTCGTCTCTGATTGGTCAATTTTAAAAACTAATTAAAAAAATTTAGCACCCCCAGGTCTCTATCCCCCACCCTGTACACTGCCCCATACATTTACATACCGGGCCTGCCCCTTCAGTGTACACTGCCTTTTTTTTAAAGCCCTGCCAGCTGAGATTTGAACCCACAACCATGGTATCTCAAGACCAGCACGCTCTATCCACTACACCACAGAGTCACTGGTGCGATTATAGCAAATTTGGCTATATAAACACACGTGAATGATCACGGCAAAATAGATTCCAAGGGCAAATTGCCATCGATGGCGAAATAGTCACTGCCAAATATTTATCATACAGCATTGATTGGGACTGAATATTAGGGTTACCATATCTGACAAAAGCAAAATTGTAGATGGATTTTTTCTATTTGAAGTATTGACAAGTCATTTCCTTAATTTGATACTAAATCAACTATGAAGACCACTTTTTCTATTTTTTTGAAATCAATATGTCAAAAGGTTGCAATAAAGATTCTTTATCCTAAATGAGGGTGCAGATTTATTTTGTTGGAGACTACATTTTTATTTGCTACTCAAATGCTAATTGGATACCAACCATGCTTCAATGGAAAACTTTTTGTGGGGAGACACTAAAATTTCAAACATTTGAGCCTTTTTCAAATTATTTCCAAACACAGATTTTAACACAAAATTCTAAACATGTCCAGAAGACCATGGTAACCTTATTTCAGACTGTTTTTGACTGCTATGGTCGGGCAACACTGCAACTTAAAATATTTCCTCTGGAACTTTGTTGATAATTGGCCCATCACACAATATCTCATTGCATGCCTGACAAGCAACCACACTGATAATGACTTTTGTGCTACTTTTAATTCCAGGGTGAGACAAGGAGTGGTAGGTGGTGAAAAACCAACTTTGGCATAGAAATATGCATCACAAGTCTTAGTCTTCCAAAAAAGTCATTGCATTAAATGTGGTACTTTACTCTGCTAAGGACACCTCACTCAGAACAGGAGAAGTGTTGTTCTTTGACTTCAGGTGCTGCACCCCACAGGCTTTTACTTGTTCTCAATTGACTTGCATGTAATCAATTGACGAAGAGAGTGGAAGTAGTGCATTCACTTCCAGTTGATCCACTGGGCCTAGTTAAGGGCATCAGCACATCAATGTTGCCAGCAACATGCTTCAGTGGTGTGGACATTTGAGCTGTAAAATACAAAAAAAACTTCCATCTGGGTGAAGTGCCTTGACCTCAAGTATGTCCATTGAAATTGGCAACAATTGGACAATGTGATTATTCAATATTTGTTAAAACCTGTAGAATCAGCACATAGACAGATGTCAATCACTAGATTTTTATCTGACCATTGCAATCGCAGATGTCCATGAGCTGCAACTGCATTCAATCATGCCATAGACAGGCAACTGCCGTTTCTCAGATTTCAATCCTAAGGTTGAGTTTGGTTTCTCAAGAGTGCTTGATAATATGATTGTGACTAGTGCCATCAGAAACTTTGGGAAGTTGCCTTTTTAAATGATCAGTGGCTTTTCATCCAAATCTAATGGTGTCTTGATTTCATCACATGAAATGATCTGTAAAGAGTCTACAAAGCAACTTTTCATTTTAATGCTCTTGGTTAAATGACACAATGCCATGTCACTACAAAGCTGATGATAAGATAAAAAGTATGCTCCCATAGACCCTATGTCAATTGTTTAAAAATGTAATGGGTGAAAGTGAAGCACTCATAAAACCTAAATTGATATTAGTGGCAAGTAGACTAATCACCTTGATTTTCTCCTGCCTGTGGTATATATCAGCAAGCAGTCAAATGAATCAAAGCTTGTATAGGAAACATTGGAACAAAGCATAGACCAGGGTATGATTAGGCATGCAGCACCAGTGCAGTGAAAGGGTGTCTTGGACTTTTAAAAAAGGTGTTTATTGTTGGTCATTTTGTCCTCAGTTCCCTAAGCCATGAAGGCTGGAACGGTGGCAGTTTTTTAGTCAGAAGCAATTTTTTTTGGAGGAGCTAAAAATATGAAATATGTTCAAGGTAACTAATTTTGACCCAAAGCTGAGATAAGTTTAGTTGATTTTGATCAGAGATATTCCACCTATCCAACTCCGACATATCCGAGCGATTCCGTTTCTGTTGCTAAGAACTCAAAAGATGTGACTGGAAAAACTAAATCAGCTCGAAACTTTATTTATACATTAATACGTTAAGACAAATGCATTTTGCTATAAAGCATCATCAGTGCTGTAAAAGAACAATAAAAGCAACTAAATCCAAGGTTCCAAGCAATAACTCTACTGACAAATCTACACTCGTCACATAAGTAATTATATATCCAGCGTATCAAAACAAATAATTTCATAAATTTATTTATGAACAAATTAAATAAATTTATTACAAAATTTATGAAATTATTTGTTTTGATATGCTGGATATATAATTACTTATGTGATGAGTGTAGATTTGTCAGTAGAGTTATTGCTTGGAACCTTGAATTTAGTTGCTTTTATTGTTCTTTTACAGCACTGATGATGCTTTATAGCAAAATGCATTTGTCTTAACGTATTAATGTATGAATAAAGTTTCGAGCTGATTTAGTTTTTCCAGTCACATCAAAGCTGAGATAAGGACCTTCTTTTCAGAGATCAACTTCTTGAGCATGATACTTCTAACTACAAAAAAACAATGCCAACTTTAAGAAATTTTGTTGAGCAATTTTCAAGTAATTGGTTTACTAGTAGTAAAGACAAATTTTGTTTTATAAATTTGATGCAGCAAGATCAAACTTCAAGGTGTGGACTTCGTAATACTCAGTTGACTTTGACTGCTTGTATTTGGCAAGATGATGGTTATCTGCATAAAATTAATTTTGATTACATTTTAGTAATGCCACACACTGACTGTTAAAACTTATCTTACAGCATATCTCGTACTTCACAAAAGGTTTGTAGTTGAAATCTAAACCGCATGAGGACTAATGTTAAATTTATATTTTCACAGCAACTCTTCAACAATAACTCCAAGGGTAAAAGCACATACAAAATAATATAATGATGATTTATGTAGTGTGACTATTAAGTCTTTGTAAAGAAAATCCAAACTAAAATTTTACAACCATCTGAAAAAATTTAGTGAGCCTCATTAGCTTGAGAAGTAAATGTGCATTGTCTTTAAAAGATATTTACTCCACAAAGTTTGGTTAAATTACTGATAATGTTAGCAGAGGAAATGAGGAATCAACAAAATGAATTGGTATTTGCTTTATTGTTACGTTTGATTTGCCATACCATTGCTGTAGATCAGGACTGCACCACCAATGGCTCACTAAAACATTTAGTGCAGCCTGCGAGACAATTTAAAGAAATGCTGTTCCAACCAAATCATGTTTAGTAATTTGTTGGTATGACCAATAGGCTAACAGTATAGTTTGCTTACATATCAAAAATTAATAGCAATAATTCTGTAAGTTGTAATTAGTGATTTTTCAACCACTACATTTAAGTGCGGATTTTTGAAGTTTTGTGTAAACTATAAGTAATAGCATCGACATGCAGTTCACAGAAAAATATTCGATCGTTGTGGCTCTTTTACTGTTTAGACTTGTGCGGGCTTGCAGTGCATTAGAAAAAAGCAATCATTTTATTTTTTTTGTGAAACTACTTGCGATACTGCATATTTAATTAGGTTTGCAGTTGAGGTCGGGGTTATCCAAATGTAATCTTAGCTTCAACCTTCTCTGCATAGTTTCTGCCGGCTGATATTTTTTTAATATTGGCATTTATTTGGGCTCTCACCATTTGCGTCAGGTCACGTGTTTTCTAGGAACTTAGATGCTTTTTGACACATCTTTTTTTGTCACAGATTTTTATTTTAAAGTTACCTAAAATATTTTATAGGTTGCATATCTATTTTATTGTTGCTAGCCGCAGTGCAGACCTTAATTTTCAAACGCTGCCATTGAGTCAACGTTATTTTATATGAATTATATATTATATAGACATAGGATCAGCCCAATAATATCCCATTCATTCATGCTTAAAAGTGTAGTGACAATTCAAACTTTTTAATGGACTTACTCAAGCACAATTTGTGAAACATTGCAGTAATAATACTTCAGAAATACTTGATGTAAACAGAATGAATATGCAGGCTATCCCATAAAAATCTTTACAAGTTTTGGAAACCTGGTCACCCACAGCAACCTTAAGTTAGGCCGTAACTGTGATTCATCATTTTTATCAAACACTATCACAGCTTTTAAATCTTTGTACTCCATGATAATCAGCTGTTAGCTGGCTGCAAATTCAAACTATGGCTGGCCTAATCATTCTGTTACTTTTTATGATGTTTCCTTTCACATTTTGACTTTTTGTGTCGCCTGTTAACAGCATTTCTTTTTCTTACTAATCTTGATATAGCTTAATACCAGCAGCTGGAGGCGCACGTCTGCCCGGCTTGTAGTATAGAAGCCTGCTTTCAGTCTATCTAGACCAGGTTCAAAAGCAAAATATCCATTCACAGTATCCAAAGAGTTTTTATCAATACAAGACACCATAATTTACGTTTTGATATTCATGTGCAGTTGTGCTCAGTTGCGTGTTACGCACTGTAGTTCTGGAGCATTGTTGTGTTTAGTCTACTTTGGGGTTACCAGTACATTCTTACCGCAGGTAGTACAATGAACCAGAAAAAACATTGTTGTACAACATTATAGCCCTCATAAGGTTTGGATGCAAGATTTATGTTATCATAAACTGTGCTCTAACCCATTCAACGATACTGTCTTACCTAAGACACTAAATTTTACACTTTGGCAAGAGTGATGTTTTTTCCTTGAACGACTAGGTAGGTTTAAGACTTAGGTTTATTTATCAGTGCTTCATACCAAGGATTTTTGACACATGCCATATTGTCAAAAACTTCAGAGAGCCAGTGCTTTCACAAATGATTTTTCTATTTTCTCCGCTTTAGAGTATTATTTCCTCGTTTTAAAAGCAAGTTCCTTAAAAAATTTTCTCACACGCTTTTCTCTAAAATACATTAAGCAGTGAAATGTTTTTTGCAATTTTCTAAAAACTTATGTTTCCTAACATGTCTATCACCCCATATGCCCATTCCCCCGAATGCCCAATGCCCCATTCACCCATTGCCCCATATGCCCAATGCACTATTGGTTATTGGCCCTATGTGTCCATTTAGCCATACACCCATTTCCACATATGCCCATTACCTCGTTTGCCATGTGGCTCCATATGCCCAAGATCTGGGAGTAAAACCTCAGATATGGCAGCCTTGATTGCAAGCACTCCCCAAAAGAATACACTTGGACCACGGCTTTACGTAAATTCTCTTGCGATGCTAAAAAGCTACAACACGACACAACCTCACTTGACTTTTGCTCTCTTTCTAGACTAACAATACAAAGGCTACAGTAAAACTTTTTTTTTTAATTGTGAGGACTATGGAATATAAGTGAATTTGACCTAGGACCAATTGTGAAGACCATTTTTCTGTACCGAATTCTGTATTACTACGTAACAAGCTGGAATTTCTAGTTTTTTTATCAATTTTTTCTCCTGATTTCGTCATTTTGATCATATCCTCCCTCATTCTCTCTTTCAAAAATTGTACGGTCAAATTTCCCTAAACGAGGAAATTTTCTCCAAAGTAGAAGGCCTAGCCTAGCGGGAACACTAGTTAATGGTTCTACAGGCTTAATTGAGATTCTTTACTAACAACTCTCAATTTATTTTAGGTTTCGGAAATAAATCTATTTCATCTACAAATTTACAATCTAATAATAACGATTCGTCAGACGTCACTGTTCGTTATCATGTTGAACATACAGAAGTTCCTTTACCAATACCAAGTGGAGGTGAGGCCTTTTAAAAGTACCGGTAATGTTAGAATTTATCAATGGTTTTAAAAATCTTACGGTTATATGAGACCCTTGTTTGTACAATTTGCGAATAATAACAAAAAAGTTTTGGCACTATTTTGTCATGGGCAGATTAGTATATTTTAGCGGTTACGCTGTTTAGGCGTATATATTTTATAGAGATTCAAATAGGATCTGCAAACCATTCATCATACCTTACTGTGATTGTAAAGATTTCAATTCTGTAGAGGTTTGTATATCTCATTGTAGCTTCTAGTAAACTGGACCCATTGCTAAAATGGGTCAGATGTAATGTTGATATAATTATTAATGGAACAACATGATGATATAGAAGTTATGTGACATAATAATAAGCTGCGATCTTGTCTGTCGCGTTCACGCCTGCTTTCTCATGTTTCAGTTTTCACGAAAATAAGTGAGTGCATCTAGCAAAGAAGTGAAATGCTTTTTACGTTATTGTGATAACGTTATCATTGCATGCCATCATTAGCAATCCTTGTTACTCCTTATTTTTAATATTTGTGTTTTATAGCAAGCTTGGATTCATCATCGGGTGCTAGCACCTTGAAAAAACAAGGTTTGAAACAGAGATCATATTCTACTCTGTCTCTTAATGAAGAAGTCTTGTCTCGCCCAGACGTTCTTAACATTTCTACCTCGTACAATGTAAATGCATTACTGTAGTACGGTATAACTTGTGGTGCCTGTGTTTTATTCTTTACATCAGCGGAGAATTTGTTGGTGTGATTGATTATAATTATAATAATTATTTGCCATGGCAGCCAAAATAATTGCAAATTCTATTGGCAGAAATTTGGTTTATCATGATGACAATTTGCTTAGTCCAAAGAATCCCTTTTACAAAAAAGGCTTTAAGATATACTGCTTTATTGCATTTCCATTTATTTTTATATTATTGCTTTTTGTAGTAAAGGCAAAAGTATTTGTGCTGGTAGACATTAGTGCTGCTATCCCCACTTGGTTCTTTCGTCAGTACTTAACCGAATTGGAAATGTTTTTCATGGCATAAAAACACGGTTAATAACCATGGCACTAAATATGTAACCACACGATCCCATGCCAGTGCTTGATTGCCTTATGTGTACTTGCTATTACTTATACAACTTAGGGCTACAAATTGTTGTAAGGTTGTAAATACGGTACTGCGATTAACTTCTTACAAAGCTGGCTACTAAGCGCTGAAAAGAGGTTTTTACTGAAAAGAATGATCCATTATCAATTTGTGTCAACACCGTATATGTTTTCTTCGTTTGAGCGAGTTTTTCTTCATGCATATGAGCTAGTGCTTTATTTGCTTGTACTGGGCCACCACAAAAGTATTGCTTGGCCCTTTCTGCATGTCTGCAACATAAAGATGGAGGCATCCCATTAAGTGCCCTAAGGGTATGACGAGCGGACTTGCCGGATTTTTTCTACACCTTTTTTGTGTTGAGCACCAACAGGAAAGCTGTGAATATCGTTTTTAAAGTCTTCTCACTTCTAATTAAACTCCCTATCTCTATCTACTACACCAACACACCATTTGCAATATCTGTAATGCAGTGATAAGTTGTGGTTGCAATGAAATTTTCATCTGTGTCTTCACGTTCAAGGGTCATCTCCCGTTTTCTTATTACTTTTTTCACTTTCTGAAATTTTAATTCGGAGTCATAATCGAAGCAGTTTAACCACGTTTTAGTTGATAGATTTAACTTCCATTTAGCAAATCTTTGCAATTGCTAAAACTTGTTGCTTTCACAATATCAATCTAGTTCATTCTTGTAGTTTTATCCAATCATGCATAAGAGTCATTGTTAATGTAGTTAAGTTCAAAAAGTATGACCATAAAGCCATTGTTTTATTCGTGTTGTTTTTGCCAGCAGGCAAAAGATTCAAACCAAGGAAGCGAGGTTGAGCTCCGAATCAAGAACTTTTCAACTCTGTTTAAGGATCTTCCGTTAAAAATTGGAAAAAGCAGTCCGCAATATTTAAAAGTACGTTATTGCTTGCTACCACTGTACCCTATGTAACTTTGAATGGTGTTCTGCTTATCTCAATGCATCTTAGCTATATCTGAAACAACTTATAATGCTCATTGAATTCATTTCATTATTAGCCTTTATTTTTTTTTATCAAATTTCGAATTTTCTATCGCAATGCCTAAACACACGCCTGTGTAATCTTGTAGATCTTGCAAATATTTTGATTTTTTAGTATTAGCCAATTGTTTTTAGCTGCTAGTCATTAGCTGCTTGCATTATTATCAACCATTCTATAATCACGCAATATCGTATACTACCATTTAAAGTTATTTTTTGTAGTAGCGAAATCATTAGCGTTTTTACTGCCTATCTCTTTCGTGCTATGCACAGTATATTCTGTGACTAGGCTTATTTTACCTGGTCTTCGTGAATTATCGCTACAATTTCAAAAATTCAATGAAATTTTATTTTGTGAGATATTTTCATTCGGTTTGTTTTATGGTAACGGGGAACACTTCAACTCTGTTTAGATGTATTTGTGGACCTTTAAGTGCGCACCATCAATCGCACGAAGGATATCGAGGCTGTGTTAAATTTCTTGCCATTTTCGTGCTAACATATCGACAGTAACTGTAGTAGTTGCTTCAATTATTCTGTACTGTGATCAATTATGCCTCGGACCTTGGTTCGATAGGTCATACTTGGTACATAATCCAACAAGAAAAAATCCAACGGTGTAATGTTGGGGGAACGAGGCGGCCAAGAAATGGGACCATCACGTCCAATTTTCCGACGTAGAAGTGTTTCGTTTAGAAATTTAAAGTCGGTCTGCTCCCTTTTTTTGAAGCGCTCTACCAGTCTCTGTAATTTTTTATGCCATGATCGAATGTTGGGCGTCGCAGTTGGCGCTCTTCCAAGCTTGCGTCTGAAGTTTCGCTGGGTTTGGATGCCTGACTTCGTCTCTATAAACCAGGAAACATACTTGGCTTTTTCCTGCGGAGTTACCATTTTTATAAACTCCTATTTTCTCTGCTAGATGCAAAAGATTCTGCTTAATCATTAAATGAAATACAGTTTCAGTTGATTATTTCAAAAAGGTACCTGTCTGGTGAGAAAAAAAGTATTTTCCTTTAGTGCAAAACACAACCAAATGAAAATATCTCAAAAGATAAATTTTGGTGAGGTTTTGAAAAGGTAGTGATATGGACAACCTATAGTATTTTGATTGATTTTACAATCAAATAATGGGCAAAATCAGTCCGTTCGTTTATAAAAGAATGGAATTGTATTTAGATGCTAAAAACATGGCTAAAAGAATTGATTTTGGTGAAAAAACTCCATCAATAGCTTAATATGATTATTGATAAATAATTGGATATAAAACTGTAAATATGTGTTTGAGCTTCACTCCTTAAATCTCACAAATTCGACACTATCACTGATTGAAACGATACCAAGCCGCTGTTGCTGTTATCTTTTTTTATTTTTTGCACTTTCAAGCTGGTGAGGTAGCCCCCCTTTAGTATAGTTCTTGGGCCGTCTAGTAGCATGCAGCCAATTTTTTGTGGAGATCTCGGCAGTTTGGTTGTAGGTATAATAGGTTCATTGTTTTTATGCTAAGTTGATGATGGAGTTTTTGCTGCAATCGATCGTTTTACCTTGTAATGTAACTAATTTATAGAAACAATAGGACTGATTTTGCTCATTATCTGAGTTAAAGTACTTACTTACAGGAAAAAAAAGCTAAATTATAGTTTAAAGTCCACAAGTTTCTGTGAGGCTGAGTGTAATCTACCTCCAGTACAGGAGTAATGCATTTGATAAAAAATTGAGGTAAATGTTTGTTTGAAGTCCAATTATTAATTGTATCATGCAGAACAGAAACAGAGCTATATCTTCCTCTTTTGAGAGAGATGATTTGCGACAATTTTGGATGCCGGACAAGCAGTGCCAAGAGTGCTATGAATGTAACGAACGTTTTACGACATTCCGTAGACGACATCATTGTCGGATTTGTGGACACATATTCTGCAGTCGCTGCTGTTTTCAGCTTATTTCAGGAAAAATAATTGGCTATCAAGGTAATAGTTTTATTTCCTTATCCGACGAAGCTATAAGTCAAAACGTTTTGCCTGGAAAGATTTATTTTTATAAAGAATTGTCTTCCTACTATATTGATGTGACATGTAGGCAAAATTAATCCATTTATTTTATACAACAAAATATTTACGAAAAGTTAAAAGCTGATAAAAGAATCAGTTTCGGCAAAAAAATTGTTTTGAATTGTTTTTGGCTATTTACTGCGGTATTATACTGTTCGTGACAGTGCATGTTCATTACTAGCCACCAACTATTGCATCATCTTTGATTTCCAAGCATTTTATTTTCTGGAATATGTTTTTGAAATTAATTTTTGTCCACATCCGTGAAAAATCGGTTTGAAAGCTTTTTTCCTTTGCCCACGTTTTGCATATTTCTACCTAAACATTATCAAGCACGATTCTTGTAATGGTGAATGCTGACTAAAAACATCCAGCATAGATTGGTTTGTTATGTGTATCATTCCGCTAATCCATTTAGCTTATTTACATTTAGTGTTACGCAAACCAAATTTGTTGATGCGTTTCACGTGAGTTCCTACATCAGCAACCAGATTAATTCTAATAAAGCCCTATATTAGCAAAGCAATTTCGTCCTTAAAATCTTTTGAATATGTGGTTGGTATTTTTTATGAGCGGCCTCTTGCATTACTCACTTGCTAATGAAAGTTTGCAGCAAAAGCAGGCAGTTAGTGGCAGACATATATGACACAGTAACGCACTAACGCTTGTCACGAAAAATAATTCAGCTCCTTTCTTAGCTCCTTCCTAATACTTACTAGGCATGGTTCGTTCTTGCACGTATTGTTACAAGTTAGTAATGTCTCATGAAACTTCTGTTCAATCTCACGGACCACCTATCATCAAAGAAAACGATGAAGTAATTGAGGTAAGGAGTATATTTCGATGTTTTAAATCACTTAATAAAAGTGATGATAGCCCTCATAGCTGGCCTGATCTGTATCGTAAGTTGGAATCTTACTCAAACCCGCTTTTGGAGACTAGCACAGTTATTTTGGTCTATATCCCGGCACTGCATTATCCTTTTCATATACGGTACGCTGGAAATAGTATGGTAGGGACACGGATATATACTGTGACTGCATTCTATTTTTGATTTGATTACTTTTCCGTGCAATTCTAAACACTTTTCACTGTCACCAGTTGTGATCGTTCTTGCTTGCTCATGAAAATAATATATAATGCATTGATTTTATGTCTAAATTTATACCCGGTTCCAACATGGTTTGTAACACTCACGAAAGGAATTGATGCGTTTTTATTTACGTTGTTCCGAATTTAGATTTTGCAGCTAAATAAAGCTAAGAATTTTGTAGAGTTAGCGCACAGTTTTAGAGCAGTGGCTCTGCAACTGGGGTCCGCGGTCTCCCGTGGTGCGTTAATGCTCTAATGAATTTTGATAAAGCCAAAAACAATGGATTTGGTCGGTGGTTTATTAAATTATTGATAAAATATTGTGATTGTTGGCATCACCAGCAGTAAGCGTTATTGCAGAACTGTGGGTCCCTAAGTTGGGTCATTTATTTTTTTGTGAATAGCTTGACCTTCAAAAGAAGGTTACCGCATCCATCAGTGGAAGATAGTTGGCCAGTATATATCCATCTCCAAAAAATAAAGATCTATGCATCCATCGGTCAAATGTAATTCGCAAATCCAAATTTTGCATAAAATGAGAGGATCAAGAATACTTGCACACTTAAATGGTGACTTCCAATTAAAACCAGGCAGGGTCGCAGGACTGAAGACTTCTTAAAGGGGTCCGCGACTACAAAAAGTTTGAGAACGACTGTTGTAGAGTGTAACTGTGGTGAAGCCATGGCTTTAAGGCTAGCCGCAAGCACCGTTCATCGTCCTCCCTTCTAAAAAATAGCAGGTGCTGTTTATTTCAGACTCGCTATAAGTTTTAAATATTAATCATAGTATCACGACCAGGATCTCGTAAATGATTTTGTGGCCAAAAAAATTTAAGGGAAGGTTGGTGCTGTAGAAATTTTTTTAGGTTAGTTAATAAGTTCTCAAAATAGTACAGCTTGTGTAAACATAAGTCGATCCTTCTCACCATGTGTTACAACAGCAAATTAGAATAATTTATAAATCATTGCACGTTTACAGCTTGACAGCAAACGAGATGGGAAAATGTTCAATCGCGAAACAATACATTTCAAGTATGAACATGTTACTTGTTTGTTCTTATTTTTACCAGTATCCATTAGGTTAGAGTGAAACAAACTTTTTTTGGAATCTAAAAAAATTGTTATTTTTAAATCCTGACAAATGGCCTAAAACTTCCGTAAAAGTTGATTTGGGGGCATTGCTACTTTTCCAGCTGGCAACCCCCCAAAATGTGCTTGCAGGGGGTTAATTTTCATATCTCGCAACCACTACTTGCAGAATCATAAAATATAGCTTAAAAGTTGCAGAAACACCATGTTTCTATCTATGCTAAAGAAAAAGTTTTCTTTATTTCCAACACAAAATAGTCATAGCCAAAAAACTGAAAAAATGCTTTGTTTGAAAGTTTACTCGTTTGGGTTACGACCATCAACAATTCTATCAGAGCTAATTGTTGTTTAGAAACTCAGCAAACCAATTTGATCAAAACATTGATTTATTTTTTCTATTTTGCAAATAACGGATAAAGTTGTGTTTTTTGAGTTAGTAGCTGTAATTAATTTTTCTAACGCATATGCTGGGTAGTTATGAAGACCAGGAAAAAAGCAAAAAAAAAAACTAAAGTTTTGCTCAGTGGAGAAAGTTTCACTAGTAGGAAAACTTTTCCACCTGGTATGCTCAAGCAAAATCTCAGTAAATAGTAGTTGACAAACATCAAAGACAAATAGAACACAATACTTGCACGTCAGTGATGCGGTATGTATTACAAAACAAACTTGTAGTACAGTCGGATGGAAAGCAATGCTTTAATGAACCTAATATGCATAACCTACAACCTACCGGTGATGAAAAAAGCACGAAGTGCTTGCTATAATAGTATTTTAACTGAAAATACAAAACATTGTGCATGCCAATTAATCAAATTCATTCAATTGATATGCTTTTTCGTGTCAAACTTCTTTATAAGTTTGCGAGTTTTGATTTTATGACGAATCTGTCCGCCTCGTCTTTCATATCCTGTTAACTTGATCAAATGCTTCTGTCACCAACTTAGCATGTCTCTCCACGGTGTGATTGTGGTATGGGTGATGTATGTTAACTCAAAAGTTTCATCAGACATTCTTCAATTTTAGTGTCTCTTAATTTCTCATTTGCTGGAGGTTGTTCATATGATTCTATGTCAACTAACTCATAATATTTTTTTGCTTCCAAGTTTAAAGTTGGAACATGAAACACACGAAATGAACTACTCTTCTGTGCATTAGAACAATTACACTGACTTTAATTTTTCTTCATTTTCTTCAGCGATGTGCAAGCACCTTTGTAACGCCCATATGTCGTTTGTCTGCATCACTATCTTCCGACATAGCAATCAAAATATTTTCTGGATAAGCAAAAAACTGTTTTGTTGAAACACTTCCAAAGCAATTTGTCGAACGTTTTTGCAGACAAATTAATAGTTCTCTAAACTGAATTAAAAAAGTTTTTGGACCCTTGCGTTATCTCATTATTTAATTTGATTTCAACCCTAGTAGGAAAATAAACTGTGAGGCAAAAGCGAACCAATATGTCCTAACTCAAAGGTCAGTCGTTGAGAGACACAAAATAACGTAATATTCTGCACTCCAAGGTCACCCAATTGAATATACAATCGGACCAACTTTCAAATACATCACATCATCATCATCAACTTTTCCATGTATTATAACCCAACGTCTATCGTAAGCATAAAACTGGTCTGTACTCAAGGCATTAACAACTTTGGGTGGAAGTGTTGTTTTTCCAGCCATGGAAGCAGTGCTGTCGGTATCAACCACTGTCAGTTTATTTTCCAATTATGTTCCATGGATAGAATTAAATGGATTTTGCGTTCTCGTTCTTGACTTTCTAAATATCAATTAGCTCTGATAGAATCGTTGATAGTGGTAACCCAAACGAGTAAACTTTCAAACAAAGCATTTTTTCAGTTTTTTGGCTATGACTATTTTATGTCGGAAATAAAACTTTTTCTTTAGCGTAGATAGAAACATGGTGTTTCTGCAACTTTTAAGCTATATTTTATGATTCTGCAAGGGAAAAGTAGCAATCCCCCCAAATCAACTTTTACGGAAGTTTTAGGCTATTAGTCAGGATTTAAAAATCACAATTTTTTTAGATTCCAAAAAAAGTTTGTTTCACTCCACCCTGGTATGCATACAGTAATCATCGATATCTGCAAAAAGTGTACCGGCTTTTTCCACTTTGGCATTGGTCAGTGGGCAGCATGGCACAGTAGCCGTATTTTCTAGATTGTGGCTCAAGCTACTCAAGTTATTAAGCCATCATTTTTGGGGCGTACCTTCGAAGGTGAAATAGAACCAAGAAAGGCTTACATTTTTTTCATGAAACCGATGTGTTGTTTGACACACCGTCTTAAATCTCGCACGTTCGCGCCGACGGGTTAGCGCAGTGATCACGAGACGCAAAACAAATGCTCTGTAAGTGATCCAGTTTGGTTCTGAAAAAGCGTCTGGCGTAGTTGTGATACCCGCGAAACGTGTTTGCATTGTTACATGCGGCTCACAATCGGTTAAGTACGGTAACAGAGTTTTAGACTTGTTAAAAATCTACGTGTTGATCGCTGAAGGCAGTTTGTCGCAATGGGCTTGGCTGAGCGGATTCGTTGCTTGCGTACAAGGTTCCGCTTCGGGTTGAAACTGAGACTTGTGCCGACGGCAATCACATCTAGTGCTGGCTCTGGGTTTGAACACCTTATGATCAGTTTGCAGTCTTTTGAACTCGCCGTCATTTTGTTTTTTTGTTCGATGAGTTGTAGTTCTCATCATGTTGCGTTCCGTTGATGCGGTTATGATTACCAATAATCACCTGCTTTTACATGACACTTAGATTAGCAAGTGAAGTTTACATTTGTAGTATAATGCTCGCATTTAACTATATTCACAGATGGGGTAAAGCTCAGCAACGAATTGGACGAACCCGATCAATGGTTTCTATGAAGAATTCTCCCGTAAAAGAAGACGCTGCAGTTCCGTCTGTGCGATTACCTCATGGCTTTGTAAGTTAATAAAACTTCCTGTCACGTAATGTGAAGTAAAAGGCAGTAGTTTTGTAACGAAGTTAACGAGATACTTTTTTCTTTTGCGAAATTTTGAGCCATATCAAGACCTACTCGTATTTCTACTGGAAGTTTTTTAGTCGAAAGCGTATGATATCTTTGTCAAAAATCAAAAGGTATTATGAACATGCTAACAGCACGATAAACTATAATGCTTTAGCATTTGAACAGTTGTTTAGTGGTACAAAGTTTCAAATCAGCTTTGAATATTACAAAAATGCAAGATTGCTCTTTTTCCATTGATTATATATAAATCGGCAGTGGGCCAGAATTTGCTTGAAAATCAAAACCTCCGCCTTCAATGCCAATTTTCACTGTTGACAATTGCTGGATCGTTCTTCCACAATAGCATTCTCTAAGCAACTTTTATCATAAATAAATGACTCTTATTGTGGCACCGAAAAGAATTTATCTACCCACTGCTATTGGTCTGCTGACAGCTTAAATTTCAAACTTTGGCGAAACGGACCCATTTCGATTGTCTCGCCGACAATATTTCATACCCTCTGGCACATCTAGCAGGAAGTATCCTTTTTTCTCCTCCTTTACTATTTATTAGGCCACAATGTGTCCTCGGTCACTAATTTCTCTCGGGTAATGACACCGCCGATGAGTTGGCCAGACAAGGTGCACTGCTCCAGTTATTTACTGTCCCATGTAGTCTTTTTTACCTTTTGAATTCACTCTTCCCTTCTCTCGGACTGGGGCATACTGTCTCGTCTATATTTTTCGACACACAGGCTCCCTCAATATCCACCGAGGAACTTTTGCTTCTTGGTCACGCTCGTTGTGTCTTCTTTCGTCTTCGCTGCAACAGACACAGTCTTCTGGTAAACTCTTTTCTCTGTAGAATTTGCAACATTGAGAATCGTTCGTGCACCGCCTGCGGTTATTCAACACTGGACACTTCTCCCTCATTCTTCACTGTCCTGCTACGGACTCTTTAGGTCGCTCGCTTTTTGGCGACATCTGGTTCTGACCTTGAGGAGTTTTCCGGCTTCTGAGGCTCAATGGTTTTCCACCATGTCTCCATCGTAAGGGGTTGGGTAACAACATCAATAACTATAAATAGCAACGCTATCTCTTCTCTACTTCATTCGCGCGATACTTTCTGATGATAGCTAGGCGATAATATTTAAGTTTTCACTCACTGCTTAAAAGAGTGCTATCAATCCGTCCCCTAAAACTTTATTTAAAGCTGTTGTGAAATGTTCCAGTAGTTTTGTGCCGATATTCTGGTACTTGAAACTTGCACATTATAGGTGGCTTTTTACTGATGAAATTTTGGAGATTGAGACAAACTTTGTTTCTATATCTTGGCATTATCCCTGTGTATTTTGGATTTACTACAGGGAAGTGCTTGCCACACTTTTATTTTTTACTGCGATTATCGGCTGATAGCGTGGTAATCAGTAGTTGATGATCCTGAAATTTGATTTAGTTTTTAGCTGTAGTTTTGGCTTACGTTTTTTTTTTGGTAGTTTAATTGGTTACTTGTGTTAATATTTTTTATTTTTTGATCGTAATGGCTATTTTTCTAAATATGTTTTTTTTTGTTTTTTATTAAGTTTTTCCTGCCTTAAAACCAAATGGCGTAAATTTATGTCAAATTATATTTTTGATCTAGGGTTTTGAAATTGTAAATTCGTTTTTATTTACGGAGTTTCTTCTCTTACGTGTAGTGCAGCATGCAGAGAGGTAATATTTCAGTGCTGTTTAAATTGCCAGAATTTGGCAGTATCTTGACTGTGCACTGTACTATTGCTTAGATACTACAAGCAATTTGTGAATGAATCTGCCTAGTGCAGGGGTTTTTAAGCTGGGGTGCACACCCCCCTGAGGGCGTGGAAGGCTTGCAGGGTGGTAGGTGCCATGGTACCCCGATACCCCTTAAAGAGATAAAATAATTTGTCTTAATCAGTGTTTGTAGAAATTGACCTCCAAAATGAAGATGTTTGTTTTGAAGAGAAAACGTGGTAGCATGACCATAGCCTAAAACAAAGTCCTCTCCAAGAAAAAAACAAGGGATTTCATGTATTAAGGGAGTCACGGGTTTTTGTTGTTGACATTGACTTTTTGGGACACGTCTCAAAAAGTTTCCGTACTCATGGTCTAGTGATACGCCGTCTTTCATTAACACGTATGAGCTCATGCCCTACGTGTGTTTTTCAGATTTAGGCCACCAATAGTAGACTGCTCAACTCACCATCTGCCTGCAACGTAAAGATGAGCCTATCCATTGTGTGCCTTTCTCAAGAGTGACCGTGCTTCACAGGTTTTAAAGAATAGTGAAGCTGTTTACCCTACATGTTGTAAGAGGCGACTATTGGCTACCTACCAATTGCAGTCTGACTATTAATGGTGGCGTTGCCAGCTTAATTGCTTGGTTGGACCACTCATGTCAGAAAACTGAGGCTGGGGGTAGCCAAGGGCATGCTTCCGTAGATGAATTTGCTCCATCAAATCCCCATGATCAGAAAAATAAACAAATGGCCCCCAGTCTCCGGCAGCTCTTAAATGGGCAGGGGGTGCAAAGAATCTCCGAGTTTAAATCTCAATATCATGGGATAAGATTTGGTACATGAAATGGGGAAGGAAAACAAAAGTGTGTGAGGAAGAGAAGAGTTGATGTGCGATGCATCTAGGAAGTAAGATGGAAAGACCAAGGAGCTCGTTTTTTGGATACTTCGGGACGAAGGTATAACTGGTGGTGGTCAGGAAATGATGCAGGATTTGGAGGGGTTGGAATTTTAGTGAAAGAGGAAATATCTGGAAACGTTGTGGAAGAAGAAAAAGCGACAGAGTAATGGCAGTTGTGCTAACTTTAGGTACAGAAGAGATGCGAATAATATGTGCATGTGGGCCACAAAGCGGAAAGCCAGACAGAGAAAGTACGTTTTTATGATGAAATGGCAAGCGCGTGAGATTAAGGAAGTTCTAGTGAAATCACGGTTTCTTTGAGGGATTTCAATGGACATGTGGGAAAATGTGCTGAGGGCTTTGAAGGTGTACATGGGGGGAAATGGTATTGGGAAAAGAAATGCAGGAGGAAGAAGATTGCTGGAGTTCTGTGATGTAAGAGAGCTGTGTGTGGCAAACACTGGGTTTTATAAAGCAGACAAAAGGAAAATCACTTATAGTGCCTGTGGATGTGAAACAGAAATTGATTTTGTGCTTGTGGGAGAAAAATACAGAAAGTATATAAGGGATGTGAAAGTGATTCCATGGGAACTTCAACACGGGCTGGTGGTCGTAGATCTAGATAAAGAGCTTCTGAAAAAGGTTATGAGAAAGCAACGGATCATAAGAAAGATTTGGAAGTTGAATGAAAACCGAACAAGAGTAAGATTTGAAAAAAAGTAAAAGAACTAATAAGCACAGACGCGCCTAATTTGTGGAAAACTTTCAAGGATGGTGTTCTAAAGGCATGTGACGAAGTGTGTGTGGAAAGAAGAAGTCTAGGAGAGATCGAGGAGACGTGGCGGTGGAATGAAGAGGCCAAGGATACCATAGCAAGAAATACGCGGCATTTAAAGAGCTGTGCAGGTTTCCATCAGAAGAAGATACAAACGTTTAAGAAATCAAACGAGAAAAACTGTTGCTAGAGCTATGAGAATGGAAGCTAATCAGGAGTTGAGTAATTTACATCAGAATTCTAATAGCGTCATCTTCCTCCTTAGAAGAATGAAAAAGGAAGGGAAGGATGTGGATGGAGGAAGATGCTCATGAGAAAGCAACG
Source organism: Trididemnum clinides (assembly GCA_963675345.1). Taxonomy (NCBI): domain Eukaryota; kingdom Metazoa; phylum Chordata; class Ascidiacea; order Aplousobranchia; family Didemnidae; genus Trididemnum; species Trididemnum clinides. The sequence goes on from OY776297.1 coordinate 26,809,962, forward strand.
AACGATTGGGTTTTATTGAAAAAGATAGGGCAAAAATAGGAATGAACACATGGAAAAGATCACGAATGTAGAGAATGAATGGGACCACATAATGGAAGCTGATGTAGTAGAAAAACCAGTGGAAAAAGTGGCTCGCAATGAAATTGTGGAAGCAATGCAAAATATGACATCAGGAAAGGCAACTGGACTATCGGAAGTAAGTGTGGAGATGATAGTTGCAAGTGGCGAAATCGGGATGAAAGTGACGATGGAACTGTGTCAGCATATATTGAATGGTAGATGAATGCCTGATGAGTGGAACACTAGTGTGATTGTGCCTGTCTTTAAAGGAAAGGGTGATGTGATGAGCTGTGGATCATACAGAGGAGTAAAACTGCTAGAACATGCCATGAAAATTGTTGAAAGGGTACTAGAGAGGCGAATACAAACACTAGCCAATTTCAATAAAATGCAGTTTGGATTCGTGCCAAGAAGAGGAACAGTGGATGCGATATTCATTATGATGAGAATGCAGGTGCAATATCAAAAGAAGGACAAAAAATTGTACATGTATTTTGTTGACATGGAAAAAGCTTTGAAAGGGTGCCAAGAAAAGTGATGGAGTGGGCCATGAGAAAGAAGGGTCTATCAGGAGTAATGGTTCGGACAGTTATGAGCTTGTATGATGGTGGAACGACAAGAGTGAGAGTGGGATCTGCATATTCAGAGGAATTCGAAGTAAAAGTTGGTGTACATCAAGGATCTGTGTTGTCGCCATTACTGTTTGCAGTAGCTGTGGACGTTTTTACAGAAAATGCAAGAAGGGGTGTAGTCAATGAATTACTGTATGCAGATGACCTTGTTCTCATGAGCGAAACCATGGAAGACTTGAAGGAAAGGTTTTGGAATTGGAAGGATGCACTGGAAAGTAACGGTTTAAAGGTCAACACCAGAAAGACTAAAGTGATGGTAAGCGGGTCGGAAGGAGAACTATTCAAAAGCAAGGTAGATCCATGTGGAGTTTGTGGGAGGAGAGTCATGGCCAATTCAGTGTTGTGCACAAAATGTAGAAATTGGGTTCATGGCAGATGTGCAAAGATAAAAAGAGTTACCGCTAGGTTAGCAATGCATTTTGTTTGTACAAAATGTACAGGAATAATGGAAGGAACGGTAGATTCGATCGAGAAGTTGTGCAATGAAGTAAAGACAGTGAATGGATTTTGTGATTTGGGAGACAGACTAAATGCTAGTGGTGGTTGTGAAGCGGCAGTTACAGCAAGAGTAAGAATTGGTTGGGGGAATGTCGAGAGTTATTGCTTGGAAATAGGGTTTCCTCTGAATATGAAAGGTAAAGTTTGTCGTTGTTGTGTAAGATCAGCAATACTGTATGGAAGCGAGGCATGGTGTTTGAAAGCAAATAAAAAAACAATTTTAAGGAGAACGTAGAGAGCTATGGTGAGAGCCATGTGTGGTCAGAAAATTGTTGACATAAAGACGACTGGAGAACAGACAGACATGTTGGGGTTAAAGGAAATTATAGACCGGTTAGCAACAGCGAATGGAGTCAGATGGTATGGATATGTGCTGAGGAGGGATGACATGACGATAGTGTTTTGAGGGTTGCTCTGGATCTTGAAGTGAGTGGCAAGAGAAAGCGAGGACGATCGAAGAAGACCTGGAAGAAGCAAGTGGAGGAGGAGATGGAGAAGATTGGTTTGAAGAAGGAGGATGTCCTGAATCGAGACAAGTGGAGAGACGGAAAGCAAGCAATTGTAGAAGGAATGGGGTGAATCCGGCCATCTTTGCTAAGGGGACAAAACACCGGATAAAGATTGAATTACTACTACTACAAGAGCTTTTTCTTCATACCATTCTCTTCGCCCTGAGCGTCACTAGGAATCTGTTTACTTTTACATCAAGTGTTATATATCATTAAAATCTTCATTCCTTGAAGATTTCAAATATGAAAAAAATGTTTTTGAATATGCAAATTTTATGCAAATTACCCACAAATAGATGCTGAGTTGTCTTCGAAATTGAGGTGGTATCCTTACCTCAAAGATAACTACAGATTTTATTTTCTACCAATTTGGTTGCGAAATGATGCTAAGGAAATAAGCTTTCAAGGTATATCAGTCAAAACTTACCTAAAAGCCTAGATTTTCTACAATTTGCAACTTTCTGGACCCATGATCTTTTTTTGACCGGTATTTACCGGTACTAAATTTGGTTAGTTAAATTTAGTACCTAAAATATAATCAGTCATTATATGGTAGAGGTTAGCTTAAGCCATGTAACATGTATTTTTGAAAAGGGAATTGCTTTAAGATTCAGAAAATATGAAGTTTAAACAAAATGTGTTGTCACTAGCAACGAAACAGAAGCTTTTTTACACCCCTACCATTTGTTGAGAAACAAGGGGGATAAAGCAAATTTTGAATTAAAGAAGCCAAACTTGTCAGGTTTTAAACTTGTATTTTAGGTTCTATCTCCTTGGAAACTTGATACAAAACAATGACTTTAGTGGTGAAATATTTGCAATGTATTTTATCTTTTTAAAGGGTGTAGTTTTTGTATAAATTATAATTTAGTGAAGGTAAGTCGAAAAATTTTGGGGGTTTGAACTGATATGATGTACGATACTCATCTTTGATCAGTAAATATCACATACCGCTTAATCTTGGCTATTTAAAGGTACATATTGCTGGAAAACAAATTTCCTAAGCTTTTAAATGAGACCGATATTTAGCAACAGTCATATTTTTGAGCACCAAGTCTACTTTTTTTTACTTACCACCAAATTGTCAAAATAAAAAAGTCTTACTTTTTTGTTCGCCACTGTATTACGTCGGGGCGACCAACTTCACCATTTAACCCGGTGAAGCAGCGGTAATTGTGTTACCCTTGAATGTCGCCTTGTTGATATTTGCAAAAGGTAAAAGAGCTGAGCGCAGCAGAGACTAACTGCGCAGTAGAGATGTATTGCTGTTATGCAACTCCTCTCTTGGGATGGGGGCATGCGGAAGACCATGGAACTCCCGAGAACTGGGCAATCGCTAGCTAAATGGATGTGTTATGCCTTAGGAAACGCAGAACAGCACCCGCTAATCCAATGTGAGCGTGAACGAAATGTTCTGTGTATCATCTTGAAAGATTTTTTTGTGGCCTGAAAACAAGGCTACTCTGTGTAGTTCAGTTCAATCAAAACATTTCTTCTGAAACACGAAAACCAAAAGATACTCAATATAACTATTTTAGTAAATAACGGACTTTTTTTTGTTAATGAACAGTTGACCAAAACGCGTCCACCACTATTTTTGCCTATTTTTTAGTTTTTGTACGAAACTTTTTGCAGACCTCTCCATACGACATGTTTGACGTCACTCCCGAGGTGTCGCGCAACCCTGCTACGTCTTACGAACATGAACAAGTCTATCTGGCGAAGCATTCACTGCAGCTTCATAGTCTGTGGTCGAGGATGACAGATCCTGCCGAAGGACTTGAATTTCGAGATCACAGATTGCGGTGAGTTGTATTGTTGATGATCTTAATGCTGCTAGTGTAAAAATGGTGATAATAAGTAAATTTTTTTTCGTTTGGAATTCTGCTGCCGTCTTTAACGCGGTGTAGATTTATGATCATGCGATCTTCAGCTGTTTCTTTCGTGCGCAATTGGTGCAGAAACAAACCGAATTGCGCGGTGTAACGACCAAACGCAACCCACAAACCGATCAAGCTGCTGTTAATAGCTGCGATGTATTAGCCGCCGCACCAATCAACAGCCACCTCAACGTGGTGGTGCGGTTTCCGATTCCGTTTGGGTCGGGTTGGAATGGCTGTTGGCCCTCCCGAGGGTCCCAATTACCCCGGGAACTCCTCTTCATTTTTTGCTACGCTGCCCCCTGAACGACCGTAGTAGGGCAGCACACAGCTTCTGTAAAATCGGTCGCCTGTTTTCTCTTTCTCTCTCCTCCTGCCCTTCTCTTGCCCGTCTCCGTCTCTTCATTCTTCTCCTTCTCTTAATTAACGGTAACGTTTATCTCAACCCTGGCCCCATCTTTCCTTGCTCAGTGTGCGCTGCAAATGCGACCTGGCGGGGCAAGTCAGTACAATGCTGTACTTGCTCCAAATAGGTACATCTAAAGTGCTCACAACTTTCCCTCTCTAATATCAGAACTCTTGGCAGCTCTCCCTCTTGGAGCTGCCCCCTCCCCCTGCTGTGTCCCCACTCGTATCACTGTGACTTTCTCCTCGGACTCCTCCGACACGTATACCTGCACTGAACAATCTGGCTCCTTTCTGCTAATGCTTCACTCCCGCCCCACCCTAGTCTTCAAACCTCTTATCCCCCGTCTGCTCATTTTGTATCTTCTCCTCTGCCCCCTCACCGCTGTCCCATGCTCCTGGCTGTCCTTCTACGTCTGCTGCCTCCTCTCCCCCTGACTCTCTCAGGCTTCTTCAATGGAATGCTGGAGGTCTTCGAGCCAGGATCACTAAACTACTTCACTTTCTTTCGTCCCATCCTGTCGACCTTATCTGTATCCAGGAATCCAATTTTAACTCATCTTCCTCTTTCCGGAATCCTGGATTGTCTGTTCTGCGTTCTGATTGCACCCGCTCCCGGTCTGGCATTCTCTCTCCTGATGCCACACACACTACCGGCGGCGTCATCACTTTCATCATGCAGAGCTTGTCTTTCTCTGAACTCTCTACCTTCTCTCTTTCTTTGCTTGATCCCTACTCTGATTATGTAGGGTTCAACATCTCGCTTAATAACTCCTCCTTGCTTTCATTTCTTAATGTGTACGCCCCCCCTATTCGCTCTTTGCCAACGGATGGCAGAACCTACTTCTTCTCTTCCTCCATTCTTCCTTCCACCAGAAATCTCTTCATTCTGGGGGACTTCAATTGCCATCACCCCTCTGGGACTCAAGAGGTACTGCTGACTCCCGCGGGAGGAAGTATTCGACTGGGTTATCTTTTCTGACCTCTTCCCTCTCAATGACCCTGACACACCCACCCTTCTACATTACTCCTCCCCTGACATCTCTTTTACTCCCTCCTTTCTTGCTCCTTAGAGGTGATCCAGGACCTTGGTTCTGACCATCTACCAATTCTTCTATCTGTTCCTCTCTCCGGTCTTTCGCCCCAACGAGCGTCCCCCTTCTTTCAACTTTCAGAAAGCTCGCTGGGATGGCTTTGCCTCACACTTTGACTCTCACTGTCCTTCTGCAGAGGAATACTTGTCTCTTTCTATTTCCTCTGCTACTCTCTTTGCCTCTCTGGCACTGAATGCGGCCAAATCTTCCATTCCATTCGGCCGCATCAAACGCCCTCCTAATGCCTAGTGGTCTGCTGAGGTGGAAAGTGCAGTTAGTAAAAGACGCAAGGCTTTTGCTGCCGCTCACAGAAGTGATGAAGATCGCCAGGCTTACATCTCCGCCTCTCGACGCAGCACCAAGACCAAGGCTGAGGCATGGCAGACGACTTGCTCTTCTCTTTCACCCAAATCAAACCCAAAAACTGTTTACTCTTTTCTTCGCTCTATCGCTGGCTCATCTTCTCCGTCTTCTTCCTCTCCTAACCTCCCTAACTATTCTTTTCCCAGGGAATCAGCTTCGGTCTATGCCGCTTACCTGGCTACCTCTCTGAGCTACCTCTAATCCGAATCAGAGGCTACCTCTCTGAGCTCTGCCGAGCCATGTGCCCTGAGGAGTCTCACTCGTCCTTTTGCTCTCCTTTCTCTCCCGCTGAATTTCATGCGGCTGCCTCCAACCTCTCTTTGTCCACTGCCACTGGCCCAGACAAAGCTGCCTATCCCATGCTAAAGCATCTTCCTCGCTCTGGCATGGATTTTCTTCTTTACATCTTCAACCTTTCCTGGTCTTCACATTCCTTACCTTCCATCTGGAAGACATCATCCATTATTCTCATCCACACTATTGTTCCCATCCCATCCATCCACATCGTGTTTCCTTCCGGCCTATCTCTCTCACCTCCTGCGTATCAAAGCTGTTTGAACGCATCATACTATCCTGTCTACTCTTCTTTCTGGAATCTAATTCCATTCTCTCTCCCCGCCTGGCCGGTTTCCGCCCTGGACGATCTACACTAGATCAAATTCTGTTTCTTTCTCAGGCCATCTCGGATGGGTTTAACAAACCCAGGCCGGGCTCTCGGACGATTCTCTCTACTATTGATTTCTCTAACGTTTTTGACTCTGTGTGGCCTCCCGCCCTTTTCCATAAACTCATTTTGATTGGCCTCCCTCCTTGCATTGCTCGTTGGACTCAATCTTTCCTTTGTGATAGGCGCGCTTGTGTGGTTTGTCCAAATGACAAAAGTCGCTTCCTTCGAGTCCGTCAAGGTATTCCGCAAGGATCTGTTCTTGGCCCTGTTCTTTTCTCTCTATCAATGATCTTCCAGCTTCTTTCCCTTCTTACATCAGCTGCTCTCTTTACGCTGCCGATCTGGCCATTTGGCTCTTCTCCCCCTCGGTTCCCCCTGCGGTGGAGGCCACACAAGGAGCTCTGTTTCGATTGGAGCGCTGTTCTGAGTACTGGTGTCTTCCTCTCAATCCGAGCAAATGTGAGGCCTCCTTTTTCTAAGTGGATCCCCACCAAGCTAACCTCCAGCCCCACCTCCTCCTACTCGGCTCCCGCCTCCGTTTCAATTCCACTCCAACCTTTTTTGCGGTCACATTCGACCGCACTCTTTCCGTTTCTAAACATGTATCTTCGCTGAAAGCCAAATTCTTTCCACATTCCAAGGCTTTACGCTGTATCTCTGCTTCCTCATGGAAAGAAGCAGAGATACAGCTTAAGGCCCTGTAAGCAGTCCCTCTCTCTTCAGTATAAAGCTTTTTTCCGCCCCTTTTCTCTTATGCCTCACACGGATGGTTTCCTTTTCTAAGCGTTATCAATATCACCAAATTGGAAGGCCTTCACCGAGCGGCCAGTCGCGCCATCACCGGCTGCCTCTCATTTTCCCCTATCCCACTTCTTCTCTCCGTGGCTTCTATACCTTCCCTACGAGTCACTCTGACTCATTTTACTCTTTTATCATAAGAACGGACTCTTCGTCTCCCAATCTCCTTTCCTATTTCAGGTTTGGCCAGGCTTGGTGTGAAACCAAGACTTTGCAGATCGTCCTGGAAAGCTTTTGCGTCCACTCACCCGCTCATGCTTTCTTCTACCATTAGGGAGGCTCTTCTTACTTGCCTTCCCTTTCCTTCTTGGAATTTGCCTTCCTTTACCGTGGAGTCCACCCTTTCCTCTCCATGCTCTCGCTCTAATCTCCCTCCACCTCGCCAAAGTGCGGCTCTCGCCCACCTTGACTCCCTCCTCTTATGATCTGGTACTCTGGACTGAGCGTCTGTTCCTTTTCCTTTCGGCAAGGGCGGCTCCGGCGTTCTTGCCAACTGCTCTCTCTGTGGCACCGAGGCCACTCTTTCCTTTTCAGCAAGCCCAGTATGTTCAAGTTTTTCGGCTGAAGCCTGCGCCATTCTGCACGCTCTTTGCTGGTCTCGGCGACACCAACAAGTCTGCCACTTCTTTTCTCTTATCTGACTCTCGTTCTGTTCTCGCCACTCTGTCCTCTCCTACATCTTTCCTTTTACCTGAAATTCTCTGGCAGGAACTGTTTTTTCTTTCTTTTTGTTCTATTGGACTACAATGGGTCCCCGGACACTTGTTTCTCCCAGGGAACGATGCGGCTGATGAGCTGGCCAGACGGGGAGCGCTACTTGCGCACTCCGCAATCCCTTGTAGTCTCTCTCCTCTTATCTCTCGTATCCATTCTTTTCTTTTCTTGGACTGGAGGCGTACTGTCTCATCTAAATTTTTTGACACACAAGTTCCCTCAATTTCCACCGAGGAACTTGTGCTCCCTCGTCATGCTCACTATGTTCTCTCTTGTGTACGCTGCAACGGACGCAGCCTTCTGTTGAGCTTTTTTCTCTCTAGAATCGACAGAATCGAGAATCCTTCCTGCAGCGTCTGTGCACACCCGTCCCAGGACATTTCTCATCTGACTCTGCACTATTCAGCTGCGGACTCTTTGCGCCGCTCACTCTTTGGCGACTCTCTGTCTCTTTATAATCTCTGGTCCAGGCTCTCGGGCTGACTTGCCTGGCTTGTGGGGCTCCATGGTTTTCCATTGTCTGGCTTGTGGGGCGCCATGCCCCCATCCCTCTGAAGGGGTCGGGTAATCAACGACAACAGCATGTATTTGTCGCCATTGTGGCTGTTGCTTCCCAAATAAAATCACAAGATTTTGGAGATATTTTTTGCATTTTAGCGAAATTGAGATTGAATTCGATAATTGTTGATGCTCATTTTTGACGTTCATATAGTACACCAAGCCCTTCGTTGCATGTTTCATATTATTGATTTTAGATTGAGGAAATTCAGTCGCAGTGTATCAGGTGATGATTTAGTTGGATGGTTGTTATCACATGAGCTAGCTGCAACTAAAGACCAAGCTTGCATTATTGGACAAGCGTTGATTGATGCAGAGTTGATTGAAAATATTGATATAAAAGTAAGTCAAGCTATCAATGACTTCACACCGATACAGTTTAGTTTTAAATCATCTACCTGTATCTGATACCGTTTGTGAAGTCTGCGTGGCAATTATTTTTTGCGTTGTTGCTACATAGTTTGTAATCATCTCTTTGTTGTGCTAATTTAGCATTAAAAGTGACACCGATTGACGTTAATAACGTCCAGATGTGGGGAAATTATTGTGGTTGTTACTCGACCCCTATCTTGCTAGGTGTGCATGGCGGAACACTACTGGAGCCCCAGCCCCAGTAAGAAAAGTGTTGTAAAAGTTATAATTTCGATAATCGAAGTCTGGCAAAAGCGAGTGATTAGTTGTGGGCAGGGCGAAATACTTCTTCCTTTTGGAGGACGTGTGCTCCATTTGTAATAAAACGTGATTGTCCTCCAACCATCAAAAAAATGTACAGTTGTCCATTTTGCCATTAGCCGCATTTTTGAAAAATATTGTACAATCAGAAATAATGATTTTGTTATTCCTGATTTGATTGTAAAATCAGGAACCCTGAAAAAGATAAGCAAAAAACGTTTTCGAATAGTTGACCGCGTATAAAAAGTTCATAAACTTGGGCGATCTACAAAGAAAAGATCTGCGTGACCAAATTGGACAAATAGATGCCTTCGAACCGTTGGTCTTAAAAAGGAAAAAATTATCAATTTGAGGATTCATGAAGAAGAGGTTTGCGAGACAAAAAAATAGGGCAAAAACGCTTTTATATAGTTGATTTTGCAAAAAAGTCTTCCAGCTGAGAAACAATCGTAACAGCAGTCGGATTATAAACCCAATATGTTGTCTTCTTTTTACCAGTGGAAAATATGGTAACCCTAGTCGTGGACGTTATAGCAAGGCATCAGCAATCTGTGGTGTCTTAAACTAGCTAGAAATGCTATGCCACATATTCAAAGTTGTTTTAGATGCGGAAATTAATGTTTGCTGAGTCGATTAGTAACACTTACTTTCCTGCAGGATACCACTTTTAGTGAGGATTGTTTGTATCAACCTGGCAAGAAAGGCGATGACGTGGTTGATAGACTGGCGTCTGATGTCGATTCAGTGCCCAGCTCGCCCGGCTCCGTTGCGAACCGGCATTCCTTCGACCAATCAACTAATGCTGATACTGGCAACGAACCTACCTGGGTGAAGGAGATTGGAGTGGATGAGGAGAGCGACACAAGCTCTTGCGATGAGGTCGACGGAACAATTTCTTCGTGGGAATTCGGTAAGAGGCCAGATAAGCACCAAGCATTAGTAAGACTAAAGCTGGAGAGAGTATCAACTGGTCTTTCCCACAAAGTTACGTAAAAGCTCAATCTTTGTCTGTTTTTCTCTCTGTTTTGAAGCTTAGATGCTGGCTCAATGTGTATTAACTTTTATCTTGCTTTCGAATCAGGCTGTTGATGAAGCAACTCAGCAACTCTGATTTCCAGATAACTTTTTTGGCGAATACCAGTGGTGAGTTAATGAAGTTTCCAACCGCGGCTTTCTCAATCACCTGGGAAGGACATGGTATACTCACTGCTTAAGTCATAAACAGTTACTATTACACCATTGGTATTAGGTTTGAATACCTTTTATAGAATGCTTTTTAGGTTCCTTAATCCCCGGCGTGAAACAAATCTCTAACTACCGTGTTGATTCCATTGACAATAAGATCCTGCTACACATTAACGTATCGCATTTTAAACCAGCACTGTTTACGTTAGTGTAGTAGTAGTAGTCACTAGTCAACCTGATTTAGATTAATTGATTCTGGATTATTGTTTCTCATCGCAATAAATCATCAGGATTCAACCTACACAAGCGTTAAAAGTGATTAATTATGGTCAGTTTGAAACTGCCTCTCAATCTCTCACACTCTGCAAACTCAGGCCTGATCATTTTTGTTTTGTTTGTTAAAAGTTTTATTACTATTGAACGTGCAATCAGTATCTATATGAAATTATTAATAACCCAACACCAACAGATTGTTATCGAGTGTCTTGCTTTCAAATTGCTTTAAATTCTGTTTTGAGCGTGAGGAAGAAGAAAAGCCTAGCCAAGTGAACTTCCACTATGCTTTCATTCCGAAAAGTATCAAAGTTGTAGTTTAAAAAAATAAATTTAAATTGGTCTCTGTTTGTTCCAGGACTACATAAATAAGCATTCTTTACTCTATGCACTGTAATGCATTTGTTGTTTGATCGTAAGATATCGTCGATGGGCCAAAAACTTGTCTCATATGGTGTGTTTGTTTATAGTTGCTGGCGCCATTTGAGAATTAAGTTTCAAGATGTGATATTAACAGTTATTGCAAGCCCTAGCATCTTAAAATCTCTTTTGCGTTATTGTAATCGTCTCAGTGGGACGCGCATCGTGGGCGATCAAGTTGCTAGCACACGACATTATGAATTGTGAATTCCTGTTGTAGCAACTGGCATCAGAGGCACAAAGCAATGAACGTATCAGTAACCGCTCAATGTTACTGTTAATTACATCCGACCAGCTTTGGTACAATTCATGGCATATAGGTTTTATATTTGCAGTATTTTATGAACAACAAACTCAAACGGTCACATGCACCAAAATTTTATTCCAACTAAAGAAAATTTGTTGAAAAAAAATTAAAAATAAGTTTTTTTGGTCGGAGAAAGCTAATTCACTTTCAATTATATTTTATGATTAATTTGTCGCGAATTTGCACCAGTTACCCACGATTACGCTAGTATATGAAACAATGTTTTTGTTTGCAGCCTTTCCAATACTTAACTCACACATTTATGACAATGCTCACCACTTATCCGATGGCAGCGTTGGTTCACAGGTATCATATGGCTCATCAAGCTACGTCGAAATAGACAGCCATAAGAGTGTTATCAAGTACAACAAACGAAGGTTAGTGAATGTAGTTTTGGAAGCGCAATAGAACCCGGTTAAATACCTCCTTGATAGCAAAGCCTCTCTGCTGGTCCGTTGTGGGGTTTCGCTCTAGTTCCGTGCCAGCTACCAGCTCTCCAACCGTACACTCGTGTTGTAGTGTTCGTCGGGTTGGATTCTCATTTCCGCATTCTTTAAGAGTGCGCGTGGATGTTCTTTTTATTATATGTGTAATTCTGATTATGCTCACTGCATCTTATTACAGTAATAAAGAAGAAACCACATCACGCAAAGAAATTCTTGATTTGAAAGAGCCACGTTTCGTGGATAACAGCGTGACTGAGATAAATGCAGAATACATAAGAGGTAAGTTGTACTGCGTCATCTAGTGCGGTGGAGAAAAAGCCTTTGAATTTGTTTGGTGTGCCCTTGTGAAAAACAGTAAACGGGATTTCTCTACTATGGCTGACAGGTGATGCTGCCTAGCATTTTACCCGTCGCTGCGGCCCAAGCTAACCGAAGACTTGCGAACAAACTACAAGCTGATATGCACGAATGAATGGTTGTTTTGTAAACAACTTATACGCTGGATCTAGAAGCTTTCTATCGTCTGTCATATTGTGAAGGGAGGGATCTTGAATTGCTAAAGCATTAAGTGTTTGATTTTAAGAGCCATATTTTTTCAACTTTTTCTTTGGATCTTGGCATCTCAAAAACATTTTCTGAAGTTTTTGCCCGCAAGAGTCATTTTCTAAATTAGCTCACAGGTTTTCACCATTTGGCTAGTTTCAAGACTACTCCCTTCTCTTCCCCTCCCACTAAATTGCTTTAAAAAACTGCTTATCAAAGTCTATCAAGCCTTAAGCCCTTTTTCAACGTTTTTCAAGCAGCTTTGCGACCGAATATTTTTAGACAATTTGCAGCCACGTTTCGTCGAGCTGGCCAGCGAAGCTGTTTTTGTTTGATGTGGCATCTACTTCCATATCAGCTTTGTCATTGCCTTAAAGTGATTGTATGATTTTTAGCCTACCTTTCTTGGCATGGAGCATATTCAAACAGCTTGACAGTCACTCACAGTTTAGGTTGGAGAGAGAGCGACTTGTATAACATCGCCGTAACTCCCACTGCCAAGCAAACATATTGCAAGTAAGTGTAAACTTTGTTCTTTAACTTAAAAACAAACCATCAAAATTAATTCGTGAAACTTCATCTAAGTAACTCAATCTCGTACGATGGAGCTCGTGAGAAAACTAAAAAAATAATAGTAGTATTTGTAGTAGTAGTTCAGTTTTTATCCGGTGTTTTGTCCCCTTAGCAAAGATGGCCGGATTCACCCCATTCCTTCTACAATTGCTTGCTTGCCGTCTCTCCACTTGTCTCGATTCAGGACATCCTCCTTCTTCAAACCAATCTTCTCCATCTCCTCCTCCACTTGCTTCTTCCAGGTCTTCTTCGATCGTCCTCGCTTTCTCTTGCCACTCACTTCAAGATCCAGAGCAACCCTCAAAACACTATCGTCATGTCATCCCTCCTCAGCACATACCCTTACCATCTGACTCCATTCGCTCTTGCTAACCGGTCTATAATTTCCTTTAACCCCAACATGTCCGTCTGTTCTTCAGTCGTCTTTATGTCAACAATTTTCTGACCACACATGGCTCTCACCATAGCTCTCTACGTTCTCCTTAAAATTGTTTTTTTATTTGCTTTCAAACACCATGCCTCGCTTCCATGCAGTATTGCTGATCTTACACAACAACGACAAACTTTACCTTTCATATTCAGAGGAAACCCTATTTCCAAGCAATAACTCTCGACATTCCCCCAACCAATTCCTACTCTTGCTGTAACTGCCACTTCACAACCACCACTAGCATTTAGTCTGTCTCCCAAATCACAAAATCCATTCACTGTCTTTACTTCATTGCACAACTTCTCGATCGAATCTACCGTTCCTTCCATTATTCCTGTACATTTTGAACAAACAAAATGCATTGCTAACCTAGCGGTAACTCTTTTTATCTTTGCACATCTGCCATGAACCCAATTTCTACATTTTGTGCACAACACTGAATTGGCCATGACTCTCCTCCCACAAACTCCACATGGATCTATTTTGCTTTTGAATAGTTCTCCTTCCGACCCGCTTACCATCACTTTAGTCTTTCTGGTGTTGACCTTTAAACCGTTACTTTGCAGTGCATCCTCCCAATTCCAAAACCTTTCCTTCAAGTCTTCCAAGGTCTCGCTCATGAGAACAAGGTCATCTGCATACAGTAATTCATTGACTACACCCCTTCTTGCATTTTCTGTAAAAACGTCCACAGCTACAGCAAACAATAATGGCGACAACACAGATCCTTGATGTACACCAACTTTTACTTCGAATTCCTCTGAATATGCCGATCCGACTCTCACTCTTCTTTTTGCACCATCATACAAGCTCATAACTGTCCGAACCATTACTCCGGATAGCCCTTCTTTCTCATGGCCCACTCCATCACTTACTTTTCTTGGCACCCTTTCAAAGCTTTTTCCATGTCAACAAAACACATGTACAATTTTTTGTCCTTCTTTTGATATTGCACCTGCATTCTCATCACAATGAATATCGCATCCACTGTTCCTCTTCTTGGCACGAATCCAAACTGCATTTTATTGAAATTGGCTAGTGTTTGTATTCGCCTCTCTAGTACCCTTTCAACAATTTTCATGGCATGTTCTAGCAGTTTTACTCCTCTGTATGATCCACAGCTCATCACATCACCCTTTCCTTTAAAGACAGGCACAATCACACTAGTGTTCCACTCATCAGGCATTCATCTACCATTCAATATATGCTGACACAGTTCCATCGTCACTTTCATCCCGATTTCGCCACTTGCAACTATCATCTCCACACTTACTTCCGATAGTCCAGTTGCCTTTCCTGATGTCATATTTTGCATTGCTTTCACAATTTCATTGCGAGCCACTTTTTCCACTGGTCCTTCTACTACATCAGCTTCCATTATGTGGTCCCATTCGTTCTCTTCATTCATGATCTTTTCCATGTGTTCCTTCTTATTTTTGCCCTATCTTTTTCAATAAAACCCAATCGTTCGTTGCTTTCTCATAAGCATCTTCCTCCATCCACATCCTTCCCTTCCTTTTTCATTCTTCTAAGGAGGAAGATGACGCTATTAGAATTCTGATATAAATTATTCAACTCCTGATTAGCTTCCATTCTCATAGCTCTAGCAACAGTTTTTCTCGTTTGATTTCTTAAACGTTTGTATTGAGTCTTATTTTCTTCTGATGGAAACCTGCACAGCTCTTTAAGTAGTTAGTAGTTATTCAGTTTTTATCCGGTGTTTTCCCTTTAGCAGAGATGGCCGGATTTACCCCATTCCTTCTGCAATTTCTCGCACTCCGTCCCTCCACTTGTCTCGTCTCAGAGCATCCTCCTTCTTCAAACCAACTTTCTCTGTCTCCTCTTCCACTTGCTTCTTCCAGGTCTTCTTCGGTCGTCCTCGCTTTCTCTTGCCAGTCACTTCAAGATTCAGAGCAACCCTCAAAACACTATCGTCATCCCTCCTCAGTACATGTCCATACCATCTAACTCCATTTGCTGTTGCTAACCGGTCTATAGTTTCTTTCAATCCTAACATATCCATCTGTTCTTCAGTCGTCTTTCTGTCTACAATTTTCTGACCGCACATCTTTAAATGCCGCGTATTTCTTGCTATGGTATCCTTGGCCTCTTCATTCCACCACCACATGTCTACTCGATCTCTCCTAGACTTCTTCTTTCCACACACACTTCGTCACATGCCTTTAGAACACCATCCTTGAAAGTTTTCCACAAATTAGGCGTGTCTGTGCTTACTAGTTCTTTTACTTTTTTTCAAATCTTACTCTTGTTCGGTTTTCATTCAACTTCCAAATCTTTCTTATGATCCGTTGCTTTCTCATAACCTTTTTTAGAACCTCTTTATCCAGATCTACGACCACCAGCCCGCGCTGAAGTTCTCATGGAATCACTTTCACATCCCTTATATACTTTCTGTATTTTTCTCCCACAAGCACAAAATCAATTTCTGTTTCACATCCACAGGCACTAAAAGTGATTTTCCTTTTGTCTGCTTTATAAAACCCAGTGTTTGCCACGCACAGCTCTCTTACATCACAGAACTCCAGCAATCTTCTTCCTCCTGCATTTCTTTTCCCAATACCATTTCCCCCCATATGTACACCTTCAAAGCCCTCAGCACATTTTCCCACATGTCCATTGAAATCCCCCAAAGAAACCGTGATTTCACTAGAACTTCCTTAATCTCACTCACTCGCCGTTTCGTTATAAAAACGAACTTTCTCTGTGTTTGGTCTTCCGCTTTGTTCATTTGCAATAGAAAAATAGTAAAATACGTAGTCGTAAGAACTTCTTCGGGTTGTTAATTGTCGTGATGACGCTTCTGTTGTAGACGAACGCATTTTTCTATTGCAAATGAAAAATGGTCGCAGTAAAATAAGAGCAAAATGTTAACCAACACTTGTAAATTAAATGTCTAAATATGGTGATGCCTCACCAGCATTCTCAATTTCCCTTAATCCACACCAGCATCTCACATGCCAGCTATTCATGATCTTTCACACAAAACTAAATCTGTACTAGCCTATTGTAGGCTAGTCCATCCATCCACCATATTTAGACATTTGAAGTTTTGGCATTCTATTGAATTGCACTTGTAAATTAGGAGACGAAGAAGAATTCACCCGCAGGGTTTTTATCTCGTTAGGTATTGTCTATGCGCTCTGAAATTGTATGTATTGCGCTATCATAGAATAATTTTGACAAAATTCGAAATTTGTTTTATTTTGTTTTATTTTGACAAAATTCGAAAGATGTAGCAAACGTTACATGTACATTAGTAAAAAAACTATTTCAATTAAATTAAAAATTATAAAATTAAAAATACCAGGTGTTTCAGTAGTCATTATAATAATTTCGCATCAAAAAAAATCGAGTTTTCGTGGCTTTTTTCCGATTATGCAGTATCAAATGAAAAAGCAAGCCAAAGGTGTGTTGTTTTATTTTTAAGTTTTTCAAACAAGTGATCATCCTGTTCGTGAACGTAAAATCATACGAGTATGAGGAAAATTGTGATATTGAATTGGCATGAAGGAAAAAATTGATTAATTGCAAAAATTAGATTGCAGAAATTGTATTTCAATCATTCGATGAAGTTTCTGAAGCAATTGTTCAATTCAAAAGAACTTGAAACAACGTGGAATGATATTGTAGTACCTCTTGCTAAGAGAATAAGTGAGAATGTTGCACCGATCTGTGAAGTTAATATGGACGTGGTTCATTATGTCCATGTCAAAAAGGTGATTTGAATAGCAGTGTAACTATGCGTTTGCTTTGCTTTGCAGCCGGTTGGTACCAAAAACTTAAAAGTGGCCTCCTGCTTGACGTTTAGTAATTGAAGTAACGTTGGGGATGAAATTTACAACTAAGTTTACTCAAAATCAAAAGATGAGCAATGGGTTTCAATGCCTGAAGACTTAGCCACTGTCGGCGCTGCAACAACACGTGAAGCTCGTTGTTTATGAAGTGCAACCAATTTCCTTCTTTGCATCAGTCGTTGATTTAACAAGAAAACTTTTGAATAGGAATACTTACGGTGTGGTGGTAATTCTGATTTCCGAACGAAAGGTGTAAAGTTCTAAACTCAAGATAAGCAACATTGGTATTTGTCAGTAGGGGCACACGGAATTTGAAGTGCTGCATTGTCCCCAAAAATATTCTGGTTCGAAAGGGAGTTTGTTGCGGTAGACGTACACTAAAGCATGACGTCTAAGCATGCAAATAAGGAGAAAAAGGACATAAAATTCAGCAATAGATGGATATACAAGCAGATTGCTTGCACAACTGTGGCTTATGAAGCGCTGAACGCTTAAATGTGCTGTGATAACTTGCTGTAGTATTGTTACTAGTTTTTCAATGCAGCTGCTAGATGGACCTCCTCAAGACTCGCGACTTGTCAATGGTGTTGTGTTTACAAAGAACGTGATCAACAATAAAATGAAGACGCGCATGGACAACCCCGCCATATTGCTTCTTGCAACGCCTGTAGAATATCAAAGACTGCCTTATAAGTTCGCATCTATCGATCCGGTAAGATTAATTTCGGTGTAATGTGTGGTTATTCGCATTACAAAATGACCATGACGCTTAAACTTGCTGTATAGACCCTTTGACAAGACAAGTATTGAAAGCTTAAGGTGTCAGCCATGGGTGAAATTGTTCAAAGATTGTTATGTGAAAAAGTTAATGAAATGTACTGCCTGTAAGCTACCTTACGCAATAGACAAACTCATAAAGACTGGTGCCTGCGTGCTTATATTGTATGATTCCTCCATTGTAGTCAAGTTCGATTCTGGCTTTGTTAAGTGATGCTTTTTTGCACTGTCCAGTTTGAAATTTTCCCTTAATGCACCAATAATATTGCCCTTACCGGAGGACAGGTGTTTTAAAGCTGCATTAGGTGTCATAACCATCGTCGTTATGTCCTTTAGACCGCTTTAAAATGTAGAAACGCGAATGTTCTGTTGTAGGTTGTACGACAGGAGCCTGAATTCTTTAAGAATCTCGTTTCACGAATTATGACTCGTAAACCGGACATTGTGATATCACAATGCAATGTTGCTCATGTTGCGAGGGAGTTGCTGCAAGAAGCTGGTGTGTCGCTTATTATCGACGTGAAGAAGGTAATAGTCTGAAATAGGGTTTTCACATTGTTTCAAGACGTGATCTCAAAGTGTTTCTTCATTCAATAAGAAAAAAGGGCACTTTGCCGATATAAACTGTGAAAAAATCTATTTTGCTTGAAACTTCGTAGCGCTTTTATTAGAGGCGATATTGAGTCAAATGGGAAGAACTAGGGTAAACAGGTTTTTGACGAAAATTCACATAAATACAAACCAATTATTATTAAGCTTATTTTCGTTTGAATTCTCTAAGCATCAGCCGATGGTCTGTTTTTCACTGCAGTCCTTTAAACTCTTTGTTCGATCAGTTAGTAACCTGCACCAATCAACAGCCTCCTCAACGTGGTGGTGCGGTCCCCGACCCCGTTTGGGTTGGTTCGAAATGGCTGTTGGCCTTCCCGAGAGTCCCAGATACCCTGAGCATTGACCTTCATTTTTTCGTTATGCTGCCCCCTGAACAACCGCAGTAGGGCAGCACACAGCTTCCTTAAAATTGGACGCCTGCTTTCTTTTTCTCTTTCAGCCCTATTCTTGCCCGTCTCCGTCTCATCATTCTTCTCCTTCTCTTGATGAACGGTAACGTTCATCCCAACCCTGGCTCCATCTTTCCTTGCTCAGTGTGCGCTGGAAAGGTGACCTGGCGGGGCAAGTCAGTGCAATGCTGTACTTGCTCCAAATAGGTCCATCTAAGGTGCTCACAACTTTCCCTCTCCAAATTCAGAACTCTTGGCAGCTCCAAACAATCTGGCGCCCCTTTCTGCTAATGCTGCACTCCCGCCCCACCCTCATCTCCAAACCTCTTATTCCCCATCTGCCCATTTTATATCTTCTTCCTCTGCCCCCTCACCACCGTCCCTTGCTCCTGGCAGTCCTTCAATGTCTCCTGCCTCCTCACCCCCCCCCCCCGACTCTCTCAGGGTTCTTCAATGGAATGCTGGAGGTCTTCGAGCCAGGAGCACTGAACTACTTCACTTTCTTTCGTCCTATCCTGTTGACCTTATCTGTATCAAGGAATTCAATTTTAACTCATCTTCCTCTTTCCGGATTCCTGGATTCTCTGCTCTGCGTTCTGATTGCACCCACTACCAATCTGGCATTCTCTCTCCTGATGCCATGCACGCTAGCGGCGGCGTCGTCATTTTCGTCAGGCAGAGCTTATCTTTCTCTGAACTTTCCAGCTCCTCTCTTTCTTCGCTTGATCCCTACTCTGATTATGTAGAGGTCAACATCTCTCTTAATGACTCCTTGCTTTCATTTCTTAATGTGTACGCTCCCCCTATTTGCTCTTCGCCAACGGATGGCAGAACCAACTCCTTCTCTTCCTCCTCCAAAAATTTCTTGAATCTGGGAGACTTCAATTGCCATCACCCCCTCTGGGACTCAAGAGGTACTTCCGATCCCGCGGGAAGTATTCGACTGGGTCATCTCTTCTGACCTCCTTCCCCTCAATGACCCTGACACACCCACCTTTCTCCAACGCTCCTCTCCTGACATTTCTTTTGCTCCCCCCATCTCTTGCCCTTTCTTGCTCGTGGGAGGTGCTTCAGGACCTGGGTTCTGACCACCGACCAATTCTTCTATCTGTCCCTCTCTCTCTCCGGTCTTTTGCCCCAACGAGCGTCCCCCTTCTTTCAACTTTCAGAAAGCTCGCTGGGATGGCTTTGCCTCCTTCTTTGACTCTCGCTGCTCTTCTGTAGAGAAATACTTGTCTCTTTTTCTTTCCTCTGCCGTTGCTCTCTTTACTTCTCTGGCACTGAATGCGGCCAAATCTTCCATTCCTTTCGGCCGCATCAAACGCCCTCCTAATGCCTGGTGGTCTGCTGAGGTGGAAAGTGCAGTTAGTGAAAGACGCAAGGCTTTTGCTGCCGCTCACAGAAGTGATGAAGATTGCCAGGTTTACATCACCGCTTTTCGACGCGCCTCGTCAGACATCGCCAAGATCAAGGCTGAGGCATGGCAGACGACTTGCTCGTCTCTTTCATCTAAATCAAACCCTAAATCTGTACACTCTCTTCTTCGCTCTATCGCTGGCTCTCCTTCCTCCTCTCCTAACTTCCCTAACTGTTCTTCTCCCAGGGAATCAGCTTCGGTCTATGCCGTTTACCTGAGATCTCACTTTTCTGTTTCTCAGCCAAAGGCCCTGCGCCATGTGCCTTGAGGAGTGTCACTCATCCTTTTGCTCTCCTTTCTCTCCCGCTGAATTCCATGCGGCTGCCTCCAACCTTTCCTCGTCCACTGCCACTGGCCCAGACAAAGCTGCTTATCCCATGCTAAAGCATCTTCCTCGCTCTGGCATGGATTTTCTTCTTCACATCTTCAATCTCTCCTGGATTTCACATTCCTTACCTTCCATCTGGAAGACATCTTCTAACATTTCCATACACATGATGGGAACGCCTCTCGACTCTCCTGTTTCCTTCCGGCCTATCTCTCTCACCTCCTGCGTATCAAAGCTGTTTGAACGCATCATACTATCCCGTCTACTCTTCTTTCTGGAATCTAATTCCATTCTCTCTCCCCGCCTGGCCGGTTTCCGCCCTGGACGATCTACAATCGATCAAATTCTGTTTCTTTCTCAGGCCATCTCGGATGGGTTTAACAAACCCAGGCCGGGCTCTCGGACGATTCTCTCTACTATTGATTTCTATAAAGCTTTCGACTTTGTCTGGCATCCCGCCCTTTTCCACAACCCTATTTCGGCTGGCCTCCCTCCTTGCATTGCTCGTTGGACTCAATCTTTCCTTTGTGATAGGCGCGCTTGTGTGGTTTATCAAAATCACAAAAGTCGTTCCTTTCGAGTCTGTCGAGGTGTTCTGCAAGGATCCATTCTTGGCCTTGTACTTTTCTCTCTCTCCATCAATGATCTTCCGGCCTCTCTGCTTTTCGGTCAGCTGCTTTTATTACGCTGACGATCTGGCCATTTGGTTCTCCTCCCCCTCGGTCTTCACTGGAGGCCACACAAGGAGCTCTGTTTCGATTGGAGCGCTGGTCTGAGTACTGGTGTCTTCCTCTCAATCCGAGCAAATGTGAGGTCTCCTTCTACTCAGTGGATCCCCACCAAGCTAACCTCCAGCCCCACCTCCTCCTACTCGGCTCCCGCCTCCGTTTCAACCCCACTTCAACTTTTCTTTGGGTTACCTTCGACCGCACTCTTTCCGTTTCTAAACATGTATCTTCGCTGAAGGCCAAGTTCTTCCCACGTCTCAAGGCTTTACGCTGTATCTCTGCTTCCTCATGGGGCCCCTCTAAGGAGTCCCTCTCTCCTCTGTAGAAATCTTTTCTTCCGCCCCTTCTCACTTACGCTTCACCCGGATGGTTTCCGTTCCTAAGCGCTACCAATATCACCAAACTGGAACGCCTCCACCAAGCGACTAGTCGCACCATCACCGGCTGCCTCTCGTCTTCCCCTATCTCCCTTCTCTTTTAGGCTTCTCTACCTCCCCTACGAGTCACCCTGACTCATTTCACTCTTTTAGCTTCTGAGCGGGTCTTCGTCTCTCAATCTCCTTTCCTATTTCAGGTTTGGCCTGACTAGGAGTAAAACCAAGACTCTGCAGATCATCCTGGAGAGCTTTTGCGTCCCCTCACCCGCTCATGCTTCCTTCTACTTCTTCTAGGGAAGCTCTTCTTGCTTGCCCTCCCTTTCCTTCTTGGAATCTGCCTTCCTTCACGGTGGGGTCCACCCTTTCCACTCCATGCTCTCGCTCTGATCTCCCTCTCTCGCCCACCTTTACTCTTTTTCACTTCATGATCTGGTACTCTGGGCTGAGCGTCTGTTCCTTTTCGTTTTGGCACGAGCGGCTCCGGCGTTCTTGCCAACTGCTCTCTCTGTGGCACTGAGGCCACTGTTTCTTTTTCGGCAGGTCCAGTATGTTTAAGTTTTTCTGCTGAAGACTGCGCCATTGTGCACGCTCTTTGCTGGTCTCGGCAACACCATAAAGTTGGCCATTTTTCTTCTCCTATTATCTGACTCTCGTTCTGTCCTCTCCTCCATCTTTCCTTTTACCTGAAACTCTGTGACAGATCTGGCAGGAACTGCCTTCTCTTTCCTGTTCTATTAGGCTACAATGGGTCCCCGGACACTCGTTTTTCCCGGGGTACGACACGGCTGATAAGCTGGCCAGATGGGGAGCGCTTCTTGCGCCCTCCGCAATCCCCTGCAGTCTCTCTCTTGTTATCTCTCGTATCCACTCTTCTCTTTTCCCGGACTGGAGGCGTACTGTCTCATCTAAATTTTTTGACACGCAGATTCCCTCGATTTTCACCGAGGAACTTGTGCTCCCTCGTCATGCTCGCTGTGTCCTCTCTCGTCTTCGCTGCAACGGACACAGCTTTTGGTTAAGTTCTATCTAGGATTGGCAGAATCGAGAATCCTTCCTGCAGCGTCTGTGGACACTCGTCCCAGGAACCTCTCATCTCATTCTGCTCTGTCCAGCTACGGACTCTTTGCGCCGCTCACTCTTTGGCGACTCTCTGTCTCTTTACGACCTCTGGTCCAGGACTTGGGGAGTTGCCCGGCTTCTGGGGCTCCATGGTCTTCCGCCATGCCCCGATCCCTCGTAAGGGATCGGGTAACCAACAGCAACAACAACATCTGTTAGTATCTTCTCATTATTTCTAAGGTCACATTAACTCAAAACTATTGTTAAAAGTGTTTTGTTGTTCTTACCTCTAATAAAATAAGGCTACGATATGCTTTCACTTCAAACAAAGTAGGGCTCTTGCTCAATTTTTTGCATTTTTATTTTTAAAAGTAAGGAAAAAGATCTACGTGAAAATATTTGCCGAAGAATTATCAAACTCATTTTTATGCTACGTGATTCAGTGGAAGTACTAGTCGTTCAGTTTTTATCCGGTTTTGTCCCGTTAACGAAGTTGGCTGGTTTCAGCCCTTTCCGCAATTGCTTTCATCCTATCTCTCCATATGGCTCGATTCAAGGCATCCTCCGTCTTTGAACCTATCTTTTTCCGTCTCCTCCACTTCCTTCTTCCAGGACTTTGATCTTCTTTTTTTTTGACTTGCCAATATCTAAAGCTACTTTCCGAACGCTATCATTCTTTTTCAGCACATGTCCTTACCATCTAACTATTTACTATTGCCTGCCCATCCACAGTTTCCCTTAACCCAGCATGTCCATCGATTCTTGAGTAGTTCTTCATTACAATAAAGACAAATTATTTTCAGCCGGCCTCAAACTTTAAGCAGGAGGCTATATTAGGGGAAGTCAAATTACTGTACCTTTTTAATACCCTTAGAACGCCGCAGCGGCAAGTGATCTTTTACCGAATAACGAGTTTGACGAAAAGCGTACTTTCAACCATGCGAAAAATCATTGTAAACAACACTGAGTTATATCAAAATTTCACAATTGGACTCGTTGTTTTCAGCAAGTGATGGAGCGCCTGTCTCGCTCTACTGGAGGCTGCATCGCTCGTTCAGTGGAACAGATCCAGAACGTTCGTCTTGGCACGTGTGCTCGTTTCCGTGTCGTCCGCCATAACAATGGGAAGCGACAGCGAACTTGCAGTGATGGACCGCTGTCTGGTATTTCACAAAAGTGAGTGCGCACTAGTGGCTGTGAAAAAATGATTGGCTGAAGGCTTTTCTTGGCCCATTAATAGGCGTCCTGTAAATTGAAATAGCAAAAGCGAGTCACGCCTCTGATAAGATTTGTTTCAAAAACTCGAAACAGCATTTTCTTTCAAAGCTATATTACATTTCTATGCCGCTGATTAGGTATCGGCATTGTTTTTGGAATAAAACTTAGAGCCGTCATCATGTGGTAAACTTACAAACTGCTTTTTAAAACATTCTCAGCTTCTATTCTAAAACTATTGATTTTTGTCTCATTTTGGCATTCCAACCCAAAACTGTTGCATCAGCTCAACAAAAATTGCTTGAGGAAAAGGAGGCAGATTAAGCTCGCCACTATACAGAGCATCAGCAAGATTTTATTGGTTTTTGCAAGTGAAACGTTCGTGAAAACGCTGCAAACGTCATAGAAGCAGAGAAAGAGAGATAGAGGAAAGTTAAAAGTTCTGACCTTGTTAGCAAAAGTAAAGGAATTGGAAATACTGTGGGTAACATAAAGTGAAAGGACAGGATCAGTAACTGACGTAAACCATTGGGCTAATTGATGCTGTGCTGAGCCAGTCATTGACAATATAGAACATTTGTTGTTGATACGTTAATGATACCTCTGCAGCTTTCAACGGCGAAGACGAATGCAATGAGTTCTGAATCTACTCTTCAAAATGAACTTTCTAACATTCGTTCAATCCTGATCAACAAGGGCTACCCCGAAGTTATAATTATCACTGCTATAATCAAAAGATAAATCAGTTTCGCAGACTAACACAATCAGGTCCGTAAAAATGCCCAGTTTATCTTTACTTGCCATGGCTGGGCAATGTCTCGATGAGGTACAAAATGCAAATTAAAACAGCCATCCAACATTGTTACTTTGCGGTTGAGCCACGCGTTGTCTACACGACCACATAGCTTCTGCCTGCAGCTCAAAAGAATGCGCTACCCGCTTCACATCAAAGCAACATTGTTTATCAATATCTGTGCCAGTGTGATAGTCGGTATGTGGGTCGTACTTCCACAAGGCTGCAACAGAGGATTAAGCAGCACGTACCGAAAACCATTCTTCAAGGACATACTTCTCGAGACCGAAGCACATTGGTCCGCTCTTGCAAGCAATCAGAAGCCTTAAAGCTGAAACTTCTTTCTCTGCTATAGGTCAACCTCTCTTGCAAAACCCGTCGTGTACACGTGAATACAACGATGGCAAATTTTTCATTCTTGCCCAAGACCGTACTGCTTTTCATCTCTCTACCCTTGAAGCTACTTACATCAAAACATCCAAACTTAATTCATGTAAGCAAAAGAATTTCGTGTATGGCCTAAAAATCGCACATTAATTTCCGCTCCTTCTATTGGTCACTTTGTTTACCAATCACCATCGAGTCTTTTTTCTTTGCGTCAACTGTGTCTCTATATGAGTGGCTCACTTCATCTTTTTCACTCTTATATCTGACGAGTTCTCTTCAAAAGTGTCAGACAAAAAGCTTCAAAAATATAAATACTTTCTGCAGTCTTCAAATTCTGTATTACTAATCAGCTCTTAAAATAGCTTTTCAGAAATCCAGTAGAAAGGGGGTAGTTTTTCAACGTGGTGAGATTGTTAAAGCCGTCGATGTTATTGTTTTTACAGTGATGATGCTAACGCTTACAAAGCTATGGTTTATATTGACGGATGTAGATTGATGAACGGATGCACGGTACTCCTCCGGGATGCTCCCGATTATAAACGATTAAACGCTGATGAAGAATCGAGGAAGTTGTTAACAAAAATTAAATCAATATTCCTTTTCCTATTGCGAATTTTATATCACTGCAAGTTGGAAGTGAGTAATCACGTGTCTGTACTGCCGATTGTACGAGGGAACTTCATTCTTTCAATAAAAGTTTTTAAGTTTTGAGCGAAAAATTGTTAGTAAAGACTATTTAAAACGCTTTTTGAAGGTTGTCCATTCTTTTTATTTCTGAAGTCTTGCATGCTTTCTTTTTTGTCGGTTATCATAACTTTTTATGCATTGTATTTTTATATCACTTTTTTGTTCTTTATTTTGTTGACTTTTTTATGCTGATTTTTATTATTTTTTACTGACGGCCTTGATGTAGTGGTACACGTTCTGAACTTTGAAACGAAAAGTATAGAGTTGGAACCTTCATAAAGCACCGTTGTTATTTTTCAAAGAGGCCTTAACGAATTTAGAGTGCTTCTTTGCTCCTGCAAAAAGGTTCGAAAGCAGGTGTGTAGTGGCAGACAACCAACCCGTCCAAAGCCTGTCAGAAAATTGGAGGTAAAATTGGCTTTTTAGGCGTAACTAACCCAGAGAGATGATTCCCTATTGGCTGTGGTTTTTGATAAAGTGATCATTGTGTAAATCGCGAATGGCGTGGACTGCCGTTTTCGATTATTAACCTGATATTGTTTCTGCAGCTCTCTTATCTGATGGATCAACAAGATCTGGCTGTGTCTGGAGTGTCATCTCTTCAGAAAAAATCGCACGATTTTCCAATTTCGACAAAGAGCGACACTACTGCTTCTGGTAATCGTTGTTAAGTGCTTTCAACATCTACTGTTCCAGCGTCTTGGAAGTGTGCTGATGTTTAGAGCTTACGTTTTAAGAGTTTAAATCTAAGCGTTATCAATATTCAACATTCAAATGCTGGCCAGATGATCACAAGCAGATAGGTAGCACTGAAGACACAATGCATCAGCAACCGCTATCTTCGAACGATATCAGAAAACTGAAGAGGCTATTTTGCGATGCACTTGGAAACAAAACGCCAAAGCTCTTCCTACCTTCAGGAAGATTGGGGAAAAATCGTCTAATCGATTTACACCAAATTGAGAAAATCATTTTTTGCGATTTTTTGGTCAATCAACTATTATACAAAAAGTTCCTGTTTTGAATATTGGTTATGATTATTTCTCTCTGTTGAGTCCTTGTGAAGGATGAAGTACAAGCGCAAGGGAAAACAAATATCATGAACCTAGCACATAATAGATTACCAAATAACAGACGAATTTAAGCAAACATACAGCCACAAATAATTTAACGAGACCATCCCTCGACGCGTTTCGTCCTTTTGGACTCATCGGCAGAGCCCGTACCATCGTACCAAAATAACCCACGTTTCCTGAAATTTCGAATGTATGGCACTGACGTAACCTATTCCCTAGGTTGGAGCGCGGCGGTGTGAATTCATCCGACATGTCTGTCAAAGGTACGCCGCTCCCACCTAGGGAATAGATTACGTCATAGTTATACATTCGAAATTTCAGCAAACGTGGGTTATTTTGGTACGACGACACAGGCCCTGCTGATGAGTCAAAAGGAAGAAACGTGTCCAGGGATGGTCTCATCAAAGTGGTTGTGGCTGTATGTTTGCTTAAATTTGTCTGCTATTACGTAATCTATTGTGCGCTAGGTTTATATCTGCTTTCCCTCCCGTTTTTACTTCATATTTCTTTTCCCTCTACGTTGATGAGTTGGCATGGATTTGCCCAGAACGATAGAAGAGGCGCCACCTACTGTGAGGTGGGGCAGCATGACCTTTCGTTGGGGTGGATTCACCCGACGTGTCTGTCAAAGGTACACCGCGCTCCCACCTAGGGAATAGGTTACGTCATAGTCATACATTCGAAATTTCAGCAAACGTGGGTTATTTTGGTACGACGGGACAGGCCCTGCTGGTGAGTCAAAAGGACGAAACGCGTGCAGGGATGATCTGTTGTTGTTGTGGTTGATTACCCGACCCCTTCCGAGGGATGGGGGCATGGCGGAGGACCATGAGGCCCCAGAAGCCGGGCAACTACCCAAGTCCTGTACCAGAGGTCGTAAAGAGACAGAGAGTCGCCAAAGAGTGAGCGGCGCAAAGAGTCCGTAGCTAGACGGTGCAGAATGAGATGAGAAGTGTCCTGGGACGGGTATCCACAGACGCTGCAGGAAGGATTCTCGATATCTGCCAATCCTAGAGAGATAAGAACTTAACCGAAAGCTGTGTCCGTTGCAACGTAAACGAGAGAGGACACGGCGAGCATGACGAGGGAGCACAAGTTCCTCCGTGAAAATTGAGGAAACTTGTGTGTCAAAAAATTAAGATGAGACAGTACGCCTCCAGTCCGATAAAAGACGAGAGTGGATACGAGAGATAACAAGAGAGAGAGAATACAAGGGATTGCGGAGGGCGCAAGTAGCGCTATCCGTCTGGCCAGCTCATCAGCCGCATTGTTCCCCAGGAGAAACGAGTGTCCGGGGACCCATTGTAGCTTGATAGAACAGGAGAGAGAAGGCAGTTCCTGCCAGATCTGCCACAGAGTTTCAAGTAAAAGGAAAGATGGAGGAGAGGACGGGGTAGCGAGGACAGAACGAGAGTCAGATAGAAGGAGAAGAGAAGAGAAATGGCCGACTTGTTGGTGCTGCCGAGACCAGCAAAGAGCGAGAGCCGCACTTTGGCGAGAAAGAGGTGGATCAGAGCGAGAGCATGGAGAGGAAAGGGTGGATTTTACGGTGATGGAAGGCAGATTCCAAGAAAGAAAGGGAGGGCAAGCAAGAAGAGCCTCTCTAGAAGTAGAAGGAAGCATGAGCGGGTGAGGGCACGCAAAAGCTCTCCAGGATGATCTGCAGAGTCTTGGTTTCACTCCAAGTCTGGTCAAACCTGAAATAGGAAAGGAGATTGGGAGACGATGAGCCCGCTCCTAAAATGACGGAGTGAAATGAGTCAGGGTGACTCGTAGGGGAGGTAAAGAAGCCTCTGAGAAGAGAAAGTGGGATGGGGGAAGACAAGAAGCAGCCGGTGATGGCGCGACTAGTCGCTTGGTGGAGGCGTTCCAGTTTGGTGGTATTGGTAGCGCTTAAGAACGGAAACCATCTGGGTGAAGCGTAAGTGAGAAGGGGCGGAAGAAAAGATTTCTACAGATAAGAGAGGGACTCCTTAGAGGGGCCCCATGAGGAAGCAGAGATACCGCGTGAAGAACTTGGCTTTCAGCGAAGATACATGTTTAGAAAAGGAAAGAGTGCGGTCGAAGATGACCCAAAGAAAAGTTGGAGTGGGATTGAAACGGAGGCGGGAGCCGAGTAGGAGGAGGTGGGGCTGGAGGTTAGCTTGGTGGGGATCCACTGAGTAGAAGGAGACCTCACATTTGCTCGGATTGAGAGGAAGACACCAGTACTCAGACCAGCGCTCCAATCGAAACAGAGCTCCTTGTGTGGCCTCCAGTGAAGACCGAGGGGGAGGAGAACCAAATGGCCAGATCGTCAGCGTAAAAAAAGCAGCTGACAGAAGAAGACAGAGAGGCCGGAAGATCATTAATGAAGAGAGAGAAAAGTACAAGGCCAAGAATGGATCCTTGCAGAACATCCCGACCGGCTCGAAAGGAACGACTTTTGTGATTTTGATAAACCACACAAGCGCGCCTATCACAAAGGAAAGATTGAGTCCAACGAGCAAAACAAGGAGGGAGGCCAGCCGAAATAGGTTTGTGGAAAAGGGCCGGATGCCAGACAGAGTCGAAAGCTTTATAGAAATCAATAGTAGCGAGAATCGTCCGAGAGCCCGGCCTGGGTTTGTTAAACCCATCCGAGATGGCCTGAGAAAGGAACAGAATTTGATCGAGTGTAGATCGTCCAGGGCGGAAACCGGCCTGGCGGGAAAAGAGAATGGAATTAGATTCCAGAAAGAAGAGTAAACAGGATAGTATGGTGCGTTCAAAAAGCTTTGATACGCAGTAGGTGAGAGAGATAAGCCAGAAGGAAACAGGAGAGTCGAGAGGCGTTCCCATCATGTGTATGGGAATGTTAGAAGATGTCTTCCAGATGGAAGGAAAGGAATGTGAAATCCAGGAGAGATTGAAGATGTGAAGAAGAAAATCCATGCCAGAGCGAGGAAGATGCTTTAGCATGGGATAAGCAGCTTTGTCTGGGCCAGTGGCAGTGGACGAGGAAAGGTTGGAGGCAGCCGCATGGAATTCAGCGGGAGAGAAAGGAGAGCAAAAGGATGAGTGAGACTCCTCAAGGCACATGGCTCGGCGGCGCTCAGAGAGGTAGCCTCTGGCTCTGTTGCGCAGGGCCTTTGACTGAGAAACAGAAAAGTGAGATCTCAGGTAAACGGCATAGACCGAAGCCGATTCCCTGGGAGAAGAACAGTTAGGGAAGTTAGGAGAGGAGGAAGGAGAGCCAGCGATAGAGCGAAGAAGAGAGTGTACAGATTTAGGGTTTGATTTAGGTGAAAGAGACGAGCAAGTCGTCTGCCATGCCTCAGCCTTGATCTTGGCGATGTCTGACGAGGCGCGTCGAAAAGCGGTGATGTAAACCTGGCAATCTTCATCACTTCTGTGAGCGGCAGCAAAAGCCTTGCGTCTTTCACTAACTGCACTTTCCACCTCAGCAGACCACCAGGCATTAGGAGGGCGTTTGATGCGGCCGAAAGGAATGGAAGATTTGGCCGCATTCAGTGCCAGAGAAGTAAAGAGAGCAACGGCAGAGGAAAGAAAAAGAGACAAGTATTCCTCTGCAGAAGAGCAGCAAGAGTCAAAGAAGGAGGCAAAGCCATCCCAGCGAGCTTTCTGAAAGTTGAAAGAAGGGCGACGCTCGTTGGGGCAATAGACCGGAGAGAGAGGGACAGATAGAAGAATTGGTCGGTGGTCAGAACCCAGGTCCTGAAGCACCTCCCACGAGCAAGAAAGGGCAAGAGATGGGGGAGCAAAAGAAATGTCAGGAGAGGAGCGTTGGAGAAGGGTGGGTGTGTCAGGGTCATTGAGGGGAAGGAGGTCAGAAAAGATGACCCAGTCAAATACTTCCCGCGGGATCGGAAGTACCTCTTGAGTCCCAGAGGGGGTGATGGCAATTGAAGTCTCCCAGATTCAAGAAATTTTTGGAGGAGGAAGAGAAGGAGTTGGTTCTGCCATCCGTTGGCGAAGAGCAAATAGGGGGAGCGTACACATTAAGAAATGAAAGCAAGGAGTCATTAAGAGAGATGTTGACCTCTACATAATCAGAGTAGGGATCAAGCGAAGAAAGAGAGGAGCTGGAAAGTTCAGAGAAAGATAAGCTCTGCCTGACGAAAATGACGACGCCGCCGCTAGCGTGCATGGCATCAGGAGAGAGAATGCCAGATTGGTAGCGGGTGCAATCAGAACGCAGAGCAGAGAATCCAGGAATCCGGAAAGAGGAAGATGAGTTAAAATTGGATTCCTTGATACAGATAAGGTCAACAGGATAGGACGAAAGAAAGTGAAGTAGTTCAGTGCTCCTGGCTCGAAGACCTCCAGCATTCCATTGAAGAACCCTGAGAGAGTCAGGGGGGTGAGAAGGCAGGAGACATTGAAGGACTGCCAGGAGCAAGGGACGGTGGTGAGGGGGCAGAGGAAGAAGATATAAAATGGGCAGATGGGGAATAAGAGGTTTGGAGATGAGGGTGGGGCGGGAGTGCAGCATTAGCAGAAAGGGGCGCCAGATTGTACAGTGGAGGTATACATGTCGGAGGAGTCCGAGGAGAAAGTCACAGTGTTACGAGTGGAGACACAGCAGGGGGGCAGCTCCAAGAGTGACAGCTGCCAAGAGTTCTGAATTTGGAAAGTGAAAGTTGTGAGCACCTTAGATGGACCCATTTGGAGCAGGTGCAGGATTGTACTGACTTGCCCTTACGAGGTCATATTTGCAGCGCACACTGAGCAAGGAAAGATGAGGCCAGGGTTGGAATGAACGTTACCATTCATTAAGAGAAGGAGAAGAATGAGGAGACGAAAATGGGCGAGAGAAGAGCTGGAAGAGAGAGAAAGAGAAAGCAGGCGACCAATTTTGAAGAAGCTGTGTGCTGCCCTTCTGCGGTCGTTCAGGGGCAGCATAGCGAGAAAATGAAGAGGGGTGCTGGGGTATCTGGGACCCTCGGGAAGGCCAACAGCCATTTCGAACCAACCCAAACGCGGTCAGGGACCGCACCACCACGTTGAGGCGGCTGTTGATTAGTGTAGTCCAGGGATGATCTCGTCAAATTAGTTGTGGCTGTATGTTTGCTGAAATTCGTCTGTTATTTTGTAATCTCTTATGTGCTAGGTTTATGATCCTGGTGAAGGACTAGAATGCTTCTGCGTTGAGCATATCGCTTGTACCAATTCCAATACAAAATTCTTGACTTTATAATGCAGAAAAAGGCTCCAATTGTCGAAGTCGCACGGACACTTGTAGCTCCCAGGTTTCTGACACTAACACCCTCACCGTGGAGGTCATAAATGATTATCAAGTTGATGAGATTGGCAGCAAACTGGTTGCTTCAGAACATTCTTCTAGTTGCATGCATCACTCATCAAGCTCAAGTGATTGTATCCTGTCAAATGTTGAAGTCGCTGAGGTTTGCAACCAATCGAGTTCGAGTGATATTTACACATCATTTTACTCAACATTATTAAAGTAAGTGCAAGTGCGTTTTTCATATTGTCTTGTTTCAAGAAAGGTTGTTTCATAGTTTGGAATTCTTGGGGCGAATTGAATTAAT
The DNA here is from genome assembly GCA_963675345.1 of Trididemnum clinides. Lineage (NCBI taxonomy): Eukaryota > Metazoa > Chordata > Ascidiacea > Aplousobranchia > Didemnidae > Trididemnum > Trididemnum clinides. The sequence goes on from OY776297.1 coordinate 26,842,180, forward strand.
TTTCCTTTTGACAAATAACAGATGCTTCAGAATGCATGCATGACATTCATTTTCAAGCAGGGTTTATGGCTTTATAATCTTTGAATACTTCATGTAGAATTGCTCTAAACGTACTGTACTTCTTGGTTTGTGATCTGTCGTAAGCGTCAGTATCCAGATAGGACATCTGAAATTTAAAAGCTTGTTTCCCAATTTAAGTCTGACGTAAAATTGAATGGTTATTGATCGGCGAATACCACATCAGCGATGACTTACACTGCAAACGTGCTCTGCATTTTATGAGACAACGCATTTGTTTAATTGTGATGTTTATTTTCAGCTGTTCTCCCTTAACTCCATCGCATCTTCCTTATTTATTGTCCCCTGCTGGCAAATCATCATCCTTGTATTCCTATCTTTCCTCTCCTTTGTATTGGTCGGACAAGTTTTCTGATTCAGTTCAGTTTCAGGTAATTTTTTGTTGCTTTCTTGCGAAGTCACCGAAAACCGATGAAACGATGTTACTTTGTGCTGCACAGAATTGAAACAAACTGGCATGATTAGCTCAGTTTGTTTGTTGAAGCACAAACTAGTCTATCGTGCCCAAGTACCTACCGATAGCATGAAACTGGATGAACTGAAACTTTTTTCTACGCTGTCTGCTTTACATTACGCTTCGTTGTTACTGCGATCTGTACCTGCAGCTTTGCAAATTCTAATAGCAATTTTTGAAGAATGATGATTAGGCCTAGCTAGTTAATTTAGAAAATTGCTCGTAGATCGTTTTTTTTCGCTTACGTGTGCTATTGGATCACTGTCTCGGTGAATTAAAATTTTTCCAAATGATTTCACTCATACCAGTAATTGATTTAAAACTAGCTGTTTGTAGTTGGATTAATATTAGAAAAAGCTGGCTTGGTTGTTAAGTTTTGATTTTTTTATACAGATTTTAATGGGTATTATATTCAGTGTATCCCACTAATTTTCAAGGTATCTTGAGTCGTTCATATTCAAATATCTTGGGTGATTAGAGGTTATTGTTCGGCTGCAGCAAATGGGTGCCGGACTTTAGGTACGTATGCGTAGTGGGACCCAGCTAGTAATAACCGGGAAGAGGGTGGGGTGATTTCATAAATAGTTAGGCTGTAGCTTAAAGTTTATTTTTACAAGTAGCATAAGTTTATTTGTTTTTGACTTGGAAAAGACCAAATTTTGCATATACAAATGGCAGTCAAATGTAGGAAAATAGTAACACAGCAAGCAACGTAGCTTATCTTCATAACTTGGTATGCAACGAAACTAAAAATAAACATGAACAGAAACAAACTATGCTTTCGAAAAACAACTTATCACTTTTTTTTGCTTAACATTATTTCAAGTTTTTCTTTTGTTTCGTGTTATTTTGCTGACGAATCTCGATGCGTGAGTAACCTACTGTAGGTGAGCTTTCGGCAGTAGCGATTTATGCACATGTGCTTGGTTTATGCACATATGCAAAAGTCATCATTGTTTAAATCTTAAAATCAAAATCGAATCATGAGGAACCATTGCTTAACATTTGAAGCTCACAAAATCCCGGTTGAAGAGCTCTGATCTAAAGCACATGTCTACGAGCCGGACGAGGTATTTCGTAGTCTTACCTGTGTTTAGTGGCATTATTACAGTCCGAGCTCTCCGGCAGGAAAAACGTCTCTGCTAAATTCCAAAGGTATTCCTATAAGCAACCACAAATTGAGTAAACACCTTGCAGAAGAAATCAAGTCACTTGTCACATAAATGTCACTTGAGTTGAGCTACTTTTTTTGTAGCAACGCCACCGTTTATGCTTGTAATTATGTCATTTTTTTCAGGCAATACAATCTGCATCCTGTCTGCAACGCAACGTCTCCCTCAATGTTGAGCGGTGAGTCTCAACCTGTTAATCTATCATGATGCCATGGGGTCCAAAACCTTTCATGAACATCATCAGTGTTATCCAGGAAAAACGTAGTTTAAAATTTCGCTCCTTGCTAGTCAAAGTCTGATGTGGTAGCAGTAGGATTGCCAGCAGAATGTCTCAAAAAGTAACAAATACCATGGTCAAAAAGTAACAAATTAATTGAAAAGGTAACAAATTTATAAAATTAAGTCAATATGTTAATATGATTAATAAAAAAAATATGTATTTATTTACTTTATAAAATATTTGAAAGAACGTGTATTTACTTACCCTCTAAAGCAGTAGTTCTCAACCGGGGTAAATTTACCCCTTGAGGGTAAATTTGACCTCCCTTGAGAGTAAATTTTGTTCGCAAAAATTCACACTTTTACCTATTACAATAGGCAATTGTAGAAGTGAAAATATAAAAAAGATTTAGGGGTAAATTTTACTTTTGAAATTTTCCAAGAGGTAGAGAATAAAGGTTGAGAGCCCCTGCTCTAGAGTCTAGAAAGTAGTGACTAAAACTAGTGGTGTGCGAAAAATAACGGTTCGTTAAAAAGTAACAGATAATTTCCTTAACGGTTCATCACTGTTTAGCGAATTGCGAAGTAACAGTTAAAAAATACCTGTTATGATTTACGATGTGTTACTTTAGAGCTCGATCCTTCCCAAACTTTATCTGCCTTGCTGTTCCAATTTGATCGCAAAAGTGATGATCCTTTTTTTTCTGTGATATCACCATCCTTGTAGTTCTTTACATAGGACTTTCCTATGAACATCGCCACATTTTCTGGGCATGCTGTCAGAAAATGAGGCAGGTTTCGAAAAAAAACGGTCATCACCTTTGCCTCAAGCTCTACTAATAGATTTAAGTGGTTCAGTCTGTGAATCACTGCACAATACACTCCTTTTGCAATGGTATAATGCTCTGTATAATTTAAAATTTATCATATATATTAATAATCAAGTCAAATAGTAACAGCTTTTGGTTGCGCCATAACAAAAGTAACAAATTTCAAACTTGCAAGCAAAGTAACAACTCTGGCAACCCTGGGTAGCAGATAGTCAATGGTAGACATGCACGAATCTTGTATTAAGTGCTAAATATCTTGCCCTTGATGTTCTGTTTTGCAATAAGTTATTTGAAACACGTTGTCAGCTTTGCAGCGTGTGGCTATATACTGTAGAATTAGAAAGAAGCTGAACTCTTTTGTGGTATGTTGTGGATTGCCGTAAGTTGATAGTAGCTGTAGATGGTGGAAATTGGTTGGCTATGACAACATAACATTGATATTTTACAGACTTACAAGCATATCGTCACACGATCATTTATGGGATACTGGATCAAGTGATCTTGCACCTACTGATAGAGTAAGCTGGTGAATCCATAAATGTCTAGTATTTTACAAGTCATTGAACAAGTATCATGTGAATCATGAACTTTCTGGGCAGAGACACGACGTATCATTGAAGCTGCTGAAATGTTGTTTTTGCCTGTGTATACTTAAATTCTTTTCCATCAATGGCATCACAAACGCAGAGGTCTTGCAGTGTGTCAAACAAAACTCAGCTATTGACAACAATTGAGCGGCGTCCGCTTAGATTCATCGGACAGTAGATCTGCAAAGAAAAGCTAAATGACTGATATCTGTGGGTAGTGAAGGAAAGAATACCCCAAATTGTCAAAATCTACTCGAATGATTTTCATCACTGCCGAGACGTTTTTGAGTGCTGTCCGAGGCTGAGAAGAGTGGTGCCGCATCATTCAAACATAGTACGCCTTGAGCTCCAATTCGGTTTTGCCTTGATGACGACGGGTGTTGACAAAATATGTCGCCGTTTTAGGTCATTTTTTGACATTGAACGAAAATAACTTTGCAGGTGCGCTGTATATTTCCGCAAATTTCCTATGTATATCTGCTGGATGTTACAAGCGAGCTTATAATCATCAGATGCGTTTTCTGGCGCTTACCAATGATAACTAAGATTTTATACCCAATAAGTGCTTTAAACTAAAACTTAGAACATTTTAGTAAAAGTATGAAACAAGCGTAGATTTAAATGCAGTGGTTGGCCAAGTAAGACTTTTAAGTTGATTTTTCGATCCAATAACTACCGGCAGTATGATTAAATGCTATGTTGAAGTTGTGTATTTTTCAGGCTGACACTTCCTCTTTTTCTACTTATCAATCAGTTGAAGATTCCTTTGATTTCACCAAAGAAGGTAAAAAAGAACTGCATGCTAAAACTGCAATCTTCGTTTGAGATTTGAATGGCTGAATCTTCTTTTTTTGCAGCTGACAAACTATTAAGGTTGTAGGGAAAGTTCTCGCGGTTTTTGGAACCCTGCATTTTATTGACATTTACAAAATAAAAAACATTTTAAGATATGAAATAATAACCATCATTTTCCAGCACTTTTCGCCACCTATCTGGTAGGCTTTTAATTCCTTTAGCATGAAACTGTTCTTCCTTCATAGCAAAAAAGTTGTTCAACCAGCAATCAATGCCATCTGGATTGTCAAACGTTTTACCTTGCATAGCGTTGGAGAGCGACAAGAAAAGATGATGGTCTGTTGGTGCCAAGTCTGGGCTATATGGTGGGTGGGGCATTACTTCCCATCCCCAGTCGAATAGCTTTTGGTGAGTCATTCTTGTAGTGTAAGGCCGAGCGTTGTCATTGCAAGAATCGAATCGTGCCGTGATTTGGTCGCTTTTCTGCAATTTTGGTGGCTAATCTATCCAACTGCTGACAATACAGGGCTGCCCTAAGGTTAGTGTTGCGTGGCAACCAAAATAGAGTAATGATAAACATGGACACACTTCCTCTATAATACTGTATAATACTTACTCTATAATGCTGGAAACAACCTACTAGCTGGAAGGAAGTGTGTAGCTAATAAAATGCAATTCTACCAACCGCGAGAACTTTCCCTACAACCTAACCGAATAAGTAAATAAAATACCAGGCGACCGCCATTTTGATTTTGCGTTAAGTACCACAAAGCAAAAGATATTTCCTGTCATTTAAATATTGCTTCTTCTGCGTTAGTTGTGATTTCGAATGCGTTGATGATTTTCAAGTCATAATATTATGTTGACAATCGCCCCTGTCTGAGCATGAAGGAACTTATTCGCGATCATGTGTAACGTGAATTGTAGTGACTGCGACACGTGTTTCGGCGAAACGTGGAGCAACCACAAACATACTTATAACGAAGGATTCCACTTCGCTTGAAACATGACCCTAATTAAAATAAAAACTACAGTCAACTTCGGATATATGGGATTTTCGCTTATAAGTGACTACGCAAAAGGTCCTTAGGGTATCGGATCGAACTTTGCGGCAGTCGGTTATAAGAGACTGATTAAGCTGGTCCCGGCGGATCTCTTATATCCGAAGTTGACTGTAGTTGGAATAAAAATTCGAGCTCGTCCTGTAGAAAATAGAAATGCAGGAATTTTCCAAAACGAACCTTCACAGGTCATATTCCCCAATTCTCAAATTTTAACTGAAAGAAAAGAAACATAACAAGAGAGTGAGGATTTATATAATTAAGTAGTCACAAGTATTCGGTCTGATCACTTACTTAAAAAGTAGGTGTAACTACAGCAACGGCGTCCAGCCAGGTGGTCGAGTGGTACTTACCATAGGTAGAAGGTCTCTGAATACATCTTGAAGGTTCGGTTCCCTGCTGGTCGGATACACATCACTGAAGAGCCCCAATGATGGCGAAACCGGTCTGGTGCTTCCTTATTGTTCGTGTGTGACTACTGTTATGTAAGGAAAGAGTGTTGCCCTATTTTATCCCATTAGCGGGTTGAGACTAGTTCTTCTCAATAGCTGAAGATTGTTTGTTTGTTTAAGTCGAGTATAGCGTAAGCCAATCAAAATGTGCACAAGCTGATGCAAGTTGCCTCAACTATCTCACCTCAGCCACGAGTCTATCCGTCTTGGCTCACGGAGTGTAAAAACCTTTAGCATAGTACTGTACTAAACGATACAAAAATATGGAAATCCAGATTTGCAGAAATACGGAAATTTATATTTGAACGTGGATTCGCTAAGATACAGAAAAATTACCAACTAAAGTGCAGAGATCTCAAAAAATGCGGGAATTTATGCAAGTCGAGAAGAAGCAAAAATATAACTGCCCAATTGAGTAAATTCAGTTAATAGATTCGAGTTAAACCACGCATTTCATTTTTTTCTGCGATTCAGTGATTTTGTTGGTGGTGTTTTTTCTGTATTCTATTTTTTACTTTGTAATATCTGTATATTGTCTGTCCTATTTCGTGAACTTGTATAATTGGGCATTAGTATTTATATTAGCGAAATGGCTGTAAGATTAGTTTGTTGTACAATAAAATAAAGTAGGTAAAGCAGTAAAGGAAGACTCATGATTGATTGAGGACAAAAGACGTTGAGGCTCCCGCTTTCCTGAGCTCCCAGAAATAATGAGTAATGGGGGACCAGCGCCCTTTTTTTACCGCCTTCTACTTTCACGCGAATGCTTATCGCGTTATTACATTCTTAACATTTATAGAAGTGGCAAAGTATTTTCGAAACTTCTTCTCAGCCAGGATGTGAAGTCTCGTTTTACGCTTGGAAGCTAGTGGCTCAATCACTACACCATCGACGTGGTGATGAAGTATGGCTTATCAACAGTAGCGTAGAAAGGTAGAATACTGCTGTACCAAATAGGCTTAGCACATCTCTAAGGTATTTACGATATAAAGCATTCATCAATACATTTAGCAGTGAATTTTAGGTCCCAGCTTTAGGGAAAGTGTTTGCGGAAATTAGGAAGGAAATTTGCTTTTAAATTGAAGAAATAAAAATTTTTCTGTGGAAGCACTTTCTACAGCTAACGTTTTTTACCTTTTCGCTTAAATTTTTTACAGCTTCTTGCTAGTCAAATTACAACAGCAGCTAAAAACGAATTTTTTGTTCAGAAGCCTCTAGTATTTCCCCTTCCTATAACATTTTTTGCATAAAAATGCTGATGGAAACCGTTGCTTATTGAAGTGGCCGGACTTGGCTGTGTTGCATGACCAAGACAGCTGTTTGCACTTGGTTATGCACATACAAGTTCGGTTGCAAGCAGTTGCGACTCCGGCACTCGGGCTGAGCCTGAGTTACGAAATGAGGGAAGACTTTGTTAAATTTAAAACCTGCGAAACAAGTTTAAAACTTTTCAACTTAATTTATATTAAAGGCTGATTTCCAATAGGCGTAGATTGCAGGCGTAGTGTGAAACATTTTTTGTTTTCTATTTAGTTTTATGCGCGGAGCGAGCATAAAAAATTTTTCGTGCCACCCCCGCAATCTGCGCCTAATGGAAACCAGCCTTTAAGTCCAAAGAAGAATCCAGACATTATATAAACCACCAGTGTTTGTGGTGGCAGTTGCTTTTTGTACTCAACGTTTTGTCTAGCTTTGGCTGGAGAAAAATAGCCAGTCACGCTGTGCAGAGAAATAGAGAGAGAAATTAAATCCAACTCTGGCTTGATCGCAGTTGTTTGAGCTCTAGCAATGCTAGTTTATTGCGTTGTTTCAGACACTTTTTTGCTTAATTTTTTTGTTGAAATCGGGCACAGTTGATGAAAGCAAGCGTTTTGTTATAATTGTATAAATAAAGGCGTTTTACAATAATTAAACGGCTGGATAAATTGTTGCTATTTTTTGTCTTCTCGCTAGTTTTTAGTGCTTCATTTACTGTTTTTGCAATATTTTGCGACACTGTCAGTGACGAGCCCGAGTAGCCATAAAAAGCTGGAATCGCCACTGGTTCCAAAGAATAGCCATTAAATTGTTTATATAAAATAACGGTGTACATGTTGATTGGTGCTACTGTAAGCAAAAGTAAAATACAAGTTAGTGGAATTTTTATAATTTTGTCTTTACAATGTTAAGTATCAATGTATCAATATCAAGCATCATGTAAGGGTATATCTTTGAACTTGACCAATGACGAATAGTCGTTTAGCCTCTTGTATAAATGGTGCATTTGGAACTATTTAATTTCATTTTTGGTCTCTTTGTGGCCTTGAGGCCACTCTTTCCTTTTCGGCAGGCCCAGTATGCTCAAGTTTTTCCGCTGAAGCCTGCGCCATTCTGCACGCTCTTTGCTGGTCTCGGCAGCGCCAACAAGTCTGCCATTTCTCTTCTCTTCTGATCCTGTCTGACTCTCGTTCTGTCCTCTCCTCCATCTTTCCTCTTATCTCAAACTCTGTGGCAGATCTGGCAGGAACTGTCTTCTCTCTCCTTCTGTGCTATCAGACTACAATGGGTGCCCGGACACTCGTTTCTGCCGGGGAACGACGCGGCTGATGAGGTGGCCAGACAGGGTGCGCTACTTGCGCCGTGTGCAATCTTTTGTATTCTCTTTCCTATTACTTCTCGTATCCACATTGTCTTATCTCGGACTGGAGGCGTACAGTCTCATCGAAGTTCTTTGACACACAGGTTCGCTCAATTTCCACCGAGGAACTTGTGCTCCCTCTCATGATCGCTGTGTCCTCTCTCGTCTCCGCTGCAACGGACACAGTCTTCTATTAGGTTCTTATCTCTCTAGGATTAGCAGAATCGAGAATTCTTCCTGCAGCGTCTGTGGACACTCGTCCCAGGACATCTCTCATCTCATTCTGCACTGTCCAGCTACGGACTTTTTGTGCCGCTCGCTCTTTGGCGACTCTCTGTTTCTCTACGACCTCTGCTCCAGACCGTGGTAAATTGCCCGGCTTCTGGGGCTCCATGGTCTTCCGCCATGCTCCCATCCCTCGGAAGGGATCGGGTAAACAACAACAACCATCTGTTTATTCCAGTGCTTGGCTAACTACTCTCAACAGATTGATTACCATTACGTAAAAACATTGCAAGAGGCTTTTATTAAATTTATGCAATAGCAGTGAATAAATTTTTGCGATCATCAATGATAGTAAAAATTATTTTTTACTGTGGAGCGAGTGACAACGTCTTCTCAGGTTGCTTAAAAACGAGGTGCTTTTTATAACTGCTGGTTACTGCTTACGGCGTATAGCCACCACGCAATAAAGCTGCCAAAAGTATTTGATATTGCTAAAAAATTGAAAGAAGTTTGAAAAGATTTTTTATTGACATCAAAAGGCATTTCGGTTCGTGTAGTGACGGAAAACTATATTACCAGAAAGATTAGTATAAAACTGTGATAGAAAATAAAGAGGGATGTTGATAGTGTTTTGAGGGTTGCTCTGGATCTTGAAGTGAGTGGCAAGAGAAAGCGAGGAAAACCGAAGAAGACCTGGAAGAAGCAAGTGGAGGAGGAGGCGGAGAAGAGTGGTTTGAAGGGGGAGGATGCCCAGAATCGAGACAAGTGGAGAGACGTGAGTGCAAGCAATCGCAGAAGGAATGGGGTGGTCCGGCCATCTTTGCTAAGGAGACAACACGTAACTTATTACGTTTTCAGATTTCTGACACGTGACCCATATCGTGAACACTTTATGCACCACTGCTTTTCATGCTGTAGGGCTACTGTAAAAATTTTTTGTACCAAATTATCTTGCTCATGAATATGTTTATTGAATATTTGGTATGAGTTTCAGCTAAATTTTCGAAATTGGAAAATCTCTAAAACTTTGAGCCACTGCTGGTTTGGCCTTGAATGCAGAATGTCCTGGAAGACTTTTAGTTAAATTCTTTTTGTCTCACCAACTAAAAAAGTCAATCTGGTAGCTCAAAAACTATGCAGATGAATTACATAAATGATTTGTGGTAATGCAAGAGGCTAGCGATGCACTTAGCAAACTGCAGACAGTGACACTGTAAGATGTTGTGAACACTCGGCTGTGACAGCACTATTGTTCTAGCAGTTGTTAGACTTAGTGCACCTGCGACAACCGCCACTCATTCACGAGTGATACGGCTTCGCAGAGGTTGACAGACCTTCCACTCCAGTGGACCCAGTATTAGGTCCCACAAGTGTGACGGTCTATGCTTTATTAAAATGAGTGGCTATGCTTTATTAAAAGCCTTTAGCTTCTTATTGGTCACCAACTGCACTGAAGAGACCTGATAGGTCGAAACAGTGTCACGGTCTGAAGTTTGATAGATGACTTACATTTGCCAAGACTTTGAATTGAACGAGTTGAGCAAGCACATGTAGCTGGAAAAGTTGTATAAAACTGAAACAAAAATTTCCACTACACCGTTGTAAGTGTTAGGAACCACAAACAGAAAAGATGTTCCAATAAAATATTTTCGTTCGGTCTACCCCGTGATTATGCAATGATGCTAATACGCTCGAATTCAGAAGTTATGTGGTGATCAAATACAAAGTCTGAGCATAGAAGGTTGACACAGGTGGACAGGGCTCCCAAAATGTGGTGGTGTTCTTCCTGTAGCGAAATATTACGTTCTGATTATGGAAAAAGAAAACTTTCGAGAAAATAAGGAATTACAAATTGTCGAAGAAGTAATAATTCTCCCCAGTTCAAATGTAAAAATACTGGAAAAGAAAAAGCTCCTTATATTCCACTGTCTTCAGGATTTTACAGAAAATTAGGAGTTTTTCTGCCTTACCAGTATTAATTAATTAAGCCATTATTTTCATTCCTCCTTAGCAAGGCAGCTTAGGTGTAGTTAGTTATTTTTTTTTGATAGGTGGGAATTAATTTTGGTAACTGTATTTTTTAAATATGCATACCTTGCTGCGTACTAGAGTTCTTTTTTCTTTAGAGGTAATTAGCTCATTTTTAATTTTAACATTCGATACTAAACATATGCCAACCAAAAAGTTCGTACGCCGGTACGCTGGGCATCTCAACTGAACCATGAGTCTATCTGTCTATTGAGTGCAGAAATTTTTAATTTAGGTACCTGCATTTTTGAAATATGCATATCTTACTGCATACTAGAGTTCTTTTTTATTCTTTTTTTTTTCTTTTTTGGTGGTAATTACTTCACTTTTAATTTTAACATTCAATACTGCTGTTTAGAGTTATTTTACGAGCCGCAAAACATTTTTTCAGTGATTTTGTTCACGCGAAATTTTTGACTTTTTCGCTTCACACGTAGTTACAAAGCGGCGATTTTCAACCGGTGGCCCGCGAAGCGTCTGAAAATCGGTTTCATTGATGTGGTCTTGACCAAAACCGACATAATAATCGCTATCGCGCGGTAAATCTCCAAAGTAAAAGGTCTTCACTTCGAAAAAAACGAAGCAACGATTTTTTAAGCAAATTGGGTTTATCTCCAAAATATGTCTAAAAAAGGTAAATAAAGGTACGTCAGCAAATCCACTTCAGGAAAGTGGTTCTTAATCTGGAGAAGGTTGGCAACCACCACTGAAGAGCATTTGTGTTGCGATTACCTACCACTATATATTTTTTCATCTAGAGCAGAGATGCTCATTACGTCGATCGCGATCGACCGGTCGATCGCGAAGGCATTGTGGGTAGATCGCACGGCAATTAAAAAAATCAAATTTAAAAGAATATTTAAAAAAGTATCCGGACTATGCATCACCTGGCTGATTCCATATAGTGCAAGTCATCAGAATAAGGCAGTAGTTCTCAAACTCTATACAGCCTGGGAGCACTTTCAATTCGTTACAAAACTTCGTCACATTTATGAGACATCACAGCCCGGCTGTACTTAGAAAGTAGCAATCAAATTGGAGGCGTTCTCCAAAAAGAAAAAAAAAGGTCAGCACGTACTCTGCAATTACCAACTCATGGGATGCCTGAGAAAATTTCAATATCTTTATACACAATATGTTTGGGTGGTAGATCTTTTTTCCTTGGTCATGTCAAAAGTAGCTCTCAGGCTGGAAAAGTGTGGCCACCACTGATCTAGAGTAACACTTTCGCTCCCGTCCGCCATTTTGTAACATTGGCGTGCACGTAAAAAGAGTTTCCATCAAAAATTTTTTTGCCGGTATATTTACTGTCGCAAGAGCGAAGCACACAAAAAAAAAATTAAATTACAAACCACAAGTAGAATGTTAGAAACGTTCATATATAAAGCGTTTTTGCTTGAACAACACGTACGCAAATAATTGCGGGCATGTCCTCCATTTCTTTTATTTTTACCGGTATATCCACCGTCGCGGGAGCGAGCGCATGAAGATCGCTTGCCGGTAACCATACCGGCGCGGGAGCGAAAGTGGTAATTTACCCCAAGTAGCATTTCTTTTATTTTATTTTCACTTCATGTAGTTCGATTGACTGCAGCAGTTGATTTTGCCGTAATAGTATGGTAAATTTTTATGGCTAGGTTCAACAGATGAAGTGAATCGATGTGAGAAAAATAACTCTACCATCGAACTTTCAAATGTTTCCTCTGCGGCGTACATCAGTGGAACGTCGTTATCACTGAGCGAGAATTATTTTGCTGCTGAAGAGAGTTCACCAATGATCGTCTCGAACGAGGAAGGTGCTGCAAATGAGAACGTGAGGTGGACGACGGAGAAGCATCCCTTCCTCACTGCCTCGTTCACACAACCAGCCAACTCGCAATTCATGCAGGACCTGCTCGCCGATTTTAGGTTGGGATAATTTATTTCTGTTGGAAAACTCTTTCTTTTATCATTAAACGTATGACGTCATCACGCAATTTTGTCACGACAAAGATATTATATTCCACATGAACGAGACCTGATTGGTTGATTTGTTTTCAGAGCCAACGGTTCTTCTCTGCATGTTATTCGGCAACCTCGTGAGCTTAAGCTTAATTCAAACCAAAAGCCAAGTGACTTTAAGAAAATAAAGAACAAAGACGAAAAGGAAAAGAAGGAAGTATCACTCGATTGCCTGGCTCTCTGCAATCACCAGCACATATCAGTTCAGTTTAGCAGGTAAACAAAAGATAAAGAAAATATCTCTTGTTAAGTTACTGATTCGTAGATGGCAATTTGTAATACTCTGATGTTGCTATGTTATACTACGTATCATTGCCAACTTTTGGGATTTACTTTTGCTTAATAATAATTATGACGCCGCACCTTGTTTGCGTGTCCACAAAGTGCCAGCAGTAAAATATTGAACTGTGTTTGCTTCCCAACAATGGCAAGACGCTTTGATAGGATAGAACAATCGATGTTAATAGTCTGCATTTCGTATCATGGCTGGTTCCCTGTGAAATGCCGCTTTCCTCTGACCTGACCCTGAATATCTGTTTTGCACTGCGCTATTCAATGTAAATGGAATGGTCTACAACAATTACCTTCCCATGTGGGATAAATGAGTGATTTCTGTGCATGTGGTTCCTTGTTCCTATATCGGCAACGCTGGTCTAGTGCCGTTTTCAAAGCAACAGTAGCGAAACGAACTGGCGCTAAAACTTCACTCTTGCTGCTTCGTGGTCTTAAAAAAGGAAATTTACGATGGCTCTGCATGGAAGACCTAACATGCAAAAAAGTGCTTGTGGTTTCAAGCCATTCAAGTATAACGTGTATTAACACTGAAAAGCGCTGAAAGAGATGTGGCATTTTGCTCTTTGCTCAGCGTCATGTCGCTATTCTTCCTGTGGAGAAGATAAGAATTCAGCGAGACAACACAACTTCCGAGACACCAAAATATAGTTTTTTTTATTAATTATTTTGCTTCTTAGCTACGGGCTGCAGTCTCCCAACGCTCCTTATCCATGTGTCATACCTTGGGCTGTCAACATCGACTATTATAAAGGAAATGACATCACGCTCGGAGGATTTTTGGAGAGGTATTGCTTCCGGCCAAGCTATCACTGCCCCAATAAATCATGCCACCGGCCGATGGTGGAGCATATTCGAAGGTAATAATTATTAGAAAAAATTGTAAGTCGTTCGTTTGGCGTTGTATAGGATTGCTGATGTATTTTTTTTACCACTCACCATTTGCTTCTAAATCAGAACTTGATGAGCCAGCTGGTTTTTGAATGCTGGCAATTGTTGAAAGTTTGATTTAGTGGTGAGTGCTGTACCTCAGACACTTCCACTAAAGTAGTAAGGTGGATCAAAAAATACAATACACCACACAACTTTAAAATTTATTGACGAAAGGAAAAAGCGAGCTGCATCTAAGGCAGTGTTTCTTAACCTTTTTCTTTCTATGCACCCCTTGCGGTCAAGGCTAAGCAGTCCAGCACCCCCTGCCATTGGCTGACACTTGGTTACTTGCAAGGTTAAAGTAAAGACAAGTGCAATACATCTTGATCATTGCCTTGGTGAACCCTTCAGAACAGATTTCTGGCCAAAGTTGGGACACTCAGCTTTAAATCGCGCCGCTGTGGTTGGGTGGATCTCCAACAAAAAAAAAAGGTCGACACCTATTTCTAGTCATTTTCGGCAATTTAGCAGCGAAACCTGCCGAAAGTGACAAGAAATAGGTGGTAACCTTTTTTTTTGGAGATCCACTCAATCACAGGGACGCGATCTAAAGCTGAGTGTCCCGACTTTGGCCAGAAATCTGTTTTGATTATCAGCACAAAACCGGATCCAATCATTCGGACCCCTTAAAGTACCTTTATGGACTCCTAAGGGGTTCATGGACCCCCGGTTAAGAACCCCTGATCTAAGGTATTTAAAAAAAAAAGAATATTTTGTTCTACTTTGTGCTTATTGCATTCACTAGTGGCAAGGTTGTCTGTGCAGTGGTGGTTGAGTCATGCCACTATTATGATTGATTGTACCTTTATCAATTTTCAGTTTCGTGCACGGCAACACAGGCATGAACATATTGTTGAAGGAATTATCAAAACCGGTGTTGGTTTCTGATATATTGTCATGGTGCTGGAATCCTGATACAAAGTCTTCAACTGGTAATTTTTTCGTTTAGCACAGTAGTTTACTAAAATGACTTAAGGAGAAAGCTGAAATTGGTCAAGACTTTACCTGCTTCACTCTATTATCTAAGCATTGAAATTATGTCGAAATTATTCATTTTGTAATGTTATTACACAGAACTTACCATCAAAGCCACTAAAGTCAAATTAATCACGGCTGTCATTTTGTAAGCCTACTCCCTTGGTAAATGTTACTAACAACTTATCTGTTCGGGATTAGCATGTCATTGCGGACAGTGAATATCTATTCTTGAACCTTTTCTTAAGGGTGTGACTGCAACAGAAGCCCCAAGGGCTTGGGTAGAAACCGTACACCTTATTGAAATTCGTATGTAATGAAGTTACAATTAGGCCTAATAGAACAAGAGGAGTTTATAATTGTGCAGGGTGGAATGAGATCGAATGTATCAGCGATAAAGTGTGGTAACCGGCGCGATGGTGTAGTGGTTAGAGCGTCCGCCTCGTTGTCGGTAGACCTGGGGTTCATTCCCTAAGTCGGGTCATACCAAAAGACTTTAAAAAATGGTATTCACAGCTTCCCTGCTTGGCGCTCAGCATATAAAAGGGATAGTGTGGAGAACAAGCAGGCAAGCTTGCTTGTTGTGTCCTTGGGCAAGGCACTTAGCGGGACGCCTCCACCTTTATGTGGCAGACAGGTGGCCCTCCCGTACTTTACCGGGTTACAATTGTGAAGTTGCCAACCCAGCATGTCAGACGATTCTTGGGTACCCACCAGTGGCAGTCCGCCTTGGTGGTGGGGCTACCAGTCACTCAAGACTGGTTCGAAAGGGGCCGCCATCTTTCCCCTAGCCTAATTTTAATTAGGTTGACGGCATAAATCCGAATTGCCATTCATCCGTACCTCCATCCCGAGGAAGAGGAGGGTAAACAAACAAACAAACAAAAATAAAGTGTGGTGAAAACGTATGAAAAGAATGTGGAAAAAATGTATCAGCGATAAAGTGTCAATCTGGCCCCCCTCTGCTAATGCTGCACTCTTGCCCGACCCCCGTCTTCAAACCTCTTATGCCCCTTCTGCCCATTATATATCTTCTTCCTCTGCCTCCCACCACCGTCCCTCGCTCCTGGCCGTCCTTCTGCGCCTCCTGACTCTCTCAGGGTTCTTCAATGGAACGCTGGAGGTCTTCGAGCCAGGAGCACTGAACTAATCTACTTTCTTTCGTCCCATCCTGTGGACCTTATCTGCATCCAGGAATCCAATCTTAACTCATCTTCCTCTTTCCGGATTCCTGGATTGTCTGCTCAGCGTTCTGATTGCGCCCACTCCCGGTCTGGCATTCTCTCTTCTGATACCGCGCACGCTAGCGAGGCGTTGTCATTTTCGTCAGGCAGGGCGAATCTTTCTCTGAACTTTCTACCTTCTCTCTTTCTTCGCTTGATCCTTACTCTGATTATGTAGGGGTCAACATCTCTCTTAATAACTCCTCCTCGCTCTCTTTTCTTAATGTGTATGCCCCACCTATCCGCTCCTCCCCAACGGATGGCAGAACCGACTTCTTTCTCCCTCCATTCTTCCCTCCTCCTAAAATCTCTTCATTCTTGGGGACTTCAATTGCCATCACCCCCTCTGGGACTCAAGAGGTACTTCCAACCCCCCCAGGAAGAAGTATTTGACTGGGTCATCTCCTCAAACCTCCTCCCCCTCAGTGACCCTGACACACCCACCCTTCTCCATCGCTCCCCTGGCAGTCGCTCCTCTCCTGACTTCTCCTTTGCTCCCTCCTCTCTTGCTTTTTCTTGCTCCTGGGAGGTGCTTCAGGACCTGGGTTCTGACCATCTACCAATTCTTCTATCTGTCCCTCTCTCTCCGGTCTTTCGCCCCAACGAGCATCCCCCTTCCTTCAATTTTCAGAAAGCTCGCTGGGATGGCTTTGCCTCATTCTTTGACTCTCATTGTTCTTCTGCAGAGGAATACTCGTGTCTTTCTCTTTCCTCTGCTGCTACTCTCTTTACCTCTCTGGCACTGAATGCGGCCAAATCTTCCATTCCTTTCGGCCGCATCAAACGCCCTCCTGATGCATGGTGGTCTGCTGAGGTGGAAGAAGCAGTTAGTGAAAGACGCAAAGCTTTTGCTGCCGCTCACAGAAGTGATGAAGACCGCCAGGCTTACATCTTTGCTTCTCGACGCGCCACGTGCTCGTAGAAGTCTCACTCGTTCTTCTGCTCTCCTTTCTCTCCCACTGAATTTCTTGCGGCTGCTTCCAACCTCTCCTCCTCCACCGCCACTGGCCCAGACAAAGTTGCCTATCCCATGCTAAAGCATCTTCCTCGCTCTGGCATGGATTTTCTTCTTCACATCTTCAATCTTTCTTGGTCTTCACATTCCTTTCCTTCCATCTGGAAGACATCTTCTATTATTCCCATACATAAGATGGGAAAGCCTCTCGACTCTCCTGCTTCCTTCCGGCCTATCTCTCTCACCTCCTGCGTATCAAAGCTGTTTGAATGCATCATTCTATCCCGTTTACTCTTCTTTTTGGAATCTAATTTCATTCTCTCTCCCCGCCATGCCGGTTTCCGCCCTGGACGGTCTACACTCGATCAAATTCTGTACCTTTCTCAGTCTATTTCGGATGGGTTTAACAAACCCAGGTCGGGTTCTCGGACGATCCTGTCTACTATCGATTTCTCTAAAGCTTTCGACTCTGACTGGCATCCCGCCCTTTTCCACAAACTCATTTCGGCTGGCCTCCCTCCTTGCTTTGCTCGTTGGACTCAATCTTTCCTTTCTGATAGGCGCGCTTGTGTGGTTTGTCAAAATCACAAAAGAGTTCCTTTCGAGTCCGTCGAGGTGTTCCGCAAGGATCCGTTCTTGGCCCTGTACTTTTCTCTCTCTTCATTAATGATTTTCTGGCTTCTCTGCCTTCTTCCGTCAGCTGCTCTCTTTACGCTGACGATCTGGTCATTTGGTTCTCCTCCACCTCAGTCCCTACTGCGGTGGAGGCCACACAAGAAACTCTGTTTCGATTGGAGGGCTGGTCCGAGTTCTGGTGTCTTCCTCTCAATCCGAGCAAATGTGAGGCCTCCTTCTCAGTGGATCCCCGCCAAGCTAACCTCCAACCCAACCACCTCCTACTCGGCTCCCGCCTCCGTTTCAATCCTACTCCAACTTTTCTTTGGGTCACATTCGACCGCACTCTTTCCGTTTCTAAGCATGTATCTTCGCTGAAGGCCAAGTTCTTCCCACGTTCCAAGGCCTTACGCTGTATCTCTGCTTCCTCATGGGGCCCCTCTAAGGAGTCCCTCTCTGCTCTGTATAAATCTTTTCTTCGGTCCCTTCTCACTTACGCTTCACCCGGATGGTTTCCTTTCCTAAGCGCTACCAGTCTTACTAAATTGGAACGCCTTCACCGTGCGGCCAGTCGCGCCATCACCGGCTGCCTCTCGTCCTCCCCTATCCCTCGTCTCACCGAGGCTTCTCTACCTCCTCTACGAGTCACCCTGACTCATTTCACTCTTTTATCTTATGAGCGGGCTCTTCGTCTCCCAACCTTCTTTCCTATTTCAGGATTGGCCAGACTTGGAGTGAAACCAAGACTCTGCAGATCGTCCTGGAGAGCTTTTGCGTCCACTCACCCGCTCATGCTTCCTTCTACTTGTTCTAGGGAGGCTCTTCTTGCTTGCCCTCCTTGGAATCTGCCTTCCTTCACGGTGGAGTCCACCCTTTCCTCCCCATGCTCTCGCTCTGATCTCCCCTCTCTCGCCAAGGTGCGGCTCTCGCCCACCTTGACTGTCTCCCCCCTCATGATCTGGTACTCTGGACTGACGGCTCTGTTCCTTTTTCGTTTTGGCAAGGGCGGCTCCGGCGTTCTTGCCAACTGCTCTCTCTGTGGCACTGAGGCCACTCTATTCTTTTCAGCAGGCCCAGTATGTTCAAGTTTTTCCGCTGAAGCCTGCGCCATTGTGCACGCTCTTTGCTGGTCTCGACAACACCATAAAGTCTGCCATTTTTCTTCTCTTCTTCTGCTCTCTGACTCTCGTTCTGTCCTCGCTACCCTGTCCTCTCCTCCATCTTTCCTCTTATTTCAAACTCTGTGGCAGATCTGGCAGGAACTGTCTTCTCTCTCCTTCTGTTCTATTAGATTGCAATGGGTGCCCGGACACTCGTTTCTCCCGGGGAACGACGCGGCTGATGAGGTGGCCAGACGGGGTGCGCTACTTGCGCCGTGTGCAATCCCTTGTAGTCTCTTTCCTATTACTTCTCGTATCCACATTGTCTTATCTCGGACTGGAGGCGTACAGTCTCATCGAAGTTCTTTGACACACAGGTTCGCTCAATTTCCACCGAGGAACTTGTGCTCCCTCTCATGATCGCTGTGTCCTCTCTCGTCTTCGCTGCAACGGACACAGCCTTCTATTAGGTTCTTATCTCTCTAGGATTGGCAGAATCGAGAATCCTTCCTGCAGCGCCCGTGGACACTCGTCCCAGGACACTTCTCATTTCATTCTGCACTGTCCAGCTACGGACTCTTTGTGCCGCTCACTCTTTGGCGACTCTCTGTCTCTCTACGTCCTGGGTAGACCCTGGGGAGTTGTCCGGCTTCTGGGGCTCCATGGTCTTCCATCATGCCCCGATCCTTTGGAAGGGGTCGGGTAATCAACAACAACAACATAAAGTGTGGTTGAAATAACTTTGCACTGGATAACAGCTGATTTTTATGACTTTTTGGTCTATTTGCTGTCTGCTCGGTAAATAATTGCACAAAGATATGCACCGCATATTATTTTTGCCACTCGAGCTATTACTTGACCGGTAAATTTACTGAACTGGGCTCACCCAAGTAACATTGTTTTGTTGCTGCAGAGTTGAAAGCTTTGTCTCAAGACGCCTTTTCAATGTCGTTTGCGAAATATCTTCAGTTGCGCCTAGGAACTTTCAGCGATGCAAACACAGAGCACCTCGATGACATCGTCATTCCAGCTTTTACATCATACCAATATTTCCTCTACAAGTGAGTACACGAATTTGCTAGAGAGATCGCGGAGTGGCGTGTTGAAGACAACGCGTAATTGCAAGCCATGAATCTTCATAATTGGAAGCATTGTGGCTCCAAAACTGCTGTCTTTGAAAATGTAGAACATTTCAACTGCTTTGCGACAGTTCTTATACTTGTACAAAAAACTTTATACAGCTTGTTACCAGAAAAGTTTAAAAGATCCAGCTATCGCAGGGGTCGTGGTCTCAATGCAAAATTGAAAAGCTTTTAATGCGCTCTCTTCACTAGCAGTATTGTGTCACAAACACCTGAGGGAAGCAACGGGAAAAATTGCGTCGCACATAGTAATGCGGTTACTCTTATGAAGGGATATTGTGGCTGCTTTCAAGTGCTATCGAGTGGCTCTCTGTGATGTTGCGCTTCCTCCTCGATCTGTGGAGTTTCATGATACTACATGCTGGATGAAGAGTACTGAGGAGGATCATGAAAATTCTTCTTGTCTCCTCCACTATTCTGCATTTGTCAGCACAATAAACACGCTGTCAAAAGTGAGGTTTCATGTTTTTAAATGATATTCCTTTATTTTGGAAATTGTGGCTTACGTGCTAGTCAAAGTCTGATGCAAAAGCAGTTGCGGTGTGACAGACAAATATCTCATTAGTAGCATATTTCTGACCTCCGTGTATCACAGAAAAACCATAAATGTTAACGAGATTGTTTTTATTTTAGGTTGGTTACGAATCGATGGATTCGATTTATGATATGATCATCGCTACACGGACCAATTCACCAGTTGAGATGGTGACCGGTAGTGAGGATAGTGACTTGGTGGAGGATCTATCAGCTCTCCGAACTCGCAGAGATGCACACTTTGACAAACTAATGGCAATGTACCAAGAAGAAAGATGCCATCTACGCAATCGCGTCGACTGCTTGCATCTGCAATTGCAATCGCTTCGCATGAAGTCAGTATTTTGTCATGACTGGTTTTAATCTCCCTCACATCTTTTTTGTCTTGTACTGATTCAGCTTAGTAAATAGTTGTGATTATCAAATTACTACAACCAAAAGGTTTATGGGTGGGATCTCATATAATTGTGAAACAGCAAATTTCCCCCAAAAATGACGTTTAACGCTACAAACTGTGGACAACGTTGCTCTTTAGCACGTTATCGTATTGTTTTTCAGGAAAGCATTTCTTTTCTGCTACTGTCTTCGCTTTCACGCTCTTCTTTATTTTCACAAAATCCGAGATCCCATGCTACTGCTGCTTGAAGATCTGTGGAATGATACTTTTTTTAACTGGTGTTGTTTATTACTAGACCTGAAACTACAGACGGTAGCGTTGATGAAACTGGTTCGTTAGATGATGTTTGTGTTCAAAATGAAGAAAGTGATTCCTTAGGCAACTTTGTGTTTGTTGGAGAGAAGGTAAGTACAGTTTTATCAAAGTTAATATTCTATATACAAAAACGTGATTTAACGTATTTTCTCGGTATCATAGGAAGCTAGACGTTCTAATGCAGTTTGCTTACCAATGAGTACTTTTTTTTGCGTCAAGCTTTGATGAGCAAGATTTTGAATCGAAATGCATTTCACGGTAAATGCAAATGATTTTTATACTGGTTTGACGCCGGGACTTAGAAGCCCGGAAAACTACTCGCATCATTGTGGTTGTTAGAATACGAAAAGTGATATGCTACCTTTATTTCAGACCTGTAATGTGAGCGCTGTGATGCTGGATGGCGAAATTCGTCAGCAGCTATCGACGAAATTTCTTGAATTGTCATGTCTGATCAGTCGCCTCGTGTTCACATGGAACTTAAGAATTAGTGCTGTGTTCGAACAAGTAAAGTGATGTATTAACAACTATTTTAGGGCAATGTTTGAGAAGTGCAGACATCACATGAGTCTGACTTTTCAACGTACTTGCCGAAATTGAGCTTTATTGTGCAGCAAAATCAGCATTCAGACACTGACATCAAAACGGATTTGCATAAATCCTGTTTTAACGTTAACAAGTTTCTCTAGTAAATGAACCTACGGCATACCAAAATGTAGTGTAAAACCAGTATTTGCTTACCGTATAATCTCATGTATACCTCGATCTTATTTATAAGTCGATCGGTATTTTAAGACAAAAAATTGCATTATTATAGGTATTACTCATGTATAAGTCGACTCCGCTATTCTAGAATATTTTGGAACAATGGCAGCTGCCATGTTTTGATTGAGCGTGCCGTCGTAAGCTTGTTTACTGTTAATATATACCGTATTTTTACTTATATTTGATACCGGTAATTCTGTGAAGTAACTTTAACATTTATGTTGTGAAACACCATTATTTTGAGTGTTTGTTAAGGCTTCATCCCGCGGTGTGTATATTACATGTATAAAAACGGAGTTTTCTTTTCATATTCACATTCTATTCGACTTGGCAGCAACATGTCCGTAAATATTACTCATGTATAAGTCGACCCCAAAAACTTTACCTTAAAATCGTCTCCCAAAAATTTGACTTATACATGAGTATATACGGTAGTTAATCTTATTTTTCCGATCAATCTTCGTGTGCGAGTTGCCATGGCACAGTTGAAGTTTTTCAGAACCATTAACGTTGGGTTAGAAATCTCGGAAGTGCCGATCTTTTCATACATTAAAAATCTTCACTTTACAAGTGTAAGAGCAATCGCTCCCTTCGGTAGAAATTAAATTAAGGACCACTGGACGACTTAGCATCACGTATTTCAATGTTGTTGCTGTTATGATTATCAAATACATGTTTGGAAAAACGAGGTTTGAAATACGCAATGTACCTCGAAATATTTTGTTTATGCTCATTCCTTGAACATCTGTTGTTCAGGATCAAGTATATCGAAAAAGCAAACGTGCCTGTCATTTTGAATTGTACATCGAGCAACCTCTCCCGCTGCAAGCATCACCCAGAAGTAAAGAAGGCAAATTAAAAGTACCTGGCCTTTCGACTGTCGTCAAATCTGTTGATGAAAGTAATTTCAACTACTACTTGTGTATTGCTCATAGGCAAGATCAGAAGCAATTTGTAGTCGCCGACCTCTTTGAGTGAAGTATTAGATTTAGCACCAAAATTTTAACTAGAACTCAATTACCGTTAATTTTCGTCATATGTTATTACTCAACCACTAAAGCAAAGTGATAAAATGCTATAAATGTTGTAATGAAGTTGTGATTGCTGCAGCAAAATAGATCTGATCAAATATTATGTACTTGCCATCACTAAGTACCTGCAGAAGAAATAGCAAGAAAATATATTTGGGGGCACTAGGTTTTTCCAGAATTTTTGATATTCTGAAAGGAAAGGTAAATCAAAGTTGTGGTATCTTTCCAGATCTTTAGTTTTTCGTAAAAATTCATCTACTTTTCAAGTTGCATGGACTGGCTTTTAGCCTGACGCAATTTGTACGATAATGAATTTTGTACTAGTGAATTTTGCACTTTTGTTCTTGAATGATGGTAAATTAAGAAAAAGCTAATAAAATTTAAAATTTGGTGAGAAATCGAAAGAAAACAATATTAGCCCCGGTGCAATAAAAAAATGCCATTTTGTTTGAAAATAACTTAATTGGCTCCAAGAATTATGGAAAACTTTACCTCTTTTGCCTCACGCCCCCAACTTGGCTTGTGACAGTCACTCAAACAAAAATTAATAAATTGTTTATCCATAAAAAAGGCTGCACCATCAGCGAAAGACGGCACTGGAAAAAGGCGGTGATGTGCTGCTTGTGCAACGAAACTACATCATTAACAGTTGCTAGCACTTAGTTGCATCAGCTCTTTTCCCTGTGAAGTGTGTCGCTTGACTTTATATTAAATAAATAAGCTACTACTACGCTTCAAGTAACAAGCTCTAAAGGCTGTTCATAACAATAGAGTATTTGTAACCATGCAACTTTCAGAACTGACTACTCTTGCTGCCTTGCACTTTGCAGAAATAAATAAATACGTACTGCCTATTGTTGATATGTATTCTTACATCATGGTGACCACTGCAAATAATTAAAATCTATTGTTACTAATGCTATAAAAGTTTCCGTGATTGTTAATTGTACTAACCATTAAACGAAGAATTGAAAACAATTAACTTGTTTTTTATCAAGGTAATTGCGAATTTCCTAAAATCTTATTTTGGATTTTCTAAGTGTCCGCTGACTACAGATTGGAAACCAGTTGGCTAGATCCTTTTTATCGATTTTTGCAAGCGCAGAGCTGCTGGTTTGGTATTCTTCTGCCATTATTCATTCGCTTCCGCTTTAACTTTATTGAATGAACACAGCATTATAAATTTGCGAATGTTTTCCATGAATGCTTCTTTAAAAGAGTTTTGAATTCTAAGCCTTTTGATTTGAAGTCCGAAAGAGCCCGCATGCGCCACTGTTACTGGTTATATGACCCACATAGCTACTGCCTTCAGACCTGCCAGCACTGTGCTCTTCCATCTATGCACCCGTCAGGGAGAATTCTAAAGTACCCTGTCCCCAAGTGCTAAGCACGACCGATGCCGTTAATCGTTAATTGCGAGGCCAGTGCATTGTGGCTCTGATATCTTGTTTTGTACATGTATCCGTTTTGTGAAAGGCCCCTGCCAATGATGGATTATTGTGTAGAACGTGAAGATACGAAGGAGTCATCAGTGAAGACTGCATTCAGTATTGGAGAATTACCCCACGTTGCGGAGGTGATAACTTTATGATATTTCTTACAAACTCTTGTGAAAAGCGATAAATGAAACGCCATTGTAAGTAACATATTTCGAACTATGGCGCATTTTTCAGATTATACAAAAGAGCAGTTTCTGCCGAAAATCTAATTGGATAAGCCTCACTTTTAAATAAAGATTGGAGCAAGCATTGATTGGGTGGTCACTTCTTTTTAATGTTCCAAAGTAAATGACGTTGCAGAATATGACTTGTCAATGTTTTCTCTTTCTGGCCGGTCTCCATAGTACCATGGTATCAATTTCAGTCCAATTCGCAACTTTTCTGAGAAATGTCATTTTTTTGACGTAACTTGTCTCTTCCATCAATCTTTCTAGAAAAATTTAAGTTTTTAGGTTCTTTTTTTGTAAACCCAACCTCCCTAAACCTCAAGCTGCTGCTGGCTAGTCTTTTTGATTCACGTTCGTTGAAACCAGCTCGCAGCGAAACTTTTATGTAATAGTATGGTTCTTCCAAGGAATTGCCCTGAGCATTTTTTTTAGAAGCCACATCTTTGGTTCTTTGAATTGATCGAACATGTCTTCGAAATTGTCCAATTATCAGGGTAGTATTTTAAAATTGGTTGCACATAGCAGTCCTGTAGTCTAATTGTCATATTGATCATTATGTTACCGTGAAGCTTGCTTATTCTTAAAAAGATTTTCTTTGCCAATGCAATTCTCTTAATTTCTTTAATACACCCTCGATACGTTAGCCAGCTTCCAAGCTACTTATATCAGTCTACGTGCTTAAGGCTTCTTCGTGTATCTTGATATCGCAGTCAGAAATCCCTTTTTGGTAACAGCTGGAAATTTTGTGTTTTGTTAAAGTTAGCGAACAATTTTTTTTTCTCTCTTTCATGCACAACTTTGTTGATAAGGCGTTGAAGATCTGCTTCTGATGTAGCAATCAGAACTGTATCATCAGCATATCTCAGATTATTTGTTTTCGTTCCACCAACATTGGAGATATTCTTAAGTTCTCGCAATACCCAATTACTTTATAAATTGAATAAGTCTGGCGAAAAACTCATCCTTAACGAACTCCCATTTTTAATGCAACAAACCCTCCAACAACAATGCCAAGTTCCATTAATCAGGTTGATGTCATTAAAAATTTCTGATATTTCTCAACTCCTTGCCATCCACGTTGATTCCCTCACAGTATTTCACCGAATTGAAGGCTTTGTGTAGTTGATAAAGCACAAGTAGAAGTTCTGTTTTTTCAGTAATTCGCTCCGTGGTAATATTTTCAAAATAAAGTTTCATTTTTTGTACCACTTTTTCACAAAACTTTACTGTAAATTCGAAATTTGAGTTCTGATTTTATTTCTTTTTCTCTATTATTATCATTATTATTATTATGATTATTAGTGATATCATTGTCTTTAACAAGATGTTCACTGCATTCTCATTATAGTTATTGTTCTGTGTGGCTCGCATTATATTGCATCCGGTTTCTTGAGTAGAGCTATCAAGATTGATTTGCTCACATGTGAAGGGATATCACCAGAATTATTGATTTCACGCAACATTCAATCAACTCTTTTATCACCCAGGCTCTTATTAAGTTCCTTTTTATTTCATTAATACAACGGCTTTGATGTCCTTATCTAAATAAGTGTCGACTTTACTTCAGATCACAAGACCTCAGACTCATCGATTTTTTCGTTGATCGCTAGCAATTCTCCTTTGTTATCATCAAATACATCCAAAATAAACAGATTCATTTCATATTTTGACAATTTCTATCTTCCTCTATAATAACGAAACTACTCTTTGATTATATGCAAGCAGATGCGGTGCATGCTTTCTATTTGCGCATTTCTTGGACACGATCAGGCACTTTTTCAGTATTGATATGCTTTGGCCTTAAGTAATTTTTTTCCAGACTAACTTATCGATTTCCTTATACTTGTTTGTATTGCTTGTCTTTTGCTGACTTCTTTCCTTCTTCAGGTTTATAATTTTAGAAGTCATTAATCCTTCTTTTTCTGCGTTTTTCTTGCAGTGATCACTTTTTAATTGAAGCGGGTGGTCATTTTTTTCAGTGAAACGAGCTTGTTACAGACCTGAAAAATTATACTTTGTTTTTTCAGCAACAAGCCGGCAATTTGCATTCTACAAGAAGCAGTTTATCGCTGGTAACAGGTAGGATCAACACGCTATGGTATGAGCTGCTGTTTTACGTCATTGTACAGGCTTAAGTTGAAGTTGTGTAACTGCCAGTAACCACCTGCTTTTGCATCGTTGCATACAAATCGGAACAATTGGCTGGTGTTGTGTCATTGTATTTGTGTTTGCCCCACCTTTTCCTTGATGGAGGTGCAGCAGGAAAGGGTTTTCCAGATTCGCACTACAAACCTAATCAAATTAGAATAGAGGAAAGCGGCAGTTTGTTTTGAGCCAGCCATGAATGCAAATTACAGACCGGTAGCCCCCTACCATCAACGCATGACATCATCGGTGTGCGCCCGAAAATCGCCTATTACAACATGCTGGGTGATTTAGTGTTCTGACCTGTTGTAGCACAGGATGATGGGCCGGAGCGCCTTGTTAATAGCGACCGTGATCAAACGGTCTGCCGTTCAAGCCTCCGTGATTTGTTGCGCCTTTGCGAAAAGCACTTTTTTCTGCTCGCTTGCTTTTAGAAATTAGTCGGCTATAGTACAAAGCGGAATGTCAAAAACTAGAAATGCTAAGCAGCCCAAGACAGATAGCTTTATGTTTAGTACCACTGCCGTTCTACTTCCTGTTTCAGTTTTGGATGATTTTCGTAACAAATATTGATAACGTTTACAGTCGGTGAAAAGATTAATCAGTATATGATAAATAAAAATTTTTCAATGACAACGTAGAAAAGGATAGAAATTAATGTTTAGGTGATACAAATGAAGAATCTGCACCCATTCCTATCCCAGCTCGAAAGCATGAAAGACAAGCTAGTGTTGGTGGCAATTTGAAAAAGACTTCTAAGGCTTCTACCAGTAAGTTATAATTATAAGTTTCAACAGAATCAAATGTTGAGAGATTTTGTGTGATTATTCTTAAAAATTCGTTCTTTCAGTGATATTACGCGGAAACATCGCCGCGCTGTTGATGTTTCGTTATTATTCATTGACCTAATTCTTATACAATAGTGGGCGGTGAAAAACAACAATTTTTGAAGTTCCAGAAAAGATAGGCGTTAAGTGCTGGTCCAGCTCCAAAAAATACCCCTTCTGATGTTTTCGGGTTGTTGCACTTCCACTATCCATGCTATTTCGATAAGTTGAAACGTGGGGAGGAGGCTAATATCAATAAGTGCCGTAATTCATGATCTGCAAGTTGTAGAAATTTCATTTTTGGTTCTATGCAATCAGAAACACTATGATTTCTGCATGTTTTAAATTTAAACATTTAATTAAATTAATAACATTTAAATTATTCTCAAAAATATACCGTTTTGGGCAAATTTACTCAGGCAGGTAAGTAAAATGCTTAAGCCATTTATATAAATGCTTGTTAAAGAATCAAATTGACTAGCACAAGTTAAAATTCAATGCAACTATTCAGTAAAGTTTACTTCAAAGCTGTACTACATCAAACTGTAGAAAAAAGAAATTTTTACAAACATAATAAAAAAGGTTTTACACTACCGACAATGCATCTTTTTGCTTCAACTTTTCTTTAGAAACTTAAGTGTACATGGAGTCCTCGGGTTACGACGGTCCCGACTTACGCTGTTTCGAGGTTACGAACGCGCCCCATAAAATGGAAAATGCCGCTGGACACCCTGCCCAGCCGGAAGACTTTTACCCTAATGTCAAGGTGGTTTACTTTCCACCTAATACCACGGACCTTTTATAGCCTTTGGACCTAGGAGTAATTGCTTCGTTCAAGGCCTACTACCTCAGAAGGACAATTGCGATGGCACTACAGACAACAACTCTTTACATCAGCTGCCTCTATTGCTACAAACCTCTACCGTCTACCTCAGCTGCCTCTATTATTCCAGCTTCTCCACCATCTTATTAGTATTTACTTTAATCCATGTGGTATGGAATTGTTTTCTCTTTTTCTAATAAAGTACTTTTTTTTAATTACTTTTTACCTTTTATTGTAGTACAATACTTTACAGTACAGTACCTATAGAATAATTTATTTATGATGTTCCGACTTACACTGAAATTCGGGTTACACCGTTTCTTAAGAACGGATTAAGGTCGTAAGTCGAGGACTCCCTGTATTATAAATGGTACACAGTCGCGCATAATTTCGTCTGACTTTAATTATAGCATCACAATCGTTTAATTGTAACGAGAAGTAGCAGTCTGTACTACGCACAAAAAGTTGTCAGTCATTGCAAGTTAAAAAAAAGTAGTAAGTTATATCACACTTATCAGTGTTTTTCTCTACTACAAAAGAAACATTTGGATTACCAGCGCCAATTATAAAAAATTGACTTCATCTATATATATAAAACTCAAAGTTTGTCTGTCTGTATGTCCGCTATAGAAACAAAACTGGAGACATTTAGATACAAACAAACATATGAATGTTATATAACTTTTTCCAGCGAAGCCAAGTACGGTATTTTGATTTCGATCAGAATCGTCTATGGGGGGCTACGAGCCTATATTTATTCAACCTATATTAAAATATGGTTATTCAATGTAAAAATTTAATCAGTCTTTACATTTTACCCGATCAACGACGGGGAAATCTGCTAGTTATTTAAAAAAGAATTGACCTTGCGGTGAAAGATATACTTTTTATTGACCTGTCAAATAAAGAATACAAAATTTGCTCTTTAGTTGTATCCAGAGCTCTAGCAAAAAATCACGTCACTCACGGTTACTACCAAAAATTGGCTTTATCAAAAAAAACTTGCTTTAGTGATCATCATGAGAGTAACTTTCAATGTATACGAACTAAACATATGTGCATGCATGGAAAATATAGAATGGGTTGTGAGAGGCTATGAGGATTGAGCAACGCATTCTGTTGCATGATATGTCAAGTGGTATTGCATTGCTAGTTGGTGAGAAGAAAGGTTTGAATGAAGCTAGTCTGCTATGGTGTGCTAATGAAAGCAAAGTACGGGTATAAGCATTGCTGACAAAATTGTGGTTGTATTGTTGGAAATATGTATTTTCGTGGGCACCTAGTTGAACTGATTTTTTAATTTGTGATCTACGTTATTATTATCATTCATATTTTCAGTCAACATGAAGCAGCTGATGAATCAGTTCCTTTCCACCCCCAACCAGACCCGTGTTAAATCTCCTTTTCCTTCAGATGAGCATTACCTATTGTCAGAATGCGAACGCACTGGAGTTGTGGTTAGTGCAGGCAGTATTGTTTTTCTTTTTTACCGCTTTATAAGTTGCTGATGTGGTGTATGTCTACTACCGGTGATCTGTTTTTTGCATCAGCTTGAATTTGAAAAAATTCTTAATGCTTGATTGTTTTATCTTTTTTTATGGCCAATGACGATGACGTTTACCAAAAGTTTTGAATTCTGTATAGCATGCTGCCAAGCCCGAAGCACTTAGCAACAATTGCAGCGATGATGGTTATACTGCACCAATCAACAGCCGCCTCAACGTGGTGGTGCGGTCCCCGGCCCCGTTTGGGTTGGGTCGAAATGGCTGTTGGCCTTCCCGAGGGTCCCAGTTACCCCGGGCACTCCCCTACATTTTTTCGCTATGCTACCCCCTGAACGACCGCAGAAGGGCAACACACAGCATCTACAAAATCGGTCGCCTGTTTTCACTTTTTCCTCTTTGCTGCCCTACTCTTGCCCTTCTTCGTCTCCTCATTCTTCTTCTCCTGATGAGCGGTAACGTTCATCCTAACCCCGGCCCCATCTTTCCTTGCTCTGTGTGCGCTGGAAATGTGACCTGGCGGGGCAAGTCAGTGCTATGCTGCACCTGCTCCAAATGGGTCCATCTAAGGTGCTCACAACTTTCCCTGTCTAATTTCAGAGCTCTAGGCAGCTCTCACTCTTGGAGCTGCCTCCCCTGTCGTAACTTTGTGACTCCCCCCTCCTCGGACTCCTCCGACACGTATACCTCCACTGTACAATCTACCCCCCTCTACTGATGCTGCACTCTCGCATCACCCCTCGTCTCCAAACCTCCTATCCCCCATCTGCCCATTCTATATCTCCTTCCTCTGCTCCTTCACCACCGTCCCTTGCTCTTGGCCATTTTTCTATGTCTCCTGCTTCCTCTCCTCCCCCTGACTCTCTCAAGGTCCTTCAATGGAATGCTGGAGGTCTCCTAGCCAGGAGCACTGAACTACTTCATTTTCTATCATCCCATCCAGTTGATCTTATCTGCATCCAGGAATCCAATCTTAACTCTTCTTAATCTTTTCGGATTCCTGGATTCTCTGCTCTGCGCTCTGACTGCACCCACTCCCAGTCTGGCATTCTCTCTCGTGGTGCCACGCACGCCAGCGGCGGCGTCATCATTTAACGTCAGGCAGGGCCTATCCTTTTCCGAACTTTCTACCTCCTCTCTTTCTTCGCTTGATCCCTACTCTGATTATGTAGGGGTCAACATCTCTCTAACAACTCCTCCTCGGTGTCATTTCTTAATGTGTATGCCCCCCCTATTCGCTCCTCCCCAACGGATGGCAGAACCGATTCCTTTTCTCCCTCCATTCTTCCCTCCTCCTGAAATCTCTTCATTCTGGGGGACTTCAATTGCCATCACCCGCTTTGAGACTCAAGAGGTACTTCCGATCCCCGTGGGGAGGAAGTATTTGACTGGGTCATCTCCTCAGACCTCCTCCCCCCTCAATGACCCTGTTACACCCACCCTTCTCCATGGCTCCTCTGGCAGTCGCTCCTCTCCTGACATTTCCTTTGCTCCTTCTACTTTTGCCTTTTCTTGCTCCTGGGAGGTGCTTCAGGACCTGGGTTGTGATCATCTACCAATTCTTCTATCTATCCCTCTCTCTCCGGTCTTTCGCCCCAATGAGCGTCCCCCTTCCTTCAATTTTCAGAAAACTCGCTGGGATGACTTTGCCTCCTACTTTGACTCTCACTGTCCTTCAGCAGAGGAATACTCGTCTCTTTCTCTTTCCTCTGCAGCTGCTCTCTTTACTTCTTTGACTTTGAATGCGGCCAAATCTTCCATTCCTTTCGGCCGCATCAAACGCCCTCCTGATGCCTGGTGGTCTGCTGAGGTGGAAGAAGCGGTTAGTAAAAGACGCAAGGCTTTTGCTGCCGCTCACAGAAGTGATGAAGACCGACAAGCTTACATCTCCGCTTCTCGACGTGCCTCGTCAGTCATTGCCAAGGCCAAGGCTGAGGCATGGCAGACGACCTGCACTTCTCTTTCACCTAGGTCTAACCCTAAATCTGTACACTCTCTTCTTCGCTTTATCGCTGGCTCTCCTTCCTCGTCTTCCTCCTCTCTTAACTTCCCTAACTGTTCTTCTCCCAGGGAATCGGCTTCGGTTTATGCCGCTTACCTGAGATCGCACTTTTCCGTTTCTCAGCCAAAGGCCCTGCATAGCAGAGCCAGAGGCTACCTCACTGAGCTCCGCCGAGCCACGTGCCCTGTGGAGTCTCACTCGTCCTTTTGCTCTCCCTTCTCTCCCGCTGAATTTCTTGCGGCTGCCTCCAACCTCTCCTCATCCACTGCTACTGGTCCAGACAAAGTTGCCTATCCCATGCTAAAGCATCTTCCTCGCTCTGGCATGGATTTTCTTCTTCACATCTTCAATCTTTCTTGGTCTTCACATTCCTTTCCTTCCATCTGGAAGACATCTTCTATTGTTTCCATACACAAGATGGGAAAACCTCTCGACTCTCCTGTTTCTTCCGGCCTATCTCTCTCACCTCCTGCGTATCAAAGCTGTTTGAACGCATCATACTTTCCCGTCTACTCTTTTTTCTGGAATCTAATTCCATTCTCTCTCCCCGCCAGGCCGGTTTCCGCCCTGGATGGTCTACACTCGATCAAATTCTGTACCTTTCTCAGTCCATTTCGGATGGGTTTAATAAACTCAAGCCGGGCTCTCGGACGATCCTGTCTACTATCGATTTCTCTAAAGCTTTTGACTCTGTCTGGCATCCGGCCCTTTTCCACAAACTCATTTCGGCTGGCCTCCCTCCTTGCTTTGCTCGTTGGACTCAATCTTTTCTTTCTGATAGGCGCGCTTGTGTGGTTTATCAAAATCACAACAGTCGTTCCTTTCGAGTCCGTCGAGGTGTTCCGCAAGGATCCGATCTTGGCTCTGTACTTTTCTCTCTCTTCATTAATGATCTTCCGGCCTCTCTGTCTTCTTCTGTCAGCTGCTTTTTTTACGCTGACGATCTGGCCATTTGTTCCTCCTCATCCTCGGTCCCCACTGCGGTGGAGGCCACACAAGGAGCTCTGTTTCGATTGGAGCGCTGGTCTGAGTACTGGTGTCTTCCTCTCAATCCGAGCAAATGTGAGGCGTCCTTCTTGTCAGTGGATCCCCACCAAGCTAACTTCCAGCCCCACCTCCTCCTACTCGGCTCCCGCCTCCGTTTTAATCCCACTCCAACTTTTCTTGGGGTCACCTTCGACCGCACTCTTTCCGTTTCTAAGCATGTATCTTCGCTGAAGGCCAAGTTCTTCCCACGTTCCAAGGCCTTACGCTGTATCTCTGCTTCCTCATGGGGCCCCTCTAAGGAGTCCCTCTCTGTTCTGTATAAATCTTTTCTTCGGCCCCTTCTCACTTACGCTTCACCCGGATGGTTTCCTTTCCTAAGCGTTACCAATATCACCAAGTTTGAACGCTCCCACCGAGCGGCCAGTCGCGCCATCACCGGCTGCCTCTCGTCCTCCCCTATCCCTCGTCTCACCGAGGCTTCTCTACCTCCTCTACGAGTCACTCTGACTCACTTTACTCTTTTATCTTATGAGCGGGCTCTTCGTCTCCCAACTTCCTTTCCTATTTCAGGTTTGGCCAGACTTGGAGTGAAACCAAGACTCTGCAGATCGTCCAGGACAGCTTTTGCGTCCACTCACCCGCTCATGCTTCCTTCTACTTGCTCAAGGGAGGCTCTTCTTGCTTGCCCTCCTTGGAATCTGCCTTCCTTCACGGTGGAGTCCACCCTTTCCACTCCATGCTCTCGCTCTGATCCCCCTCACTCTCGCCAAGGGGCGGCTCTCGCCTATTTTGACTCTCTGCCCCTCATGATCTGGTACTCTGGACAGACGGCTCTGTTCCTTTTTCTTTCGGCAAGGGCGGCTCCGGCGTTCTTGCCAACTGCTCTCTCTGTGGCACTGAGGCCACTCTATCCTTTTCGGCAGGCCCAGTATGTTCAAGTTTTTCCGCTGAAGCCTGCGCCATTGTGCACGCTCTTTGCTGGTCTCGGCAGCACCAACAAGTCTGCCATTTTTCTTCTCTTCTCCTATTATCTGACTCTCGTTCTGTCCTCGCCACCCTGTCCTCTCCTCCACCTTTCCTGTTATCTCAAACTCTGTGGCAGATCTGGCAGGAACTGTCTTCTCTCTCCTCCTGTTCTATCAGGCTACAATGGGTCCCCAGACACTCGTTTCTCCCGGGGAACGACGCGGCTGACGAGCTTACCAGACGGGGAGCGCTGCTTGCGCCCTCCGCAATCCCTTGTAGTCTCTTTCCTCTTATCTCTCGCATCCACTCTCGTCTTTTCTCGGACTGGAGGCGTACTGTCTCTTCCAAATATTTTGACACACAGGTTCCCTCGATTTCCACTGAGAAACTTGTGCTCCCTGTTGTTGTTGTTGTTGTTGTTGTTGATTACCCGACCCCTTCCGAGGGATGGGGGCATGGCGGAAGACCATGGAGCCCCAGAAGCCGGGCAACTACCCAGGGTCTGGACCAGAGGTCGTACAGAGACAGAGAGTCGCCAAAGAGTGAGCGGCGCAAAGAGTCCGTAGCTGGACAGTGCAGAATGAGATGAGAGATGTCCTGGGACGAGTGTCCACAGGCGCTGCAAGAAGGATTCTCGATTCTGCCAATCCTGGAGAGATAGGAACCTAAAAGAAGGCTGTGTCCATTGCAGCGAAGACGAGAGAGGACACAGCGAGCATGACGAGGGAGCACAAGTTTCTCAGTGGAAATCGAGGGAACCTGTGTGTCAAAATATTTGGAAGAGACAGTCCGAGAAAAGAAGAGAGTGGATACGAGAGATAAGAGGAAAGAGACTACAAGGGATTGCGGAGGGCACAAGCAGC
Source organism: Trididemnum clinides (assembly GCA_963675345.1). Classification (NCBI taxonomy): domain Eukaryota; kingdom Metazoa; phylum Chordata; class Ascidiacea; order Aplousobranchia; family Didemnidae; genus Trididemnum; species Trididemnum clinides. The sequence continues at coordinate 26,876,756 of OY776297.1, forward strand.
GCTCCCCGTTTGGCAAGCTCGTCAGTCGCGTCGTTCCCCGGGAGAAACGAGTGCCTGGGGACCCATTGTAGCCTGATAGAACAGGAGGAGAGAGAAGACAGTTCCTGCCAGATCTGCCACAGAGTTTGAGATAACAGGAAAGGTGGAGGAGAGGACAGGGTGGCGAGGACAGAACGAGAGTCAGATAATAGGAGAAGAGAAGAAAAATGGCAGACTTGTTGGTGCTGCCGAGACCAGCAAAGAGCGTGCACAATGGCGCAGGCTTCAGCGGAAAAACTTGAACATACTGGGCCTGCCGAAAAGGATAGAGTGGCCTCAGTGCCACAGAGAGAGCAGTTGGCAAGAACGCCGGAGCCGCCCTTGCCGAAAGAAAAAGGAACAGAGCCGTCTGTCCAGAGTACCAGATCATGAGGGGCAGAGAGTCAAAATAGGCGAGAGCCGCCCCTTGGCGAGAGTGAGGGGGATCAGAGCGAGAGCATGGAGTGGAAAGGGTGGACTCCACCGTGAAGGAAGGCAGATTCCAAGGAGGGAGGGCAAGCAAGAAGAGCCTCCCTAGAACAAGTAGAAGGAAGCATGAGCGGGTGAGTGGACGCAAAAGCTGTCCAGGACGATCTGCAGAGTCTTGATTTCACTCCAAGTCTGGCCAAACCTGAGATGGGAAAGGAGGTTGGGAGACGAAGAGCCTGTTCATAAGATAAAAGAGTAAAGTGAGTCAGAGTGACTCGTAGGGGAGGACGAGAGGCAGCCGGTGATGGCGCGACTGGCCGCTCGGTGGAGGCGTTCCAATTTGGTGATATTGGTAACGCTTAGAAAAGGAAACCATCCGTGTGAGGCATAAGAGAAAAGGGGCCGAAAAAAAGCTTCATACTGAAGAGAGAGGGACTGCTTACCAGTACTCCGACCAGCGCTCCAATCGAAACAGAGCTCCTTGTGTGGCCTCCACCGCAGTGGGGACCGAGGGGTAGGAGGAACAAATGGCCAGATCGTCAGCGTAAAGAGAGCAGCTGACGGAAGAAGGCAGAGAGGCCGGAAGATCATTAATGAAGAGAGAGAGAAAAGTACAGGGCCAAGATCGGATCCTTGCGGAACACCTCGACGGACTCGAAAGGAACGACTGTTGTGATTTTGATAAACCACACAAGCGCGCCTATCAGAAAGAAAAGATTGAGTCCAATGAGCAAAGCAAGGAGGGAGGCCAGCCGAAATGAGTTTGTGGAAAAGGGCCGGATGCCAGACAGAGTCAAAAGCTTTAGAGAAATCAATAGTAGACAGGATCGTCCGAGAGCTCGGCCTGGGTTTGTTAAACCCATCCGAAATGGACTGAGAAAGGTACAGAATTTGATCGAGTGTAGACCATCCAGGGCGGAAACCGGCCTGGCGGGGAGAGAGAATAGAATTAGATTCCAGAAAAAAGAGTAGACGGGAAAGTATGATGCGTTCAAACAGCTTTGATACGCAGGAGGTGAGAGAGATAGGCCGGAAGAAACAGGAGAGTCGAGAGGTTTTCCCATCTTATTTATGGGAATAATAGAAGATGTCTTCCAGATGGAAGGAAAGGAATGTGAAGACCAAGAAAGATTGAAGATGTGAAGAAGAAAATCCATGCCAGAGCGAGGAAGATGCTTTAGCATGGGATAGGCAACTTTGTCTGGGCCAGTGGCAGTGGATGAGGAGAGGTTGGAGGCAGCCGCAAGAAATTCAGCGGGAGAGAAGGGAGAGCAAAAGGACGAGTGAGACTCCACAGGGCACGTGGCTCGGCGGAGCTCAGTGAGGTAGCCTCTGGCTCTGCTATGCAGGGCCTTTGGCTGAGAAACGGAAAAGTGCGATCTCAGGTAAGCGGCATAAACCGAAGCCGATTCCCTGGGAGAAGAACAGTTAGGGAAGTTAAGAGAGGAGGAAGACGAGGAAGGAGAGCCAGCGATAAAGCGAAGAAGAGAGTGCACAGATTTAGGATTAGATTTAGGTGAAAGAGAAGTGCAGGTCGTCTGCCATGCCTCAGCCTTGGCCTTGGCAATGACTGACGAGGCACGTCGAGAAGCGGAGATGTAAGCTTGTCGGTCTTCATCACTTCTGTGAGCGGCAGCAAAAGCCTTGCGTCTTTTACTAACCGCTTCTTCCACCTCAGCAGACCACCAGGCATCAGGAGGGCGTTTGATGCGGCCGAAAGGAATGGAAGATTTGGCCGCATTCAAAGTCAAAGAAGTAAAGAGAGCAGCTGCAGAGGAAAGAGAAAGAGACGAGTATTCCTCTGCTGAAGGACAGTGAGAGTCAAAGTAGGAGGCAAAGTCATCCCAGCGAGTTTTCTGAAAATTGAAGGAAGGGGGACGCTCATTGGGGCGAAAGACCGGAGAGAGAGGGATAGATAGAAGAATTGGTAGATGATCACAACCCAGGTCCTGAAGCACCTCCCAGGAGCAAGAAAAGGCAAAAGTAGAAGGAGCAAAGGAAATGTCAGGAGAGGAGCGACTGCCAGAGGAGCCATGGAGAAGGGTGGATGTATCAGGGTCATTGAGGGGGGAGGAGGTCTGAGGAGATGACCCAGTCAAATACTTCCTCCCCACGGGGATCGGAAGTACCTCTTGAGTCTCAAAGCGGGTGATGGCAATTGAAGTCCCCCAGAATGAAGAGATTTCAGGAGGAGGGAAGAATGGAGGGAGAAAAGGAATCGGTTCTGCCATCCGTTGGGGAGGAGCGAATAGGGGGGGGCATACACATTAAGAAATGACACCGAGGAGGAGTTGTTAGAGAGATGTTGACCCCTACATAATCAGAGTAGGGATCAAGCGAAGAAAGAGAGGAGGTAGAAAGTTCGGAAAAGGATAGGCCCTGCCTGACGTTAAATGATGACGCCGCCACTGGCATGCGAGGCATCAGAAGAGAGAATGCCAGACTGGGAGTGAGTGCGATCAGAACGCAGAACAGAGAATCCAGGAATCCGAAAAGATTAAGAAGAGTTAAGATTGGATTCCTGAATGCAGATAAGGTCGACAGGATGGGATGATAGAAAATGAAGTAGTTCAGTGCTCCTGGCTAGGAGACCTCCAGCATTCCATTGAAGAACCCTGATAGAGTCAGGGGGAGGAGAGGAAGCAGGAGGTGCAGAAGTGTAGTCAGGAGCAAGGGACGGTGGTGGGAGGGCAGGGGAAGGAGATATAGAATGGGCAGATGGGGGATAAGAAGTTTGGAGACGGGGGGGCAAGAGTGCAGCAGAGGGGGGCCGGATTCCACAGTGGAGGTATACGTGCCGGAGGAGTCCGAGGAGGGGGGAGTCACAGTGTTACGGCAGGGGGGGCAGCTCCAAGGGTGAGAGCTGCCTAGAGCTCTGAAATTAGATAGGAAAGTTGTGAGCACCTTAGATGGACCCATTTGGAGCAGGTGCAGCATAGCACTGACTTGCCCCGCCAGGTCACATTTCCAGCGCACACAGAGCAAGGAAAGATGGGGCCGGGGTTAGGATGAACGTTACCGCTCATCAGGAGAAGAAGAATGAGGAGACGAAGAAGGGCAAGAGTAAGGAGGAGAGAAGAAAAAGTGAGAACAGGCGACCGATTTTGTAGATGCTGTGTGTTGCCCTTCTGCGGTCGTTCAGGGGGCAGCATAGCGAAAAAATGTAGGGGAGTGCCCGGGGTAACTGGGACCCTCGGGAAGGCCAACAGCCATTTCGACCCAACCCAAACGGGGCCGGGGACCGCACCACCACGTTGAGGCGGCTGTTGATTGGTGCAGGACGTTGAGGCGGCTGTTGATTGTGTGTTCCTTCGTCATGCTCGCTGTGTCCTCTCTCGTCTTCGCTGCAATGGACACACCCTTCTTTTAGGTTCTTATCTCTCTAGGATTGGCAGAATCGAGAATCCACCACGTTGAGGCGGTTGTTGATTGTGTGCTCCCTCGTCATGCTCGCTGTGTCCTCTCTCGTCTTCGCTGCAATGGACACAGCCTTCTTTTAGGTTCTTATCTCTCTAGGATTGACAGAATCGAGAATCCACCACGTTGAGGCGGCTGTTGATTGTGTGCTCCCTCGTCATGCTCGCTGTGTCCTCTCTCGTCTTCGCTGCAATGGACACAGCCTTCTTTTAGGTTCTTATCTCTCTAGGATTGGCAGAATCGAGAATCCTTCTTGCAGCGCCTGTGGACACTCGTCCCAGGACATCTCTCATCTCATTCTGCACTGTCCAGCTACGGACTCTTTGCGCCGCTCACTCTTTGGCGACTCTCTGTCTCTGTACGACCTCTGGTCCAGACCCTGGGTAGTTGCCCGGCTTCTGGGGCTCCATGGTCTTCCGCCATGCCCCCATCCCTCGGAAGGGGTCAGGTAACCAACAACAACAACAACATGATGGTTATAATGTTTGGAAATGCAATTGCGGAAAGAAGATTTTGCGATTTGTTAATAAATGGAAACGTGAAGTCTGAAGTAAATTAGTAGCTTTATTTCCTCTATATAACCATCTTTGCCTCTTGCAACGAAACTGCGGATGCGTTGATCCCGCTGTCATGTGTTTCCGAGTTCAGTACGTATGTAGCCTCAATTCTTTTCCACGCACCGTAGACTATACGGAAGAAATAACTCGTTGCTAAATTAAAGAACCAATGACCCCCTGCGACGAAACTCCTTTTAAATAAGTGCTAGTGAGAGTTTTGAGTCTCAAGTTATTCAGCAGAAAATTTGTTTTCTTTAATTAAACACAACTTATTGCTGTACGTAGGTTCGAGATGACGAACCAAGCTCAATCATTGCTTACACCCTCAAATCAAGGGAATATAATGAATATATGGAATCTACGCGTGGAGGTGATAAGCTTTTAGTGGAACAGAGCGAGAGCAGTGTGTCAAGTCCTCCTCCTCCTACGGATGATTCCTTCACTGACATTTCGAATGATTTTGATCTGCCTCAAGTTGATTTTAAAGGAATGACGAAAATCCAGCAACCAGGTGCGAATATTTATTTCTGTCGGAGTTTTTGACTTTAATAAAGAGCATTTCCAGACGATTAAAACTCTGCTAAATGAAATCAGTTGTTATCCGTGGTTTATTGTAGCCTATGAAGTCTGTGGTATTTATGAAGAGCACGTGGTTTATGGTAGACATGCTCCATATCGATCTATGGTTGTGCTCTGCTATAAATAACTGACCTGAACAACATTGCATTACTACCAGACAATATGAAAACCAAGAGTGTGAATCACAAGCACCTAATGTTCATCGACTCCAAAATTCTTCTGTCCATCAACAAATGCTCTTATGTATTATACCGGCAATATTTTGTTACTTCAATTACTAATCACTATCTTAGACGCTCACTAACGATAAAGCGCATCGCTTTGTACTGATCAGAATATTTCAGATTCATTCAACAGTGTCAAGGCGCTTAAGATAGAACAAGGACAGGTGGTTGTTTTAGACCTGCCTTGAATTGTATTAAGTTTCAATATTTCGGGTTGTATTCACGAAATTGTGCTGTGGGAGCGGTCGATCAAGCTCCAACTGCGCTCAGTAAAATCGATTTGTAGCAAAATCGTGCTTTCGTAATTACCAAACTTGTACTTAAGTGAGCGAAGTTGAGCGTGGTTCATCAATTTTGATTCGCTGTGTTTGCACTGGCTGAAGGTTTTGATCACTCAAGCGTAAATATTACACAAACCAACAAAAAAATTTTTTGTCAAAAGGCAAAGGATGTTGAAAAGTTTGGGTTAAATCGGGGGCGCTGAGTCTGAAAATGCTCTTAGTTATGCCGAATTGGCTCTAGTTTTGAAGATATTTTTAATTTTATTGTTTAAAATTTTGCTTGAGCATGGTGCATTCTCAAGCATGCGAAGCTTCTTAAACTTTGAATGGAAAATTAGTAATACCACATTAAAGTATTCAAAAATCTTGTTGGTGGTACAGAATTTTAATACATAGGGCTTTGAAAAAAGCTGTTTGAGCCATAAGCTTTTCGTGACGCTCTCATCAGTGGCGGTATCGCGTCAAAAGGGAAGATCTAGAGTGAATAAGTGTGTTATATGTGAACAATTTGGACTCTACGCAATCAAGACAAGCCAATGATAGCGCTAGTATTGCAAAGCGCGCCAAAAAAAAAGATTTCGCAATTGCGAAGGTTAGAGAAGGCGCAGCAGGAGGCCAAATGCCACGATTATCGAAAGAGTTTGAGAGTGTAAATAAACTCTTTCTGTCTGCATAACACCGGGCGTCGGGTCTTGATATAAGTAGCATCTAAAAGATTGAGATGGAAAGATCGATGCACATTAAACTAGGACAACAAACGGTTTTCAATCCTCGCCGCAGCGCGCAGCTTTGGCAAATGCATTAGCAGGTTTGATCAGAACTGGTGTTGTTTTGCGATAGGTGAAGTGACGTATAATAAAGTGTCTGGCTGGCAGTGATTAATGCCCGACTGGTTATGATCGGCGCTAAAGTCAGGTTGGCGCCAAGTTGATCTTAGCCCCAATTCAAAACCACGGACACAACAGGCTAGGTATTTTGAGCTAAGCGTGGTTTGAGCGGGGTAAGAAAAAACGATTCTTGGTATGAATTGCATGTTATTGAGTTTTCTTGGTGTTTTGTAGAAGTTATCGCTAAACAGAGATAATAATCGCACGTGCCTTCATGTAGAACATATCGTGAGGTTTGAACGTGTGGCTACTTGATCGTGATCGTAACAAAACGTTGCTCAAACCTACCGTTTGTGTTGTATAACGCCACATTTAACCTGTAAATAGATAAACAACGCAACAGATTGTTGACATGTTTTAATATTTTTCAGTTCTCAATCCTCGCGTTGCAAGTTTAAGTGCTCCAAAGCAGACCAGTTCAGCCGGTTCTTCTCCCCTCTCGACACCCCCTCGCTCCCCCTCTCATAACTCCCCCCACGTTGAAGTTCAGTTCAAGGATTCAAACACGCAGTTTTACTGCAAAGTCTATTTTGCATCACGTTTCAAATCTTTCCGTCAACTGGTGAGTCCTCTGCTCGTGATGATCGGTTAACGTGTTAGGCCCCCCTACTGGCCTCCTTCACTGATCAGCGCCTGTTAGGCGATTTTGATGGACACGAGGCATTGGCTTGCGGTCAATGATTTGTGGGTTCGAAGGCAGCGTGATTTTGTTTTGTTGCGTCTTCATAATTTTGCATTTTACGACAAGTTTCCGTTTTGGGCTGCAGAGTTTGTAAAAACGCCGTACGTTAGCAGGACATAAAATTCGGGGCCGGCCGAAATAAAAGTTGTTCTACAAACATCCGGAAAGGTTGCTCGGTGACCAAATGATATGTGGACAGGCACACCTTGAGCATCCGCTAAATGGTTTTAAGCTGCAAAGCCGGTAGATTGATTGTCTTGGCAAGTAAAAAAAATAGGTCAGTATATGGTGTGCAGTTTGTTTTGTCCGCCTCACAGTTGCCTCTGGTTATTAGTAGTTCTCGTTTTAGCGCGAAGAATCAAAAATGTGTAATGCCATTGCGCAGACGGATCAACCACGCTAACAATAAATTACAAACGAATAATAACATCACAGATATTGCCTGGTGGAGAGGATGCGTACGCGGGATCACTGAGCAGGTGCATGCGGTGGGTTGCCAGAGGAGGAAAGTCTGGTTCTGCCTTTCATAAGACAATTGACGATCGACTTATTGTGAAACAAATGTCTCGATTCGAGATGGAATCTTTCTTGGAAGTCGCCTACGATTATATGAACTACGTCACTGATGCTGTGGAAAATAATGTGAGAATATGTAGTAGCTACTTTGAACCTGTTTCAACCATTATGCAATTCATGCCTGACATGATAGTGGTGGGTGGAGGAATGGTGCGAAGTAATGCATTCAGAGTCGACACTTCTAAGCACGAGCATGGTGTTAGGATGCTTGTTTTGTCTCGTATGAGTTATGTATTTTTTTACTCAGACGTATGAGCTCATGGTTGCTTGCTGGTTATGAGGTAAACTGCGGGCCATCGCGATCGCTCGACTGCTCTTCCCTGCCACGTATCTGCCACATAAAGATGTAAGCATCCTGTTAAGTGCCTCACCCAAGAACACAGCAAGCGATCTTACTCGAATTTTCTTCACGCTATTCCTTTTGTGCTGTGGGCTTAACAGGAAGTTGTCGATACCGATTTTGAAAGTGTTCGGTATGACTCGACAAGGGAATTGAACCCATGTCTATCGAATGTGAAGTGGATGCTCTAACCACTAGAGCGCGCCCGTTACACGGTTCGTGATCATTAGGTTCGAGAAATATTGTGTCCATTGTAAACATAAATGTGAATTGCCACCTGCAGAGCGGTTTGTCATCAACGAGAAGCCAATAAATGTGTCTTAAGATATGCTTAGTGAGCGGCTCTACTATAGCATCTCAATGGAGCTATCACACTAGTTTTTCAAGATAGAAACATGGAGAGGGACAATGGAGCTCCAGAAACTAGGACACTGCCACAACGTGGATAAGGTGTTGTAAATAAAAAGAGTTTATAGCAGGACGGAATGCGGTGGTGACCTGAATTGTCGTTGTGTGCTCAATAAGCCGTGATTTGCTGTATGATTTTTCGCTCGCCTCTGGCACATTGTGACTGATGTCTCTGTTATTCAGCGTCCTACAGCGTTATCTAAGATTCTTGGAGTGTATCGTGTGTCGTATCGCAATACCACTGCCGGTCGTAGTTTCAAGCAGGATGTGTTGGTCATGGAGAATCTGTTCTATAAAAGAACCATACAGCAGGTGTGGTGTGCATTTAACACGTATGCCACAACAGGGGCGTGCAATCTTTTTTACAGGCGGGCTAATTTCTGACTTGAATATTTAGCGGGCCTGTCAAAATTTGTGTTCCTTCAAAATGGTGGTGAAAACCTTTTTTGTAGGAGATCAGCACTTTCAAACCGATCTCCACAACAAAATTGGTCTATTCACGTAAAATTAGGAAAACTTTGTAGTAATGTTGCTTTAAAAGTATTGATCTCCAAAGAAAAATCCTCACCACAATTGCAATCCTTTCCGCGGACTGCAGGTTGCGCGCCCTTCATTTGTAAGATTACTTCTGTCTGACCAAAATTATAGAAATGCGAATGTGTTGGGCAAGGAACTTGTATCAGCGTTCCGTCCCTTTTGTCCAACGATATAATACAATGTTTCTCAAACGTTTTTGGCTGTTGGCACAGTACAAAGCTAAACAAATTTCGCGGCACAACAGCCACATGAATCTATTTATATTGATCGCGAGTAGCATTACTGGTAACAGCGAGATAGGTGATGGCCTTTTTTTTGAAGATCACTACTTTTTCGGGCAACATAACACGATCTTCGACGTTATCGACAATTGCTTCAATTTTGGCTGAAAACTTGCATAACTATTAAGTATTAAAAAAAACGCGGCACATCTGAAAATCTACGGCACACAGTTCGGGAAACACTGATATAATATATACATGTTTAAAATGGAAATGCTAAGCTTTTAGATAGGGTGATAAGAGTATTCCAAAATTTAACTCTTTGCGTGTGCGTGTTCAATGCAAGTTATTGATTAATGTTGTTTTGAGTTTAGGTATTTGACTTAAAAGGATCTGTTCGCAACAGACATGTGAAAACAGTTGAACCCGCTTCAAGTTCAGCGACAAATTTTAAGAATCCTCTCGCTGATGCAGCGCTTTCAAGCAAGTCTGATCTGGTATTGCTTGATGAAAACTTGCTTAGTATAATGAGAGATCGACCTCTCTATGTTTATGAACATACCAAAGTAAGTTTATGCCATTCATTCAACAAGTGTATTTTAAGTGAAAAAATACCAGTAAAAGAAGATGGACTTTAGATGCCATGGAGGTTTTTATACCATATTTTATAAATTAACCATAAAACGGATTTCAACCACAAACTCAGCTACCAAGCACGGGAAATTGCTATGGAGTGATTTTCAAGGACTAGGCAGTGCAGTGGGCAATATGGCCATCGAACACACGATATTGTTCAGTCCTATTATGCCTAATACGGTTCTTGGGCTGTACCTTATTTCTATTATTAGGGCAGCTAGAATATTTGTAGTATGTAGAAAGTTCATGCCACAATCAGGTGCTGTGGTTTTTGAAAGCATAACTGAAATCGCCGTGTGGTGGTCAATTGTAGATCAAATTTTAATAAAAGTTGATTCCTTTATAAAGCCGATCAGCTGTTTTAGGAACTTGCCCTCTATTTCTTTGACGGTTTTATTCAGTCATTTATCATTATAAAAATTAAGAACAACGATAATTGTAGCGCGAATTTTCAACGCAGTCTTAAACTAGTGATAGAAAAAGGCTATCGGACGTGCATCTTTTAAACCTGATTTTCTTCAAAGAAGGTTCTCAAAAGCAGTTGTTTTTTGCGTCTCTATGCATCAAACAGTCTGTGATTACATCTGCTAACTCATGGTAAATTGCTTGCACTTCATCCATCTTTTTCTTGGACATAACGTGAGACAATCTCAGTGGTTGTCAACCTTTTTCGTGCCATGGCCCATTTTGGGGAACCACAAATCCTTGTGGCCCAGTTCCTTGCCGTGGTCTACTTTGATTACGTCTGAGATGTGATGATGACAAAGATGCTGGGATTATTGTCAGAACGCATGGCAGCGGAGGTGATCTCAAAAAGAAAAAGGTCATTGCCTCCCCAATGCCGAGGATGGTCAGTCCGCGGTCAGAATCGGAGTTGATTTACAAAGGAAAATAAGGCCATTACCCCTCCAATTCTTGGGTGCTGGTCCGTATGGCGGTTCATATGCACCGCTATTACTCAACCTCATTCCACTTGCAAACCCATTATTAAAGTACGCAAACGTCTGTGGCCCATCGGTTGAGAACCAGTGGACTATCACGTCCAATTGTTCTATGTGTAGCATTGGGAAAGATGTGTTAGTTTACTGAATTAATGTATTCGATGCGTTGCAGATTGTCATAAAACGTGCTTTGTCCAATGATGCGAAGTTTTTATCAAATCATTTTATTATCGATTATTCGTTATTGGTTGGAATCGATATGGACAAACAAGAAATTGTAGTTGGTATAATCGGTAAGCGACATCGATGTGTAATTCTCGTGCTTGAACGTCAAGCAGCTGATAACGTGACCAAATGAGCTCCCTCGATGCAATATTCAGCCACTTTTTTCGTGTCTATATACCAGCGTGGTCCAACTTAATTTTATCGCGGGCCAAAAAAAGCTCTTAATTTATTTCGCGGGCCTATTCCAGAAAATTAACAAAACTATTAGTTATAACGAAAACTTAATTTTAACATTAAGGTGTTCTTTGGTTAAAAAGGATAGTTTTATTGCAGAAGGTAAGCATAGAAGCACACAAAATAAATTTCAATGTTCATAGTTTATTGCCGATTAATGGGACGTTTGTGGTCGAGATGCATCTCTCACAATTGCGTTTGTATCCACCGAAATGTTAGTTGTGGCCATGCGAAGACAATCTTGTAAACCCAAAGTACTGTTCCCCAGTTGGTTTCGATTTTTCGTTTTGATATTGTTCATTGCTGAAAATGCACATTCGCAAATGTATGTACTTCCAAACATAGAAAACAACTTTAAAGCAGCATTCTTTAAAATCGGAAACCTTTCCTGTGAAACAAACTTCCAAAAGTTTTCTAGTTTTCCTGACTTTTTGGCAACAAAAACTGATCACTTTGAAGCTCACATAATTTGAGTTGAAATTCAGATGGCTGCATAGCAGCACTCACTTGCATGGGGATGTTGTATAGTGCAAGAGAACTTTTAAGTTTCTCGAAATCCTGAAATTGATTTTGAAATTCCATCTTGACAACACTTTGCATTGCATTCATCATTTTCAGTACTTTTCCGCAAAGCGCTTCCTGGTAAATTACGCAATGTAAAGTAACGCAGTTAATTCCATTTTTTTTAGCAATCCAACTAGACCGGTTTTGCTTCCCCTCATGGCCTTTGCGCCATCTGTAACTATGCAAGAACATTTTTTGAATCCTCCGAACTCGGAAACAGCAGTGTTTATCGCTTCATATATATCAGAGCCTTTTGTTCCACCTTTTAATTGATGAAGTGTTAACAATTCTTCCTGCACTTCAAAACTTTCATCCACCAGTCGAGCAAATATCATCAGTTGACTAACATCAGTCACATCAACGCTCTCATCCAAAGCCACTGAGAAATAGGTACAATTTTTTATCGCAGATTTCAGTTTAGAAGTTACATGTTGACTTAAATCCGCTACTCTTCTTGCCATTGTCTGATGGGATAAAGACACTGTTTTAAATTTTTCTGCTATTTTTTTCTTCACCAAACGCCTCCGCCATTTTAATTGCACATGCTTTTACTAATTTACCCTCTCGAAATGGCTTCATTTTTTTGGCAAGAAGGAGTGCAACTTCATATGATGCTGCTAAGCTAGTCTTTTGACAGCTTACAAAATTTAGCATCCTACTGACTTGCTTCTCTTGTTTGTCTTTGAGACTCTGCAAAATATTCTTTCCTTTTCTTCATATTTTTTAAAGTTATGTTTGTGGAGAGTGTCATAATGTCGCTTTAGATTGTATTCCTTTGTAGCTGAAACTGTCTTTTGGCATATTAAACACAGTGGTTTTCCACTGTTTTCAATAAATAGATAAGTTTCCTCCCACTTCTTAAAAAATGTCCTTCTGTTTTTCTTTTTTTGCAACTACTCATCTCTTAGTTTTATAAAGCTGCGTATTGATTAAAGTGGAATATTTAGTCTGAACTTCCAAAACTAGCCTCTTACTCCATTGCTCAATGGCTGCTAAACAAGCCCATAAAAATAGAAGTAAATAGCTGTTTGTTATACAATAAAAAAGACCATTATACGATAATTTGTGTCATTGTTTTTCGATAATAGATATTATGAAAAAATAAGCAGCAGCTATCAAAGTGAAAAACAATCGGCTGCTATTCGTTGTATAAATATAAAACATTACCACAGAAGTTATGAAATAGCTTTGAAGTTAAATTATTAAATGAAGCCTTAAAAATATCTTATAGGTCTAAACGTTCTAATTGCCGTAACTGTTCCTGGCGCTTCGAGGGCCAAAAAAATTACTTCGCGGGCCTGCAGTAGGACCACGCTGTCTATATACCTTTCAAATTTGGTTCTGGAATGGGGAATTTTGACCACGGAAAGCTGAAGTCACTGTAAAAGTAGAGCTCATTTGAACAGATCATTTAGAGTGGATAAGAAAAGTTGTGTAAAATTATAAAATTAGACTAGTTTATTTTGAAGAAATATGTCTTATTTTTTGAAGCTAGAAAAATATCTCGTGTAACAAAAGCATTTCGGCATCCACCCAAAGCGATTATTACGTCGGGGTGATGAGGCTACCAACCAGTTTGGCAACTACTTTTCGTGAGTGGCTTAAAGTAACATCCCACTGTTTCGTAGCCTAATCTTGATTAGTTTTGCTGTGTGAACCAGTCCTGGATATCTAATTCATGTCGAACCTTCTGCACCCCAATAGGACTGTGAAGAGTAACAGCAATTTTGTTTCACTTCTGTCCGCTATCATCAAAACGTAATATGCTGTTGCCTTGTTTTTAGAAACCTTCCAAGGTTTCGTTTTTACTACAGTGAAACTCTGGTAAGCGATTTCCTTGCATTAGAACTACCTTTGCACCGCCCGAATATTTTTATATCTGTAGAAATGCGCTTTTGGTATTAACACCATCCCTTGGCCGCTGTCACCAGATCTTTGAAGTTCTTTTGTTACTTCAATCAGAAACTAATATCTCAACCATGTTTAGCTTCGTAACTCTGATTTGATCATTTATGGATCATCTGCAATCTTTGGAACCATAAAGTTGAGAGTTTCAATTTCTTTTCTAGATTACTTACGAACTTTTACGTGGGATAAAAAATTAGAGATGGTCGTGAAGTCGTATGGCATGATCGGGAGGCACGGTGTGCGACACCAACCGACCGTCGTGTCGCCAGAAATGTACCGGAATCGGTTCTGTGAGGCCATGGACCGTTATTTTCAGGTGGTACCGGACCAATGGTACGGCCTGCATGCTTACCAAGTTTCTAATGACGATGACAAAGCGTGTCAGGAACCCTAGTGTGTGGGTTCTAATTCGGAGGGAAATAAAAAAGGAAAGACAGTTTGATGAACCGTAAATGTACTTCCTTTTCCTCCTTTCAACGACGTTTTTGTTTTAATTTCAAAGTCAAGATATATCTTGACTCTAAGCTATGAATGGAACCAGTGCGACTGTACATAAATCTCCGCGGTATCCACTGGAGGGTTAGAAGTATTGTGAAGCATAAATGTTTTTGAAACATTAAAAAAAGGCTTACCTACACTTTGTTCCTTCGTGAACCGTAACGGAAAATTAGCTTCAACTTTTTGCTGTATGTTTAAAAACAGCTGGTTTATATATTTCCCATCTTACCCGGTGCTGTCATTTAGATATATTCCATTCAGTAAGAAAGTTTAAGCACGTGTGGTAACAATTTTTGATTTTGACCAGCAATCCCACGGTGCTTATGTGCCCAGATTTAGTTTGTACTTGAAACCATTCATGCTGTGTGTTAATTCTTGTGCAATATTAGTGTTTACTTTTAATTGTGAAGAATAATCAGTGTTTTGTAATTTTATGAGATGCAACACAGAAGCACCGTAATTTGGTATGAAATAAATTGGTATGTGATCTTACACTTATTACACTTACCAGAGCTTAACTTTAGTAGTTTTCTTTCAAACCACAAATAAAAAAAAAGTTCACCCAAATTAACATTTGACGAAGCAGTGAAGTGATAGCAGTGATGAAACGTTGTAAACATTGATGTCAGATGAAACGAAGTGTGGTGTTTCTGAGCGCTTCGTGGAAAGTAAAAATGTGTTTAATTTAATCATGAACAAGTTTTGTGCAACTGCGTGTGGCATAATTGTCGGACAGGTAGATAAATGGTAACCTTAGCAAAGAGATAGAAATTCGGTTTTGGTGTTAGGATTCACCGCATTGGCTCCTTCGTTTTGCCGGTGGCATCTTCCTTTTTACTCTAAAATGTTTTTCCACATGCCTTTTCAACGTCGCCTTCGCTCTCTTCTTTCAATTACTTTAAAAGAAATGGTTCATCGTAAAAACTCATTTCACGAAAAAGTTTGTCAAAAATTGGCCCCCACTGCGGGGCAGCTCTTAAAATGGGCAGGAAATGCGAAGAATCTCGTAGTTACAGAAATTTGAAGTAAGATATGGTACATTGGAGTTTTTTCAAATTGCTTTTAAACTGCACAAATTTTTTGATTTTGCTTTTACTTGAAAAAACACTGTATCAAATTTTGTTTCAAGTTCAAAAATGTGTCTCAAGCAAAGGAAATAAGATTAAATAATGAGAGCTTGTTCAACTCATTAAAGTGACTGTTTGAATCCGATGCAAACGTTTGCTCCCAAAGGCCATGTTGCATGCAACGTAATGCTTTCCCAAAGTGCTCATCCCGCAGTCTTTCCATTACAGATTCTTCCCTCTTGGTCATCAGTGAGGTTGTGAAGTCAACGCTAAAATGCGGAAATCCAGATTTACAAATCTACCTGCATGCTAAAGCATGGAATCAATAAATTGAAAATTTTACAGTAAAATAAGAAGTAATAATTACTCCTTGTCTACTCTAAAAATATAACCAGCCAATTGGATGAAATTAGAAAAGTAAATTAAGTTATTCTGAAGATGTGTGGTTTCCACAATCTCCATATGTAATTTGGTGTGTTTAATATTTCTGTCAATTTACCTTACCCTATTATAGTGTCGCTCGCTCGCGACGACAAATTTGATTACGTAGCCAGTCTACTCTAATATCAAGCAGCATGAAAATAGATGCTAGTTTTTAAGCTACCGATTTCGATTTTAATTGATTTGAGTTCAATTATGCTAAGCTGTGCATTTGAAGAAAAAGTTTGACCAAAATTCATAGGCCTATGCTTTAATCCATATTCAGCCTTTCAATTAACTTGTACGTCCTACGGTAGGTAGCTTGAAATCGCTTTTTATTGCAGTTGATAGCCTAATGCAATGAATTAAAACAATAATAAAAAATGTAAAAAAACGACCAAATCAAACTAAGGAGGAGACTAAAGAATGACCTGAGAAAAGAAATTTGGCACTGGTAAATGCTAAAGCGCAAAGTGTTTGCGTTGTAATAGAGAAATAATCGACTCAGGATGAGAATTTTGCAATAAAGGAAAAATGATCATAAGTAAAGACCACATTACCATAATGCATCAAATCAAAAAAGTCAAAAGCAATCCGGGCTAATCCTATGGAAGTCGCGATGAAAATACCAAAGTACTTTGACTAATTTACTCAAAAATGACGTAATAAGGATGTGGTTCAATAAATTTATTGGGTGACATAACTCCATTTTTTCACTCTCTTTTTCACTAATCCTAAAACAAATTGTGTTTGTAAGCTACTGCTAGCCTACTCAAAAAGCACAAGAATATTTTTCAACTCAAACGCCAGTAGGCTTAACTCATTTCAAACTGAAATTTATAAGCAATCCTCTTCAACCCCGTAAAATCGTTTACATGTACCAGCGCGTACAATATCACAGTTTAAATCAACAAAATTTTCTGAAAAATTTGGCATTTTCTAATACAGCTCTTCTTCTGGACACACCCTTGGTACTCTGTTCGTTAATTAAGCCCAATCTAATTTTGTGATTACTAACTTACTTTTCAGCGACTTTAGTGCCGTACACTCTGCAGCAAAAATTTAAGAGCGCAAACCACCAGGATGAAAAGTAAAAACCAAAAAAATTCTGTCTTAAAAAAATAATTTAGTGGGGTACATTCTGCAACAAAAATTTAAAAAAGCAAACCACCAGGATGAAAAGTAAAAAGTTAACAAAATTCTGTCTTAAAAAAATGGTTTGCCATCATTTAATATTGTTAGATATTCGAAATTTGGGCAAGAGGTATTCGAAAGTCTACAAAAAATCAAATATTTAATCAAAGACCTTTCAAAACTGATCTTTTTTATTCTTGTACGCTATCAACTTTCAGACAGCTTCGAATAACTTTGGTCATAATTTACCTCTACTCTGGGGAAGTGCAATCTACGGTAAATTGCAGGCAGGCCATTGAAACTTCCTGAAATATCACGGGTAGAGTTCATAATCCATATTGTCTGCAAGCGCAAAGAAGCTTTGAAGCAGTGGCTGGTGACAGTGCTCATCCAAGTAGGTAGAGTAAACTTTTTTTTTGGAGATCAGCAACTTTTACGCCAAACATTTTGTTTAAAACTGCCGAAAAAAATTCAGATTTTCTACAATACTTATAAATGCAAACTTTGCACGAGTTTTTCTTTAAAGGTTGATCATAGAAATTGCAAATCCAACCCCGACTCGACGATTTGTTTTTAGAGCAACCCAGTTCGATAAACCAATTACTCGCTGATGAAAGTGGAAGAGAACGCAGCCACTTTTATATGTAAGAGATTCCAAATTTCCCTTTTTCAATTATCAGTGATGGATGAAGAGGCAGATGCACCTCCCTCACCAATCTTTTCAAGTCTTGCTTGCGTGTTCTTGTTTTTTGATTTTGATATAGAAAAAAATTATTTGCAAAATTAGACATCAAAAACTTTATATCTCCAAACAATGCTCTTCACCTTCTATTCGGAAAGAAAATATAAAAACAACGCAGTAAGAGGTTTCACAGCACTGTATTAGAATATGCCAAGCAATTCAATCTTCTCCCACCACAAGTTTTTGGATCTGTTACTTGCCGCAACCACTTTTATTCTCCACTGATTTTAAAAACCACTGCGTTAAAATTGCTAGCCTACCGAGGATTTTAGGTATCAAAAGGTAAAGCGCAAGCTGTTAATTCAGTGAAGATCTTTGTGAGATTACTTGAAATTTATCAAAATTGGACGTTTTAGGAGATTAAATCAGTGCAACGAATTCATTTTTTAAAGTTCTTTTGGAAAAAGCAAATTAAGTTGTTTTTTGCGTAAATTGATTTCCAGGCTAAAGAGATAGAGCGTAGGCCTAATGCAGTGCTTCTCAAACTGTGTGCTGCGGCACACTGGTGCGTCGTGGATGATTTGCAGTTGTGCCGCGAGTCTTTTTAAAGTGCTTTATGTTGATACAAATTTTCTGTCAAAATCGAGAAAACGATTTCCAAAGATTTTTTGCCCAGGCAATCGGTGATCTCCAAAAAAAAGGTCATCACCATTCTCGCTGTCGCCTGTGATTCCACTTGACATCAATTGAAATCGATTTGCGTCGCCGGTGTGCCGCGAAATTTGTTCAACCAATTTCCTATGTCGGCAGACAAAAAAGTTTGGGAACTACTGGCCTAATGCCTCCACCTAAATATGCTAGCTGTTTGATTCGATTGCGAAACAATGAGTTGCGTAAAAAAATTGGCATTCAGTAATTTTCCATTTTGAAATCATCTGTAATGAGCTTCAACTCTGATAAAGAATGCATCGCAAGAACCGTGAGGATATTATTGCAATCTCTACGCTATAACAGCTGGGTCACCAATTTGCGGTGCTATTGCGAAGCGAGATACTGGTACTCACGCTTGTGCTTGTGCTAAACTCACATGATTGTAAGATGCGTAATGTGCCGTAACTAGTTATACTTCTGTAATAACAGCAGCTTCGTAACTTTTCAGAAGAAGTAACGAAATTTGTTGATAGTGATTAGTTAGACAGCGCAAAAGTTACTAGTTGCAATTACTTTCTGTTTTCTACTTTCACAACCAAAATAACATATTAGATTAATTTGTCGTTACGCAATGAAAATTATTTAACGTTTTTGGTAAAAAGTTTTATTTCATATGGGCCTATTCGACAAATTGAGACTTTTACCCCCTTAAACCTACATTTATTAACTTAAAATTGTCGGAGATTATATAATAATAAACTCTATTTAAAGTCAGGAAGTATGAAAGTGAGATCTTTAGTCGTTTTAGAATAATCTTACAACGACTGAAAGGAGTTGGGGCATATTTACTCCCCCACAGCCAATGTAGGGTTTAAGTTGATATCATTCATCTAATTGAAAATTAATATTATGCCTCAGTCCCTGTCGTGCTGGCGAGCAGATGTCAGAGTGATACAAAAGCATGGGCTTAACACTTTACATCAACTAGCGCCCAAAATGCTTGCATCAATAGATCAATATTGTGCTACGGTAGTGGAGTGATTCTATACCTGTCCAACGGTGAAAGGCGGCCGCGAACTCGAAACCAGAGTACATTTTTGGTTGGTGGGGGCATGGGTTCGAATTCTATTTGTCGTTAATTATTATGGAGAAACCATTAAGGCCGATTTTTCAGAACACGCATTGTTGAAATTAACATAAACCGCCTGATCCTAAAAGAAACTGTAGGGTTGTTGTTGTTACCTAACTCCTGAGAAATGGGGAGATGGCGGAAGACCGTGGAGCCCTAGAAGCAGAGAAACTTTCCACGGCCTGGACCAGAGGTCGTAGAGAAAGAGTCTTCAAAGAGCGAGCGGCGCAAAGAGTCCGTGGCTGGACAGTGCAGAATGAGATGAGAGGTGTACTGAGTCGGAAGACCGCAAGGATCTAGGGTTTTCGATTCCTGTAATTCTGGAGAAATAAGAGTTTAAGAAAAGATTTTTTATCTTTAAAATCAATAGCTTTTGGATGGTCAGCTTCTTGCAAGAAAATTGCCATTTCTTGTGACAACTTTACCCAACGATTTAACACGCACCCCCTGAAAAGCCATCTCACCTCCGTATGCAGCAGAAGAACTAAGTAATTTGCTCCTACTTCCTTGCAGAACGCCTTGAACAGCCGGTGTTGAAGTGCTCCTCCACAAATGAAGTTGACAGCTTTCACAGTAGTAAATAGAGCTTCTTTGAAGACTTTTGGGGAGTGTGTTTGAGGCAAAACCATAGCGGTGTAAGACACAATGAACGCTAATAATATCTGGAACTACAATTTTCATCTATACTACAAAGCCAGATCGATTTCCTAGCATTGATGGAACCCCATCAGTACAGACGGATCCTATCCTTGTCCAGGCAATATTATTTTTTCGAAAAAGTCATCAATGATTTTAAAGATTTCAGCAGTCTTTGTTGTCAATGCCAACGCCTTGCTCAATAAAAATTCATCACAGATTAAATCATTTGCCACATACCTCACAAAAACAACTAAATGAGTTATGTTACTTACATTAGTTGATTCATCTAGTTGCAGGCTGATGCAAACTGGACGGATTCTCCTTAATTGCAGTCACAATCTGGTCAATAACATCACAACTCATTTCTGCAATTCGTGAAGTAGGCCCAAATACATCGTTTGACAATGAAACCTGATTGATCTTCTTCATTGCTTCTTTGCCCAAGATTATTTCAATTATTTTCAACGTAGCTGGTTTGATCATAGTTTCTCCAGTATTAAGCGGTGCTTTTGTTTTTCCAATAATGTATAAAATTTCATACAAGGCCTCCGTGAGGTGACCATACCCCTTTCTTAAATCTATTTAAATGTAACTTTGAAAAATTTGGGCATGTTTAACGTCAATTCGTTTTGTCACCTGCATTTCTTTTTCGCTCGTTGTTTTTTTTTCGATTGTCGAGTGTTTTTGTGTTGAGAAAACAGAAGCGAAATAAATTGCCAACTACTACTACTACGACCGATTTTGAAGATATTGAATGTTGCCTTTCAGTAGCTGTTCAAAGAGCACTACAGAAAAACAATGGTCGGATAAAAGGTGTGCCCCGGGTAACTGAAACCCTCGGAAAGCCCAACAGTCATTTCGAAATAATCAAGCGGGGTCTGGGACCGCACCACCACGTTGAGGCGGCTGTTTATTGGTGTAAAACTGTAGAGCTTGGAAAGATTAACACGTATATTCAAAAATCTTTACAACATCGCCACAAAGTTTAAGGGTATCGTAGAAGGGCACCCATTAGAAGTTTTTTTTTCCATTTGTTGGCTTCTACTTCTTTTAAAAAGGGTGTAGATAGCTTCTGAATATTGAAGAAAAACGGTGTTTCACTATTAATTCAAGCTTTGGCTTTCTAAGCAAATTAAACCGCTTTTTCACTTGGCCGTTTGGTTGTTTCGCCTCGCATTGTGGGCCTAGTTGAGTTACTTATGCATTTTGCATCAAAAATTTTAGCCATTGAAAGTGAGTATTTAGTTTCTGAAATCTATAAATGAAACTGTTACTCAAATTACTTCAAATAGGTAACTTGCTTACCAATGGTAGCCTAATGTAACGGTGTTAAAAAAATAACGTAAGCAGCACGAATTGATGAAAACCCGTTCTGCAAGCATCACAATTATGTCATAGGTAAACGCCTTCTCTACACCAATCCTAAACGCAGCTAATTTCAGAGTAGTTACATTTTATGTCTCGCCTCAAAAAATTAACCCGTTGACATCTTGAGAAGCCTATTGCTTATGTACGCTCCGAGGACTACATCACATTTTTGGTTATAGCAGCTCAATTGTCAAATCAAAACTTTTCACCTAATTGAGTCAAAAAAAAATTGCGGTTGTTGTACATAAACAAGACGGCTTGAATTGTGGCCCCTGTATTAAATCTGAGGGACAAACAACAAACGTGATAAAAGTTGCTGCTACGTCAACTCCTCGGTACACATTGCCTGAACCAGGGTAGGCGCCCTTGTAACCATCTGCCTACTTGTCAACATACTTACTTGCCATTATTGTTTTACTTTTGCTCATTGACCATTGTTTTGGTCGTCAGTTTTTAACCAGTCTTTGACATAAGGAATAGTTTTAGGGACAGAAAGAGGTAAAACTGTTGGCAGTGTTTACGGACTGAGTGAGTTACAGTGCGAAAAAAAAATATAAATAATTTTAGCTGGTTTTCTTTGCGACGTCACAACTTGAGGTATAACGCGGCAAGCGGGCAGGCAGCAGGCAAAACTGCAAGATTGCTGACAAAGTACTGAGTTGATTTTACGCAGATTGATGGAAAAAAAGTAAAATTTATTATCATTTTCTTGTGGTTATGTCACAGTAAGTAACGATAGTATTTTTTTTTTTAAACAAATCATGTCAAAACTTACGTTTAAATAAAGAACAGTGCAAGAAGAAAAGAAGGTAGGCCTAGTGGCGTAGCTACCCATTGGATCTTGTACATAAATCTAGGGGCGGCAAAATGTGACAATATTTTAAAGGGACAAATACAATCGCATTAATTTATTCTCAGAGAGACTCAGACTTAAACGAATTAAGTCAACACTGATCTAAGTGAAGCCAAAAAATTACCCAGGTTACGCCTCTAATTAGTTAGCAACTTTTTTAGATTGTGACTCACTATGTGATCTCTGTGACGGTATAATGATACTCAGGCTGTTGAAGTCATAATCGAATGTCGGTGTAACTTGTAAGCTATTGCATTGTTCAGTCAATTTAGCTTTTAACTTTGGTAGCAAATTCGTGAAAGGTTTGATTTAAAGTTTCAGGTCTGAAATAGATCACTTAGCTTAACTCAGCAAGTTTGCAATTACGGTTGTTTTTTTAACTATTGTGCAGGACAAGGGCATAGCCAGAAAAAATTGAGAGGGGGCCAAATTTTGCAACTTTTAATGTGACGTTATTTACTTATAACGGCATTTTGCCTTTCGTGAACTACACTCGTCGCTACTATAAAAATTGCTGTACAAAACTGAGAAAGTGCAAATGCGATTTCACTGATCTAATGTAGTTTTATCAAGAACGGCTTCAATAGTTCAACTTCAATTGTGACGTATAACGCACTATTTAAGGAATTTCAAGGAAACCACTCCCACTGATAGGTTGAACGTTCTGATAAAAGAAGCGACGTCTTTGTAGTAGTCGGCATCGCAATAAAACAAGAAAGCGCTCAGCGAGACGCTTATTTCTTGCAATTACCATAACTTGGATTATCAATTCATCACTCGACTGCGACATAGAAGAAAAACTTCGGCGATATTTAGTATGTAAAACGTACACATCTTGTTTGATAACATTTGAAAGTTTAAAAACTTAAAAAGTCACGCCCGACCCACCCCCCTCTCCATCCCCTTGCCAAAAGTCAACAATAAACTTTAATGTACCTGCAGAGGCGCAAAAAAACTTATGTTTTTATTTTTTTGATACTGTTTTGTAATTTGACTTAAAATTCAGGGGGGCCATGCCCCCCCTGGCTACGCCTATGGTGCAGGAGATTCCAGTTAACAAGATTTAAGTTGCACATTTTTGAAGTTAATTGTTGCCTATGAAGAGAATAAAAAAAGTGGAGCTTTTAGAAAAAAAACTGGAGAAGAGGAACTGAAAAAGAATGAAGGAGCCATTTTGAAGTTTGTAAAAATGCTACTACCAAAGAAACAGAAGAGGTTAGCGGCCACAGTGAATCGTTGCCCCAAGTTGAGACGGAAGGAGAAGCAAAAACTTGAGCAAAACAATAACGAAGTGATCATTGAAAGAAGTCCGCCTATGAATGAAACGCTTTCAGATAAAGATAAAACAGGTGATAACTATTATTCTCATAACGATGTAGCTACTTGGCCAGAAGTATTAACTCATAACATGAGAGTTGAGATGATCAAATTAGGGCGCGAAAAGTTTTAGAATAAAGAAGGACCGTTCAAGCCAGAGATTGGAGTAATTAAAGAAGGAGACAAAGAGAAAGAATCCTTAAGCTTTCTGAGTAAGAAGTGGTTTTATAAGACGCTAAAGAAATGGTGATGAAATTCTCAGATCATGGTTGCTTTATTCGAATAGCCACTCAGGATTATATTGTTTCTGTTGCAAGTTATTTCAATTGAGAAATGATAATTCTCCATTTGTTTTCAAACCTTTTGTAAATTTTTGGCATCTTGATCTGTGCATTTCTAGTCACAGAAATTCAAAAGTTCACAAACAGAGCTTTGATAAATGGAATGAGCTCGCACTGAGGCTTCCGGTTCATCAAACAATTGACAAAGAAATGCAAAATCTTATGAATAAGGAAAAAAAATAGGTGGAGAGAAATCCTGCAGAGCGTAGCCGCACTCATAAAGTTTCTCAGTAAACAAAATCTTCCTTTTCGCGGTCATCGGGAAGATTCCAATTTGAGAAACCAGGGAAATTTTCTTGAAACTTCAAAACTCCCTACAAATTACAGTACAGTCATTTACGAACACATTTTTGGTATCCAACTCCTTAAAAGGGGCATGACAACGTACCTTTCACCAACATCCAAAATGAATTAATCGAGCTTCTTGGCAAAAAGGTAAAAGATCTCATTCTGGAGGAGATAAAGACGGCAAAGTATTTCCCAATTTTACTCGACAGTACTCCTGACGTCTCTCATATTGATCAAATGACTTTTATTGTTAGATACGTCAAAATCGACAGCAATAATGAGGTACAAATAAAGAAATCCTTTCCAAATTTCTTTCCACTGCACGGAAAAAATGCAGACGAAATTACTAAGTCTATTCTCAGTAAGCTTCAACAAAATGGCTTGGACATAATGATGTGTAGAGGCCAAGCATACGACCATGCTTCCACCATGGCAGGAGTTCGTACTGGAGTACAACGCAGAATAAAAGATATCAATTCTAAGGCCTTGTTTATCCCATGCAGGAGTTCACGCAGTGGGATAGTTGGAAGTTTCTGAAACATTTTTTGATGTTGTGGAAAGGATTTATTCCTTTTTTTTTGGTTCTACTCACAGGTGGGAGGTATTGCTTAAGCATGTACCAAATGTGGTAAAACGAGTGATTGACACATGATGGAGTGCGCATTATGAAGCTGTGAAAGCGCTTCAGCAATGTTGTGGTGGGTGCATTAAACAAACTTTGTGATCAAAATGACAACATTGATACACGAGGACAAGCGCGTGGAATCTTGGATGCAATTCAGCGTTTTTCCTTTGTTTCTTTTTTACAATTTTGGTTGGAAGTCTTAAGAGAATCTTATGACACACAAAAATATTTACAGCGAAAAGGTCTGTCTCTGGAAGACTGTACCCACAAGATGAATGCATTTATTGCTTTTTTGATCAATGAGCGTGATGCGCTGGTTAAGCAATGCATTGAAAGAGCGATCAAGATCTGCGAAAAGCAAGAAATACCGATTGAAGAGAGACGGATCAGAAGGAAGAAAAGGATGCCTGGCGAACATGCAGAAGACGTAGGTCTCTCGGCTATTGAAGAAATCAAGAGATGCATGCTAGAAGCTATGGACCGATTTCGGAGTGAAGCGGAAAAGCGGTTTAGCGAAATGTGTTTGCTAAATAAGGTATTCGGCTTTTTAAATTCCCACACCTTGTTGCGAAGTGACAGTATCGAAATAGATATGGGCAGATTTGAGAAAATGTATGCGGATGACGTAAATTTTACCGAGTTAAAACTAGAAATCGCTAAGTTTAATTGATTAGTACAATTCAGTGGTTTTACATTTAAAAATGACGCTACAGCGCTGGACGTGCTGCAGTGGTTAAGCAAACATCGTTTGTGTGAATCAACACCTCATTTATTTATGAGTCTTAAGCTTTACCTCATTGTTGCTGTTTCTATCGCAAGCTGCGAAAGAAGTTTTCAAAACTTTAGTTGATAAAATCTTAATTGAGATGGACTATGGGAGAAAGCAGGCTGTCTGCGCTATCAATACTGTCCATTGAAAGTGATTTAGTCGAGACATTATTTTTTGACAATCTAATTTCTGAGTTTGCTTCAATGAAAGCTCGACGTATTCAACTTTGAACTTTCAACAAAATTAAACAAATATTACTTTAATTCTTCTGTTGTGTGAAGTTTAAATCAGTTTTTATGACGATGTTAGGGCGACATTTCGTGCAAAAATCCAAGGGCGGCGTATTGCGTTGCTACGCCACTGGGTAGGTCTATTCCATGAGGAGTGGGAATTGTAGCTTTATGTTATTGCAGTAAAAGATAAAATAATGCGGTTAATTTGCAACTTTATGATTACAACTCTGAAAAAGTATAATGCTTTTTAACTTTATGAAACTCACAAAAATCGTAAAGTTGTTTATTCGAAGGAGAGGCCCGTAAGGACGCACTTAAGAAAATGAAACTTGAAAATCAGCGCCAGCGACAAGTATTTCATACTGTGTCAACACAAGGAATAAGCATTACTCAGCAACATATGAAATAGCGTGCATTCTTGGCAAGAGGGGCAAGCCGTAATGATGCTAAAAACTTAAAAGATTGTATTTATTTCATGGTCTCGCTCAGAGATAAGCAAAGCGGTTTCAGACTACATAGCCAGAATGGCAATCAAGCTTTAACAGAGGGAATTTTAGCAGAATCGAAACCTAAGCAAGAACATACTTGGCCCATTGCTACATCTGATTCGGTAAAATCCTTTTACCTAGATGACAAAAATAGCTATACGAGACTTATGCCTGGGAAAAAGGGTTCAACAAGTACAAAAAATTAGTTCTCTCCAGACGAGCTACAACAGATCGGTAACATGAGTGACGCTCAGTGTATCCAAACGACTTCACTTAATATGCCAAAGCAAAGACGTATACTATTCGATTGCCTTAGATCACTGGTTCTCAACCGGTGGGCCACAGCACCTAAATCGGATGGGCCACGGACGTCTGGGTACTTTGAAAATGGGTTTGCATGCCGAATAAGGTTGAGAAATAAGCTCACTAGTTTATGTAAACTGCTATACGGACCAGCACCTGTGAACTAGAGGCGCAACGGCCTTTTTTTTGGAGATTAACTTCACTGCTATGATATCTAACGCTTATTTCAGTGACGTTGTAATCATCACCTCAAAGTTCTTATGAAAGTGGGCCACGGCACGAAAAAGGTTGCGAACCACTGCCTCAGATGAATCCACTGATATTAACAATTCGGCATGACTGTTATTTTTTATTTGACTTATAACTACGGAGTTTTAGTGTTTGGATGAGATGGTAGGTTGGGGTTTCTTTACAGAAAGAACGCGAGGAATCGAGGTTTCGAATTTGTTCAAAGAAAAGTTTATAAACAAACCTAGATTTACAGAATTTAATAAGCGTGTGCACAGACGGTGCGTCTTCTATAAAAGGAATGCATATAGGATTTTTGGCATTACTTCAAAAGAGCTACCGAATTTAGATACATTGATATCTTTTAATTTTATTTTACTTCAGCAAAATTTATGCGCTAAACCTGCTTGGCTGAGTGATTCGCTAAAAGGAGTAATAAGTATCGTGAACTACAATTGATCCAATGCAATGCGGCACCTGCAATTTTGTCAACTGTTTCTTTTTAATGATGAGATTTTTAGCATAGATCTGCCGTATCATTCGAAAACATGCTGCTTATCACGCGGAAAAATGCTTGAAAGAGTTTGTCTTTAAAAAATCAAAATTTAAAATTTTTCGAAGATCAGGATGTACCTTGTATATTTTCAGAACAGCTTTTTATAGAAATGCTGCTTTCTCGAGCGATATCATGTCAAAACGAAATTAACTCAACATTTCTCTGCAAGGCAAAATAAAATCTGTATCGGTATAAGAGATGCGGCAAAAAATTTTGGCTTTTCGAAGGAAACTAAATTTTTTAAATCTATCCCTTGCCGGTTACAACTCTCAACAGAACATTTCCTCAACTGGCAAAAGCAGTAAATAATCTATTAGGCTATATGTAGAGGAATATACATCGGTTTGAGACTCGTTGGGTGAAGAGTACAACAGCAAATTTAAAGATTTTGAAAAGCACAATCTCAACTAGCAACTGGCTTATCAACCTCACCTGGTGAATGTCAATCAAGTGCCTGATTATTTAGAGATGGAGTTAATTGAGCTATAAGAAAATAATATTCGACGGCAAGGATCCAATTGAATATAGAAAAATGGTGTTGAATATCCACGCCTGCGTCATCACGTTTGAAAAATGTTATCTTGCTTTGATAGAACCTACCGCTGTGAATCTGCATGCTTATAAGGTACCTACACCTAATAATGCCCACCAATTCCTAAATTCATAAACTTTTTCCGCTATAACTATCTTGATTGGGCAGATAACTTGAAGTGAATGTAGGCCTATCAATATCTTGATTATGACAAAAGGTTTTGATAGCAAACAGTTTGGGGTTTTAACTTTAATCTATTTAGTAGATCCGGCTCCTGGGCTTTATTACCGGCAGGACCTTATTTGCTGCATGTACCTTACATCATTGTTACATTACACAAATCAAGAACCGCTTGAGGACTCAGCAAGGTAACGGACATTCAGCTGGAGGACCAATCAATCTTAAAATCAACAAAACTGAAACCAAATCTTGTATCATTAGCTCTTGACAAAACCACCTCAACGCAACCTCAATATTATCAACGAAGGCACTTCATGATATATACCGTGTTTATGCGTACTTTTTAAGTTGAGGCCGAACTGATTTGCCGTACACTTCAATGCGGTATTCAACAAAGAAAAGCTTGCGCTACTTCTTTACCATAAGTCATGCCTATACGAATTATACCCGTCACCTTCAATGCTTCCAATCCCTCTATCAACATACGTTCAGCAGGTCATTTGACATCATTCTACATCAATAACACGGACCTATTTTCATCACTACCTTCACGTGAAATTGAGCTCGAACCAGGATTATATGTACGCAATATGCTTTTCTTTTGTGGTACCTAAGACCAATATCTAGCGGCAGCGTAATCACGCCAGCAAACGAAAATTTGTATTTTAGTATGTAGCATCGTAAAAAGAAATTGATGAAACAATTGCAGAAAAAAGGAGGTGATGACAAAATAATAAATGTTAACTTCGTTAAGTCATGCAGTACCGTTACTGAAAGTAAAGCAAAAACTACCAACAAGAGCACTGACATCAGCGCTAGCATATCATGAAAAAGAGTTCATTTGTTCTGTCAGAACAATTCTTCATTCCCCCTGAGAAATTATTTTTAGGTTATTTTCTTGAACATAAAACTGTTCGATTCAGCTAATTTAAGAGCAATCATAAGTTGAGGTCAAAGCTTATACCGTACCTGAAAAATTGTAAAGACGTAGTCTACCGGCGGAGTTGGGGCATTCAACCAGTTTTTCAACCGCAGGTCCGCTAACATACTCCAAGTTTGTACCTTAATTGCAAGCATAAACACTTACTGCAGTCACTATTGCGGATATCGCTTAAAAACGCATACCTACAACTCAGTCACAAAGCAATTACATGGCTGCTGATTTTTTCTATCTCTCTTCAACAAGCAGATAAATGGCGTTGACTTCAATCTTCCACTTTGCTTTCAGAAACTTTATCAGAAACGTGTTTAACACGTATTAAGCTATATCGATAAGACAGCAACAGATATTTCATTAAAGGGAATTCTTCTGAGGCGATACGTATACTTTTGTCTTAACGAAATTGTTTCATCAAAAAATTGTGTTTATTACATTTTTGATAAATTTTTCATGATCACGGGGCCGTGAAAGCTATTTTGAAAATTTACTGGTCAGCGAGTTTAAAAAGGTTGAGAACCACTGCATTAGGTAAAATAAACAGCGACGTATGGCAGGGGTTCTAAAAATCTTGAGACGTATCGTCCTTGTCTATGTCAACTAAAGCTCGTGCCTCCCCAAAATTCATGAAAATTAAGATTAATTACTCGAGATTAAAACTGTCATATTTCCACGTTTTGTCCGCAGAACAACATAAAGATCTTCCTTTTGGGTATCAATTTTTTGATAACAGTTCTTTTCGCACCTTTTGTCTCCAAAACAACTCGAAAATATTTGCACGGGATATTAACGTTTTACTTCTTCAAAAAGTCGATTTTGAAAAATTTTTCTGGAACTGGGACTACAGGGAGGCCATGGCACCGTGGCCCCAGACAGTTTACGAACCTCTGGCTAAGAAGTAGAACCAAAGTGAGAGGCAGGTTATTGAGGATCAATCCATTAAACCTCAATAAGCTTTAAGAGAATCTGCATAAAAGATTGCACAAAAAAGCAGATTATCACGTAACCTAAACTACGATGTAGTGATATGATAAATTGAAACTGCGTGTACTATTGAAACCAGGGTGGTTATAAATAGGCATAGTAGTCATAGTACCGGTAAAAAGATAGCAAGGGAGGTGTGCGACCGAAAACCAGTGGCACCAATATAAAAAGTCTTACCTCTTTCCTTTCAAAAAAAAATTAATTTTATGAGTTTAGATTTAAGCATTGAGGGAGTACAATGAGATTTCACATTAAAACCTCAAGTTATCATCACAATGCCTACTATGCCTGTACTATGCCTATTTATAACTACCGTTGAAAGCACGATTTACCGTTGATTTAGATAAAATGAGCCGTTGTTGGTGTCGGAAAGAAATAGACGTTTTAAGTTTAGTTTTTGGAATGGCATGTAACGGGGTGCATTAAAGCTTGCTTGGGCGCTCAAGTACCTTTCGCAGGCCGACATTGCGTACCGATGAAACTTAAGATGTTACAATTCAACTTTGATAAAAACTTTCCTTCCGAATATCAGAGATTTGTAGAAAAACTGGACCACCGAAATGTTTTTCTGACCCATTACTGGTAAAGAAAGAGAAAATAGCAGTTAAGTGAGCCATGCACTCGAATCTACTGCTGTGGGGAAGTCCAGGCAATTTTCCTATAAAAAAGAACCCGGCTAACGAAAATAGGAATTGCACTCAAACACTAGCAACTTCGTTGCGGTTCTCATAACTATTTCTTGACTTGAGTGCATCCGACTAAACCGATATTTTTCCACTCACACATCTAGTGGGTAAACTGCTAGCGACGAGGGCAAGCATTTGATCAACAGTAAAACTAGTCTATATCATAACAAAAATGTCAATAAACGAGAACTCGAACGTACAGTATAGATAGAAATTTTGCCGAAACCATCAGGAATGTGGAGATAAAAGCTACATGGAGGCAAACTGCAATGACTAAACAACTGTACTCCCAGTATGTAAATAGGCTATCAAGAGTACTTTGGAAAAACAGCCGCAATCATCCATGATATATACATCAATGTTTAAAATATATTAATGCAAAAAAACACCAAAATACACAGCAACAATTCATTAGTCTTTGGGACGCCAGAGCTTAGAACGATAAGGTAAATATGTCATATCAGGATCTCGTTCACGCTCAGCAAGAGGTTGTCGGTTTATAATTTGTTCATTGACGCGTTGTTGCCAAAACCACGTCTGTAATTTCAAAGGTAAACTTAAATCACAACAAGCAAGATTGCCAACCACGCAAAAAGAGAAGCACAAAGAGAGCAGCTGAGAGTTTTCTTTATACTTATCACTATCTCAGTACATACATCTGCTGACCCAACCCTTCCCACCCAGTGGATCGTGAAGCACTGATGGCCGCAAAGCATATTAAAATTGATTTCATAAAATTCATATAACAAAAAAGGTTTCATGTTTTGAGAAGGACCTCATAGGTACACCATTATGAAATCCACGAGAGAAAACGTGGGCCGTGAAATAGAAAAGTTGGAAAAACACTGTGCCAACGCGTTAATTTCCCGGCCTGCACGAATTCAATCTATAATCTGGTTCTCGATTGATATAATTACATACATCTCTTTGCTTTCAAAGGCAGCATCAGGCTACCAATTAACTGATTTTTTAGTAGACTGTTTAAACTACTTCCAAAGCTAAACTAATAAATTAGTACCATAATGCAAAGCTATGTTCAATTTAAAATTAAAAGATAATGCACCCGTTTTTGCGCTTGGTAAGCCCGGGCTCAAATCTAATCCTTGTTGAGTCACACAAAAAACTTACGTAAAGTATGATGTTAACAAATAATAAACAATTTACGAAGTAATGATTTAAAAATGTTCCGAAAAGAAAGTTGTTGGAGTTAAAAAGCGCCAAATATATCCATATGATTAGGATACTTCACTTCAAAGCTTACATTTACTGCTGACTAAAACTGGCATTGGCTTACAACCTATCGTTTAGATTCTTACCATAAACATAAAAGTAGGGAAGCTGAATTTTCCCACGACGTTTTTCAGGTTTGATGTAAAATCCCTTCAGCCTCACCCTCCCCAATATAACATAAAGTTTTAGGCCTACGGTTCCAATTACATCCAGGACCAACAGTATTAGTTCAACTTTCCATTGTTTTGTGCGTGTAAATATAGACATTTCAGCGCAAGCACAAAGAACTTGCCAAAAACATGAAACAATGTTTTAAAGTGGATAAAATTGCAACCAATAAAGTAGAATTGATAAAAAAAATGCTCTAGAATCAAATTTCAAGGTGTTATTGTGATATTTTGCAACATTCGAATCTTTATTCTTATTGTTTGGCAAAAGGTGAACAAAACTCCTTATTCAGCATGAAATATCACTGCTTGTAATATATTTTATCCTGATATCACAAAAACTTACTGAATACAATATATATCCACAAAGAGCAAGTCCAGCAACAGTAATTGTAGCAGCTGGAAATTTTATATGATAATTATCTCTGTCCATTGCCACATTTCTTTTGGAAAGCACATGCTTGTGACAAGACATTAGAAGAGGATTTCCTAAACAAATAGTGACAAAAGCATAAACAATTTTACTCGTTACTAATCTTTAATAACCTCTAAATCAGATTAGAATTGTCTGCAGCATTGTGTAGTAGACATGGCCTGAGCCTCATTCAAAAGACCCATCATTAAAAACGTCAAAATATTGCAGGTGGCATGATTGAATGGTGCCGCCTTCGCATTAAACCTTACATTTCAGGTTTAACCTTCAAGTTTGACTAATTCCAACAACATGCATAAGTGACTGCTGACTCAAAAGATCTTAAGGTCTTATCAGCATTCAAAGCTCTACTTTCTCCTGTAAAAAATGAGTTAAAGAAGATTTGACATTTCATCAGCCAAAAAAAACTTTATAGTCTGCATTAAAATTTTTAACCCTAACCAAACCACAAAAGTTGGGAGGGCTTAAGAGACTACCAGTAAACAATTCATGAGAGGTTATGAAGACATTGAGTTATAAATAGATTCTAAACTACCATAGAATTACCAAGTATTATTTCCAACCCAGACTAAGCACTACTATTTTTTAAGAGAAATGTTTAAAAACATGACACTGGGGTCATTTCAACACACTGATGAGATAGAACTGGGCATAAATCAAAAAAAAAATACTACACAACTTGGCATAAGCCAACAACTTCTGGTCAGGCACTGAAAATTAATTTGAAAAGATGAGAAGTGGTACAAAATTTCAATAAAGCTTTAGTCATCGACCATTTTATTGTAATCTTTTACAAAGAATAGGTGAAAACTCTAACGTTTTCGTCTAGCTCTCTTCAGGAGTTATCGCTAGAATGAAGCCTGGTGTTGATGGTGAGGTATTTATAGCGAAAGCAGCTGGTGAAAATGTCAGAACGTTCTGATTGGTAGACAACCACATGTTTCGTCGAGTCTGAATCAATGACGTAATTTTAGTGTGTAGACGAATTCTTTCTGGCGACAAAGCTCTGGTTGAAGTATTTTGATGAAAGTTGCTTCCAAGGTAGATAAATGAAAAAGTGTTCTTCCTTCAGCCAAAATAGAAAATTGGTTGTCATCATAGTGAGAGGCACATTTTTCATTGTTGAGGAGGTTTTGTCCAATTGCCAAATGAAATGGTCGATGATTAAAGCTTTATTGAAAATTAATTCTATCCAATAACAAAATTTACTGGTAGACCCAACTAAACATTGCCACTTCTGTAAATGCTACACAAATTTGAAGGTCTTTGAGCAGAGGAACATCACAAAACTTTTAAGCAGTGGCTATTTTGACATTGGCAGCATTTTACCCTTGGATGCTATTTTGCTATGAGTTATTTATGATTGGTCAATCTTAACAACATATTGAACATATGACTTTTGGTCATTTCTGATTGGTCAGTTTTAATAATCAATTAAAAAAATTTGCACCCCAGTGTGCACTCCCCACACTGTACACTACTTTGTACATTCATATACCAGGTCCCCTTCCAGTGTACACTGCCTTTCTCTAAGCATCCTACTGACCAAGATTCCAATCCACAACCATTGTATTTTGAGGCAGGTGCACTATCTATGCGCAAGAGCATCACTTGCAGAATTATAGCAATATAAACACACATGAATGACTAAGGCAATAGTCTCCAAGGGTTAAAATGCCATTGACGTCAAGATAGCCACTTCCAAACTTTGAACAGTAATTGCACCTGCTATTAAAAATAAACATTAGCTTTAACACAAAATTGGTTCAAACCCAAATAAATTGCCAAATTCTAAACAAAATAACGTTAACAGACACCGATAAAGAAACTGTTACAAAAAGAAAATAGCTATTTTGCCCTTGAAATTGATTTTGCCAATTAACATTAGCGTGTTTTAAATTTGCATATTTGCTTAAGACATGGAGTTATGGTGTGGCATAGGGAAGAGGTTCCCAAACTGGGGTCTGTGACAACTGCATAAGAGTGCACAAGGGGTCCATGACAACTGCACAAAGTCTGACAACAAAGTCCTGGAAAACTAATTCAGCAAAGTTATAATAACTCTAGCCTCATGATAAAATGGACCATGAGTGACCCAATCACTGTAACATTACAGATGATGACCTTTTTTTCTTTTTATTGGAGGAGACCTCAAAAGAGCAGCATAATACAATGAATTGTACAAAGTTAAACCAGCCCATCCATCACATTTATGAAAATATTGAATTCATACTCTAATCATTATTAATGGGATCTGCAAAAAAGGAGGTTTGCAAAAAGGGGTTCACAAAGCAAAAAGTTTGGAAAACCCTGGCATAGGGGATAGCACTGCAGCGTTTGAATGTGATGGTTATGGATTAAGAGTCTTCGCAGGCAGGCAGGTTTTTGCTCTGAGGCAGTGTACACAGGGAGGAGAGTCCAGTATGTAAACACAATGGGAAGAGTGCACTGGGGATAAATATTTTGTCAAGTTACATGTTCAATGCATCACAAAAATTTACTGATCACAAACGATCAAAATTAATTTTCTTGTCATCAAAACTAACCAATCACAAATGTTTAATGACAAAATAGATTCCAAGGGTAAAATGTTGTTGACAGCAAAATAGCCAGTGCCTAATGAAAACCAATACGTTAATTTGCCTTTTTGAACTAACTTACTTGTCATCAATTTTAGAAGATGCATTTTCAGTTCTAGAATTTATGGTTACATATGCTAGATACTTTGTACACTTGTCAAAACAATCACCTAAAAACCTGAAAATCCTCGGTAAATCAGCTAAATTTTAGACAAGAAAAAATTTTTCATTCAACTATTAAAGAGCTAGAATAGGCTACTCGCTAAATAAGTTAAATTCACAAAAAGAAATAAATAAATTTGTACCAGTACCTCAAGCTTTTTATCTAAAACCTTTTATGTCTTTTTTGTCTTTGATTGCCATTTAAATCAATCTTTATTCTTAAACCTTTTTGGATTGAACAGCTACAGACTAACCAAATACATTTTGTGGCACAAAAGTTATACCAAAAGTCTGCAGCCTGAAGAGTAGAGACTACTCTGCTTTAAAAAATGAGGAAATGGCTATTTTGATATTGGTGGCATTTTACCCTCAGAGACTATTTATGCCATAATCATTCACGTGCGTTTAAATTGCTATAATTCTGCTAGTGATGCTGTGGTGCATGGATAGTCTTAAAATACAATGATTGTGGATCGGAATCTTGGCTGGTAGGGGATTAAACGGCAGTGTACACTAGAGGGGGAGGCCCGGTATGTGAATGCACAGGGTAGTGTACATTGGAAGGCAGTGCACACTGGGGGTGTAAAATTTTTTTAATCACTTATTAAAATTGACCAATCAGAAACGACCAATAAAGTTACATGTTCAATACATCATTAGGGTTGACCAATCACAGATAACTCATTTCAAATGGTCTCTGAGGGTAAAATGCCATCGACAGCAAAATAGCTACTGCCTAAAAATATAGCATTATTGAAAACAAAATTATTTCATCACACCATTTTTTCTCCAGTAAAAAAGTTCAAAGTGAAAGTGTCCAGCCAACATTAACAAAATTGCTTTTTCAGGTTATGCTTACTTTGATAATTAAGCATTGTTTCATTTGAAAAACTACAGTAAGCTTCTTTGCTTTGAGCTATGATTCATTTGCTTCTTGTCAAGTGGTAATTTTTTATTGCAGCACTTAAAAAGGAAACAGCAATAAACACGTTCATTTATGTTCGCCAAAGTTTCATCTTAATTTTGGCGAACTTGGCTGGTGGTCAAGCGTCTTGACTATGAGCTAAAGGTTAGGTGTATCTAACAATAAATCTAACCGACATATCATGATGAAAACCTGTGCTCTTGTCAAAGCGTAATACTAGGGTTGGATTATCAGAAAGTTTCTTTGCTATCCGATATCTGGATATAATTCAGTCGGTTAACCGGATAAAAGAGTAGGATGTCGTTGTTAATGCGTTTAACGCTTTTTAGTAAGTTTCAACATTCTTTGTTATGAGGAGGCTGACTCCCGCTGAGCGCAATTAAACCTTTGCTCACACTTATATTGTCTTATATTTTAACTACTCGTAAAATGCAAGAGTGAACCTTACTCACACGTCTCAAAGAAAGCAAAAGGAATGATTATTTTAATAGAAGACTGCATTCGCACAGTAAGGTAAAAATTGTGAAGTGTGTAGGACTTGGCTGTGAAAAGATTTCAGTTGAACTTGAAAACCTTTGAATACAACCCAGATTAAATTGACCAAATTTAAGAGATGGAATTTAAAGGCTTCAAAAGTGAAAATCTAGTGTGGGCCTACTTTCTACGATCAAGAAATGGTGAAAGGGCAAAATGTGAAACCTGCGAAAACACGACTTCTGGTAAAGGTGGATCTACAGACGCAATGAGAAACTACCTTTGTCTAAAACATAAAATTCTTCTCGACACAAAATAAAGTTTCTTTGGAAAACGCAAGCAAAAGTTCCGCGGGCACTAGCACGATTAAAAACTATTTCAAACCAACCAAAGAGTCAATGGAAAGGGTTGTTGCAGAGCTAGCTGCTGCGGACAGAATTTCTTTTTACACCATATCTACAAGTAAGCAATTAAAACAAGCATTTTTAGCAAGAAGATACACGTCAGCACAAACGGTGCAAAACATCAGAAGTATGTATTATCACAAAATTTTTCCAAACACTGAAAAGCGATACAAAGAAAATGATGGAAATAAAAAAAGGGGCTGGAAATTTTTGTTCTGTTACTCTTGATGAATGCACAAGCACAAGAAGCAGAAGATACATGAACTTAAACCTGCAGTGTGATTCAGGTCCCGTTACTTTAGGAATGGTAAAAATCAAAGCTTTTATGCCAGCTGAAAGAGCAGAGAAGTTGGTAAAAAAAATATTGCTGCAGCTACGACAGATGAAGCTAGTGTGATGAAGAGTTTTGGAAGAGTGATTTGTTCCGTCCACCAGCTCTGTTTTGCGCATGGTTATCATTTAGCAGTAACTGATTTCTTGTACGCGAGGCAAAATTTCTTTGAAGGACTAGAAAAGGAAAAAGAAAATAATTCAGAATATTCTTTAGAAGAGGAGATGGAAGAAGTTGATGAAGCTGCTGTAGATTTTGTGGAGACTGAAGCAATAGGCGTAGAACTTCAACGGTGTTGCGAAAGTGATAGAGAAAGATAGAACAGTGGTGAAGATGTTTCGCAAAAATCCTCCTAAGGACGAAATTCCGCAAAAGCATATCCAATATTCGATGAATGGGACATGTTAAAATAATGAGGTCTGCAGTTTGTTCACTAGTGCCACACTCGCATTTCGCTGAAGAAGCGAGACCCCATTTGTGCGTGGACGAACCGAAACGCCCAACGCCTGCACACAGGCGATTGATTTTGGCCCAAGTTGTTCTGGTCAAACTCATTCCAACGGGTCTTGTGCTAACCCTAGAAATGTAGACACCGAGCGCTGACATACTCTTGGAGTACTCTGTGTCCCATGTCAAATTCGTCCAATGGCAGCGAGGATGCCCAACTGAAATAAGTTGTGCATTGGTGTCGGTGCGGCAGGAACAAGCGAGTGTATAAATTTCAGTCTCTCCTTGCTAGCAGCCTGCGGCTCAGTCAGCTGGCCATTTAGAATGTGGCCAGGGCCCAAAGAACTGCGATCAGCCAAGGAGAGTGTCGCTCCTTGGCAGCGAAGCTCACCTGACTTGATGCCTGAGAGAACTGGAAGGTTGTCCGTTGGAGTGGGACGTAGGCACCCAGTGACAATGCGCAAAGCGTTATTAAGAACGCTGTCAATGAGGTGAGTATGCGCGCTGGGACACCAAGCTGGTGCGCAGTACTCAGCAGTTGAATAGGCTACTTTCGGACTTCTCTTGAATAATGAGGAGAGGCCCCATCTTTTTGGAAATAAAAATCATTTGAATAAAATTGTTGTTGTAATTGTGATACCACTTGATTCGTTATAATTTCAAGATAATTATCGCTTGTCACTGTTCCATCAAAAAACATATGGGTCCTGTTACCCCAAAACTTGAAATACCTCCCCTAACATTAACACCAGGATGGTTTAGTTGTTGCTCTATTGTAAAATGCTTGTTCTCACAATACCAGCAAATACAATTATGTCTGTTAACATGACCAGATAACTTGAAAGAAGCTTTATCGATCCTCGCAATGTTGTTTAAAATTGCTGAATCTTCTTCAATCATATTAAACATAATCTCACAAATTTGCAGCCTTCTGTCTAGATCATCTTCCAATTAGCCGTTGACAATAACGTTTTAGCCTAATAAATTTCAGAATTCGCATAATAGAGACTTGTGAAATATTTAATTCCAAAGCAGCTTTTCTTGAAGATTTTTTGGGCTGTGTGCAAATGCAGCTGCAACTTTTTGCTTATTTCCCCCACGCAGGTTCATTTGGGTCCACCAGTTTTTGGAAGATTCAGAAATGAACCAGTGGCATCAAATTTGTCACGAATCTATTGATATCAAATGGTTTGTCTATTTGGAGATCTAGTACCAAACATTTCAACCCATCTTGTTCGGACTGTTTGAGCATTTTGACGCTTTCATTACTCTTCTATCACCCATTTTCTTTTATCAGTATTTAAATTATTTGCCATAATGAGTTTTCTGATTTATCGAAAAATAAAAATATTAAATCTAAATCAATTTTTTATGAAATTTGATAAAATATAACACAAAAACCTAAACTAAAATAAACACCATCGTAATGATATAAATTGTAAATTGCAATATTATAAATTATGCAAAACCTACGATCCACCTTTTGAATGACTTTATATATTATTCTATTTGGAAATCACTTGTTTAACTGTGCAGATGTTCATTTAATAAGATCTTCAAAGTTTTCAGAGACATTTTTGCTGTTATGAAAAGGGTATATTCTCTTTTCGGCTTCTACTTACTCATAAGAGCTCCCATGCGTTAGCACGAGCAAAATGTCACAAATAGAGTGAACAAATAGAGACACAAATAGAGTCACAAAGAAGAGAATGAAGAGAAGCTGTAAAATCGCTTCATCAAGGTATTGATCATGATATGGCTTGTGCATCAAACAAATTTTATGATGAAATGGAAAAATATTGATACGCCAGGTTAAGCTTATAAAATATTAGAAGCGATTTAGCAGTTATCACTTCTTTTTTGTATTTTGTAGCGGAAGTTCTGAGGAAGTCCTATGGAAAATAACATTTACTACGAAAATAACAATTATTATATATTATTTGCATTCACAAAATAACTTTTACCACAAAAAATTTGTTACTGAAAAATGGCGCTCAGAAAATAAAAGCATTTATAGCTTTTTGATCAAGAAACGCGTTGCGCTGTTAAAGTAATTCATTGATAATGCTTTCAAGATTTGTGAAAACCAAATATTCTGATTGAAGAGCAACGGGTTTGAAAAAAGAGAAGAATACTTGGCGACCATAAGGAAGACGTTTGTCAATCCACTGCCGAAGAAATTGAATGTTGAAATGGCGTGCATGATTGAAGCTGTGCATTGATTTTCGGAGTGAAGAAGAAAAGAGATTCAGTGAAGTCAGTCTGCTGAATGAAATATTTGACTTTTTCAATCTACACGCATTGTCGCGAATCGGAAATATTGAGGCTTACAAGAACAAATTCAAGGCTATATAAGCGGAAGACATTGATTATCCCGAGTTATCAATAGAAATCACGTGGTTAACGGTCAATACAATGCTACAGCACCACAACGCGAAGCTACCGCACTGGATGTGCTATAGAGATTAACAAAGTGTAGTCAATACTATGCATAATGCTTCTGTCGTGAGTTTCACCTTGCTGATGCTGTTTTTGCAAGCTGCAAGAGAAAAGGGCCTTTTAGACGATAAAATTGTATTTCAGATTCACTAAGGGGAAAAGCAAGCTGTAGCCTATGCGTTATCGGTTGTATCCACTGCGAGTGATTTCGTCCTCGAGTTATATTTTGGTGAAGTGTGTTAGCGTGAGAGACTGAGTTTTTAATGCTGCCTCCTTGTGGCTTAAAAATTATTATTACTATGTCCGCACATGGCGCGTAGCATTGTCGCTTTAAAATTACTGTACGATAGTCTGGACCGACAAATTAACTTGGGAAGAAAATTGAGCACGTGCGCGAGGGAGTAAAAATATAAAGTTATCTAGGTTAATCAGAAATTGTTGAAGAGACTAATGCTTGCTTCTTGTTTTGATAAGACCTTGAAGCAGTTTTTAATGGTTAAGAAATGGTTGAGTAATGTTTTTAGTATTTTAAATTAGCTTACGTCTTGCTGTGTGTTTTTGGCTGCTACTTACGAGCTTGAAATAAAAATTAATGTCGAATATCCGAGAAGGGGAAGTTTTGG
The DNA here is from genome assembly GCA_963675345.1 of Trididemnum clinides. NCBI lineage: Eukaryota > Metazoa > Chordata > Ascidiacea > Aplousobranchia > Didemnidae > Trididemnum > Trididemnum clinides. The sequence continues at coordinate 26,917,542 of OY776297.1, forward strand.
TGATTACTCAAGATCAGGACGGCAAGCCGAGACATAACCATTAGAAGCAGGTCGGTAATCTTCAAATAGAATCTTGTCTCAGGACAACATTAGTTAAAAACTGCTTATAGTTTGGAAGTTGTGCTTGCGTAGGCTATATTAAATGTCTTCTCAGCAGGAAGAGGTCATAAGTCTTTCTTCTTCGGCAAGGCTGCGGATGGAGGCTAAGTTGGCCGAGGCCAGGTTGCAACATATCCGTAAAGAAGAAGATTTGAAATTAGAGACGCTAGCATTAATTGCGGAACAGCGGCTGAAGAAATTAGAGTCTAGAAGAATTGTTCTCCAGGCAGAAGCAGAAGTAGAGACTGCAAGCATTCGAGCTGAAGCTGCTTCTGTTTGTGATGATAGATCTTATCTCCCAGAAGCTGTGGACCCTCCTTTAACTGTTAGAAAGAAGGTGGGTGCCTATCTTAGTGACTTAGAAATACCGAACCCCAGTGCAGCTGGTAACGGTACCTGTGAGCTAGCAGCTCCGAGCGATAACCAACTACATGAATACCAACCGTCCAGCAGTTTACCTGGCCCTAGTCTGGCCGCTGATGATGTGCTGATACGACTGAACGCTGAAAGGCAGTCAAACTCCAGTTTAGCTGGTAATGAAATGCAAAATACGAGACCTGTGGTTGTGAATAGCCATGCAAACTCCAGTACAGCTGGTAATGTGAGGCATCGCTTGCGAGATGTTGGTTCCTTTGTTCCAGCAGCAATTGTTGGCAAGCCTGCTGATTTTGTGATGACAACTGCTAGTTCAGGCTTTAGGCCAACCCCTTTGCCCTGCGTTGATGTGGGTGTGGATGTGTCTAGGGCCCCCCAACGACCTCCCCCCGGAGTTTCATTTGCAGTTGCGGATTTGTCTAGCAAACCCTTTGGACCTTTGGCTATTCCAGTGCCACTCGTTGAGCAGTTAAGTCCAGTTGGTCCTGAATCTTTGCTAGGAGAACGTGGGCCTCCTGTTACTTCCGTTGCTTCCTTTGCCCAGTATGCTCCAATTGTTTGCTCAAACCCATGTGCAGGATGGTCTCCTCCAACGAACACTTTCGAACAAGACAAGAGAGGATACGGGCCGGCTGTTACATCTGTTGAATCTATGAGGCTTTACGATCCTACAGCTATTTCGGCAGCTAAAGGTGATCCGGCTGTTACCCCTCATTCTACTGTCAAACAAGTTTCCCCCGTGGAGGTGTATGGGCCGGCTAATATTTCTAGCCATTCTAGAGGATCGTACCAGCAGGCAGCGCTCCCCTATTCTTCGGTTCCTAGGGAAAGAAGCAAGCGTGAGTATGGGTGTGGTTCCATGTCCCCAGGTGAGTCGTGTTCGTTAAATGATGTAGCTAAGCTGTTGGTGCGTTGCAAGGGCTCAGGCCCACCCCTAGAGCTGACTAAGTTTGATGGTGATCCATTACAGTATCACAAATTTATTAGGCAAGTAGAGGACCACATTCTTAGTATTTATCAAGAGAGTGATCCCGGTCACGCCCTCCATCTGTTACTTGATTGCACGACAGGCAGGGCTCACAAGCTAATATCCAGCTGTGTGATGTACCCTCCAGATCGAGGCTTGAACAAATCTTTATCTCTCTTGTACAATACCTTTGGTAGCCCTCAGGTGGCCGTTCAAGTATTTCTTGATTCCGTTTGTAGTGGGGAAACCGTTTCCAACACTGAGCTAGGTCTTGAAGCCTTCTACTCGGATTTAGTAAACTGCAAGATCGTGTTGGAAGCTTCTGGCGCCGAGAGCGTTTTGAATGCTGTGTCAACTGCTGAAAGGGTGTTTATGCGCCTCCCCCTTAATCTCCGAGAGGGATTTGCCAAACTAGCTTTAGAGCGCGGGTTTGAGATTGATGTGGTGCCCTTTGATCTGTTTATTAAGTTTATTGAGCAAAGGCGTCGCTTGTTGTGCTCGAGATTTGGTAGGCTGCTGCAACCGGTGAAAGGCAAGCACGTACCTTTATCCAAGTTTAGTCAAAGATCTCGAGCTAACTTCGTGCAAAGCAGCCATGACCCAATAAAATCGGCATATAGTATTGGGAGAACTACAGAGAAAATAGGCAACTCAACTGCATGCAGTTTCTGCGATGCTAGGGACCATGTGAATTTTCGCTGTGAAACCTTTTTGCAGAAATCCGCGACAGAGCGATTACAGATTGTGAAGCAAAGGCGCCTCTGTTTTAATTGTTTAAACAGTGGACATGGCGTGAAGGATTGTTCAAGTAGAGGAAGATGTCGTGAATGCGCAAGAAAACATCACACCTTGTTGCATTCCTCCGCCAACAACGCTGGGATAAAGGAAGAATCGCCAAAAGGAGACTCAGCGTCAGCTGCTCCTGTGAGTATGGCCGCCTCCTTGGTAGCTAATGCCTCTATAAAATACAAGGTGGGAACTCGCCTTCAAGTAATTCCTGTGTATGTTATTAATAATGTAACTGGAGCTTATAGAACGACACTGTGCCTCTTGGATAGTGGAGCAGATTGCCACTTGATTGAAAGAGAATTGTACTCAGACTTAAACCTCACCGGAAGACCTATACGGTCGGAGTTGCAGATGGCTAATGGTGAATTGCAGCAACTCGACAGTTGCTCTGTAGAATTTGGCATTCGGGGAATTAACGAGGAAGAGGTCTTCACCCTCGTGGATGCTCAGATGGTGCCTCGGCTGCCTGACCTTAGCGGCAGCATTCCCTCTGCCGAAGACGTTGCCAGAAATCCACATCTTGCTGGCATTGACATACCAGCAGTAGCCGGAGTCAGTAAGGTCAAGTCATTATTGGTATGTCCTCTCCAAATTTACACGTGTTCTCTGAGATACGTCAGGATGGTAAATCCAGGCTTTGGGCAGGTAAATCCCCACTTGGGTGGGTACTGTATGGCCGAGATTTTGCCACTTCCAGGAATTCACGACAATCCGTAAATTTGTTAATTGACTCAAAGGCTGTATCAGCCTCTGATGCAGAGTGCCCCTGTCAATTTGATTATCTTGATCGTGCATGTGACCCAGAGGCTTTTTGCCCATCGCTCGACGACGAAATGGCTGAGGAGTGTATGAAAGAGTCGTGCACATTTACAAAGGGCCACTACGAGATTACGCTTCCCTGGAAGCAAAGGTGTCTAGATCTCCCGAACAACTATGAGATGGCGTTGGCTCGTTTAAAGTCTTTAAGAAGACGCCTGAAGGCCGATCCTGAGCTGTGGGATAAGTACAGAGCCAAAATTCATGACATGATTTTGAAAGGTCACGTTGCTGAAATCCCTGAGAACTCTAAGTGCGATGAACGCAGAGTTTGGTATATCCCACACCATTGTATTACGAGCAAGTTTAGGGTTGTTTTCGATTGTGCTGCGCAATTTCGTGGCACCTCCTTAAATGATCAAATTCTACAAGGCCCTGACAACACGAATAACCTGGTAGGCGTGGTAACACGATTTCGTAAGAATGCTGTCGCCGTCGTGGGCGATGTGCGGGCAATGTTTATGCAGGTGCGGGTAAAACCCGTTGATCAGCCCTCTCTACGATTTCTGTGGTGGACCGATGACGATCCGACTAAATCCCCGAAGAAGTATCAATTGACGGTGCACTGCTTTGGATTGACCAGTTCTCCCTCAGTGGCCGGATACGCTTTGCGACGTGCCGCGGAGGACAATCTTTCCCAGTCCTCGACGGAAGCTGTACAGGTGGTAAACAGGAACATATATGTTGACGACATTTTGGTTTCTGTGGTTGACAGCAAGCGTGCTGTGGTGCTTGTAAAGGAACTTGATTCTCTTCTAGGCAGTGCTGGATTTGAACTCGCAAAGCTTTCAAGCAACCGTCCCGAGGTTCTCGAGGCACTGCCTGCTGATCGTCTTGCTCCATGCTTAAACGAAATACGACTCTATGAGGATGAAATTCCAGGTCACCGGGCTTTGGGGTTAGTTTGGCATCCTCAGTCTGATGTCTTAGGAGTAAAGGTGGCTGAGCTTGCGCATCCATGCACGAGGAGAGGACTGCTATCTCTCATAATGAGCATTTTTGACCCGTTAGGGATAATATTCCCGTTTCTGTTGCCCCTAAAACTGTTACTTCAGCGTTTGACTAAGTCTGGTTTGGGATGGGACGCCAAGATTCCCGAGGCTGAGTAACTAACCTGGGAGAAATTTTTGAGAGCTCTTCCCAAATTGGGCAGCATTTCGATTCCACGATGCTTTCCTGGCTTGTCCCAATCTACTAAAAATCAGTTACATGTTTTTTCGGACGCGTCAAATGCAGGAATCGGTGCTGTGTGTTATTTACGTACTTTTGTTGATGGTATTTGTTGTGCTTCATTCATTATAGGAAAATCACGTGTTGCACCCGTGAAACCCCTGTCGACTCCTCGCATGGAACTGAGCGCCGCTGTAATTGCCGTTCGCTTAGCCAGATTTGTGTTACGTGAGCTTGACGTAAGCTTTGATAGAACTGTGTTCTGGTCTGATTCGACCACGGTGCTAGGCTACTTGCACAATACTTCGAAGCGCAGACCAATATTTGAGACGAACCGCATCAGACTGATACGTGAACTGTCGACCGTTGACCAGTGGAGATGGATTGATACTCGACGTAATCCTGCCGATCTGTACTCGCGCGGCGTCTCGCCTTGGCAAGTTGGTAAAGCCGATCAGTGGCTCCTTGGTCCCTCATTTTTGTTCGACCCTGAAAACACTTGGCTGTGTGAGCCTAAAGACGAGTGCTCCGCCTCTCAAGACGAACCCAAAGTTGCATCTGTCCTGCATGTGGCAAGTGGTGCTCGCCGTAATTGTGAAATGAACTACGAGTTGAAGGATGGTGTTCTTGGCAGACTTATGAACCGGTTTAGCGACTTACGACATACCGTGCGAGTGACCGCTCGGTTGCTAAGGCTGAGAAAAAGGCTGCATCGGCGAGTTACTTCAGGCGGTGCTGACGTTGACTCAGACAGCGATCCTAATTGCATTAGCGCAAGCGAGTATGATTTAGCGCTTCTCGCCTTGATCAGATTAGCCCAACGGCAGGAGTTTCCAGGACTTGTGGTGGCTCTGGAATTGAACCCTTACCATGAGATAGCCTCTGGGAAGCATGGCCAAAACCTCAGGAAATTGTTAAAGCCGTTGGTGAAATACTGTCCATTTGTCCAGAACGGGACTATGCGTTTGGGAGGACGACTTCAACGTTCGGATGAGCCCTATGACATGAAGCACCCCATCGTACTTCCACGAACTGGCTGTTTAACCGGACTAATTGTGAATTTTTGGCACCAGAAAAGCGGACATAACGCGGCGGCTTATGTCATTAATGAGCTCCGTGAGAGATTCTATGTGGTTGGGCAAGAGAAAACCGTCAAGTTTCTTATCAAGAGTGGCTGCATGGCTTGTCGTAGTCGACGAGCAATGCCTGGCTCCCAAAAGATGAGCCCCTTGCCTTCGGTGCGACTTAAATCCGGACAACGTTTGTTTACGGTGACTGGAGTGGATTTTTTGGGTCCCATTGCTGTTAAATGCAACCGCAATACGTTAAAACGTTATTGCTGCTTATTTACTTGTGTGGCATCACGCGCCTCTCACTTAGAGATTGCTTATGATCTAACTACAGCGTCATACCTATTGGCGCTACGACGCTTCTTGGCTGTAAGAGGCATGTCAACCAAGATCATTTATTGCGATAATGCTACTAACTTTGTTGGTGCTGAGGCGGAGTTGAAGCGTGGACTTGAACGGTTAAGGCGGAGTGATGTATGCCAGGACCTGACCCCCCGTGGTATTGACTTTCGTCATTCGCCCCCTTTGGCAAGTCACCAAGGAGGCGTCTGGGAGGCAATTATCCGACTTGTGCGCAAAGCAATGGTCGCAATAATGTCAGATCGGTATTGGCGGACTTTAAACGATGAAGGACTTGCTACGTTATTGAAGGAGGTTGAGCTGATATTGAATTGCAGGCCACTCACCAGGGTGAGCACTGACCCGGACGATTTTCGGGCGCTGACTCCTATGACTTTGCTGAACGGTTGTATAGAATCGGGATTACCTATGGACGTGTTTGTGAACTCCGACGGTTTGCGCGCTTCGTACCGAGCCACCCAGCTACAAGCTGACTTGTTTTGGAAAAGGTGGCGGCCCGAGTATTTAGCAATGTTACAAAAACGTCGTAAATGGCTGGTTCCGCAGGAGAATATATGTCCTAACACTCTAGTTTTGATTAAGGATGACACTGTACCCCGTGGATCCTGGCCCAAGGGTATTGTTGTCTCCGTGATTCCCGATCGTGATCAGGTTTGCCGCCGGGCGGTAATCCCTACAGCGAGTGGGAAAGAGTTTTGCGCGATATTTGTAAGTTGTGCGTCTTAGAATGCGATGTGTAACTTTGTATTTTCTCGAGCACCTGCATTTCGGCGCCCTAGGTGTATTGCATTTTTTTTTGTTGTGTGATTCCTTCGCTCACTCAAGTGTGTTTATAGTAGAATGTATATAGCCATTTGTCTCCTTTGAAGCTTAGCGTATGCCTCTAGAGTGTAGTTTTCGTTTGTTTATATAAGATCACAGTCTCTCCCTCCCTTTTTTTAAACATAGAAAATCGCGTACTTTGTCGGTACTTCTGCACGACGATTTTGGGCCGGCCATGTTAGCGTGAGAGACTGAGTTTTTAATGCTGCCTCCTTGTGGCTTAAAAATTATTATTACTATGTCCGCACATGGCGCGTAGCATTGTCGCTTTAAAATTACTGTACGATAGTCTGGACCGACAAATTAACTTGGGAAGAAAATTGAGCACGTGCGCGAGGGAGTAAAAATATAAAGTTATCTAGGTTAATCAGAAATTGTTGAAGAGACTAATGCTTGCTTCTTGTTTTGATAAGACCTTGAAGCAGTTTTTAATGGTTAAGAAATGGTTGAGTAATGTTTTTAGTATTTTAAATTAGCTTACGTCTTGCTGTGTGTTTTTGGCTGCTACTTACGAGCTTGAAATAAAAATTAATGTCGAATATCCGAGAAGGGGAAGTTTTGGTGATGACTCAAGATCAGGACGGCAAGCCGAGACATAACCATTAGAAGCAGGTCGGTAATCTTCAAATAGAATCTTGTCTCAGGACAACAAAGTGGTTTTGGAATCTTCTTCAGTAAAATCTCAATTTGCTGATTTTTGAACAAATTAAAATGTAAACTCGTCGAGATTATACTAAAGTAGGCTAAACTCAAAGAATGCAAGCAAAAAATAAAAGCCAGTAATTTCGATATCAATGATGTCTGCACAATATTATGAGAAGATTTTACACAACTGTAAGCCTTCTATTGATGATGTAAAGGGTGGTGTTTTGTGAGCTAAAATCCTAAAAATTGTTTTGGTTTTGTTTCGAATTAACTTCATTAGTGAAGAATTTCGTTTTGTTTCGAAATTCAAGCAATTTCGTTTTGTTATGAGCCCAAAATCGAACCGTGAAAGGTTGGGTTCATCCCCAGTGACAAATATAATTTACACGAGAGTTGCATTAAACACAGAGTCGAAAGCCACATTGAACACACCAAGCGGCCAATTACCAACGTCACATGAATTTTGGAAAGAGGACGATGATACAGAAGAGTGACGATGAAAAAATTTCGAAATATTTCGAAAAGATCAAATTTCGTTTCGTTTCGAATTGTTTTTCTTGTAGTAAAATTTTGTTTCGTTTTGAATTGTTTTTCTTGTAGTAAAATTTTGTTTCGTTTCGAATTGTCTTTTTTTGTAGTAAGGGAAAATAGAAAATTATGATCCTTTTTGATAAGAGATTGCGCGAAGATTGCATGAAATTTCTGACGGCGTTTGAAGCGACGGCTGCCTGTTTTGCTTCTAACGTCGTTAGAAAAGCAGAAACTGCAATTTTAATGCCTTTATCACGCATCCTGGATCCAGCAACGCGTTTCCTGTTGAAGTACCATCGGTTCAATCTAGCACCAGTCAGCGACATCCTACCAATAGGAGTAATAGACCTCGCCAGTAAATGTCGAAACTTTTCCTCTCAACCATCTTTTCTTCAACAAAGATGCCTGGATAGGAATCAAATGGCTTGATCACCTTACCGTTTTGGTCCATGTGAAATCTGACTCCAATTTCACTTTTAAGAATTGTGAGTTGTCACTCAGAAATTGTGCTGAGAACATCACCGTGGTTGCATACTCACGAGCGCAGTCTAGCGTTTGGTCCCGGGATGCATTCCTACACCCTGGATTTTGCCGTGGCTGTTTACATTCCTTGTCGTATAGACTATCAGCGCCGAGTCAATCTCATATAACCTACTCATCGCATCTGCGTTTCCCGCTATCATCGAAGGTAAGAACATTAGTGGAGATCCGATCCCTTCTCAATGTGTAATTTACTTCAATGAATCCTTTATGCCCTGCACCTATTTTATGAAACGATGCTCAATCTGGGTATCCTTGTTCGCGACTATCTGCTATCGGGAAACATGGCAATGGCTTCAACGATGCAATGACGCACATCAGCACCCTCACGTTCAGATACCCTTCTATTCCATTTCAGTGAAAAGTACAATAAACCTATGAAAAAGTGGTTGTTGAATTACAGTACTTCGCAGCATCTACTTTCAACACTTGTCCAAATAGAACAGTGCAACGTATGGTATGAGATGCCTTAGGCGTGACATGCTGGTCAATATGGGCCTCAAATCGAGATCCATATTGACCAGAATACCACACCTAAGACATTTCATCCCCTAGAACCAGTCTCTCTCCACTGGCAAAAACAGATTTACGAATACCTGCTACTGGACGAGGCCTTGGAGATCATTGAACGGGTGCTGCATAGTGAACCCACTGGTTGGTGACATCGGATATTTTTCACCGGAAAGCATGATAATGGCTCGCTTCGTCGTACTGCTGACTTGTCACCATTGCACAAGCACTGCCAACGAGAAACAACCATCCGAATCTCTTTTCCATTTGGCTCGCCACATACCGAAGTACACTAAGAAAAAAGTGCTGGATAGACTGACCACACATTATTAAGACAAAAACGGGATATCGTGTAGCAAAAACGGTGCAACGGATATGTTTATCTTGTAACTGCGTATTCTTTTAGAAAGTAAAAACAAAAGGTTTTTTCAACGTATTTCTTTAATGTTCATCAAACCATCAATAATATTTCTTGTGCAGCAAATTAGGTAAAGAAATCTTGTGCAGCAAATTTCGATCTTTCTAGACTTAAATATAAAATTTGCCACGACCCATATCATAATTTATCTTACAAGTAGCCTTGCTTTCGTTATCTTTATGCTCAATCTGGATTTTGCATTTGACCATATAGTGTCACTAACAGAAAATATTCTTCCAACAGAAGCTGTACTTCCACGAAAACAAAAGATAAATCCTACAATATAACAAAGAGATGTATTTGCAGCAAGCTAGAAAAAAGGGCAACTTGATAGCAAATATACCGTGCTTCAGTTTTTTCGTTATTATGGCATCTTTTGTCAAAAAAAACAGGACAACATAAGAACGACGAGACTGCCGAAAAATACAACGATAACGGAACTGTTCCGTTCAAAACGGTACGTCTGGTTAGCCTTGTACTGGCTGCCAGGAATGGCTATCATAGCATTGCACTTGGCTAATCCGATACACCTAACTACGTTCATCACCTCTTTGGGCAAGTAGTGTTACGCTCTATAAGGTTTCCTATCTTCTACACAGAATGTCGAATTGGTAAGCAGCTTGAATGTAGTAAAACTGATATGCGTCAAGCAGTTGTGAAATTTAAAAATCAGGAACTTATATGCTGATGCAAAAATGAAGTGTTCGTCCACGGAAAACAACTTGCAGAACTGACATCTTGATCAAATGGGAAGCGATGAATTCCCGAAGATCTTCAGCCACGAAATTCAAGATCGATATGAATAAACCCGGTACTTCAGTCAGCAGGCGGACTATTAGCCGTCGTTTGGTTCAAGAATTTGGTCGGACGTTACAAAAATCAGCTAGAATGCCGAGGCTTATTTAAACTATGAAGAAAAACACCTCCTGTTGGTATTTTAGCACAAAGACTATACTTTATATCAAATAGTCTAAAGTTTTATTTTTGGATGACACTGCAGTCAGAGTTGCTAGAGTTGCTACTTTTGGTAACAAATTGTTCCCTTTTGCTTGCAAGTTTGAAATTTGTTATTTTTGTTACGACGCTACCAAAAGTGTTACCATTTCACTTGATTAAAAATTAAACTGGGTTTCTTCCGTGTTACCACTTTTCTGCTAAAATAGCCGGAAGATATGTTGATCTCTGAAGAAAAAGCCTAAAATGATCTACATGAGTGGTGGTCTCCAAAAAAAAGATCGTTTACTCTCTCACGATCAGATATTTACCAATTTAACTGTTGTCTTTTATCAAAACGTTCTGTCAGAAAGTTTACTGACAATGAAATACATGTTTTTTATTAATTGTATTAACATATTGACTTTATTTTATAAATTTGTTACTTTTTCAATTAATTTGTTACTTTTTGACCATGGCATTTGCTACTTTTTGAAATATTCTGCTGGCAACCCTGTTTACAGTTTAACAGTCTACTGCAAAAGAAAGAAACGTACATCGACCCTCAGATAAACGATATGATGTAAAGTATACCCAGCAAACGATGAAAACATGCCCCACGTATGATGATATGGGGAGCTATTTTGATCAATGGTGCAGCCGGAATCTTTTTTGTAAAATTAGAAACCATGAAGAATTGCCAGAAATACATATACTCAAGCATGTTTTCTTACAATTTCTAAATAGCGTTGGGCCACGCAGCCTTTTTCTTCTACTTACAGTCTAAGACCAACCTGAACCAAGTACGCTTGTCGTTATTTTCTCCAGGTGAAATGAATTTGTCTGTATTTGATTGATCTTTATTGCAAATGCAAAGTGAATATATATATATATCCAAACACGTGATTATTTGTCATGAATTGCTTAATAATGACTCACAACGGCAAGGTAATATTTGGGAAAGATAACCAGTAATAATTTTGATGATGAAGATATAAGCAATGTAGAATTTGTTTTAACTCAATTTCTTGTGATAAGCTCAGTGACTCACATCAAGTCTTTTACTAAGCTCAGCATGTTCCGAAAGAATCAAGGCTGAGCGTTGGAGCAAAGAGAAATAAGCGTGCATGCAAAACTATCGAAGCTGTCACAGGCGGTCAGAACGTAATACCAAGGTAATTATAAGGTTCCAACACCTCCCTACCAAGTTCGGATCCGCCTTATCAACCACATATGAAAGCACAGATGACGCACAAATGCAGCGGCGCGCAATATAAATGTCAAGGCCAATTTGCCACTTTGATTAATCTTCGTGGTCAACTATCGTTACGTTTTGGTCTCGGTACTCCAGCACTTTGTCTGAAAGCATTTAATTCGCTCACATTTTGACCATCATCCATGAGCAAAAAAGCAGGTACATTTGTACGGATCAATCTGCGATTTCTTACAAGCAATTGAACACTTTGGATTTTAACAGTATTCTTTCTAAACTTTTACATCAGTATTTGCAACAGTGTCATATACACTCGACCCTCGTTTTTCCCGGACTTCGTTAATCCGGATTTCATGTCATTCAGACAGTGAGTCCGGACAGCCAACAAATAAATTCAAACAATGCGTGCCTCGCGTGCTGCCAGAAATGCCAGATAGGTGGCTACCGCGGCTCGTAAACACCGTGTTTTATCAGATAGTTAGTCAGATACTGAGGCCATGGATCAAGAATAAAAAGTTTTCTTAGCATCAAGAACAGTTGTGCGTGAAAAAAAGTCTCCCAAAGCGGATATTCCAGAGCGGGTGGTGATGTTTTGCCATGACAGCTGTATTGAGGGCCAGTCTGTGTAGCAATCTACTTTAATAAGGTGATTTTGGCCATTGAACTGGGCAAAATTTAAAGCCAAGTGGTGAAAAAGGTGATCTGAGAGGTCATGTGAAATCATCGGCTCATTGATGAATGGGGGCAGCTCGTCCTGTTATTCTTTGCTGGTCTCCATATCTCGATCATTTCCCCCACCAATATACTGCAAGGTGAGTTCGCTCTTTAGTGCGAGTGACATCCAGATGGGATTCATGCCTGTTGAATAACACTTGGTGACGAAGTGCACACGGAATAAACAAACCACAACCATACAGAACAAGCTTATCACTAAAAGCCAGATTGTGGCACATACCCAAAAACGGTTTTGATTCATCTGGGAATTTTGCTTTGCTACCGGTATCAGGAAAACCATTGATCACTAGTGTTTTAACTTTGTGATAGATAGGATTGTTTATAGCAGCAAGACGTACATCTTGTATGAACGCTTAATTGACTTCACTGTTGATGGAAGCCAGTTGGTACGGGGAGTGAACTGGCTGTTCAGCTGACTGATAGCGTCGCTTCCTTGGTCCCATCTCCTAGCTTTGTGTCACCTACAAGATACTCGAGAGGCTCATACACTTCGTGCTGAGCCGATTGTTGACCCACTTCTCCCCAGGGTGCAGGCAGGGTTTTGATGAGGAAGGTCAACCATGGATCAGACTGTTTTGCTTACTCAAAACATCGAGGATTCGTTTGAGGCCAAGAAGAAGGCTGGTGCCGTGTTTGTCAATCTGACAGCTGCTTGCGACACTGTCTGGCACCGTGGTCCCACCTGCAAGTTGCTTAGGCTTCTACCGGATAAGCACATGGTCCAGATGATCATGGAACTTGTCCGGAATAGAAGCTTCACACTCACTACTAGTGACAGCAAGCAAAGCAGGTTAAGACGTTTGGGAAACCGCCTCCCACGGGGATCGGTCTTGCCCATCCCCCCCTCTTTTTCAACATCTACACATACGATCTGCCTTCCATGACTTCTCAGAAGTATACATATGCTGATGATTTAGCATTGCTGCATGCTTCTCGAGATTGGAAGGCTGTGGAGGACACCCTAAGTCAATACATGATTACATTTTCAGCTTATCTCCAGAATTGGAGGCTGAAGATCAGGAATACGAAAACAGTGACGGCGGCCTTTCATCTTAACAACAGAGAGGCCAAACGTGATCTTAATGTTTACAACAATGGCAACCTATTGCCACCTTGTCCGGTCCCAACGTATCTTGGGGTAAAGCTGGACAGGTCACTCACTTTCCGTCACCACCTCGAGGCTTTGCACAAAAAACTCTCCACCCGAGTTGCGCTGTTGAGGCGACCTACGGGATCTGGATGAGGTGCAGGTGCCAAGGCATTGCGCATCTTTGCTCTTTCCTTGGTCTACTCCACAGTTGAGTACTGCGCACCAGTTTGGTGTCGCAGTACGCATACTCGCCTCATTGACAGCATTCTTGATAATGCTTAGCACATTGTCACTGGATGCTTGCGTCCCACACCAACGGAAGACTTGCCTGTCCTCGCAGGCATCCAGCCAGCTGAGCTCCGCCGATGAAGAGCGACACTTTTCTTGGCAAATTGTGCTATCCACGACCCCGACCATGTACTACACGGACAGTTGGTTGGGCAGCAGGATGCGTATCAGAGGAGACTTAGATCAAGGCGCCCATTTGTACCTTCGCATGGAAAGGTTAGTTTGTCTGAACTGGATATCCGCGTGAAGCAGTGGACTAAGCATAAATAGAACGCGGACTACTTGGAGAGTACTTCAAGGGTCCGTGCTTTCATTCCCAGGGTCAGTTCAAGGCCGCTGGGAATGAGTCTGCTCAGAACATCTTGGGTAAGAATCAATCGCCGGCGGAATGGTGTAGGACGTTTTTACTCGTCCATGTACAAATGAGATCTCGCTCCATCACCGAATTGCGAATGTGTTGCCACTGAGCAAATTGCACATCACGTTATATCCTCGTGTCTCATACATCATGTACCAAGAGAAACACGAGGTCTGCAGGTTTTGGATGATGCAACTCTATGTTGGCTTAACACCACCGCTGCCAGCATTTAATCTGGGCAGCGCAGCAGCCCGGGGTGGTAAAAGGATAGACCCTCGGCCCTGGCCTTTACTTGTGCTGGCCTGGATTGAGTTTGGGTGTCGGATCAAACGATGACGACGAGCTAACTGATCTGGGTGCATCGGATCACAAATGAGATTATGGGACAAGGCATCAGAGACGCTGTGTAAAGCTCCTTTCTGCCAATGTGAGCGCCAAGTAAACTTCGATAAAACATTGAACCACTTGGGATTTACTTGTTGTCAGTGTTGCCAGTGAGTAAAATATTGTGTTCATCTCGGATTATTGTTCAATGTCGTCTATTTCCATGTTCCACTTTAAAATCCTCTCTCTAATTTTCAAATAATTCCGATTCCCTGACTCAATTGTAATTATTTTTTTTTGTTGCTATATTTATCCTCCATTTACGAGAAAGCAAATTGTATCGCTATATTTTGGACGGGACGTCCGCACTCGCTTGGGAGTTGCCATACTATTATTAATTACTATTATTATTATTATTTGTAATATTGTTAGTAATTAGTAATTAGTGATTAGTAATACCATACTATTATTAGTAATTACTATTTATAGCGTAGTATAAAATTTTAATGCGTTGAAACTTGTTTTGTTGAATACCGTACAAGTACGTCAAACAATAATTGGAACACAAACCAAATCCATGTGAGACTCTCCACAAGTTACCCGAATTCTTATAGTCACCAACCAACAATTAATCGGCGGCGACAGCCAATGGGCCGTAAAATGATAAGATATTAACTTAGTACACAAACGCTGTAATCTATGGTTTTAAATTTCGTGAAGTCGGCGGTTGTTCAAAATAGATAATAAAGGATTGTGGTCCGTAATCATATCAAAATGTGGCAGTCCTACCGAAAACTTGTTGCACTTAATGCCTACCCACGCGGCTCCGAGCGTTTCCTTTTCAATAGCGGCGTACCGGATTTGAGGTTATTTAAAAAACAAAAACCAGCTTTAACGACATACCATTTATTTCCCCATTGCTGCTGCAAAATAGAGCCAAGGTCTTTGCTGCTGGCATCAGATGGCAGAGTGCTCAATTTGATTATGCAAAAAATTTCAACGTTGGTAAATTCACAAGCAAATGCTCAGCTGACTCAAGACCTGAGGTATGTGCCAATCCTCGTATTAAATCACTTTTTAGACTCAACAGAGGTCGAAGGAGTTGCAAGCTTTGTGCAATTTTTTTCAATGTTGCAAGCGAGCTGATTCGCCAGGCCAAAAAAAATGTCGATTCGGTGAGATATGTGGGCAGGGGGAAATCACGAAGGGCAGTGAGAAGTCCATCATTGATTTCGTACCCCTCATGCGATATCTGATATCCAGCAGAATTTATTGTGGTTTCACAAAATTTGAATTTGTGTTTATATGCAGAAATCCTTTTATCGGCGCACCTTTGTAAAAACTGTCTCTCATGGGCAGCGTTGGTGCGCTTTTCCTCAACAAAAAGAATGACATCATCGATAATTTGTCTGCCCTTAAAAATCTTTGTTCAAGCGTCTATTATAATGCTCGGTTATTGAGCAAATGCAGAAAGACGGCCGTAAAAACTTGAAACGTCCGAAAGGGGTCATGGACATAGTCAAAAGCTGACTTTGAGCATCAAGTGGGCATTGATGCTAACACGCGTAATATAACTCACTTTGCTCATACTTATCGAGATTAGAAAAGTCTTCACAAATGCACATGTCCTCAAAGAATTTTTTTAATGTCATTGCGATGGGTGCACACCACTCCGTGGGCTCATTTACAGGTTCAATCATTCTCTGTGCTTGAAGCGACTGCAGCTCCTTTTGAACCCTGCCACGGTAAGCGTAAGGTATCATACGTGGTGCGCTCTCGCAAATGGTTTAGCAATGTCTTTCAGGTAGATGTGTAAAGTCTCGCCAGTCATCACTTGTACTTGCCCATCAAAAACTGAAGGAAATTTGCTGATAAAGTCATCAGTTGTCAACTCCTCTAATGCAGTCGTAAAACCAATTTGTGCTGTATAGTCTTGTAGTAAAATGTTTCGCTTTTGAGAGGTTTTCCACAAGATCGACATAACCCCAGGGATGGAAAGAAACACTTGAAGCATTTCCCTATCATTGATCTCTCCAAAAATGAGCTGTCTAGTCATTTGAGCAAGCGACTGAAGGCTGGAGCCATGTACGGAATGAGCGGTTTTGTGCAATGACGGCAATAGAATGCCAACGTATTTACCAAATGAGCTAGAATATTTGCACCGGCAGCAATGATATACCCTCCTGATTCTGACAGAACAGTCAATGTTGCATAGCTATTTGACCTTCACACGAATCAGCTTATCGTGATGCCGTTGCCTTTAATATGACCGGGCTGTTTCGCAGACTCTCACGCTCTGCACACTTGGATATTTTTATCTAAAGTCAAATCTTTGTGACGTAAAGATCTTCAATGTTGTCGCCATCTTCTAAACATTCAATATTCTGGTCCCGAAGGGCTCTATTTACACAATCAGCTGCTACGTAGTAATTATGCATTTCAATTAAATTCCCCAATGCTACGAGAAAATCGTCGAACGATTCTTGGATGTGTTGGCGCCGCTTTCGGAAATTTCGATTTTCGAATGTTTCATTGACGTTTCACTACAAGTACAATGTTTCATTTTCTACAAAAAAGTGTTGTAAATGCTTAATGGCTGCATTAACTTTTTCGCTACGTAAGGCCATTACAGTTAGCCTTCCCACTTTCATATATGTAAGTAAGGCCACCGCGGTGGAATATTAAGTGCGTTCACTAAAATGCTCATACCTACGTCATCTTTTGTTAAATTTTAGTCATTCATTGGTCGTTGGATAGCACTTACGTAGTTCTTTTCAATAAAAAATATAAAAACCCAATGTGACCTATATGTTTTTGTACTGATTTGAAAAGCACTACGTAAGTGCTATCCAACGACCCATGAATGACTAAAATTTAACAAAAGATGACATAACATAGCCATGAGCGTTTTAGTGAAAGCACTCAATGGTCCGCTGCAGTGGCCTTACGTACATATATAAAACTGAAAGACCACTGTAATGGCCTTACGTAGCGAAAGAGTTAACTCTATTACTTACGATAAGCTTAGTGACTCACAACACGTCCTTTACTATGCTGAGCATGTTCCGAAAGAATTAAGCTGAGCGTGAGAGCAAAGAGAAATAAGCGTGCATGCAAAACTACGGAAGTTGTCACAGGCCGTCAGAACGCAATACCTACGCAACTATAAGATTCCAACAGAATTAATATGCCTTCTAAGGTATTAGAGCATTTTAGAATGTAGTAAAACTGCACAAAAAAATGTGGTCTACCATATTCTTTGTCCTGTTTTGTTCGGTTTGTTTGGAATATACGGAGAGCGGTAGGTTATTAAAATATATTCATTTGAGTCTTGAAGATAAAAAAGTAGCTCTCAATGAACATAACAAGTACAGAAGACAAGCACGACCATCAGCCAGCAATATGGAAGAAATGATATGGGATAGCGGATTGGCTAGTCAAGCTGTTTATCATTCGTCTTATTGTGAGTTCGAGCACAGCAGTGGCGCGAAAACTAACAAATTTGACCCCATAGGAGAAAATTTATATTACACAAGTGAGATAAATATTCCAAATGAAAAAGTGATCAAGGATGGATTACAAGCTTGGTTTGAGGAAATTGACGATTACAATTACAATACAAGAGGATGCAGTAGTGTATGTGGTCATTATACACAGATGGTATGGGCAACCACTTATGCCGTGGGTTGCGGAATATCAGCTTGTAAGAATCTTGCAGGCTCTCCAACGGCATCGTATCTTGTATGCAATTATGGACCTGCCGGAAACTACCCAACGAAACCTTATAAAAGCGGATCTCCGTGTTCAGCTTGTCCCAATAATCAAACATGTTTTGAAAGTCTGTGTCGAGATGCTCAAAGACAATCTTCTTTTTCTAAAGCCTCATCTCAACAAATATCTTTATTCACTATTGTTTTGGCGGTTGTAATAGGTAGACTATATTGTTAAGTTAGGATAACTAAGTGCGTCAGCACCAAATATTACGTTCAAATTTGTGCTTTTCGCGTATCTTTGGCGTATTTATAAAACAAAATGTTGATTCTCAAACTTTTTTTTTACTGCAAATCTCAAAACTAATTGAAGAAACCGTTTAAAGATGTCAAAAATATAACCGTTTCAAAGAGTTTTGATTGCTAAAAAGAATAGATTTTCTGTAGTGACTGAAGCGGTTACAGCTAGTGATGTTGGGATAAGCAATTTTACAGGAATCAATTAATAGCCTATGTTTAATTGTTTGACTAACAAAAAACCAAAATTTGCAGAGTTCTGTCTATTCATGAGTGCGTACACTTTAATGTAGATGGTTTCTTCTGAACGATTTGAGTTTCTGTAATACATATCCTTAACTTATTGAATAAATAGTTGGAGATGACATTGATATGGGCTTACAATTGCTTGACAAATGTTAAGTTCGCAGCGGTTTGTCTTTTTTTAAATGATGCCCATTTTCTAATTTATTAACAAACGCAACGCAGTTCGTTGTTTTGAAATTACAGCTGACTCAATCACAGTCATCAGTGCATGTGAACAGTTTTTGTGCACCTTGCAATCTGTGGATGTTTCTTTAGTCTCACATAACGTATTATTTCGTTTTTACACTATCCCAGAATCTAGGGCGCAAACCCCGTTTTTGTCAATCAAAGATAGGTTCACCAGGCTAAAACTTCCGCTCCCCGAGCAGCAAGGGTATTATTTTCACGGAGCGCCTAACATGTCTGGTCAGCTAAATGGTGTATGAGCGAAATCGAAAAAAGCATGGCCTGATGCTTTGTATGTCGACTGCAGCATTAAATTTAGTTTTACAAGAAGCAGCAAGAAACGTGAAATTAATTATTGATGCTTTGATTTTTGTTTGAGGAGTGTCAATTGCGATCATGGTGTCGCATAAACGGAAAACTTTTATTTTGTTAATTTTTTGGAACAGATCATGTTATTAGTCTGCTTGGTCCGACGCTTGGCACGTTCGCGTAGCTCAACCTTCAGCATAGTCTATAATATAGATGTAGTTGCTGCGTGTATCAGCGCACAGCAATCACAAACAAGGTTTTTGTTTAGAGAGAGATAGAAAAACTTGTTGAATTAGTTTTAAGTCTCCCAGTTTTTGGAGCCTTTTCAATGCGGTCATTTTTGCGTTGAAGCGGCAAAAGACGTGCTTGCGAACAACGAAACTAAACCCAGCAAATATGCCGATGTTGAAATAACAATGTATCGATATCGTTTGGTTCTGGAAAACAGTACTGTTGCTCTACTCCAATCTACAGGGTGGCCCAAAAGTAGGTATACAGTTATTAAAAGTAGGGTTTGGGTCCAAAAGTAGATTTGTAGTTCTTATGTAGGCACTTTTAAACCTCTAGAATGATAGTTATATCTTAAATGGAAACTGTTTAATCTTTCTAGTGCTCAAAGTGTCCTTCTTTACATCTGTTCAAAACACTCTGACATACCGTGCAGCACAAATTTCAATTTGCATCAATTTCTCTGAATGCGTCATAAATGCAATCTTTTAATTCATTTACTGTTTTGGGATTCTTCTCCTTGTTCTTTACATACTCTTTGTTCTTTACAACACCCCAAAAAAAGAAATCCATTGGTGTCAGGTCAGGTGAGCATGGTGGCCATTCAATGCTACCTGTTCTTCCGAACCAACGTTGTGTAAAGACTTTGTTAAGGTAATCTCTTACTCTTAACGCATAATGTGGAGAAGTTCCATCTTGCTGAAAAAAGAGTTCATCAAAGTTAGGTTTAGTTTGAAGTTGTGGCACTACCACTTCACAAAGAATTTCCAAATAGTTCTCTCCATTAATTAACTGTATGCCTACTTTTTGTCCACATAAAGTGCACTGCTGGTAACTTCAAAGCACATAAAAAATAGTTTAATAACTGTATACCTACTTTTGGGCCACCCTGTATGTGCATCCCGTATGTTTTTGCGCATGGACGCTGAACCGGACTCCTCGTGGAGTAAAATAACTAATCAATACCGTTCAAGATATAGCCAGCGCTTACTATTTACCACATTAAGACTTTAATGACAGGTGTGTTTACCTTCGTCCTTAAATCTGAATGGGTAGCAATGCCTAAACCACAAGATATTTCGTCAGAATTCCATAAAATAATGACACAATTTAGTACGGCGGTTGATATTTAAATGTTATTGAACGTCCGTAACTTTTCGTATTTCTGCAGTTTCCGCATTTATTTAGCTACTAGTTTTTCCGCGTTTTTGTAACTTAGTAATTCCTTTTTGAATGAATTTCCGTACTTCCGTAATTTCGTGTTTTAGCGTGAATTTCCGTAATTTAGTTATTGCATGTTTCAATATAAATTTTTGTAAATCTGGATTTTCATACTATAGTGTTTTCTGGCTCAAGTTGTAACATGAACCTAAAAGCTTGAATGTAAAGTCCAGTTCTGCTCGGTTATACAGTACCACAAGCAGGTAATGCTCTAAGGCCTAAGCATTGGTGGCATTCAAAAAACACGAACAAGTTCTATCAGAAAAAAGTTGATGAATATGCTTACAATACAAGGCAAAGAATTTCTTGCAAATCTAAGTCTTTAAAGTAGAAATTCATGTCAAAATACTTTTAACAACCGGTTACATGGATTCTAAAATTTTTAAAATCCACTTTATGCGAACCGGCTGAATGCCACCATTGGTTCTAAGAGTTCAACTCATTGTTTTTTGACAAGAGACAAAAGATATCAAATTTAGTTAATATTGATGCAAAAAACCAATGAATTTTTTAGTTTTCTATTATTTAGCATATACTCGGTTTCTTACTCAGTTTCTTCAAAAAATCTGTGTTTTTGTTTATGAACTACTAGCATCTCTAGAGTTTGGTAGCAACGACATGCCTCAGGTTATTTGTCTACACTATTTTTGATGCTAGCTCTGTTCTTTGAAAAAATTTCTTTCAATAGGTAAAAAATAAAAAAACTTTTGTTTTCTGCACTGGCATTGCCATTATATATTAGGGCATTTTATTACTCACCATCGGACTAGCCTTCATTTTATGCCCATCTTGTTTCCTTTTATAAAAATAGATGGTCAACGTAGCATAACTGTTGCTTAATATTAGGCTCATGGTTTGGGTTCAAACTGCGGCCTCCGCTGACCGAAACCACGTGTGTAAAAGTGGGATGATTATTGAATCACTTGTCACGTGGTAATTTTTAAGTCTTTCATACTCTCCGTCCATCTTGTGTGTGATAAGTTGAACTGTGAACAGCGTGAGTTTTAATTTCAATGCTTCTTTGATAAGATGGCAGCTGATGTAATAGGTTCACACTGATAGTTCTTTTCAGCTCAACTTTTTTGGAAGATTGACAGCTTATCTCAGTAGGTTTGATACTGCGGCATACGGGGAAGTGATCTTATGTACTAATTAGTGATATAACGTTACAATGACGGACTTCTCTATACGCAAGGTAACGTTACGATTTACGTACTTGCTACATTACTTACACCTATGTGCAACATGAGTAACAAATCGTTGCAAAGACGTGC
The DNA here is from genome assembly GCA_963675345.1 of Trididemnum clinides. Lineage (NCBI taxonomy): Eukaryota > Metazoa > Chordata > Ascidiacea > Aplousobranchia > Didemnidae > Trididemnum > Trididemnum clinides. The sequence goes on from OY776297.1 coordinate 26,939,105, forward strand.
TTCCTTATATGCAAGTGTCAAGATCACAAAAATGGAGTTTTATATATTGCTGCCTTTTCTGCGTTAAAGTCTAGATTTGCCTAAATTAATTTGAAGATTGAAATTGCCGAATTAGGCCAGTAAACTATTTCAATTACCGTATATACTCATGTATACCTCGATCTCATGGATAAGTCGATCGGTATTTTGAGACAAAAAGTTACATTATTATAGGTATTACTCATGTATAAGTCGACTCCGCTACTCTAGAGTATTCTGGAACAATGGCACCTGCCATGTTTTGATTGAGCGTGCTGTCGTAAGCTTGTTTACTGGTAATATATACCGTATTTTTACTAATATTTGATACCGGTAATTCTGTGAAGTAACTTTAACATTTACATGGTGAAACACCATTATTATGAGCGTTTGTTAAGGCTTCATCCCGCGGTGTGTATATTGCATGAAGAATAAAGGAGTTTTCTTTTGTGGAAAAACTAAAGTGCAATTTGTAGAAAAACTAATTCGTTTGGTACATTTTGGCTATTTTTCCTGATATCCATGGTTATTTAGCTGTCTGTATCTAAGTTTTCAGAAAGATTGATCAAAAAATGAAGTCTGTGGAATTTTTGATATGTAGCCGACTCTAAAAACATTGAAAGCAAAAAAATTGGCGATCCCCCCCAAAAAAATCCTTTGAACAAAGCCAAGCAAGGAAAAACAAACATGCAATAGCAAGCGTAGCCAGTAGGGACTTGACAAAGTTTGAGGAAAAAATCAGAAGAAAACAACGTCACAGTGACATCGCAACACATGCAAAATATCATAGATAGTTTGCTTTATAACATCTTTATAGAGCTATCGGGATTAAACCCAAAAAATTTTGAAAAGAAAGAACTTTTTGACTCTCCTGGCATATCAAGCAGAGAGATTAGAGCATGCAACATAGTAGGTAGCCAGCAAGGACTTAAGAAAGTTTAAGAGGAAATCAGAACAAAACAACGCACCTGTGTGAAATCGCACATGAAAGACATTTTTGCTATTTTGCTTGAAAATAGCTTAATATCAGAAATGTGTTCCCTACTTTTCAACTAAGGGAAACCCAAGGCTCCCTTGGGTTCATCAAGTAAGCAACGAACAGAACTCATAGACCTAAGGCACAGCCAGGACCTTGAAATCCAAAGTGCTATTAAGAAAACGTGCGCACCAAGTTCTGAAAATCTTGTTTACAGAAAAAGCATAAACTTTTCCTAAATTTTATTCCAATGCTGGATGGGTGAAGCCGGCTTGGCCGATTGAATCGATATTCTCAATTCCGACTTACTGATGGGGGCTCTGCGAGTGGCCACGATATATACTATAGAGCAAGAAATTTTTCTTTTCCTGATATTCTACCTGTTATGTTATCTATGTCTATACTATAAAGCAAGTAATAACATCCCAAGTTTAAGAAAAAATTACAACAAAAACATTAACTCCACAATTTTTGGTTGTGGCGGAGGAGGCTGCCGGACGACGCCGGCTAGTCCTACACAAAATAGCGACAAGCATTTATATTGCATTTTGCATCAAAATATCAAGTCGTTAATATTTGGTGAGTCGCCCTTTTGCTTTGATGACGGCATTGGTTAGTCTGGGCATACTTTCAATTAATTTTTTGCAAAATTCTTTAAGTATTTTACGGATCGAGACTGATTTTATTGCTTCGCTAAGGGCAGGAATATTTGAGGGATGATTTTTAGTAACTTTATATTTAAGAACAGTACAAAAGTTTTCAATAGAGTTAAGGTCGGGTGTATTCCCCGGCCACTTTAGGAGAGTAATATAGTTAGCCCTAAAAAACTGATACAATTTTTGAACGATGGCACGGGGCTTTTTCTTGCGTTCAAAATCGTGTAGTCAGGCACCGACACGAGCAGTTGTAGCTCCTCCTTCATTAAGTTGTTTCAAGCTTGTTTTCACCTTGTTAATACCTCCCCAAAGAGTTTAAATCCCGTTTCTACTGTCAGTATTTCTTGTGAAAATGAAACAAACAATTTCTGCAATCATTAGTTGATTACGAAGTCATCTCAGTGAATACAATTTTTGCAAGCATGTACGTTATTGACATTGGCGCAGCCAGGACTTCCGAAAATTGGAGGCCAAGATTTTTTGAACAACACAACCCGGACAGTCATAGAAGAAATCGCGCAACTTGGTGTAGCGCTTGTCAAAGTCGCGCTTGCTGGAGCGATATTTTGTTTTGGAGATCAAGCTTTTCAAAGTAACTTGCATGCTGTTTTGGAATCCAAACAACAGCGAAAACCCTTTTTCAAGATCAAGTTTTAAAGCCACACAGTTGAAACCCTCATACTTGCAGGCAACAAGAAGTGGGATTAAATGGTAACCATCGCACCAGTCCCCCTGGCTTTGCCCATAATCAGAAGCTGGCTCTCGTTTGAGTGGAAAATCGTTTTCCTCCATCAAGAGATGCGAATTTTGAAAACTTTATTTTCATTTTTGACGTTATCATGATATTACAAGTCTTTTTGTGACATTTACCCGGAGGTAGTGATTAATCGCGCCAAGTTTTATGTTTGTACCCTCAGTAGTTTAGAAGGGGTTTAAGTGTAGCACTCATGAATAGACAGAACTCTCCTTATATGCAAATTTTGGTTTTTGTTAGTCAAAAATTAAACAAACTCAGGCTATTAATTGATCCCTGTAAAATTGTCCATTCTAACATTACTAGCTGTAGCCGCTTCAGTCACTACAGAAAATCTATTCTTTTTAGCAATCAAAACTCTTTGAAACGGTTATATTTTTGACATCTTTAAACGGTTTCTTCAATTAGTTTTGAGATTTGCAGTAAAAAAAAAGTTTGAGAATCAACATTTTGTTTTATAAATACGCCAAAGATACGCGAAAAGCACAAATTTGAACGTAATATTTGGTGCTGACGCACTTAGTTATCCTAACTTAACAATATAGTCTACCTATTACAACCGCCAAAACAATAGTGAATAAAGATATTTGTTGAGATGAGGCTTTAGAAAAAGAAGATTGTCTTTGAGCATCTCGACACAGACTTTCAAAACATGTTTGATTATTGGGACAAGCTGAACACGGAGATCCGCTTTTATAAGGTTTCGTTGGGTAGTTTCCGGCAGGTCCATAATTGCATACAAGATACGATGCCGTTGGAGAGCCTGCAAGATTCTTACAAGCTGATATTCCGCAACCCACGGCATAAGTGGTTGCCCATACCATCTGTGTATAATGACCACATACACTACTGCATCCTCTTGTATTGTAATTGTAATCGTCAATTTCCTCAAACCAAGCTTGTAATCCATCCTTGATCACTTTTTCATTTGGAATATTTATCTCACTTGTGTAATATAAATTTTCTCCTATGGGGTCAAATTTGTTAGTTTTCGCGCCACTGCTGTGCTCGAACTCACAATAAGACGAATGATAAACAGCTTGACTAGCCAATCCGCTATCCCATATCATTTCTTCCATATTGCTGGCTGATGGTCGTGCTTGTCTTCTGTACTTGTTATGTTCATTGAGAGCTACTTTTTTATCTTCAAGACTCAAATGAATATATTTTAATAACCTACCGCTCTCCGTATATTCCAAACAAACCGAACAAAACAGGACAAAGAATATGGTAGACCACATTTTTTTGTGCAGTTTTACTACATTCTAAAATGCTCTAATACCTTAGAAGGCATATTAATTCTACATTAGTTATATTTTCATCATCAAATTATTGTTGGTTCTCTATCCTCAATATTAGCTTGTCATTGTGAGTCATCACTGAGCAATTTATGACAAACAGACGTGTGCAAGATACATTCTACTTTGCGTCCGCACCAAAGATCAAACAAATAGAAAAAAATTTATTTTAGCTGGAGAAGTAGTAGGTTCAGGTTTGTTATTAAGACCGTTAGAGGAAGAAAAATGCTGCGTGGCTCAACGCTATTCAGAAATTGTAAGAAAAGATACTTGAGTTTTATAATCAGCTTAGTATTGAGTGTACTGTAATTTGACAGGTTGTTTTGTTTCAATATGCTTTTAATATGCAATTCAAAAATTTAGATTTTTCGTCCTGGTATTAAGGCGATTATTGTTTGAAAATATGATATTAAGTGTATTTTAACTGAAGGATGAAAACTATGGAAGAATCTAAAATCATTTTACCACAATCAAAGACAAGGTTTTTTAAGTACTGCGCACGCCAGCATAAAAATTTTTCTGTAACACCAGCATCTGCAGCAGGGATCGGCCTCTTACCGCCGGCAATTCCTATCCGGCCCGCTAAGCAAAATTGTCCGGCCAAGAGCTCCTCGATAATTGTAATACCTACATTGCCCTCGAGTGAATTTCTCTTCATGTCTCAAGCTTTGTCGTCTCTAACGGAGTATTAATTTGTCTTACCAGTTTATCTGCTTGTCTAAATAATTATTTTATAGTATGTTCTTGCTTAGTGGTATATGATTTATTTTACATTTTATGTACCGGTACGCATTTAGCCGGCAGTTTTAAAATATAATTCAAAGTTTGCACAATTACTGTACAGAAAATTTTTAGCTCAGCAGCAAGTCATCTTTTGTTGTAACTTACATTGCAGAAAAAATCAACTCCTATCAGAGCTCGCACACTAAATTTGCACATCAAATGCCCACACAAAACACAAAACACCCGTTTGGGAATGAAAAAAGGGACGAGGAATGCAAATTCTGCAGTTTCTACAATTTTCTAAAGATTGGGTCGTAGCATCTTGTAGTTTCAGGTTTAATATATTACATTTTAGTATTTAAGCTGGGTTGTTAAGTTGAAATTTATGTCGAGGATTGTATCGTTAGGTTAGAGGGAAACGAATTTTTAGTCCAATTTGAAAAACATACTGCTCTCAAAATCTGACAAATGACTTCAAACCATAAAATTGAATTTTGAGAAATTGCTTCCCAATTTCATTTGGCTACCATCCAACAAGTGGTAACCAAAGCTAAAAATCCTTAAACTGACAATAACTCAAGAACCAATGGTTGAAGAAACGAGATTTCAGGCTTCAACGATTTGGACTCGTGTGTTTCTACCTATCCTAAGAAGATGTTTTACAGTAAATACGTAAGTAAAGTAGTTACAGTTTAAAAAAGGTTTATACTTTATTGAAGTTTTTCATAAAATTGCTCCCACATAGTTTAATTGAACGCTTTCAGTTCTGTCTGTTCATAATTTTTGAAAAAAGTAGCTGAAAAAAATATATGCAACAATGAGTTCCTACATGTAATTTCTTTTACATTTATAAGAGTTATCTGTAGATAAAGCAAACATGTTTTGTTTTTCTAGTTTTTGTTTACTTTTGTCAGTTAATCAAAAACTGCTGGACGTAGAAACCTCAAACTGAGCACGATTGATCACCACAGCGAGGTGTTTATTATAAGGGGTTGATGACGTCACATTGCGTGTGAAAAGCAGACATATAAATGTGCGTACACACTACGCTTTAGCTCCTCCTAAAATACTGGGTGTACAAGCATTGAACTTGGTACGATTGATTACCTCCCAGGTGAATTTTGTAAGGAGTTCGGTGACATCATGAGAATGTCACAATATGAAGATAATTTTTTATAGAGTCAAATTTTTTGATGTAGCAATGCCATTTTATGGTTAAATTAAAGCCAGCACTCGACTTGCCAACTTCAAAATAATTCCACTTCTTTACAATCTGTGATGACGTCATAATTAACAATTCATTGTAAAAATGGTTTTTATTATAAAGCAAGAGCATAGCGATACGGCTTGGAAGAGTACTGACAGACCTTCCACCAAGTGGATCTAGTATAGGTCCCACAAGTCTGGCGGTCTAAGCTACACTTTATTAAAAGCCTCTAACTTCTTGTCGGTTACCAACTGCACTGAAGAGATCTGATAGGTCGAAACAGCGTACTGTCTGGTTTTTATTAGTTTCTTAAAAATCACTGACTTTAGAAACGCAGTTGATTGCTTTTTGGGAGATATTAATGACATAATTTCTAAAACAGAGTTTTATCTTATTTAAGAATAGCACGCAACAAGCGATTTCGGGTTTGCTCACCTTTTTAAGCTCAACTCTTCCGAAATTACTGCTCACACATACTCTAATCTTGCACCATCTATCACCACACCAAGGCGAGGGTCATAAGGAAGTTGGTGACGTCGCGGTGAGGTCACAATTAAAGATAGATTGTTTAAAACTTGCATTTTTTGACAGAGAAAAGCGATTTTCGGCTTGAACATAAGCCAGCGACCAACTAGCCAACTTCAAGAAATTTCATGTTTTTAGAAACTAACATCCCGTCATAATCAAATATTAATATTAAAATTTGTTTTTTTCATTTTCTCAAACAATACTGACCGTAGAAACGAGATCGAAAGCATTTTCGGAAGATTTTAACAAAGTTCTTCCGCTAAAAGTAATTCTCTAACATCTTACGCTGTGTCAAGGTGTAACGAGCGATCATTTATTTAAGTGTTATTTAAGCATGATTTTTTTCTTTTGTCTCAATCCTTTTAAATATTACTGTTACGTCATAATCTTAAATAAAATCACAATGCGTACCGCTTTATAGAGAGAACAGCAGCTGGCAGCAAAATGATTCACAGTTATTTTGATAGCAAACACTTGTAAGTGATAGGCTCCAAGTACAAGTACGTAAGACCAATCTTCATTTTAAAGTAGAAAAGTCGGGATTGGAGGTAAAGTTAAATGTAATAAAAACCCCAGTTTAAAAAAAAGTCGCAGTGAAACAATAATAGCATCCATTTGTATAACTGGATTCAAAAGACAGTATTTTGCTTGAAAATAGCAAAATGCGCGCCTAATAGAATAGGGTGGATGAGTAAAGGCAAGACCCTTTTCTTGCTATAGAGAAAATGAAGCAAACAGCACAATCAAACGACTTCATATCACAAATATAAGTAAGAAAAGGATATACCAAATCGTAAAATAGCCCTACCATTAAATAGCTCATTTTTTTATGGTAAAAACAATCACCATTTGGGCGCTACCATCATTTTTCACTGTGTTTCAGTACCCCTAATCCTTTCCCCTTACTGCTTTTATAAGTATGAATGATAGTTGGTGACATCATTTTTTGTTGTGAGTATTACAGTCTTCATTAATAGACTATGATGATCACCATTACGTGTACCGGAACCAAGACCTCTGTTTACATTAACACTTTTCGTTGCTCCTCTCTCAAATGTTTGTTCTTTGAAGCTGGCGCAGCTGCATTAATTGATATGTTTTCGCTCGGCGCAGATAATGGCATTACCTGCCGGGGTAAAATCGCATCATACTTAGGGAAAACATTTCGTTAAATTTACTAGATAATAGCTTTATAGAGCTACCGGAATCAAACCTAAAACTTTGGGAAAAAGCAAGGCCCCTTTTAACTCCGCTGGGCGCGCCTAAGCACGGAAAAATGAACATGCAACATTATGTGTTTGAGAAAGTTATCAAGTGTTTGAGAAAGTTTAAGAGGAAATCAAAAGAAAACTACGTCTCTGTGTGAAATCGCACTACTTAAAAGACATTTCTGCTATTTTGCTTGAAAATAGCTTAATATCAGAAATGTGTTCCCTACTTTTTAACTAAGGGAAACCCAAGGCTCCCTTGGGTTCAGCACGTAAGCAACGAACAGAACTCACAGACCTAAGGCACAGCCAGGATCTTGAAATGAAAAATTTGATTGCGAAAACGAGCGCACCAAGTTCTGAAAATCTTGTGTGCAGAAAAACAAACTTTTCGTTACTGTTTACACAAATGCTCGATGGGTAAAGCCGGCTTGGCCGGGTGAACCGATATTTCATAACCTGTCTTTACTGATGGGAGCCCTGCGGGCGACGCCGGTAGAGCCGGTTAGTTATACTATGTAAGCTTGAATTACATTTACGTTAGAATAGATTTCAAATTAGGTGGTAAATTTGCTATGCAATTGACAATGGCCACAAGAAGTCAAACGAGCGATACAAAAATTCTTCATCGCGGCCACAACTCAGCACAGAATTAAAAGTTTTACTAGAAAGCAGCTCCCCACAAAAAGGAATGTTATTGAACGAACGTTTCATTTCAATAACTGTGTTACGTTTCTTTCTCTTGTAGTTTCAATTCGTTCCTGGCACAACCTTCAACCAGACTAAAACACATCAAAACGTATACTATTGTAAAAGTCAGTCACGCCACGCCGGCGTCTACTCTTCACACATGTACCAACTTAACTGTCTTCTACCGTCATTCTCAAAGGCGCGCAACCCGCCTTATCAGCATAATTAGAACATCGCACAGAAAACCCGCCCGAAGGCGGACCACGTCATCAAAATAACCCGTGTTCAAAACCAACGTGTAACAACTGCAACGGCCAAACTGTGGCCAAACTGTAAGTCATCTTAATTTGTCTAAAAGAATTTGCCGGATGATAAAGGAGTTCAACGCCGTAGACCTGTACAGAAAGAAAAAACGAGGAGAAACGTTCCTGAAAAGAGATTCTAATGTTATGGTGGATGTTGACAAGCTAATTGACATTTTTTTGAAATCATTCCAAGAAGCGAAGAAAATTGGAAAGAACATCACTTGTCACGAATGACCAAAAATGATTCCGATTTTTGTGAGGATCAAAAAGGCGCGCGTAACTTTGCTAAATGTATACATGTAGTCGAACTACTGAATCAATCGGACCAACCATTTATTTGTGGATTACAATGAAGAGATGACACTGCAGCAACAACTTCTCATGATTTGTCAAAAGCATAAGTGAGCTCTTCTGCATCTTTGCAAACTTCATACGAATGTTTATCAGATAACGATTTGACTTCTACTGATAGCTGAGCATCATCAGAAAACTGTACCGAAGATGCCTCTAAGTTTGCCCGACATTGAAATAGAAGTTGGGAAAACTTTGCAAGAATTTTTGAACGCTGTTAAATCTCGGACGAGGCTTCAGCTTTTGGATATTGCGCATTAAAAAATGCTGGTTTTATAACTGACTTAGATTCATCATATGCGATCAACAGGAGTAAATTGAGAAGAGAGAGGTGCTATACAGCAAAAGAAAAAAGGAAATCTTAAAGCGGTCGCGGTATATATTTTAATGGTATTATTGGTGCCACTTTAGTGAAGCTTGCTGCAGAAAATAAAAGCTGCACAAATCAGTAGAATTGGAAGAACACCATGTTGTCATGAATCAGTTTTGATAACTTCATCTGTTCACATTTCATCAAATGACGACAAATGCTGCACTTTAGCCAAAGGCATGAAAGACAGTGACTGAGAATAAAATTAGTAATTGCAGCAAGCACAGCAAAGATGACTAAACGACGCTATCAACAGTCCAAATAACTGTCCTAAAACGATTGATCACTTTTGACGAGCTTATTGGCACAGGCAGTTTTCAAAGGTATCTTGAATCTAGATATCTCCGAAAGTTTGTTTGAAAAATCCTAATGACAATTTATTATCATTTAGAATCTACAAGATCAAGATCCGTTTACCTGCAAAAAAGTTAGGTTATCGAATGCTACGTCAATATTTGCTTTTGTAATCCGAGCATTTGAAAGCAATTCTAGCAATGTTTAAGAAATGTCATTTTGGAGTCTTAGAATGCCCAGATAAAGACTTATAGTATCCAAAAATCGAAAGTAAAAATTTTAGCCTTGAAAAGTATTTTGAAACTTTGGATAGTTTTTGTGCAAGACTTAATTTAGTGGTAGTTTTTGGTAGTTGGCAATTTATTTCGGTTCTGTTTCTTCAACACAAAAGAACTCGACAATCGGATAAAAACAATGAGCGAAAAAGGAATTCAGGTGACAAAACGAATTGACGTTAAACATACCCAAATTTTTTAAAGTTACATTTAAAAGATTGTAGAAAGGGTTATGGTCACCACACCTGACAAGAATATCAAGCAAAACAATTGAAATAAAAAAACAAAACAAAAAGAAAGTAAAAAAGCAGTCAGTCAAATAAAAAGAATTTTACTCTATGTTAAAACACCCGATAATAGCTAAAAAAATATATTCCTCTCAGTGCCAAACAATTGTTGCCTAACAAAGGAGGCTAGCAGGTGCTACACCTTGCCCAAGGGTAACCTGGGAGCAACGACAGTAAAAAGTTAGCTCCATTAACACTCTAGGCAGGACCCTGTCGCCGGAGGCAGTTATAGTCTTGCGGCCCCGGACTATGCAATTTGCAGATAAATAGTAGCACCATAACATTGCGTTTGAATTTTTGTGACCTGATTTTAATCACTTGATTGTGGATAATTTAAGTAAACCATTGGAAGTGTCCATGTCTATTTAACTCAAATAAAAGTTAATCATTTAATGTAATTGCATGAATTGAATTGAAAGAATTGAATTTAATCGAGGAAAGTAGGTGAAACTGAGATCTGGGACAACTTCCGACTCTTTCTAGGCTTTTCATAAGCCCTGGTCTCAATACAATGTAACGAGACAATTAACCGCCTCTCACAAGTGAAAATTTCAACTCTACATTTAGGTTAGTTCTCTTTAACTTTACTGCAGGAATTTTAGACCAAAAGTCTTCATGATTATTTCTGTCCCAGAAAATTGGACAAGGAGTTAAACGAAAATGTTCAAAAATTACTTCGTTTCAAAATCTCTAACTTCCTTTTTAGCTGATTCTGCAAAATCTAGAGTATATTCAGTAACGAAATTGGGGTAAAGGCAACTTTTTTATAAAAATTGTGGCAACTTTATTCAAATGACCACTAGAATAAAGGTGCAAAATCTTTTCCAAATGATCTCTCAAACAAGTTTTTTATAACCTCTATCCTTCTTATCGCGGTTATGTCCATGTGAAATTTACAATGCGGCTAGGTTGCACACAAAAACTGCAGGAGAACTTATTCCGATCCGTCGAACGTTTCAAAAATCGTATCACCAATGTCATTTGGAATACGATGAAATCGTTATTTTCTCCATCGAACAATTTGCCCTCTTCAGAAATTTCATCAATTTGCTCCCGAACTACGAGCCACTTTGTAAAACAGAAATCTTAAAAAATACAAACAAAACCAATACAATACGTTGTGTTCTCTTTTTGTGGGATATCCGGCAAACGTCCCACGGACTCTACAGTGAGCCCAAACTGGCATAATCTCAACCAGCCATGAGTAACCTTTTCTCCTGACGGATCAACTCCAAAAATTTAAATGTTAACGCGAGCTTTATAAATAGTTACAAGAAAATGTAGTTGGAATATCCCCAAATACGCATTTGCAAGGTTTTAGTCATAATGAATTACCTACAGAATCTGCAAGATCAAAGTTATTTTTACAAACAAAATGTTTGGTAATGGGAAGTTACTTCAATATTTTTCCTTTGCTATCCGAGCCCTCGAGAGCAATTCTAGAATTGTGTACAAAAAATCCTTTAAAATGCCCAACTATAGGATTTGTGCCATAAAAGCTTAAGGAATGATTTTTGCCTAGAACACTATTTTGAAACTTGTAACTTTTTTGGCCTGCAGTGTGGATTGACAGTAGGTATGGTCTAGTTCGATTTAGTTGCGAGCCTTTTCAATGCAATGAATATCCAGGAACGTATGAAATGTTAGAAAACACATGAATCATGACAATAAATATGGTCACAAAGATTATATCCACATTACCAATTTGAAGGTTCTTTATTCTCTTATTCAAAAAATCAGCTTTCTCGCTTAGATTTTGAAAATAGCTTCAAGATAAGCTACCAACTTTGCCAAAACAAGATGCAAATTAAAGCTTCTTGAACCAAGGCTGGCATAAACGCTCAGAACGAGATTTGAACCAGTGCTCTGCTCCAACAAAAGCCGACCAAGCTACCTCTTGCAGTAAAATTTTTTACTGGGCAAACGCTATAAAGTTAGACAACTTCCAAAGACAGACCGCTCGTAATTAAGCAAAATTTGCTTTATTGAACTCAAGGTTGAAAGGCAATCGTTAGAACCATCTTTTATGTGTCGGCTTCCATTACTATTAGTTGTCGTCATCATAATTTATGCTCATGAGTTACACGTAAACCAATGAACTATAAACACTTTGCCTATTCTGTTCGGTCAAAGGCGTTGCTTAAAGCATCAAAGAGGATTAGGGTTGAAGTCTTCGTAGCAACCTCAAGCCAGCGCAAATGGAGAGCACCACGAGGCGATTTCAGCCTAGGTTTTTTGATATAGTAACCTTGATTTTTTGGTTTAAACGTTTAAATCTCGAGTCCAGGTTGGTTATAGAGGAGAAGGATAGCCTAATGATGGGGTTAAGCTATCCTACTCAGCCTTGGAATTCTTCTTTGTCTAGAAGAGCATCCACTCTAAATCAGATACAAACAGGGCTGGGGCAGAAATTTTATCCTTTTACTCTCCTGGATTTTTACTGCCGGGATCAGATGCTGGCAATGGTGGTATTAAGTCAGCATCGGGTTTCATCATCCAAAACCTTCAAACCGGCCACCCTTTGAGGTGCCCAATGTATGGGACACGCTGAAATAACGTGACTACGGTTTGTTCGATGGCGCCACAATCGCAGAACGATCCTCCACAAAACACAGAGCAACACCACACTTGTACATAGACAAATGAAAACATTCAACGCCAGTCCACAGGCGATTGAGCTTGACCATGGCTGTTCTGGGCAAGCGCAGTGCAAGGGACCTAGTACTAATCCAAGCAATCAAAACACAGAGCATGGATGTATCTTTGGAACACTTCATGCCCATTTATAATTTTTCCACTGAGCTGCGCGCCAATGCCAAGATCACTTAATAGTTTGCGCGCAGCAGGCACCAACAAGCTTGTAGACTTCAGTCTATCCTGGTGCACATCTCATGACCTAGCTAGTTGACCATGTGAAACATGGTCAGGATCATATTTACTAAGGTATACTTTTTGGGTATCACGCTTGGGCAAGGAGAGTGTCGCTCCCAAGCGGCGAAGCTTGGAGGGCTGTATGCCTAAAAGCACGGCTGGTGATCAGTTGGAGTGGGACGCAGGCATCTAGTAACAAAAAAGCAAGGCGTCATTTAGAACACTGTCGATGAGGCGGGTGTTTGCGCTGAGTCGCCAAACTGCTGCGTAGCTCTCAGTTGTAGAGTAGACCAAGGATAGGGAAGTGTTTTAGTGAAGCGCCCCATCCCAGGTTCACAAGTTGTCTCAACAGCGTGACGCGGAAAATAGTTTTTGGGGAAATGTCTAGAAATTGTGGCGGAGCATGAGTGATCTCTCCAGTCAAATCCCGAGATAGGTTGGAACTGGGCAGAATGACAAACGTTTACAGTTAGAGTAGACTTTAAGCTTGCGTTGACCTCTCGATTGTGTAAATGGAAGGCCGCCGTCACCGTCTATGCGTGGCTGGGTTTTAGCCTTCAAGTCTTGAGATACATTGAGAGAGTAGACATGTATTGGCTCTTAAAGTTTCCTCCAAAGCCTCCCAGTTCCCAGAAAAATGCATTCGAACCGGATCGTCGACATAAGCATATTTTCTGGAAGTTTTGGAAGGTGGATCTTGTATAGAGATATTAAGAACAAGGCAGCCAAGATCGATCCCCGAGGGACACCATTTTTCAGACGTCGAAGCCTGCTTCGCCTACTGTCACTGGTGGTGAGGGTGAAGCTCCTATTTTGGTTAAGCTTCAAGAACATACAGATTATGTGCTAATTCTGAAGAAGTTTTAGCAGCTTGCAGATGAGGTCACGGTGCCAGGCACCGTCTTGAACAGTTGTCAGGTCGACAAACACCTCACCAGCCTTCTACTTATCCTCAAAGAAGCCCGCAAGGTTTTGCATGAGCAAAACGGTTTAGTATACGGCTGAACTCCTGTGTCGGGTCCAGCTTGCCGCCCAGGGAGCTGTGGATTGATAATTGGTTCAACACGGGTGTAAATGGGCCTCTCGACAATCTTCTAGGAGACACAAAGCAGAGATAGCTTTTTTGGTCCTCTACAAGCTTGATTGACTTTGGGATCGCGACTACCAGCGCTTTTTTACTGATTTTGAAAAGTTTGGGTCGACGCAAGTAGAAAGAAAGGAAACCACATAACCACGCCTTCAGAGCAGTTTCAGCATGGAGTATAAGCTCCGAGAAAATAGAGTCAGGTCCAGAAGATTTACCTGGCTTTAAGTGCTAAAGGGCAACAGTAAATTCTCTTGATGTAAAATTTCCAGAGATATCCACTGGAATTTGTGTCATGGCCGCCAAAGGTCAGATACCTATTGAGATACAAGTCAAAATGACTCGCGGTTAACATCCTCATATCTCCTGTTTCTAATCTGCTGAGATGCGATGGTGTCAGCTGAGACTGGACAGTGACCAAGAGAGTGCCGTGACCTGCCAGTAAAGTTATTCAAAATACTCCGTGCTTTTTGGCTGGAGTGTGAAAAGTGGATGCTCTGAATTGCTTCAGGCCATCGATCCCTCCGTTTTCTGTCGAGCCAAATTCTGAGCAGGGCTGCGGCAGCTATGCTAGAGGTGATTCCATCAGAAGAACGCCGAAACACTCGGTAGAGATTTTCACACTCTGTGTCTCAGCACGGTAGGTAGTTGTTTCCACCAGCAAGCATGAGGTCAGGGTTAGTACCAGTATTCCATCAGTCAGGGTGGAAGCTGGCAGAACCCTTGGGTCATAAAGGAGAGCAAGTGTTGCATTTTAAATAGAGTTTTGAATATATCTCAATCTTAATTTACTTCTTAAAATTGAAGCGACTTGCAGTATCGATCGAATATTTAAGTTTGGTTGCAACTTAAGGGCTAGGAAAAAGATTGGCTTCCACTAAGATACTTTGACCCGCGCACTTCTCGATCAAAAACAGAGCAATATATTCACAAACCACTTTATAACTTCGAATTCCTTCGCTTTCCAAAACACAGAACTAAAGCACTTCAATAATTAAATATCAGAGACTAACTAAAACTAAGCCACCAAAATAATCGCTTGATTCCTGTCACAACAATCACCACACAACAACGTCTTTTTCAACACTAATTCCTACTCTACTCTGATCTACTATTTAATCCCTGAATCTCTCCGAATGAATAAAATCTCGCCACCTTATATGTACGACGGAAAATAATCTAGAAATTGCTAAAACGTCACATGACACAAAAAAAGCATCATTACTAAATTACGTAATCGATAAAAATAAAAAAGAAGAAGAAATCTTCGAGAAGAAACAAGAATCACTAGAATACGCTGGAAAACTAAGTCACGTAGACACCCATTGTGACGTCAGAAAGGCTTGTGAGTTACAAATATATTTATAAATCCGAAAGAAAAAAGGTCTTTGTTTGAAAGCAGTTTAGCAAGTTTAGGGCTTCAGGCAGTTTAGATTTACAAATAAAAATGATCACTGCAAAACAAAACAACAGATTACAATAACTATACATATATAAAAACTATTCTTTTAACGCAAATTTACTTATTCGTGACAGCAAGGCTGTTAATATTTGCCGAGCCAGCTAAACACTCTCCGTCCGCAATGTTGACACCATAGCCCCAGTCAGCATGTGGGCAGTTAAATTTGCCAGCGCAAAGATAGGGGTGAGAAAAAACTGGGGGATCAGAGGCTTGCAATCGTGTTGGTGAAGGTTTGTAGACGTTGACTATTTTGAATCCATCAACGCCACACACAACCATTCGGTCTCCGATTTAAGTGGAGATAGCTTCAAAAGCGTGTATTTCAGTCGCTCATCGACAAACTTGGTAAGGCTGTGCTTCCTGCTTAAGGAGAAACCAGCTAATGCAAAGCTTGTAAGAATTAGCTTTTCCGCAGAAGTGCAATGGCTCTTCTGAAGTAGCGTAACGAGTGCCTCACGATGTACATCAAGATGCTAAAAAATTTTGATTTTGCTTACAGTGAGGCCTTCGATAATTGATGGTAGAACGGTGAGTCGTTGGAAAGTGTTGACGATGTGCCCTGAAAAGGGCAGGATTGATCGCAAGCATCGCCCCGTCCTAAAAAGGACGTTCGCCGATTAGCAGGCCCAGGCCAATTATCGGGATGGGCAGGTACCATTCCATTTTGGTGGAAGCGGTTTTGGTCTGGCATGCTAGCTTCAAAAATAGACCTAGTCACAACCGGGCTGCGAGAAAACGTCAGCTATTCAGGCCGGCCTTGGACTGAAAGAGTGGAGGTGGGGAAATATTTAGTTCTTTCTCAAAGGATTGTACCTGGGATGTGCAGGTGCAACTTTTTGCTGTTTAAAGATGTAAAAGCCCTGCTATCAATTCTGCTGGCCAGAGTCTCAGCGACATAGGCCACAGTTTTGGTAACTCAAACAATCAAAACCATGGCGTGAACTGAGTCGGTCAAGCCTGATGTTCAGGTAGCTTAGTACAGAAGGCGATCTAAATATATGTATCTCAACTACCAATACTCCATTTATAATCTAGAGCTTACTAAATAATTGGTTTGAAACATCAATGCAGCTAAAAGCAAAGTTTCGGCGGGAATGTAATTTGCGGCTCCTCAGTTTTGTTACATGACCTTTTTGGCAAGATTGACTCTTTATCTGTTTCGGAGATAGAGTTTCTAACCCTCAGTTTTGCCCGTGTGTATCTCAAAATAGTTTTTTTTGGTCGTAAAACATGAAAACACCTTCAGTTCTTGATCGAACTTAAAATAATTGAGTGGAGCTATGCTCTCTGCAGTCCATCTCGCTATCCTTTTAGTGTGGACTAGTTTATCTCACTTGACCAATTGAATTCGGAACCATGAATATTTTTACCGCTTGTAATACCAGGACCTAGAAGCCCACAAATTTTTGCTCCTGTCATTATTATTACAATGAATTGAGAGCAGATTAGTATAGCCGCCTGCTAAAAACTGTGGTATCATGACTTTTCACAAATCGCTCCATTTTAAACAAAGAGCGTCGTCACGTGCAAGACAGGCTATATATTACCGCCCGCTCCACCACAGAATTTCAAATGCAATGCTTTTTGCGATCAGAATCAGTTGACTAAGATTCGTATTGAGACAACTATTGTTGCCCTGGACGTAATGCAACGCAAATGCAAATTTTGCGAACTTCCTTGAATTTTGTGGTAGAATGGGGTGGCAGTGTCCTCCTTCTTAATTTGCCACCGCCTTTTTGTTAAGCATGCAAGATTTAATTAAACTAGGAAAAGTAAGTGAAAACAGGATCTTGATCAATTTGCAATACTTTCTGGGATTTTTATAAGCCCGACATGAATATTTTTTAACCAACAAATCCCTCTCTCAATTGTATGTTCTTAAAACAACCGTAGGATTAAATTTTTCGTAATATAGTTGTGCGGATTTTATAGCCAAAACTTCAAATGAATATTTCTGTTTCCCGAAAATTGAATGCCAGGAGTTAAACTGCATTTTCAAATAATTGTTTTTCATTTAAAAAACCTTACGTGCTGTTTTCTTGATCCTACCAAATTAAGTTTCCATCCGCGAACGAACTTAAAGGAAAAAAGAACTTCCACTTAAAATTTGTTGCAACTTCTTTCACCAATGACCTCCAGAATAAATGTCCACACCCCTCTTCAGGTGAACATTAAAAAATGTCTTCCCTCTTCAATGAGTAAATTTTTAAATGCTTCATGACCCCTTTGCTCTCTTTCCCGATCAAGCCAGTGTGAAAATTTACTACGCGGCTGTGGTACAGGCCAACACTGCATCACATTTTAATCTGATAGGTCGAAGGTTTCAAAAATGTGTTATCAAAATCATTTGAAGTACGACCAAGGCAAAACTTTTTGTTTTGATCAAACTAAATTCCCACAGAAAATATATAAATTTACCCCCACCCCTCCAACTATTGGCGTCTGTGCAGCATATAAATTTTAATACAATAAACTAAACTATTGCCATTCTGAAGGTCTTTTATTTTAGGGACATTTGGCTGATGCCCCTATGGAATTTTCGATAAATCTGACTTGTACTAGCATAATCGAAAAAAGAGTCTACACTACACTTTCTTGAGGTATTGATTGAGAACAAAATTTAGGGGTTTTTAACTTCTTTTCTCAAAATATAAAACTTTGCTTTTTCAAATCTCGGCACCTTCCCAGGTAAGTAAAGATAATTTTTTTAAAAACAAGCTTTTTTATCATCTTTGATCGCAAGTCATCTTAAATTATCCAAAATTCTTTTTACATTCATTTCCACCATCCACATCTTAGTATGATTTCCCAGGTAATGATGCTACATTGTTGTAGACTGCTTGATTTGATTTGATTGTCCATGTTTATCCTTCATTCACGAGAAAGCGAATTGTATTGCTGTCTTTTGGACGGGAAGTCCGCTCTTGCTTGGGAGTCGCCATTTCCGAGGAGCTTCTTGCCTTATCTTGTCTTTTCGTTGATTTTTGGAGAACTTCTCATTAGCCTTTTTTTGCTAGTCTTTAGTTAAACTAGGCCACAACGCTGGATAGACTGCTCGGCCCCGCCACCTGTCTGCTACATAAAGATGGAGACGTCCCATATAGTGTCTTGTCCAAGGACACAACAAACAAGCTTGCCCGCTTGTTCTCTACACCTTCCTTTTGAGCTGAGCGCTAAGCTAGGAAGCTGTGAATATCATTTTTTAAAGTCTTTTGGAATGACTCAACTTGAGAAATGCGCCCCGCTACCAACTTCGAAGCGGACGCTTTAACCACTACACCATCGCGCCGTCAAAAAAACTTAGCATGTTGTTATTTTAAAGCGTGGCAAACAACCGCCCATTCAAATCAAGCCTACTAATTATGCGCCCTCCTGTTGTTAGGTACGCGGATAAGCCATGAAATAAAATATAATTACGGAACAGAAAATAATAATTTAAATAATCCGTATCGTTTTGTGAAATTTGTTTTTTTGCTCCTTAAGGCTGGTTTCTATCAAGCGTAGACTGCAGGCGTAGCGTGAAACATTTTTTTGCTTCTCTTTTTAGTTTTATGCGCGGAGCGAGGGTGCTGCGCGCATAAAGCTGAATAGAGAAACAAAGAATTTTCCGCGCCTTGCCTGTAATCTACGCCTAATAGAAACCAGCCTTTACTCGTGAATCAAAATCATAATATTTGTCTTGCTGCAAGAATTGCTTCGAACATATTTATATGTTGTTGCTATTGTAAAAATAAAAAAAGAAAAATTAGTAGCTAATTGCGATTTGGATGGGGATTGGATCTGAAGTGTAAAAATTGTCCTTTTTTGCTATTTCCTTTTGCTAAAGTACATGTAAATTATCCAATTTATAGACATCCTTGATGGATAAACCCCACTAATTTTTTTTCCTAATGCGATCGTTGTTTCCTACCGTGGAAGTAATCAGGGAGGGCTAAGAGAGCTAAAGTCCCCCTATACAGCATTGACAATTTTGAAATGGGTTAGAATCGTATTAGGAAACATCACGCACCTTTGCCACAAAAAACGTTCTTTTTGGTTAGCCCCAGTTTATATCAATTTTGGTCGCACGCCTGATTGTTGCTGTTTCATTTATATGTATATCCATTTACCTTATTCTTGAGGTTTTAAATCACGGGTATCTTAGGTGTGTCAGAAAAAGATAAATAGAAACAGAATAAAGAGTGATCGTCAATTGTAGTCTAAGGTTCAACGTAAACTACATAGCGGCATACTGAAACTCAAAATAATTTCAGAGAATAAAGAAAAACAAAATGTAACGAAATTTATTCAAAAACAGCAAAAAACATTTTTTAAATATTAAATTTTGGCGGATTTAGCACGAACCCGCTTAACAAAAGGAACTTTGTTTTCATTTGTCAGTCGTTTTGGCGGTGTAGATCTGCTGTTTCTTGCGAGCCGCTGCCAGAATTCTGCGGAAGGTTTTCGGCGGTTTCGAGATGTTTTCGCGATGTTTCCTTTTATATCGTCATCAAAACTTTCGCTTTCAATATCAACAGCGCCGTTTCGACTGAGCACTTCGAAAATCATACATTTTGACTGCAATAATATTGAGCTGTAATTACTATCAACAAGAGAAAGTACAATGAAAAAGAAAGAGACAAGTCATCTAGATAGACGTGGAAATAAAATCCATTCTAAAAATATTGCCATTTTTAAACCAGATGGAAAACAGAAAAAATTGTTAAAATACAACAGATACCATCAACATAAATTGTACGATTTTCTACCAAAAGAGAGATAATGCCTCACATACTAATCGTTTTTCACATCAATGAAGGCTAAAGAAAGCTTCTGCTGTGGTACTTACCCAAGCATAAAAGATGCCTGCTCCGACGCTAATAGCGTTTACACGATTGTAAGTAAGATCAACAATATATGGAGAAGCTAAGCGACATGACGTTACTGACACGGATGCCGGTGCACATCTTAGAACCCTTCGAGTAAGTGAAGCTCTTCCCAATTTTCCAATCAATGCATGCACTTTATTCCAATCCTGTAAACAATAACACTATTAATCAAAATGTTCATGCGAAGTTGTAAGACCTACTAAACATTTTCAGAACCCACGAAAACAAAAAATATTACTTTCAATTTATATTCAAAAAGTATGCTATGTATAAAAATAACTTTTTTACTTTCACGGTGTTTTCATTTTCACCCAGCAGTAAGCAAGTTGCTGCCATCACTGATTTAATAGTTTCAGGGGGAGACGGGTAACTGTTCATTTCTGATATCAGCGATCTCGTCAGTCCCATCACAGCATCCCGATATTTCTGAAAGTCGCATAAATGCTTCGCCAGTCGTTTCGCATGCTTCATTTCAATTTCAAATTCTCTTCTTTGATCTTCTTCACGCGGCATGTAATCCAAATTATCATTTTCGATCTAAGTCAAACAATAGCTTCATTTATGACAACCACGAAAGCAAAACCAAAAGGGAAATGAAACCTCGTTCCAAGCATAAAGTTTAGACATAAAGACCAACAAAAATATATTGCAATATAACCGCAAAAAATGTGTGATGCAAATATGTCACACCTATGTTGTTCTTCACACTACTGTTGATTGCTGTCAAATTGAATCAAAGTTATCGCCAAGGTAATATCACCCACTCAAATTTTATCTAGCAAGGTTGCTCACAAAACATTAATGTTGTTAATAAATATTTGCCAGAAAAGCTAAATAGATTTGCTTGACTTAAATTTAAATGTCGTCATTTGTTCGCCTGGAAGCCATTTTTATCAAAGGACTGAGGTGATTTTTGGCTAATTTCCTGCTTTGAAAACTATGCAAAGCCTTTTATGGCTTTCTTTTTCTTTGACCTCCCATATAATTCCTATATACAACCTAGCACCAGTCAATACATTTGAATCTACTAGCTTGTTGGTCTCCATGCTTACTTCATACAAGACGTGCTCCAGTTTATCTTGATTACGCTCAGCCACCGCGCTTCTGAGATTTTCTTTATACTGTACAAAAGTTGCGTCTCGAAGAGCTTTTTTGGCGCGTAAGTACAATCCCGATTCGCCGTCTTCCTCTCCAAAATATCGAGAAAATTCGTGAACAGCTTGCCACAATTCAACTCTTGAAATATTGGTTAGATATCAAAAAAGTATCGCTATTTAAAAGGCTGTAATGATATTTCTTAGTTTGTAATTACATTATTACTCTTTAATAATAAAAAGTTAGTAGGTTTTACGCGAAAACAAGGACAGCTAGTTCGGGAATTGAAAAACTATGTTTTTCAGATAATTCTATAGGTTTTTGAAATAAACTATGTTTTTGAGATAATCCAAAAAAGGTCTACAAACTTTCAAAATATGCGACTGCTTACCTATCACCAGACTCTATTGAAGATCTGAGGTTGGAAACCAACTCCCCTTTGATACTATTCAAAAATTCTTTTTTTTCCTCGTCTGCTTTTTGCTTTTCTTCTTCTCTTTCGATTCGTTTCAAATTTTTTTCTGCTTTTCGAAGTAGAGCAAGATTTTTGTCTTCAACTTTTTCCCAAGCCAACTTTGCGTATGGAATGAAATTGTCTACTTGCTTGAAAGGCTCCAAGGCACTGGTAGGACGTTTCCTGAGAATAGATCCAGCTAATGCCGGAAGCTGTGGCAGTTGTTGATCAGAAGTTTTCTCAACAATTGAAACATTAGAAATGTTTTGTTTCTTTTGTTGATTTAACGTTGAACTGTTTTCCTGAACTCCATGTGATTTTTCGGAATGAACTCTTCTTACTTTGATGTGCGCTTGGCGACCAGCTGACATAGCATTTGAACGAAAGGAAGCTGTTGTTTTAGGCCTAACATTTTTGTTACTTTGTGCTTGACCTCTTAACTTGTTTGAGTTTTCTGTGCTGATAACTCTGTAAAGTTTTTGAGTATTGACAAGAAACCGTTCTTGCTGTTTAGGAAGTCCAGTTTTGGTTTTTACAGTTTTTGTTTTGTTGGTACGACCAGCATTATAAAAATATGTTATAGGCTCAGGATTTATGATCAGTTTTTTTTCTTTTTGAACTTCAACAAAAGAACGAGGGGATATTGATTTACACACAAGTCGGAATGCGTTCACTGCTTCACGAAGAGAGCTTCCTTTTGAATCGATAACCATTGCTTTTTTCAAATTTCTTCTGGCAAGGGAAATCTGCTGCCGGACTTTTTCCTCTTCTTCTGATTTTCGTTCCATGCTTAAAAGAGCAAAAACCTCTTTGGCTCTGGCAGTTAAATCGTACAATTCTTCTTTATTCTCCGACACTTTGCATTCCAGGAGTTCTGGTTCAGCTTGAGCACAAGCGACAATCGACGCTAATTCAGTAAACGAATTTTTTTCCAGAGCAATTTCACATTTCTTTTTAAGAGTTAAGGCTTTTTCTTGACGTCCCCTTGCAGTTTCTAATGCTTTTTCAGCAGCCTTGACAATCTCTAAAGGAATCTCTTCTTTTTCTTGCGCAGCATACTTCAGCAGAATGCGCAAATGTTCCGACGGAGAGGCGAAGTTTTTGCTTAAAGTAATAGCATCGATTTCCCTTTGAATATATTGAGTAAACCTTGAAGTTTTTGCCCCACTTCTTATTCTTCCATTGGTAAGATGACGAGAAGAGAGAGGACGCTTTCCAACGAATAGTGTTTTAAAGTCTATACTTGATTCATCGGACGGAGAACCTAATTTCATTGCCAAATTATCGTAAAACTTTTTATCACGTGCTGTGGCTACTTCACTCAGACGCAAATGCCTTTCAAGATTTTCGTGTACTTTGACATAAAAAGCTTCTTCTACAGATACTTGGCAAGCTCTAGCTCTTGCTAAAGCGTTACGCATTTCAGTAACATCATTCGAAAAGGAAACCTTTTGCAGTTCTTCAATAGCTGCTGTGTAACGAGATTTTCGAAAACGTATTGTGGCTAATACCCGCTTGCCTGTAACAACAACGGCATCAGATGGAGGTAAACAGATTTTCTCAGCACGCAAAAGAGTTTCTTCCAGTTCTTTTTCATCTTTTTTTCCGATGGCAACTTTCAAAGATTCCTGGCACTGTCGCTTGGCATTCCTTATCTTTGTAAGCTCTTTTTCAGCATCACTCACTATAGAGTCTGACAGGGTGAGTTTATTTTCTGTGATATTTTGCAAAGCTTTCGCTATCTCAACTTCACTTTGTGCCACTATCGCTTGCTTTAATGCGAAGCGGGCAGAGTTCAGTCGCGCTTCTTCATCAGCACAAAACAATTGCAACTCAACCAATTGTATCTCCGCAGCTTTTTTTGTACCTGCAATCATACGCTGGGGAAAAAGGCGGGAAAAATAGTCTAAAAGCAGCAAGGTGTCAGGAAATTGTTTCTTGTTAGTCATAATAATGGTATTATTAGGGCGATTGTAACACAAATCAATAAACTTAATATCCTTGCCATAATTGTGCTCTGATTCTAGCAAAACCTTGAGAGCTTCTTTGAGGTGAACAATAATGTTTTCTACTTCCGTCTGATCACGTGGTGTAGAGGGAGACGTTTGAAAGAATATCAAGGAGTTTTCAGCTTTAGCTACAGCAAGCATCCGTTTGAGAATATCAAGGACGCTTTCTGCATCATGAACAACAGTAAAATCTGCCAGCTCAACTTCAAAGTGATTTTCTTCACTTTCCTGAAGTTTGGAGTTTTTGCTTTCCCATGATGCAATTGGCTCTTTCACTTGTTTCAAAGCAGTTTCAAAAGCTTTTATGGTAAGACGAGCGCATTTAATAGAGGAAAGCAACTTGTCCGGAAAGGCAGACACAGCGTTAATGATATTTCGCGAAAGAAGCATCCTATCATTTGGAGACTGGAGCATTGAATGTCGGATTGAATTTGCAGAATCGCTTCCGGGTCGAGATGCACCATTTTCGTTTACAAAACCGCTCAATAGTGTCAAAATTTCTTTAACGTTGGTCTTCATTGAGTTGATGTTTTGTTGCTGAATTTGAAATGTTTTCAATACGCTTCGACCTGCACGGAAAATGCATTTTGAATCATTAAGAATAACTTCTGCTTTCTTTTTTATATTTTCAATCTCCTGTATGAGATCGATCTGGAGAGTTTTTTTCTTGCTCGTAAAAGTTTCAATGGTGCCTGTAATTTCATTGCTTTTGTGGATTGCTATTTCTTTCAAAGTTAAGTCTTCTGCTTTTGAAATGATGTCGACAAGATTTTCGTAATGCTTGTTTTGAAGCGATTTAACGATTCTGCTAGCTTTGTCATGATGCTCTGTCAGGGCGGAATAAGCAACGTGTTCGTAGGCCTCAATCAGATGAGAAGAGATTTCAGCATCCTGCAAGACATAATGAATAGATTTCTGCATATCGAATGCAAGAAAGTGAAAATGTCAAAGAGATGTAAGGGGTATACTTAGCTTGAAAAAATTTTTGATCCTGGTTTGCTCGTAATCACGGTCTTACTTACAGATGTTTAAAAAAAACTTTGTTAAAAAAAGCAATATTACAATTTTGGAGAGCTTTTTATTCCTGTGGTCCACCAAACGTGACCTTACATGTAAACCCGAGAAAACGTTAGCAACTTTTTTTCTGTATGGCTTCCCTGACATGCTGTCAACCAGTAGCGACTCCGGCACTCGGGCTGAGCCTGAGTTACGAAATGAGGGAAGACTTTGTTAAATTTAAATTCTGCGAAACAAGTTTAAAACTTTTTAACTTAATTTATATTAAGTCCAAAGAAGAAGCCGGACATCGTATAATCCACCAGTGTTTGTGGTGGCAATTTTTTTTTGTGCTCAACGTTTTGTCTAGCTCGGGCTCAACGAAAATAGCCAGACACGCTGTGCAGAGAAATAAGGAGAGAGAAACGATTTTCAAGCATTTTTCGAATCAAATCTAACTCGGGATTGATTGCAGTTGTCCGAGCTCTAACAATGCGAGCGTTTTATGTGTTGTTGCAGACACTTTTTTGCTTGATTTTTTTGATGATCTCGGGCCCGCGAGAAACAGCTCGAGTTGCAATCAAAAAAAAAGGTAAACAAAAGAGCAATTTACAAGCACGTCTGCTGTTCTTCTGTCTTGCTCGGGCGAAAGGAAAATAGCCAGACACGCTGTGCAGAGAAATAAGAAGAGAAAAACGATTTTCAAGCATTTTTTCGAATCAAATCTAACTCGGGCTTGATTGAAGTTGCCCGAGCTCTAACAATGCGAGCGTTTATTGAGTTGTTTCAGACACTTTTTTGCTTATTTTTTTATTGAAATCGGGCACAGTTGATGAAAGCACGCGTTTTGCTATAACTGTGTAAATAGAGGCGTTTTGCAATAATTAAATGGCTGGATAAATTGTTGCTATTTTGTCTTCTCGCTAGTTTTAGTGCATTATTTACTGTTTTTGCAATATTTTGCGACACTAACAATAACGAGCCCGAGTAGCCATAAAAAGCTGGAGTCGCCACTGCTGTCAACCAAAGAATTATTATACCACAACAACAATATGCAAATTAAGAATGTTTGCTAAAGCCTAAGCAAATAATTATTTAATGGTATGGGTACCGCAGCTTATTCCTCTTTTTTCCGCAAGGCGAAGCAAATTGCTTTGTCTTGAAGTAGATTATAAGCCAGTGGTTTTTCACTTGTGCGCCGCGCAGGTTTTTTAGGTTTGCCGCTAAATTTCACGCGTTAAATATGTTGAACAGCTCACTCGATACTGGTACTGTTTGAAACCTTGCATTTATATGTACGTTTTCTCATCGTGGTTTGCTTCGTTTTGTTTTTTCTCACAAAAACAGGTTGGTATTGATCAAGCTTACGTGCACTCTGTTATTGAATCCCGTTATTTACGCAGGAAAATACGCGCGCACAATTTGAAGAAACATTGATATTGCAAAAAAACAAAACATACGGTAAAACATACAGTTTTTGATGCCTTTTCTAGTCCGTTGAAAAAGAGAATCATTACAGAAATATTGAGCATTTTGACTCTGCTACAGTTATTACTTTGAAACAACTTCCCAGATTTTGAGGTAAATGGTAATTAATTAATACGAGTAATTAATACGAGGTAATTAATACGAGTAATTAATTCATTTGGGAAATACGAAACTTGAAATGTATGTAATAAAGAAGAAGAACAACGACAACACTTCATTGATTTATGAAATAGCATTTTTTATCAATCAGCAATTCCTCGAAAAAGATGAGTTTTGGCTGTCAGTAGCGGATTTAGTATGAATAAAGAGCGACCCCCCCCCCCCACAACAGTGTTGCAGAAGCTTTAAAAGATTTATCTCTAAAAGCAAGCACTTCATGTATGTTTCGAGACACAAACGGGCAAAAGTCTTATCTTCTAAAATTCTATCGGCAGAAAACAGGTCTTCATGTATATTTAGAGACAGCAATACGACCCAACTTATCCTTTCCAAACGCTAATCACCAAAAAATTTAGGTCTTCATAGACTTCATTTGTGATCGCTTAACAATATGACTGAGCTTACTTAATGCTAGTCCCCTCCACAAAACAAACATTTGTTTCCAAACACGACACTATTGGCTGTCCAAAAAAGAATGCCATTCAATGATCAGATCAAAACCTGAACAAATTACTTCACCATTGACATCTTTTTTGGTTTGTATGCATGGACTTCTAACACTGATTCAACTAGAAGCAAAGAGAAGATAGAGAGATATTTAGTATTGACAACAACATGCGAGTTTGCTTGATGTCATAGTTTGATTTGCTCTCAAAAGCAGGCACTGCTATTGCATTAAAAATAAAATTTTCAAGAATATCTTTTGCATTGGTTTACGTGAAATGGTGCCTCAAAAATATTGAAATTTTTGTAGTGAGCTTTAACGCTTCAGAACGGTAGGGAATCACTGTCATGAGCGATCATAGTTTGATAAATTTCTTCCAGCTTTCTTTGAGTAGGACATCGAGAGATTTTTATTCTAAATTTTTATACCTAGCGCATCGAACCTTCCTGATGGCCTAATGGGAGCGTCACTTTATAAGTCCCCAGTTTTGGATTGACGTGGGCCTGAAATTTAAATTTGGATATCCTGCTCACACCGTATCTGCATACCAAAGAAGAGGAAAGTATTCAGTAACAAATGTTTTAGTATGCTTTATGCTTTTGTTTTTTTTACCTCAAATGTTGCTAGACCTCAGACCTTAGATGATGGGCCTTCTGGTCGGCAAGGAAAGTGCCTCTGGTTTTCTATGGTGTAAACCAATTCTATTCCGGTTTCACACATCTGAAAACACTTCTGACAAAATTTTTCTTCATTTGTAATATTCTTCTCCCGAAAATATCATCTTAATAATTACCTTTGCGCAAGATAAGTAGCTCTTCATTTTAGTTGAATCTTTCTCGTTCAACGATTCCTCTAATCCCCGAAGAACAACAAGTTTGTTTTGTTGAGCAATGTCATTCATAACTCTAATTAACAAGTACCAGTAAAACCTATTTGTCAATTAATTCGAACAAAATGACAGAGTAAACTATTGATTGTTCATTTAAGGAACATAGGTTTGACTTCAAGTAAAACAAGACAAACCGAGAGTTTGTGAGGCTGAAAGTTGATCTTAAAAGTTTTGAGCCAGCTGTCATCCATGCCCGTAATTGTGATAGACGCAAGCAATGCATGTAGTCAAAACGCAAAATACTATATTGATCAGCTTGCAAAGCAACTTATGAGCAATTTGTGACTAAAAGCTTAACGTTCTGTTTATCGCCTCATATCATGGAATGGCCAGGATCCTTAAATCTTTGAACAATGTACCGGCTTCTATTACAAAATTGCATCCTTTCAGGAACATTAAAGTCTTTTTGTAAAGCTGCCCCTCCAAAAATTAATTTTTACTGCAAATACGACTCTAAATTATTGCAGTGGTCACAACTCACAAATTTCTTACTGGACTGCAGATTTGTAGATATTGTCGGTTGGTTCCAAGCTTAGACGTCGCCATCTTTTCACGCTCAGTTTTAACTTTTCATAGTTTCTTTCATCGATAGCTCTTCGCAATTCCTAAAAAGTATTTTTATAAGTTACACTATCTTAACGTATTTCACATGAGAAAATTTGCTATGCCAAAAACTTGAACTTATTTTTTAGACAAATCATCTTAATGGCTGCAAAACAAAGCAAGAAAAACCAACAAAGGTGCTTTATTGTGGGCCTAACACTTTGCTCTGTATTGGAAAAGGGCAGAAGGCATTTTTGCGTGAAAAACGTGAAGATTGTGATAAAGTTTGTGACTTTTCTGTTGTTTTTTGCCTAGTAATTATTTATTGCATAGAGAACAAGCTACCGTTTTAATACGGTCAGTACAGCCTTCTCAATCTGACCAACCTCCCTCCATTTTATTTGATGAGTTTTAAATAGATTTTCTCCTCATTGGACATATCAATATAATATTTGCGTTCTATTTGCGATGAACCAAAAGTTGACCTCGACTGGAGTTTTTTGGGAGTCCAGTTGGCGGCCCAAAGGCGGCTACCCACGGCGAGAAAGGGAAAGCGGTCCGCTTTGGATGTTTTAAGGGACGCTGCTTTGACAACACCCATGAAAGAGAATGAATACCTTTGCAAACTGCAGACACTGACACTGTTTCGACCTATCAGGTTTCTTCAATGCAGTTGGTGACCAACAGCACTCGACCAACAGCACTTGTCGGTCAATAACTGCACTGAAGAAACCTGATAGGTCGGAACAGTGTCACTTTCTGCAGTTTGCTAAGAATAAATACCCCTTTCAACAAATGGAGACGAAATATTGACTACATTCAGAAAGCACTTCCGACTGAGGAGAAACTTTTGGACTGAGAAATTACACTTTTTATTTTGGAGCAATTTTATGCAAAACCACCCCCAATGCCAAAGCTTCTTGTAACGCCAATGAACACCAGAATGGTTTCAGGACTTAAGTTGATTAAGCAAGCACTTAACTGGACGCTTTTTAGTTTCGGATAAAAAAGAACTTCAGGCAGTTTTAACTGCTATCCGATGCTGGGCTTTTGTTAGCTTAGCAATACAATTTTTTCTTAAAGCAATTTTTTCTGCTCGAGACTAACAAAAATACCAAGTACCGCTGTGAGGTTGGGAAAGAAAAAAATGCAAATATGATGATAAACTTTCATAAAGAGTTTGTAGATGCTGTAAGCCCCCAGCTGTGATAATGTGCTAAATTTAATATGCGAAATAAAATGGATACAAAGTGTATGGTATTGGTCCTATACCTAATGGCAGTGCTGGGGAGGCTCAAGACGGTGTAAAAAAAGACTCGACTTGACTCGAATCGAAACTCGACGCCTTTGGCTCGAGACTTGAGTCAAAATTCGACTGGTTTACTGAAATAAAAAAATGAGACCTTTGTTTTATGAAATTAGGTTTTTGATAAAGTTTTGAACAAGTTTCTTCACTCCCATATTGCTCAAAATGACGATGCACCTGTAAGCGAAAAATGAATCTTGCTTTACGTACCTTCAATGGGAAAACCATCTAATAGATTTTATAAAAACGTATCTAGACTGATTTTGAAAGTTAGGCCCATTTATAAAACACTTGCCGACGTCGCCCGGCCGAGGCCCTACATCAGTAATGTCCGGGTTTAGTATTTCGGTTCAACCGGCCAAGCCGGCTTCACCCATCCGGCTCTTGTGTGAGCTGTAGCGAAAAGTTAATGAATTTTATGCACTTTCACAAATCTTGTACACAAAATTGTGATCATCATATTCTCTTAATCATGACTGGGAATGCTCACAAAGAATCTTGCCACAAATTATCGTTAATACTTGTGAAGGAGGAGGGACTGAAACACAATCAAAACTGATTGTAGCGGCGAAATGGTAGTTGCTTTCACAATTAAAGAAAAAACTATTTAATGGTAAGCTTATTTTGCGATGTAGTGCTTCTCCTTTCCTATTTATATTTGTGGTATTAAATTCCTAATTTGGCTGCGCTATTGGTCTTGTTTCCGGCATAGCGACAAAAGCGGCTATTCTCTCTATTTTCAGTTTTACAAATTGTTCTGGTTACGGTTTTCTGTTGATTTGTTTTTAAACTCGGGATGTTATTACAATGATGGAGAGTATAGACATAAATGACATAAATACCATAACAGGTAGCATATCAGCAAAAGAAAAAATCCTTGCTTTATAGTATACATGACCGCGTCACCCGCAGAGCCCCCGTGAGTAACGTCGGGGTTAAGAGTGTCGGTTCAGCCGGCCAAGCCGGCTTTACCTATCAGGTTCTTGTATAAACAGTTACCAAACGTTTATATGTTTTCTGCACATAAGTTGTTTACGACTTTTTGTGCTCCTTTTCCTGATAGAATATCTCGTTTCAAGATCCTGGCTACACCTTAGGTCCATGTGCTCTGTTCATTGTTGAAATGAACCCAAGGGAGCCTTGCGTTTCCCGTAGTTTGGAAGTAGGGATTATATTTCTGATATTAAGCTGTTCTAAAGCAAAACGACAAAAATGTCTTTCGTGTGGTGCGATTTAACACAGTGACGTTGATTTTGATTTCGCCTTAAACTTTGCTGGCTACGCATTATGATTCATATTTGTTTTTCCTTGCTTAGATAAGCTCATAGAAGTTAAAACAGTAGTTGCTTTTCCCAAATTTTTAGATTTGATTTCAGCTCTATAAAGCTATTATCAAGCAAAATAGAAAAAAATATTTCTACTAACTATGGTGCGCTTTAAACCCGGCAGGCCATACGATCAGAGACGTAGCTGCCGCCCCCCAAACCCCCCAATTGGGGGGGGCCAGGCCAACTTTGGGGGCCCAAGTTAGTCTGAAATTGCTTTTTGGCTACGTGACTATTTTCAGTTCAGCAGACTTGTTTACAACCGATTTAAACTGTAGGAAGAAATTGGCTTGTGACATCATAAGTGAATGCTAGGTCATTTTATCTCGCAGAATCTAGAATATTTCGATTGATTTTCTGGTAGAATCTTCAATATTCGATTGACGTAACAATGCCGTTGTTACGCAACAATCATAGAATGGTCTGGAATTCTGTTTGGCTATAAATACCGGGACAATATATATACACTGCAGAGTGCAGATAAATTAGTTTATTGACATTGTATAGAATGAAACGTTCAAAAAGTGGTGCTCAAAAGAGAAAAGAAGCAGCCACTGCTCGAGATGCTGTAGCGAAATTGCCCAAGATGACAGATTTTTTCAAGATTACTGAGCAGAGTAGACCTGGCACTTGTACCGAGGGGCATGAAGAAAACTATAGTGTACAAGAAAAAGAAGACTATGACGATCAGCATCAAAGTGATTGTGAATTTCCAGAAAATGTAAGTTGTGATTTACCTGCCAATACGCAACCTTCAATATCAAAAATAACTGAATCTCAATTTACCCCTATCCCTGATGACCCATGTAAATGGCCTGAAAGTATTTCTGATGCTCAACGATGTGATATAGTAAAGCGTGGACCACATCAACTAATAATGAATTTTCGGTACTTATGGGTTATCTGTCACCACTTTTTTTTTAATTTAATAAACCTAATAAACCTAAAGTAAACAAGGTCTCTATCCCCCACCCTGTACACTCCCTTCCAGTGTACACTGCCCCGTACATTTACATACCTGGCCTGCCCCTTCAGTGTACACTGCCTTTCTTTTAAATTAAGTTAAATAATAGTAATTTAATACCTGGTGAAAAAAAGTGGTGACAGATAACCCACAAGTACCGAATTTTCCATATAATAACACAACTCCAAGGCGACGTTTTTCCTCCAACCATTATAAACGTGTGTTACTTAATGGTAAAAGTGTTTCACGGTCGTGGCTAGTTTATTCTGGGGAATCAGATCAAGTTTTTTGCTTTTGTTGTAAGCTATTTGGAAAAACACTAAGCCCCTTTTGTAGTGGTATAAATACATGGGAGGGTTTTTCGAAAAAACTGAAAGACCATGAAAACGGCATTTCCCACCAAGAATGCTGCAGTCAATGGATGTTGCTAGCTGAAGGGATAAGAAATTCATCCACTATCGACAAACGCGAGATGAATATTTTTTTCAATGAAAGACGTTTCTGGAGAAATGTTTTAGAGAGACTTATCGACATTGCCTTGTTTCTATCGGAAAGGAATCTTGCTTTTAGAGGATCTGAAGAAGTCTTAGGATCTCCTCACAATGGAAATTTTCTGGGTATATTTGAGCTTTTGGCAAGAAGAGATCCGATCCTAAAAGAGCTTCAAGACAGAATCAAGAATAAAAACACTAAAGATCACTATTTGAGTCCTACCATACGAAATGAACTAATTGAATTGCTAGCGACAGAAGTTGAAAAAGAAAATTTACAGCAATTGAAATTGGCAAAATATTTTTCTATAATTTTGGACTGCACTCCAGATATGTCACATCATGAACAAATGTCTGTCATTCTCCGTTATGTACTATGTAATGAAGAAGCTGCTGTTGTTAAAGAAACATTTTTTGGCTACTTGAGAATAAGTGACAGTACTGGGAAAGGCTTGTTGGACGCTTTCTTAGAAAAAGCGACCGAACTGCAACTCGAATTGTCTGATTGTCGAGGTCAGTCATATGATAATGGTGCTAACATGAAAAGAAAACATTCTGGGGTCCAAGCAAGAATGCTAGACATCAATCCCAAAGCTGTTTACGTGCCCTGTGCAAACCATACCCTTAACTTAGTTGTTGTTGACAGTGCTAATTGATCGACGGAAGCATTGACATTTTTTGGAGTACTTACAAGGTTGTATGTGCTGTTTTCTTCCTCTGCTCAGCGTTGGGAAATTTTGAAGAAACATGTGGAGCTGTCCATAAAATCACAATCTGATACTCGTTGGGAAAGCAGAATAAAATGCATCAAACCTCTTCGATACAATTTAAAAGAGGTGTTGCTGGCACTGAAAGACTTGGAAGCCATTTCCATAGAAAGAAAAGATGGAAGAGCTCCCTCAGAAACAAAATCGTTGATAGCTCATTTATCAAAATGGAGTTTTCTTTTGTCGGTGTTTATTTGGTATGATATCCTATTCCAAGTCAATAAAGCAAGCAAGATTCTTCAATCGTATGGAGTCTCCCTTCATACAATGGAAACGGAAATCCAGGCAACTGAAAAGTTTTTGCAAAACTATCGCACAACGGGTTATGACAGTGCCGCAACATCTGCTGTTGAAATAGCACAGGAATTGGATATTGATCCTTCTTTTCCTCCGTCAAGAAGTGGAAAGAAAAGAAGATTGTTTGATTACCAAGGTGAAGAGGAACAACGAGCTACTCCCGAACTGAAATTTAAAAGCAACTTTTTCTATCCATTAGTTGACCAGGCTATTATGTCAATAAAGGAGCGCTTTAATTTGTTACGTGAAGTTTCTTCCGCCTTTTCGTTTTTGTACACACGAGACAAACTTTTGCTTGTGCAACAAGAAAATGCTCTTCTTACTTGCTGTAAAGAGTTCCAAAAAAAGTTCGGTGACATTGATTCTGATGAAATGAGCGCTGAGCTACAGCGGTTTGTTTTAATTTTACAAAAAAAACGCAATCTCAATACGGCTCAAGACTTTCTGAACTATCTTCTAAAGACTCATTTATTTGAATTGTATCCGAATGTGTACATCGCACTTCGAATCTTACTAACTTGCCCCGTGACTGTTGCCAGCGCTGAAAGAAGCTTCAGCAAATTGAAACTGATCAAAACTTTTAATAGAACGTCTATGACAGACAGTAGACTATCTTCATTAGCAATGTTGTCAATCGAAAATGACTGCGCCCAATCTCTTGATTATGACAATGTCATAACAGCATTTGCGAACAAAAAGGTTCGCTTCAGACTATTTAAATGATACTGTGTTTTTATAACTTTTTCATGTTTTTCAGTGTCATTGCTTTCGTTTCGCAGTGTCTGCATAAATGTCCTACTGAACTCTGGCATCGGTGCCGAATTTTTTATGACTTGCACCTTCGGTATCGGCATGCTTTATTCTGACATTAGCCTGTTTACTTATGTACAAATTGTGGTGTATTTTCTTAATGCAGCTTTTCAATTTTACACCTCTAAAGTGATATGACCTGTGCGCAGGAGCTCTTGCGCTTACTTTGGGGGGGGCCCGAAGTTGGAGTGCTACGGGACTGCATACGATCACGCGCACCCATTTACAACGTCTCAATTGATGCAACTGCGCCAGCTTAATTGTACAAACATTTGTTAGAGCCACAACGAAATGTTTTACTAAATATAAGCCATAGCTCCTGTACAGGTAATGGTGATCATGTTGGTTTATTAATGAAGACTAGAAGTATTCAAAAAGAAAGAACGATGACACAAACTACCATTCGTAATTTTTAAAAGAGTAAGAGGGGAAGATGAAACATAGTTAAAATTGATGGCGTCGCCCAAATGGTGGTCGTTTTGACCCATAAAGAATAGAGCTGTTTGGTGGTAGGCATGTTCGACGATTTGTTGGGCCGCTTTTGAATTAATATTTGCGACATTAAGAGTTTTGCCTGCGCTGTTTGCTTTAATTTGGCCATAGCATGAAAAGGGCTCCTGCCTTTCCTTTAAGTCATACAACCTATTGCAATAGGTATCTATTAGGCTCTTTTCAAATAAAAACATTTTCTCTTAATCCAGTGTTACAGATTGATGCTATTATTGTTTAATTTTGATCGTTTCTTAAACTTTAGATTTTATTACATTTTACTTTGCCCCTAATCCAGACCTCCCTACTTTAAAATGAAGATTAGTGTTTTGTACCGATAGGCCTATCCTTGCAATTACAAATTTCAGTAATGGGTTTTACCATTTATGTTTGCTATCAAAATGATAGTAGATAATTTTGCTGCTTGCTGCTGTTTTCACTAAATAGTAGCAAGCATTGTGATGTCAATTAACAATATGACCAAATAATGCGTTTTGAGCGATTATTATTAGGATTGCTACTTACCACTTCTTCGTCACTGTAGGCGAATTAATATGAACTAACGTCTCTAACTGCGTGCATGTTCCTTGGCCCTGACATAAACGCCACCATAGAAAGAGCAAGTGAACCCGAAATGAAGCACTCACAGTTCAGTTATAGCAGTAGCGGAGGCCCCCATCAATAATGTCGCGGTTAAGAATATCAAATCAGGTGGCTGCTGCGACAACCTTGCCTATTTGCAAAGGAAGTTGCTTCAACATTTAGATCATATGTAGCTCTACCCCTACATTTTGTTGCAAACGATAAGAAAGGACCATCTTTACCTCATCGTCTTTTTCTTGGATGATCACCGAGTGTTTTGCTTGGAGTAGGCTACATATTAAAATTTGTTGACTTTGAGTCTTTTGAATAATTTGATTGATAATGCCAAACATCCATGCTATCGAGAAAGAATAGACAAAATGTACCAAAGGACTTAGTTTTTCTAGAAATCACAATTTTTGTGAACTGCATGCAGTAAAATTTTTTGTGTTTTTAACCGGTAGACTACATTTCATAAACAATTGGAGACTTCAGTTTTTGATGAATCTTTTTGAAAACGTCGACAGACAATGCAAACAAACCACGCTTGTGAGTAAAAGTAGTCAAAATGTACCAAAGAACTAACTTTTTCTAACAGTTACAAGTTTGTTAGCTGCGGTAGGATAATTGTACAACTAAAAATGAAACATCATGTATGGCAACCAAGTATTGATCAGCCATTACAAACTAATCCTTAGCCTCAAATAATTGGAGTCACATATTGCTGGAAAGGAAATTTCTTAAGCTTTTAAAGGATAGTAATTGTTAGTACTTTATTATAACGATTTTGTATTAAAGTCACCTGTTTTTACTGAGCTCACCACTTTTGGGAGGGGTAAAAAGTTACTCCACAGGTTTTAAACTTCAGTTTTTTAGGATAAAAACTGATATTAATTGTACATATCATACATTCTCGGAATTGCCTTGAAACAACCTTTAATTTGTTGAAGAAAGTTTGAAAATTGATGGAGAAATAAGGTTACAAATCAGTTTTTTAATAAATTAATCTTGCAAAAAGTTTGCATTTTTTGAGAACATCCTGATATTATGATCTGCGGTAGCGAACATTTATGTTAATCGTACAAGGCATACTATGACGTCATAGACCCAGTTTAAGCGTGCAAGCGAAATAGAAAAAAATGCTTAGATGGCTTGAAGTGCTAAAATAAAGAATTGCCCGTAGCATAATCAAATAAACATTAATTGTTCTAAATTGTTTTTATCAAAAGCAGCTTATTATTATCTCCTAAACGAACGTTTAATCACGTTTCTGCGATGAGGACTTTTCGAGAAAGAACAAAACAGATTGTTGAATGAATCATTCATTGTGACGTCATTGTAGACCCCAAACAAATGAAAGTATGAAAGTTTTTCATTCATTCACGTCTATGAGCTCATGCTCGGTTTGCATGCCTTTCCTCAGACTGGACCACCACGACGGGTAGACTGCTCGGCCCCACCATCTGTCTGCCACATAAAGACAGAGGCATCCCGTTAAGTGCCTTGCCCAAGGACACAACAAGCAAGCTTGCCGGCTTGTTCTCGACACTATCCCTTATGTGCTGAGCGCCAAGCAGGGAAGCTGTGAATACCATTTTTTAAAGTCTTTTGGTATGACTCGACAAAGGAAATGAACCCCAGGTCTACCGACTGCGAAGCGGACGCTCTCATGAAAGTTTTTAAAATGTGTTAAGTCGGAAGCTGGTTTTCGTTTGAGCAAAAAGCGGTTGTCATCTGTCAAGTAATGCAAATTCTAAAAAAATTATTTTTGGTTATGACTGCATAATGACGTCACAAATATACCCTTATTACATTCACCACGGGGTGGTGATCATTCGTGCCAAGTTTGATGCTTGTACCTATAGCAGTTTCAGAGGAGTTGAAACAGACCACACACACACACAGACAGACAGAATTGCGCTTTATATATTACATTTAAAGTTGGAAATAATTTTAAATTAAAAACTCGTACTCATTTACCTTTGGTGTTTAATATCGTACATCAATGAGCATAACCGTACGATCAGCTCAGAGTGTATGTAAAGCAATTATCAAAAATAAAAAGTGGTTTAGTGTTACTGTGTAATGATTTTTACTCTCTGGCTACCAGTAGTGTACAGAGGGGGGTCCTATGTAGGGGCCCTCCCTCTCTCTCCAGAAAAATGTCAAATATTATTTTCAGCCATTGTGTTTGTAACGGTACCAAACGAATAACCTGTTCTACAGTGACAGAATTAGTTTAAATGTCTAAGGCAGCGGTTCTCAACCGATGGGCCATGGTCCACTAGTTGGCCACAGCACAGTGGACCATGGTACACCAGAATTGTTTCAGGACTTATGTTGATTAAGC
Organism: Trididemnum clinides; assembly: GCA_963675345.1. NCBI lineage: Eukaryota > Metazoa > Chordata > Ascidiacea > Aplousobranchia > Didemnidae > Trididemnum > Trididemnum clinides. The sequence goes on from OY776297.1 coordinate 26,976,789, forward strand.
AAGCACTTAACTGGACGCTTTTTGCTTCAGATACAAAGAAATTTTGACTGGAGTTTTGACTGCGATCAGGGAGTTTAACTGCGATCTGAAGCTTAGGTTTTGTTGGCTTAGCAATACAATTTTTGGTGAGCGAGACTAAGAAAGATACCAAGCACCGTTGTGAGGTTGGAAAAGAAATTTTTTTTGGAAAAGAAGAATTGATTTTATTATATATTTTGCGAAAGAAGAATTGATTTTTAGGAAGAAAGAAGAATTTTGTGAAAGAAGTTCTGGTGTACGAAGTACGCCACTATACATGCACAATGCTTCTTATAAACGAAGTACATTTTATCGATCAAAATGATAAAAAACTTACATATTTTGGAAAGTGAGGATTAGTAACGAATTTCTCTTGTTCATCTGAAAGTGCTTGCTGAAGTTGTTTTGCTTTCTCGATTTCATCATCAGCGAGAAGAGCAAGCTCTATTGGCTTTTGTTCTCTATAAGCTTCAAGAGCAATTGCTGCCTGGTGATAGGTTTCAAGCGCGCCTTTCAAAGCTGCAAGTTTATCATGAGCGATGGCTTTCTTTAAGTTATTTTTGGCCTGAAACAAAGCAATCAGGTTTAAACGGAATATCAATTTCATTTCTTAGCAAAGTTAACTGCAGCAAGAGATTTTCAATAGCATCAAATTACATTATTACTGATCACATTTACTTTTATTCTTGAAAGGTTTACAACGTCATGGCAAGAGTTTGTATTGTTTCATTCAAGAAATCAAAAACTAGCCGATAAAATATAATTAGATTTGTGACAGGCAGGTCAATGTTGTTTGATAAGGTACCTATGCTTGAAGTTTGAAAAACACGGTGAGCAAACATCTGTAATGTTCAAAACATGAATTAGGCAGTCTAATATCCAAAGAGCGCACCAATCCCTTGGCAACTTTCTCAACACAGTTACCATCAAAATTTTAGGAGCGCCGCAGTCAGGCTACCAATCACCGAGTATTGATCCACTGTGCCATCAAAATTTGTTCCTATGGAAGAAGATTAGTAGTATGCTTAAAAAGGCACAAATTCTAGCAACGTCCCTGCCCATAATTCAACCATCTGCTCTAACCGCAACGTTTAAAATCAACTATTATTATTTGGTACTAACTAATCCATTATTTTTCATACACAAACGCTCTCAAGAAAGCGAGCTTATTTTTCATCCTCTTCCCGAAAGCCCACAGCAACAGTTCGATGAGATGATGACTCGCATTGGTGAGCTTGTGAATTCAATGACCGTGGCATTTCTGCTTTGCTCTACCTTGACATTGGCAAAAACACTTTACGACAGTTTTTCCAGCTTGTTGTAGTGCTTGTGAGCCAAAGCGCTCTAGGTCAGGAGAACTCATAACTCTAAAGCGTGTGATACTGTGAACACAATTTGTTTCGGGCATGGCCTAATCGTAAGTGTTTTCCGTGAGAGGAGGAAAACAATAAATTTTCTGTTTTAGGAGGTTTAGGTCTATTGGATATCGGATCGATCTGCTTTTACGAAGCAGCTTCTTCCGCTCACCTCCAAAACTCTTAAGACAGTCTTTCCGTATTTGAAATGCCCATTATCATCTTTCAAAGAAAAAGAAAACGCACGATTTAAAGCTTTTGACAAACTCTCGCAATCCTGCGACAGCGACAATCCTATGACGTCATCTGTCACTGACTTCCACGTCTGTAATCTAAATAAAAAAGCGGTGCTCAGTGTAACTTCACAAAGTCGGAGTTTAGGCTGACCTTGAGCATTCGCAATAAGATTTTGTGGGGGAAATATACTTGCACGCACGTTGGAATCAGTTTTTATTAAAAAAAAAGGCTTTTTAAGAGTTCAATCAAGAGATTATAATTATAAAAGAGCCAAGTGACCATCCATTTTTGACAAGATTATATATAAAATTTCGCTTCACTCGTAAAAATCTTTTTGAAAAACGTCACTATCCGCTTTGGAATAGGTGTTGACTTATGCATGAGAAAAAAATTTTAGATCCAATGGCGTAATCAAAAAGCAAATATTGGAGTGTCATCCACTCACCGTTGTTGCTCCAAACAGAAGATTTTGGAATGGCCAAGCAATCCGCTTTTCTTAGCTTCTTGGACTGCTTTCTCCAATAGTGTGATGGAATGGCTCGCTCCGGCTTGTTGAAGAGCTTCTTCGTAAGGTTGCAATAAAAACTAAAAATGTGGTATTTATTGTATTTGAGTGCTTCCCAGTTAAACGCCCACGTACTATGAGTACATGCGGCGCCAAACATGATCTTATATTTTACAAAAATACTACTACAAAAATACACAAAATGATCTCACTGGTGTATTTAGTGGAGACATTGTGTCATACTCCCTCTGATAGCTTTGACAACAACGAATCAACTTTATTTTTCTGTATTTTCTTCCACCCCCCTCCCTTTTCAAAAATCGTCAGTTCTCCAGTGCTCCAGCTCTTTCTATGAAGTCAAGCATTATACAGAGTATCTTGATCAAGATTCAAACTTGGTAAGCCAATTAAACTAATCAAATGAACAAATGTTGCTTAAGATTAAAAGTAGGCCTAGTAGTATATTGGGTATAAATTACGAAGTCCTTTGGATGCCTTCCTCATTAAGAAAAAATTGGTTTTAAAGACGTTTGTTTTTCAAAGTTGCATGTTATAATGCAGTAAAATATTGTCCCGGAATGCCTCAAATATCTGCTGCCAAGCCTAGTTTGTGTAGTTCTGAGCTGTAACACTACTTTCTGATGCGAATGTTAAAACGGAATTTCTGACATCTAATAGTGGGAGGACAACTAATTGACGTCTCTGCACTGAGCTGGTATTGGCATTGTTGAAACCAAGCATTTTGGGAAAATGAATTCATGAAAAGAGAAAGGTTATACCTGCAGGAGTAATATATATAGTTCTTCAAAAATTAAGTTGCTAGAAATATGCAAATTCACTGTAACAAAAGTAGTCTTTTGTAAATTTTTCTGTGGGTGGTAATCTTTATAGTATTGCTTTGTGTAGTTGTAGTACGTCAAAGAAAGAGCTTGTCTATACAAACTTACATCTCCTTGAGTTTGCGTTGAGCTTTTCACTTCAGTTACGTGCGAAATTGATGAAGTTAAATTCTTCTTTCGCAAGCAATTGCTTAATAATCCCGGCATGTTTATATATTACTCACAGTCATGTCTAAGCAGAATTTTTATGACATTTGATCATTAATATTGCTGAAAAATAAAGCTACGGTATTTGCTTCTGCTCAGTGATAGATGCACACGAGCACTTGCAAAGTGGACTATCTGATGTAAGTCTAGAAATAATAAGAACTTAGCTGAATGCAGGGCAACGGCAGCAAGCATGTGGTCGAGCATCTTGTTAGCTCGTTGCTGATGGCAATTCTGTCACAACGTACCCACTTGACAAAGAATTACCTAAAAAAGTAAATTGAGGCTGTGTAATCTTTTTAAATTTTAGCGGGAATTACGATTTGGTTTGCCGGCAAAAACAAAGTTAGCAATGCGACCCTATAGTCACTCCTCGCAGTCACTTGATAATACGTGTAACGTCCAGTCGTGGTCACTGATGTTTAGATGAGACGTCTTTAAGCTGCCTTTGAAAAACGACGATCGAATTTAGAAGAGAAAAAAATTTTAACAAGCATTGTTATTTCACATCAAAATTGCGATCTTCACTCCAAGTAATTGACATAGTGACCACAATGTCGAAGTCCCAAAACGTCTTTCCGATAGAAAACCGACGCGATGGCGTAGTGGTTAGGGTGTCCGCTTCGCAGTCGGTAGACCTGGGTTTCATTCCCCTGGTCGAGTCATATCGAAAGACTTTAAAAAATGGTATCTATAGCTTCCCTGCTTGGCGCTCGGCATTTATGGGAGATTGTGGAGAACAAGCCGGCAAGTTCGCTTGTTGTGTCCTTGGGCAAGGCACTTAACGGGACGCCCCACCTTTATGAGGAAGACAGGTGACCCGGAAATGGCAACTCCCAAGCGAGTGCGGACTTACCGTCCAAAACGTAGCGATACATCGCTTTCTCGTGAATGGAGGATGAACATGGCAAAGAAAGAAAAAAAAAAAACTGCACGCCGGCTACCGTATAATTTTTTTGCTACCATCAGGATCGGTTCAAACATTTGTTATCGGCTATACTCTCATCACACTAAGGTATAGGTTGGCGGAACAAACTAAACTCATCGGTTACTGGCTTCCTAAAATTTGCTCACGTGCATTTCTCTGATCGATTTCAATTTCTACAATCTCTTTGTTGAAAGCTGCTTTCATTATTTGCTTAAAATAGTCTGTATCTTTCAAACGCACTTGGGATGATATTTTATCATTTTGCCAAGGTCAAAGCTGAAGCGAACATTAAGAAAATAATCAAGCAAGATGCATCCGCATACACTTATATATACATACGCATGCACTTAAAGTCAGTGATGGGATTCAAAATTTTAAGAACCAGGTTCTCTTTTGTATCAAACTCACTAACAACAGGTTTCCTCATTTTAGAAAGCCCATTTGCTGCGGTCGTCTAAGGTCTAGAACAAAAAACAAGAACGAGTTTGCTGATTATCACGACACTCCAAGAACGGGTTCGCACGAACCCGTGCGAACCCCTTGAATCCCATTACGTCTTAAAGTGCCTGCAAATGCACACCGTCCTCATTTTTTAGTCCATCCATCTGCAACCAAATTCGACAGCTATTAACCCTGTTTCCATGCGAGGAAGGAAAATACAATCAATGATTTCGGCAATTGTTGTTTATTTTTTCACTCGTTACAAAGATTTTGTTTCTATTGTTTTATCAAATCATGATTAGTATCAATTTACAAAAGACGCTGAAATAATAATCACCTCACATATCACTACACGGAAACAAGAGAACACAAATATCAGTTAACGCTAGGTACAACACAATTGTCGTGCTTGAGTTTTGTTAATCAAAGTGCTAAACAGTACATTCACGTTTGTGAAGACTCAAGTGTTGAATAAACAAAATCTGGAGATTTAAATGTTTACCCATCTTGGTCATTTAAACGAAATTAAAAGGATTGACTAGAGTGACTGCTCAACATGTGCTGCAAGGGTGCTGCAGCACCCTCAACTTCTGATGAGATAGTACATTTCAAAGATGAGATCGTACTTAGCAAAGTAGAGTGGCCAATGTAGATTTATTTTATATTTAACCGATCGGCTGCATTAAATTAGGAGCGCGCAACCTCTTTTTCGTAATCGGGCCAAATTCACTCAATTTTACTCAATCGCTTAAAACCAGTATGCTCAGTGTGGAGTCTTTTGAGATGGAGGTTTCTCTTGTGTTGCCTTTTTCTTAACTTGTAGATCTTTTTTTTTTTGAAGATCCACTATTGGTAAGAGATTGTTTTGCCTAAGTTGAGCCATTTTTTGTGAATTTTTTGCAAAATAATCGTTGAAATCGCTGTTTTCCCTTTCTCAACTAGAAGATTTCTTTCTAGAAATCAACTTTTGAAAGCGATTGAATGCCCTAGAATATAAATGGGTGTCGCAGGCCCTATGCTGCTCCCCTCTGGAATAAATTTATCCGGTTTTATCAGGTTAGTGGTCTCTAAGATGGTATGACGTTACGGTCATTAGTTTTTGAGAGATTTTTACTGCAAAATGAAATGACGAGCAGTTGAGATAATTTGATAAAACGCATGAAAAACCCTACGAAGAATTTCGAATATTGTTTGCTACCTACTGTAGCGAATTTTGATGTGATGCTTCATCCCGAACGCGAGGTAAAATTTGTGTTGCGATAAAGCAAGGCAAGAACGTATTTAACTCATTTCATTAAAGTGATGATCTAAGCCCTAAGGGGTAGTAAGGTAAAGTTTAAAATGATCTGACATTATTGTTCCTTTAGCCACTTTAACGTTTCGTAGCAGACAATGATGTTTTTTAACTTCTCAATATAGCTCTTCTGGTGTAATCGAAAGTTAAAATGATCTTTATTTAGATTTATAATCTACATAAAATTCACAAAAACTCAACGTTTCGAAAAACTAAAATCAGTTTTTCGTCGTCAAGAGTGACTAAAGTTAAAACAGAGACAACGGTTACATAGTAATCAACAGGACGAATAGGAGAAAAAAATATAAATTATGGCATAAACAAGTGCAGCAGCGACAACTGGCGGTCAAAAATTTATAAATTTGTACAATCCGGGATAAAAAGCTGTTTTTCTTTTAACGATAAAATTAACATTGAGAAACATTGAGTTTTTGTGAATTTTATGTAGATTTTAAATCTAAATAAAGATCATTTTAACTTTCGATTACACCAGAAGAGCTATATCGAGAAGTTAAAGGATGCCTGGTGACAAAAACAAAATGTAATGATGTTTTTTCTTAGCGAAAATAAAAGCCCAAAATCAAATAGGTCAACAAGACCAAGTGGGAATTTTGGGGGTATTTACCATTTAGATTTTGAATAGTTTGAATTTTTTTAAATTTTAAAACCCGGACTTCGGGTACCTGAGAAGTTTTGAGTTTTTAACTAATTGTGATTTTGCGCAATAAAAATTTAATGTCATTTTGAAATTACTGCAGTTTTTTATTAATTTTTATAACACTGACACGTGGTAATCAAAACATCGAATCTATCATCATTCAATCTGTTTCTGAGTTTTGTGACAATTAGTCCTACGGCTGAAAAAGCCTTTTTTGGTTCAACTGATGAGGATATGATAACAAGTCAAGCATGGTACAGTTTTTCAAGGTTATCGGGCATCTTTTTTGTTGCCTCAAAAAACTTCATTTCCTTTTTCAAAGTTTTGATCGAATCTTCTCTTTTGATGGAATAGTTTTTTGCTCTCAACTCTCCAGAAATGTAGCAAACTCCTTGGAAGGAAGCATACTCTTAGGCTATTTTTTGACCTGGCCATCTTCCGCACTAAATATATAGGGTTCGGCTTTAGCATCGTCTTGATGCCCTTTCGCACGATTGCTATAGCTTGGTGGATAGAGCCTTTCCAAAAAAGGTGCTGACAGTGCTGCAACTTTGGGCCTCCTTGTTTAGTTTCCAAGTTGTTCCTGATACTTATCCAGGTAATCTGGAGACCTCAAACATTGAAGTTAATAAAACAGTTTATTGTTACTTCTTTTTTGCACATGTATCTTAAACTTCTCCTGCAAGATCTTACTTACCTCTGTACCTTGTTCTCTTAGCTTCTTCAGGGTAAACATGACTACTTTTTTCAGCCAGTACTGGATAAACATTCTCTGTACAAAGTTTCTGGACGGTTATTGTAATTGGAGCAAGAGATTCACAAAGCTTTTTGGATTTCTCAGATTTTCTCAAATTCATCATTAGATAATCCGATCTCTTGTTCAGGCAGAATCATTGCTGACTTTATTTCCTTGCATAGTTTGTTCTCAAAGGACGAAGCATCTTGATGAAACTATTCCATCGAGCTTTGCAATTGCAGAAAATACCTTTTTATTTTTCAAAAGTGGCATTGTTTAAAGGTTGACGATTTTCATCATTGCGCACTGCAGACATTGTGAACAGTTTCACCATCTTATGGATCTTTGCAATGTGAGTACGAAATTGTTCTCAGCAGTTTCAGGTTAGCTTCATTACTCTTTTCTCTCTTGTTTACTCTGACAACATTGTTTTGGTGATCAAATTTGTATCTCTTTTGCTTCTCCTTGAGTAGTACGTCATAAATTCACAAATGAGTTGCATGGACTAAAACTAAGTTTCCACCTGTGGTAATATTACATGTAAATTCTCACTGACTGTGACAATCTTCTCAGAGAGAGTCTATTTTTGTAAATATTACTAACTGGTGTAGCAGACTTTTTAATGCACGTAGAATGTACTGCACAATCAGTGGTAATTTTATAATCTCATTGGCTGTGATAATTTGCTCAGTCACAATTCATTGTAGGAAAAATTAACACTGCTGGGGCAGGCTTTTTACCAGGCGGACAAAAAAGATGATTTTAACATGGGGAATTTTTTATCGGCAATACATTTGGTTTTGAAAATTTAGAACAAAAGTAAGAATCATACCATAGCAAAAATTTACATTTTTTTAGACATTTTTTGGGGGTTAAAAACTTGGTCTGAACTGGCCCCAAATACATTGGTTGTCTCTAATTTTATTCTTTTTCTGCTGTATCTCCAGTCATTCCAGGCACTAGTGCCGTAGGAGCCCGGGATGCAGGGATGCAACCGCATCCCCAAATAAAAATTGTTGACGATTATTAGGGCAATTTCGAAATACATGTGAGCAAATACTGGTAATATAAAAATAATATTCCCTACTTTACTTTTTTCCAAATATTCCAATACTTTTTAGCATATTATTTAGGCTTAGTATTAGTTTTGGGTCTATTAAAGCTTAACCCATTAATGCCCAGCGTATGATATATCATACGCTAGGGTGTACTTTATAATTGTGTGAAAAAAATTTTTTGGAAACTTCTATCTTTTCTTTTTTTTTTACATTTCGTATTGGTGGTTATCATGTTTACATGTGTCAAAATGAGAAATATTTGCATCATCAGCAAAGGTGTGAAAAGAAAATTTCTTTTTCGGGCAAAGTTATGATAATTAGATTTATAGAGGTGTAAGTAAACTCTTGCTATTTTTCACAAGATAGACATAAACATTTAGGATTTTTTTTGGCGTCTTATGTAAAGCATGTTTCAACTAAGCTGAAGCCATTCTAATTTCATAAAAATTTTATCTATAGTTTCAGAAAAAATACTTACAATTCTGCGTATGATATATCATACGATGGGAAGTAGCATGTACTGATGCGATATATATCTTACACTCCTAAATTAAAAGTATATGTTATATAATGCATATAAGTTGTTTTATCAGACAGTGGTATTAGAAATTAACTAGGAAAATACTAAAATTTGATACAGCTTTAGGCAATTAACTGTTAATTTACATGAGTATACAGTACCGGAAAAAATTAACTGGGACAGTTACTTTTCACCATATTTTTACAGTCTTCACAAACAAAAACATATAAATAACATAAACAAAAACACACAAATATAGCTAAAATGTAATGAAAAACGTTGAACGGATGTATCTAAATGTAAACAACAACAAGCGAGTCTCTTTCGCCATCTATAGGATTTTCCTGAAACGTTTATATTCCATTTTCTACTTCAGTAATCACTGTCCCAGTTAATTATTTCCAGTACTGTATATGTATTGTTATGTATGTTACATGCAACAATTAGTATATAACTTTACCTAAACCATTGAAATGGCATTGTATTATAGAGTATTTTCAAAAGTCATTGCGTTATGTTTTATTTCTATAGTTACATTGTATTATCTACAGTTTTATATGTTCAAATATATGTTATTGTACATGTAGATCATCACTAAAAATATCTAAAGTTTAAGTCCATTTTGCCATAAAAGTGTAATGTCTAAAAGGAAGTTATTGTCCGTACAAAAAGATGCTGAAGAACTTTTCAACATTTTATTTTCGGAACAAAATACAACCGCAATTGCTGAAGAAATAGAAGATGCCGAAGAGTTACAAATTGTGTTCCAACCACCAAATGATGGTGCAGATTCCGACAAAGATGATGCACCAAGTGATAATGAGGAAGCATGTGCAAATTTTAAAGATATTGGGAGAGGAATTTTGTCGCAAAGTGCTGAAATTAGAATTATTAATAAAGATGGAAAAAGAGATTTGGATATTGAATCTGAAACACGTGAAGATCTACCTTGTAGTTCCAAAAAACGAAACAAAAAACCAAAGACAGTTCGAAAATGGTTACCTAAGCAACTGAAAAACACAGCCTCATCCTATAAATTTGAAGATAACAATGAAGCCCCAGCTGTTGTTGATACCATAAAAAAGGAAGGCATGAACCCAGTAGACTTGTTCAAGCTGTGTTTTGATGATGAAATCATGAATTACATATGCCATGAGACTGTAAAATATGCTTCTCAAAAAGGTGAATCTCAGTTTGTAGTCACTGTGGAAGAACTGTATAGATATTTTGGCATTCTTCTCTTGTCTGGCTACAACAAAATGCCATTCAGAAGAATGTACTGGGAAACCAGACCTGATGCAAACAACTTTTTAGTTAGCCAATCCATGAGCCGAAACAGATTTGAAAAAATTCACCAATATTTGCATTTCAATGATAATATGAGCATTGACTACAATGATAGAGTTTACAAAATTAGGCCCATAATCGATCATTTGAATGCCTGCTTTGGTCAATTTTTCCAACCTTTGGGACAAAAGTATTCTCTTGATGAAGCTATGGAACCATATTATGGCCATCACTCTATGAAACAGTTCATAAGAGGAAAGCCTATTAGATATGGATTTAAATTATGGTGCCTGACGAGTCCCCAAGGATATTTGGTGAAGTTTCAACCCTACACTGGTAGTGATAAAACTCCAGGAAAACCTGTGGGTGCCAGTGTCACAGAGAATTTGTGCATTGGGACTATTCCACAAGGTTCCTGCATATACATGGACAATTATTTTACATCATTGCCTTTGATGGAAACTTTATCACAAGAAAACCTGTATGCAATTGGTACTATCAGGAATGATAGGATCGAGAAGGTTCTCTGCAAGATCTCAAAAAATCAGAGCGAGGCTCATTTTGCTCAGTCACAGAAAGAAAAAGTAAAATAACATTAGTTCGATGGAATGACAACAGCCAAGTTACCCTTATCAGCAACATGACAAAGGATAAAGTTTTTGATGTTGGCTCTTGCAAACGATGGAAGCGATCTGAGAGAAAACAGATTAGTGTTCCTCAACCAAATATTGTGAAGCTCTATAATAAAAACATGGGTGGAGTTGACTTGTTTGATAAACTTAGAGGTCATTATCGAATCAGAATCCGTTCACGAAAATGGTATTTGCCGCTCTTTAGATTTTGCCTAAACGGAAGCATGATCAACCTGTGGCTGTTGTATAGGCACGTAGACAGCAAAATGTCACTGCTAGAATTCACCAGACAAGTGGTCATTGCATTGCTTGCTTCATCGAATGTGGAAAAGAAGAGAGGTATTGCACCCAAAACTAAAAATCAAATCCTGGATGCCACAAGACTGGATGGTAAAGGACATCTTGTTGACAAAATCAAGACCCAGCGTAGATGTGCTGCCTGCGGTTCATGTGCCAAGTTCATTTGTTTGAAATGTAATGTTGGCCTCCATCCAGATGGATGTTTCGTTAAATTTCACCAGTAACACTTTTTTGTCATTTAACTGTTTTTGGACTGCTTTTAGTGTTTTTTATAAGCTAATAGTTATTTCCATAAACCTGCTAAAATGTATCGGTTCTGATCTTGTTTCACACTACAAGTAACGAAATTGACTACGAATAGGTTCAGGTTAAACATGGCAGCGCTTAGCTATACACGAAAAACTAAACAATTCTCGTAGAGGAAAAAATGCAACTCACTACATGTAACTGCCCAGCGTATGATTTATCATACGCTTAAAAAATACAACTTAATAACAATTTATTTAAAAAAAAATGTTAGTAATGTGATCAGAAGATTGACTTAAGCAAATCTACTTAATGTGAAAAAAAAATTTTGAATTTTTGAATTTCGGGCATTAATGGGTTAAGCTGTTCTTTTCTGAGGAAAAAGATGTTGTTGTTGTTGTTGTTTACCCGACCCCTTCCGAGGGATGGGGGCATGGCGGAAGACCATGGAGCCCCAGAAGCCGGGCAACTCCCCAGGGTCTGGACCAGAGGTCATAAAGAGACAGAGAGTCGCCAAAGAGTGAGCGGCGCAAAGAGTCCGTAGCTGGACAGTGCAGAATGAGATGTGAGATGTCCTGGGACGAGTGTCCACAGGCGCTGCAAGAAGGATTCTCGATTCTGCCAATCCTGGAGAGATAGGAACCTAAAAGAAGGCTGTGTCCATTGCAGCGAAGACGAGAGAGGACACAGCGAGCATGACGAGGGAGCACAAGTTCCTCAGTGGAAATTGAGGGAACCTGTGTGTCAAAATACTTTGAGGAGACAGTACGCCTCCAGTCCGAGATAAGACGAGAGTGGATACGAGAGATAAGAGGAGAGAGACTACAAGGGATTGCGGAGGGCGCAAGCAGCGCTCCCCGTCTGGCAAGCTCATCAGCTGTGTCGTTCCCCGGGAGAAACGAGTGTCCGGGGACCCATTGTAGCCTGATAGAACAGGAGGAGAGAAAAGACGGTTCCTGCCAGATCTGCCACAGAGTTTGAGATAACAGGAAAGGTGGAGGAGAGGACAGGGTGGCGAGGACAGAACGAGAGTCAGACAGGAGAAGAAGAGAAGAAAAACGGCAGACTTTATGGTGTTGCCGAGACCAGCAAAGAGCGTGCACAATGGCGCAGGCTTCAGCGGAAAAACTGGAACAAACTGGGCCTGCCGAAAAGGAAAGAGTGGCCTCAGTGCCACACAGAGAGCAGTTGGCAAGAACGCCGGAGCCGCCCTTGCCAAAAGGAAAAGGAACAGAGCCGTCTGTCCAGAGTACCAGATCATGAGGAGGAAGAGAGTCAAGATGGGCGAGAGCCGCACCTTGGCGAGAGTGAGGGGGATCAGAGCGAGAGCATGGAGTGGAAAGGGTGGACTCCACCGTGAACGAGGGAAGATTCCAAGGAGGACAGGGAGGGCAAGCAACAAGAGCCTCCCTAGAACAAGTAGAAGGAAGCATGAGCGGGTGAGTGGACGCAAAAGCTCTCCAGGACGATCTGCAGAGTCTTGGTTTCACTCCTAGTCTGGCCAAACCTGAGATGGAAAAGGAGGTTGGGAGACGAAGAGCCCGCTCATGAGAAAAAAAAGTGAAGTGAGTCAGAGTGACTCGTAGGGGAGGTAGAGAAGCCTCGGTGAGTAGTAGAGGGATAGGGGACGACGAGAGGCAGCCGGTGATGGCGCGACTGGCCGCTCGGTGAAGGCGTTCCAATTTGGTGATATTGGTAGCGCTTAGGAAAGGAAACCATCCGGGTGAAGCGTAAGTGAGAAGGGACCGAAGAAAAGATTTATACAGAACAGAGAGGGACTCCTTAGAAGGGCCCCAAGAGGAAGCAGAGATACAGCGTAAGGCCTTGAGACGTGGGAAAAATTTGGCCTTCAGCGAAGATACATGCCTAGAAAAGGAAAGAGTGCGGTCGAAGGTGACCCCAAGAAAAGTTGGAGTGGGATTAAAACGGAGGCGAGAGCCGAGTAGGAGGAGGTTGGGCTGGAGGTTAGCCTGGTGGGGATCCACTGAAAAGAAGGACGCCTCACATTTGCTCGGATTGAGAGGAAGACACCAGTACTCAGACCAGCGCTCCAATCGAAACAGAGCTCCTTGTGTGGCCTCCACCGCAGTGGGGACCAAGGGGGAGGAGGACCAAATGGCCAGATCGTCAGCGTAAAGAGAGCAGCTGACGGAAGAAGGCAGAGAAGCCGGAAGATCATTGATGAAGAGGGAGAAAAGTACAGGGCCAAGAACGGATCCTTGCGGAACACCTCGACGGACTCGAAAGGAGCGGCTTTTGTGATTTTGAAAAACCACAGAAGCGCGCCTGTCAGAAAGGAAAGACTGAGTCCAACGAGCAAAGCAAGGAGGGAGGCCAGCCGAAATAAGTTTGTGGAAAAGGGCGGGGCGCCAGACAGAGTCAAAAGCTTTAGAGAAATCGATAGTAGACAGGATCGTCCGAGAGCCCGGCCTGGGTTTGTTAAACCCATCCGAAATGGACTGAGAAAGGTACAGAATTTGATCAAGTGTAGACCGTCCAGGGCGGAAACCGGCCTGGCGGGGAGAGAGAATGGAATTAGATTCCAGAAAAAAGAGAAGACGGGATAGAATGATGCGTTCAGAAAGCTTTGATACGCAGGAGGTGAGAGAGATAGGCCGGAAGGAAGCAGGAGAGTCGAGAGGTTTTCCCATCTTATGTTTGGGAATAATAGAAGATGTCTTCCAGGTGGAAGGAAAGGAATGTGAAGACCAAGAAAGATTGAAGATGTGAAGAAGAAAATCCATGCCAGAGCGAGGAAGATGCTTTAGCATGGGATAGGCAACTTTGTCTGGGCCAGTGGCAGTGGATGAGGAGAGGTTGGAGGCAGCCGCAAGAAATTCAGCGGGAGAGAAGGGAGAGCAAAAGGACGAGTGAGACTCCACAGAGCACGTAGCTCGGCGGAGCTCAGTGAGGTAGCCTCTGGCTCTGCTGCGCAGGGCCTTTGGCTGAGACACGGAAAAGTGAGACCTCAGGTAAGCGGCATAGACCGAAGCCGATTCCCTGGGAGAGGAACAGTTAGGAAAGTTAGGAGAGGAAGAAGACGAGGAAGGAGAGCCAGCAATAGAGCGAAGAAGAGAGTGCACAGATTTAGGATTAGATTTAGGTGAAAGAGAAGTGCAGGTCGTCTGCCATGCCTCAGCCTTGGCCTTGGCAATGACCGACGAGGCACGTCGAGAGGCGGAGATGTAAGCCTGGCGATCTTCATCACTTCTGTGAGCAGTAGCGAAAGTCTTGCGTCTTTCACCAACCGCTTCTTCCACCTCAGCAGACCACCAGGTTTTAGGAGGGCGTTTGATGCGGCCGAAAGGAATGGAAGATTTGGCCGCATACATTATCAGAGAGGTAAAGAGAGCAGCTGCAGAGGAAAGAGAAAGAGACGAGTATTCCTCTGCAGTAGGACAGTGAGAGTCAAAGTAGGAGGCAAAGTCATCCCAGCGAGCTTTCTGAAAATTGAAGGAAGGGGGGCGCTCGTTGGGGTGAAAGACCGGAGAGAGAGGGATAGATAGAAGAATTGGTAGGTGGTCAGAACCCAGGTCCTGAAGCACCTCCCAGGAGCAAGAAAAAGCAAGAGTAGAAGGAGCAAAGGAGATGTCAGGAGAGGAGCGACTGCCGGAGGAGCGATGGAGAAGGGTGGGTGTGTCAGGGTCATTGAGGGGGAGGAGGTCTGAGGAGATGACCCAGTCGAATACTTCCTCCCCACGGGGGTCGGAGGTACCTCTTGAGTCCCAAAGCGGGTGATGGCAATTGAAGTCCCCCAGAATGAAGAGATTTCTGGAGGAGGGAAGAATTGAGGGAGAGAAGGAATCGGTTCTGCCATCCGTTGGGGAGGAGCGAATAGGGGGGGCATACACATTAAGAAATGACACCGAGGAGGATTTGTTTAGAGAGATGTTGACCCCCACATAATCAGAGTAGGGATCGAGTAAAGAAAGAGAGGTGGTAGAAAGTTCAGAAAAGGATAGGCCCTGTCTGACGAAAATGACAACGCCGCCACTGGCATGCGAGGCATCAGAAGAGAGAATGCCAGACCGGGAGTGAGTACGATCAGAACGCAGAACAGAGAATCCAGGAATCCGGAAAGAGGAAGAGGAGTTAAGATTGGATTCCTGAATGCAGATAAGATCGACAGGATGGGATGAAAGAAAGTGAAGTAGTTCAGTGCTCCTGGCTCGAAGACCTCCAGCATTCCATTGAAGAACCCTGAGAGAGTCAGGGGGAGGAGAGGAGGCAGGAGGTGCAGAAGTATAGCCAGGAGCAAGGGACGGTGGTGGAAGGGTAGGGGAAGGAGATATAAGATGGGCAGATGGGGGATAAGAAGTTTGGAGACGAGGGTGGGGCAAGAGTGCAGCATTAGCAGAGGGGGGGCCAGATTCCACAGTGGAGGTATACGTGCCGGAGGAGTCCGAGGAGGGGGCAGTCACAGTGTTACGGCAGGGGGGCAGCTCCAAGAGTGAGAGCTGCCAAGAGCTCTGAAGTTAGATAAAGAAAGTTGTGAGCACCTTAGATGGACCCATTTGGAGCAAGCGCAGCATTGCACCGACTTGCCCCGCCAGGTCACATTTCCAGCGCACACTGAGCAAGGAAAGATGGGGCCAGGGTTAGGATGAACGTTACCGCTCATCAGGAGAAGAAGAAGAATGAGGAGACGAAGGAGGGCAAGAGTAGGGCAGGAGAGAAGAAAAGGTAAGAACAGGCGACCGATTTTAAAGATGCTGTGTGCTGCCCTTCTGCGGTCGTTCAGGGGGCAGCATAGCGAAAAAATGAATGGGGAGTGCCCGGGGTAACTGGGACCCTCGGGAAGGCCAACAGCCATTTCGACCCAACCCAAACGGGGCCGGGGACCGCACCACCACGTTGAGGCGGCTGTTGATTGGTGCAGGAGGAAAAAGATCGCAGAAAATAATGGAAAACGCCATGTGAATGATGTTTCTTAATGTGGGTCTTAATTATTTGCAGGTTTTAGAATTTGGCACTAATTCCAAATCCTCCATACTGTTTACAATCAATAGAAAGGCTAGTATTTTTCAAGATCTAATTTCCGTTTTACGACTCAATCGTTTGGTAGCCCCATATTTTTGTAGCAGTTGAACTCATTGTTCTTTGTAATTGCAAAATTTACATGCTTTTAAAAATGCTTTCATATACTTTGATTTTCTCAAGTACAACTTGGGCAAAACTCTTTGAATTCTACGTGAATCACAATGACACTTCAAGCAACTCCAAAGTTTAAGCACTGAAGCCGAAAAGATTTTGAAAAGTAATAGATAACGCCGTTGCTGTTCCTTTATGGAGATTTTATTCAATCACAGGACTGTACCCAAATACCTGGCAATCCATCTCAGTTTACATTTTGGCAGTTTCCTCTTTTTCCAAATCCACTTTCCTCTTCACTGCTTTTTAAAGTTAATTCTTTACCAGCAGTAATTTTTTCAGGCACAATTTATTTTTGCAAATATTACCACTGGTGGAGCAGGTTTTTTAACGCAAGGTAAGATCGCTGCTCCACCCAGCGGTTATTTTAAATTTTCACTGACAGTAATTTGCTTAGTGACAATTTGTTTTCGCAAATTTTGCCCCTGGTGGAACAGATTTTTCTCCACTGTTGGTAATTATAAACAGTCGCATCAAAAATTGTCACATAGATTGTCATTTTGAAATCATCTCTGGTAGCTACGCTTGGATTTTTTGAAGAGTAGTACAATTAGAAAAAATTTCTTCAAGCTTTAGCTTACAACATGCAAAGTGACAGTTCGAACAGCGAGAACAAGCGCTTAAGCGGTTATAG
Organism: Trididemnum clinides; assembly: GCA_963675345.1. Taxonomy (NCBI): domain Eukaryota; kingdom Metazoa; phylum Chordata; class Ascidiacea; order Aplousobranchia; family Didemnidae; genus Trididemnum; species Trididemnum clinides. The sequence continues at coordinate 26,993,835 of OY776297.1, forward strand.
CCTTGGCTCTTACTGTAGAGAAGAGAACACATAAATTGTGGGTCAGAGATGCATATGTGAATACGGAAAATAGCTGCTACAATTTGATTAAGAAGTTCGTAATGGGAGACGGGGAAATGTACTTTCGTTAAATGAGGATGACTTCAAATCGCTTTGAGCATTTGTTTACTTTAGCTGCTCCTCGCATAACCAAAACAGCAATTAACTCAGAAAGCGATTTTTACCATAGTAAAGGATTTCTTTGACGCTTTGTCACTTAGCAACTGGAGAGTCACACATTTTTTTAAGTTTTCGATGTGGAATTGGACGACAAACTATATCCAAAATAATTCCGGAGACTTGTAGAGCCATTTACGACGCTCTTGCTTCTATCTATGCAAATATGCCTAATTGAGTTGAGGACTTGCTGGTTATTTCAAAGCATTTTGAAGAAAAGTGGATCTACCATATGTAATTGGTGCGCTTAATGGTAAGCATATTATTCGTATCCGTTACCCAAACATCTGTTGCTAATGCTACATTTGACCGACGCGATGGCGTAGTGGATAGAGCGTTCCTTTCGGGGTCGGTAGATCTAGGGTTCATGCCCCTTGTCGAGTCATACCAAAAGACTTTAGAAAATGGCATCCACAGCTTCCCTCCTTGACGCTCGGCATTTAAGGAATGTTGTGGAAAACACGCGGGCAAGTTCGCTTGTTGCGTCCTTGGGCAAGGAGGCAGTTAACGGGACGCCCCCACCTTTATGTGGAAGACAGTGGCCCAGACACCTCGAAAATGGCAACTTCCATGCGAGTGCGGACATCCCGTCCAAAAGACAGCAATACAATTCGCTTTCTCGTAAATGGAGGATGAACATAGACAATAAAAAGACAAAAAATGTTCGGAATGTTGGACTGTTATAACGGCTTTTGTGAGTAGTTCTTCAACCTGGCAACTTCGCTTTAACTATACGTATGCTGTGTCGCACTGAGGAACAGCTATACCAGCCGTTTCACCGCCGCTTCTATTTGGGAGATCCTTGTCTCTAACTGTCTTGCTCACCAGAGGTCTTCGAAGCACGAGCACACACCAACTTGTAGAACCTGAAAACTGCATTAAAAGGAGGGCAGAAATTTTGTTCACGAATTAGCTATACCACATGCATCAATCGCGACACGCTAGGCGTATCTGGCTCTAGTTGTTACAAGACATTTAAGACTACTGAAAAATATCCTACAATACAATCCACGCTAATGAAGATATCAAGTGAATGCGAAACAAGCCTATATTATCGCATTAAGGCTAGCATTAACTGACATTACAAGTTGTTTATTGTTTCCCGGTTGATCTGTTAGAAATACATAAACAACTTGCCACTCGCATTAGTTGTAGATAAAACATTAAATTTTCAATTCGCTACCACCCCATACTAAAAACACTGCCAATGTGGAGTGAGACGGTCAACGGGCTTATTTAAAACCACAAATAAATATGAGATCAATCAGCGAAATCGTCACATAACCATTAACACGAAACGGGAATGACATACAAATCGATCAAAGTAAAGGCGTTAAGTAAAGAGAAAACCAGAGACGTAGCAGCCGCCCCCCAAACCCCCCAATTGGGGGGGGGGTCAGGCCAACTTTGGGGGCCCAAGTTAGTCTAAAATTGCTTTTTGGCTACGTGACTATTTTCAGTTCAGCAGACTTGTTTACAACCGATTTAAACTGTAGGAAGAAATTGGCTTGTGACATCATAAGTGAATGCTAGGTCATTTTATCTCGCAGAATCTAGAATATTTCGATTGATTTTCTGGTAGAATCTTCAATATTCGATTGACGTAACAATGCCGTTGTTACGCAACAATCATAGAATGGTCTGGAATTCTGTTTGGTTATAAATACCGGGACAATATATATATACACTGCAGAGTGCAGATAAAGTATTTTATTGACATTGTATAGAATGAAACGTTCAAAAAGTGGTGCTCAAAAAAGAAAAGAAGCAGCCACTGCTCGAGATGCTGTAGCGAAATTGCCCAAGATGACAGATTTTTTCAAGATTACTGAGCAGAGTAAACCTGGCACTTGTACCGAGGGGCATGAAGAAAACTATAGTGTACAAGAAAAAGAAGACTATGACGATCAGCATCAAAGTGATTGTGAATTTCCAGAAAATGTAAGTTGTGATTTACCTGCCAATACGCAACCTTCAATATCAAAAATAACTGAATCTCAATTTACCCCTATCCCTGATGACCCATGTAAATGGCCTGAAAGTATTTCTGATGCTCAACGATGTGATATAGTAAAGCGTGGACCACATCAACTAATAATGAATTTTCCATATAATAACACAACTCCAAGGCGACGTTTTTCCTCCAACCATTATAAACGTGTGTTACCTAATGGTGAAAGTGTTTCACGGTCGTGGCTAGTTTATTCTGGGGAATCAGATCAAGTTTTTTGCTTTTGTTGTAAGCTATTTGGAAAAACACTAAGCCCTTTTTGTAGTGGTATAAATACATGGGAGGGTTTTTCGAAAAAACTGAAAGACCATGAAAACGGCATTTCCCACCAAGAATGCTGCAGTCAATGGATGTTGCTAGCTGAAGGGATAAGAAATTCATCCACTATCGACAAACGCGAGATGAATATTTTTTTCAATGAAAGACGTTTTTGGAGAAATGTTTTAGAGAGACTTATCGACATTGCCTTGTTTCTATCGGAAAGGAATCTTGCTTTTAGAGGATCTGAAGAAGTCTTAGGATCTCCTCACAATGGAAATTTTCTGGGTATATTTGAGCTTTTGGCAAGAAGAGATCCGATCCTAAAAGACCTTCAAGACAGAATCAAGAATAAAAACACTAAAGATCACTATTTGAGTCCTACCATACAAAATGAACTAATTGAATTGCTAGCGACAGAAGTTGAAAAAGAAAATTTACAGCAATTGAAATTGGCAAAATATTTTTCTATAATTTTGGACTGCACTCCAGATATGTCACATCATGAACAAATGTCTGTCATTCTCCGTTATGTACTATGTAATGAAGAAGCTGCTGTTGTTAAAGAAACATTTTTTGGCTACTTGAGAATAAGTGACAGTACTGGGAAAGGCTTGTTGGACGCTTTCTTAGAAAAAGCGACCGAACTGCAACTCGAATTGTCTGATTGTCGAGGTCAGTCATATGATAATGGTGCTAAGATGAAAGGAAAACATTCTGGGGTCCAAGCAAGAATGCTAGACATCAATCCCAAAGCTGTTTACGTGCCCTGTGCAAACCATACCCTTAACTTAGTTGTTGTTGACAGTGCTAATTGATCGACGGAAGCATTGACATTTTTTGGAGTACTTACAAGGTTGTATGTGCTGTTTTCTTCCTCTGCTCAGCGTTGGGAAATTTTGAAGAAACATGTGGAGCTGTCCATAAAATCACAATCTGATACTCGTTGGGAAAGCAGAATTAAATGCATCAAACCTCTTCGATACAATTTAAAAGAGGTGTTGCTGGCACTGAAAGACTTGGAAGCCATTTCCATAGAAAGAAAAGATGGAAGAGCTCCCTCAGAAACAAAATCGTTGATAGCTCATTTATCAAAATGGAGTTTTCTTTTGTCGGTGTTTATTTGGTATGATATCCTATTCCAAGTCAATAAAGCAAGCAAGATTCTTCAATCGTATGGAGTCTCCCTTCATACAATGGAAACGGAAATCCAGGCAACTGAAAAGTTTTTGCAAAACTATCGCACAACGGGTTATGACAGTGCCGCAACATCTGCTGTTGAAATAGCACAGGAATTGGATATTGATCCTTCTTTTCCTCCGTCAAGAAGTGGAAAGAAAAGAAGATTGTTTGATTACCAAGGTGAAGAGGAACAACGAGCTACTCCTGAACTGAAATTTAAAAGCAACTTTTTCTATCCATTAGTAGACCAGGCTATTATGTCAATAAAGGAGCGCTTTAATTTGTTACGTGAGGTTTCTTCCGCCTTTTCGTTTTTGTACACACGAGACAAACTTTTGCTTGTGCAACAAGAAAATGCTCTTCTTACTTGCTGTAAAGAGTTCCAAAAAAAGTTCGGTGACATTGATTCTGATGAAATGAGCGCTGAGCTACAGCGGTTTGTTTTAATTTTACAAAAAAAACGCAATCTCAATACGGTTCAAGACTTTCTGAACTATCTTCTAAAGACTCATTTATTTGAATTGTATCCGAATGTGTACATCGCACTTCAAATCTTACTAACTTGCCCCGTGACTGTTGCCAGCGCTGAAAGAAGCTTCAGCAAATTGAAACTGATCAAAACTTTTAATAGAACGTCTATGACAGACAGCAGACTATCTTCATTAGCCATGTTGTCAATCGAAAATGACTGCGCCCGATCTCTTGATTATGACAATGTCATAAGAGCATTTGCGAACAAAAAGGTTCGCTCCAGACTATTTAAATGATACTGTGTTTTTATAACTTTTTCAGTGTCATTGCTTTCGTTTCGCAGTGTCTGCATAAATGTCCTACTGAACTCTGGCATCGGTGCCGAATTTTTTATGACTTGCACCTTCGGTATCGGCATGCTTTATTCTGACATTAGCTTGTTTACTTATGTACAAATTGTGGTGTATTTTCTTAATGCAGCTTTTCAATTTTACACCTCTAAAGTGATATGACCTGTGCGCAGGGGCTCTTGCGCTTACTTTGGGGGGGGCCCGAAGTTGGAGTGCTACGGGACTGGAGAAAACAATTTGCCGTATTAATTTATAAATGATTCACTGTACCGAACTTACGGTTTCTTTCCATTAAAGGTTGAACGTAATAAAAACCAGTTTGTGAAATATAAAAACGGTTTCATCAGTCATCACATATTACAAAACATCCCTATTCCTCACTTATTATAAATGACAATCTATTAAGTGAGGCGGCAAACACAAAAGCTTAAAAGTCGAAAGCTTTCGAACAATTATGATATCAAGAACATTAACAGCTACTTGACTAAAAGGACAAAACAACTAAACCAAAAACAGAGCACATAAATCACGATAACAGATAATGAAAATGCAAATTCATACCACACCAACCGTTGGAACATAGAGGAAGATAGGAAAGGTAATGTTTTGAAAGTATCTAAATTCAGTCACCCTGAAATGTGAAATGTTAGAAATAATGTCCATTTAAGCAAATGCAAAAAATTTTGTTTTGATTCGACTGGTATCTTTGCTACCTGCCTTATCTCAACTTTTGTATCTGTCATGTTCTTACCGGTATTGTCAGTATTTTGCCAGAAAGAGCGTAGCTATAACTATAAGTTCTTGGAGCTCGCAACTGCTCTTAAACGCTATATTCGTCATATTCAAGTTTGTGCGTAATAAGTTACTCGGCATCATCACTATTTTGCCAGAATTTGCTAGTTGTATCTGCTTTCATTAAAAGCTTTTAAAACAACAAACAATGTGTTGTATGCATTTTTTTGTTTATGAATTAAGTTGCAAAATAAACGTGGTAACAAATTGGAAGTATTGAAAAAATATGCTCAAAAAAAAGCAGAGACAGAAAAAACGAGTAAGACTACTCCCTACAAAAAACATCTGATAATCCTCATGCAACATCTTCGTGGTGATCTCAGGCATTAAACAATTTGAAGCAATGCGGAAGATCACGTTAAATACTCTAACATTAAAAACACAAATAAGTCTAAAGAAAAAGAAAGAATAAAAGTAAATGGATCATGCTCCTCTTCGTTCAGCTGGAAAGTTGTAATCTCACAAATTGTTTTGTCGTCGCCTAACGTTGATGTTCGTTCATCAAAGCGCTCTTTTGTCAATTTTGTGCAGAAAAAATGCCTCAACTTAAAGCTAAAGAGCTATCAAAATGCAATGTAACTTGCGTCGTATCCTAGAAAAAGCAATTTTTCCTAATCAAGCGCGAGGCCAGGCATCCGCCGTGTTTTCCTAGTGGTTAATCTGGCAGTAGTTTGCACTTTAGGGTAATTTTCCAGCTTGCTTGCTGGGTTGCGGTAGAAATGCATTGTGCCATTGGTATCGACAACTTCGAAGCAGGTCTTGCCTCAAAATGTTCTCTGCATAAGTGGAATGGTTTTTGTTTCACCGGAGGATGCAAATAAAAGACCTAAGCATATACATACACTAGCCTGCTTTTCCGGCGTCACCCGGCGGGCCCCCCCCCCATCAGTAATGTCGAAATTAACAACATCGGTGCCAATCGATAGTTGTGAAAACAGTAATAAAAAATTTGTGTTTTTTCACATGGCCAAATCTCGTTCTAGAACAAAACTATCGTTTTTGAAATGCAATTGATAAAAAAATATTTGGGTGGAATTGCGCTTAATTACTACATGTCTCCAAGTTTTTGGAACCCCTGGCAACTTCTTATTTGTTTCACCACATGCATCCTTAAACCTAGCAAACTTTTATTCGTTGAAATGAGCTAGTGCTTCAATTGAAAGTACACCAAAGTTGTGGAAGGGCGCTGTAGTAATTGATAGGTTGATATATTGTTATTTAATATTTAACCGACGCGATGGCGTAGTGGTTAGAGCGTCCACTTCGCAATCGGTAGACCTGGGGTTCATTCCTCTTGTCAATTCATACCGAAAGACTTTTAAAAAAAGGTATCCACAGCTTCCCTGCTTGGCGCTCGGCATTCATGGGATGTTGTGGAGAACAAGCCGACAAGTTCGCTTGTTGCGTCCTTGGGCAAGGAGGCAGTTAACGGGACGCCACACCTTTATGTGGAAGACAGTGGCCCAGACACCTCGGAAATAGCAGCTCCAAAGCGAGTGCGGACATCCCGTCCAAAACATAGCGATACATCTCTTTCTCGTAAATGGAGGATTAATATAATAAATAAAATTATTGTTATTGTATTTTCGGAATTAAGCAATTAAATGCTAAGCCCACTACTAACAACTTTATCATAGCTGTTTGCGTATTTGTATGAGCTAACGCTTCTGGCTGGGCGCATGTTGCTTGGTCCTGGCATTTTAGTTGCTTGGACGCATGTTGCTTGGTCCTAGCATCTCTAAATATTTTAGAGACTTCATTTTCAGATAAATCTTTCAGAAAATGTAGATATTAATAGCTAATGCGAAAGAAGGACGTCTTTGAGAAAGAATAATGAACATGTACCAAAGAACAAACTTTTTCTAGAAATTGCAATTTTGTGAAGTGCAGGCACCAAAATTTTGAGTGCTCTTAAACAATTAGCTATACGAGAAAATATTTAAAATCTTCATTTTTTGATGAATCATAATTGCTTCATGCGTTTTTAAACCACACCACCATCGGTTCTGTCAACTGATGATGTTAATTTTAAGCTTATATATTATAATACATTATAAGCTTGTAAATTGAATCATAATTAGACAAACATATTACTAGAAAACAAATTTCTCAGCTTCCAAGTGACCCTGAGTTAGTGCCTTGTCGTAACTTTTTACTCAGCTTACTACATTTTTGGGAACATAAAAAGTTGCACTACAGGTCTTAAAGTTCAACTTTTTAGCATAAAAACTAATAGTAAATGTGCATGTAATATTATCGGAATCGCCTTAAAATGCCCTTTAATTTATTTATAAAATTTGAAATTCGGTTAAGAAATAAGTTCACAAATCAGTCATTTTGTAAAAAACTCATTTTGAAACTAATTTTGTAAAAGTGTTGCAATTTTTGAAAAAATTATGAAATGATAATCTCTGGTAGCAAAAAACTTTTGTTAGTCGTGCTAGGCAGCATTATGATATCATACACCGAGATTGAAGCGTGCAGAAAAAAGCAAGAAAAGCAGGCTTAGAAAGTTTAGTGCTTAAGTTAAATAAGGAATCAGTTGCTGGTTTGCCAACTCATCATTGATTGTTGTAGGATTTCTTTTATCGATGACACCTTGCTAAGATCTCCTCTAAAAGCTTTTAATTGTGTTCCTACGATCAGTACTTTTTGAGTAAATTAAGAAAACAAATTTTATAATTAATTATTAATTATGACGTCATGTGAAATTGCAAAAAAGTAAAATTTATTGAAGTTGGTAAGTCGAGCACTGGCTTTCGTTTAAGCCAAAATCCAAGTTTCTTGATTCAAAAACGCGGTTTTTAAAAAAATTATTTTCGGATTATGACGTGATCATGACGTCTCGAACCTCATAATACTCACCCCAAGGAAGTGATCAATCGTGCCAAGTTTGTTTGCCAGCAGTTTTGAAGGAGTGAAGACAGACAAACAGACACGCACACACACACGATTGCGCTTTACATATTAGATTATGTTCAAATGTGAATCGAACCCGAACCGCTAAAATTTGATAAGCATCCTGGTTCAACCAAACCGAACCGGAAACGGAGCGATGTTTTAAATGGTTCGACGTTTTTCGGATACAAACTGTTTTTTAGCGTTTGTAATGATCATTTTCGCAGCCTTTTTTCTAAGCACATTTATTGATGATATTAATCTTTTGTCAAAATCAATGCGTTTTTTAAACGCTCATAAAGAGTCGCATGAAGACTGTTTAGTAATAACTTTTCAAATTAAATTTTTAGGGCGAGTGCATTGCAGATCCAGACCCCCAGCAGCGTTCTTGGAAAATCAAAACGGCGCCCCAAGGCGTTGCCAAGCACAATTGGAAAAAACTTTTTCCCTTACCAGTAGGGGAGAGAAGGCATAGATTACAAAAATTACTTTCAAAAAGTTGATACCCAAAACAAAAAATTTTCAAGTTTGTTTTGAGGCATATATAGCAAAACAATCACTTTGTTGTTGTGATTACCCCTCCTCTTCCTCGGGATGAAGGCACGGCGCGAACGACAATTCAGGTTCATGCGGGGCTCATTATGATGGCATTTCCACTTGCACTTCAGAAATATGTTCTCAGTATGTTCTTTTAGTGGAAACGAAGTCCAAAATTATTATCGAGAGTAAAAGGCTTCCTACCACTAGTCAATATTTTTTTGAAAAGGAGATGCGCCGAGGCTTTACCAAACTCCGATAATTGCTAGTTGAAGGCATACCGGTTTGTTTTGTTTCCTAACAAAGGAATCACCGTAGGTCTACCAGCAAATTCTTGACAACCTGTGTATTTACCTATTAAGCTTAGATCAGTTAGCATCCACGTTTGAGTTTTTATTTTTTGCTACAATCGCACAGTAATAACCACTAGCGTACCGAGGAGGGAGATCACTGTGCCATGGCTCCCCTCAGACCCCAAAATGAAAAAATGTAAAGCAAAACCAAGCAGTTTTAGCAAAAGCAAAGATGGTTTGTGACATCACACGATTGTGACGAAACTTCGCCCCCTCGGAAATTTTCTGCGTACGCCACTGGTAAGGACCACACCATTTCTTCTTCGTATGGGAAAGGATCTTTCATTTTGGGGGAATCTTCTCAGATGATGAGCTTCTCATCAGTCATTTTGCTAGTCTTCAGTTAAGACTCAGCCCCCACGCAACCGGCAAAGTGCTTGGCCCCTCCACCTGTCTGCTACATAAAGATGGAGGCATCCCGTTAAATGTCTTGCCAAAGGACAAAAGCAAGCTTGCCGGCTGGTTCTCCACACTATTCCTTTTGTGCTGAGCGCCAAGCAGGGAAGCTGTAAAAACCAGTTTGAAGTCTTTTGGTATGAGTAGATTTGAGAAATAAACTATAGGTCTACCGACTGCAAAGCGGACGCTTTAATCACTACTCCATCGCGCCGGTTCCATACTATTTAAAAACGTGAGAATCACTACAATCCGGCAAGACATAGCTACTGATCAACCAAGCTACCTTCAGCATATTGCTGTCGTTTTTCAATTAAGATGACTCGGAATTAGTTACGTCGGCGAGCCGCTTACCTTACAAGATACCGATACGTAGTGTTACTTTTCTGATACCTAAGATGTGTTCTTTGAAAAGTACAGGACCTTGCACCTAATTGGTAACGTAACATACGAGCGAAAAAGAGCATCAACAATTTATTACACTAAGGCTGAACAGACAAGGAAACAATAATGAGTATACCACCCAACCAATTTTGACGAGATCATCCCTGGACGCGTTTCGTTCTTTTGGACTCATTAACAGGGCCTTTTGCTTGTGACAGGCCTTGTTAATGAGTCCAAAAGGACGAAACGCGTCCAGGGATGGTCTCGTCAAAATTGGTTGGGTGGTATACTCATTATTGTTTCCTTGTCTGTTCAGTCTTAGTGTAATAAACTGTTGATGCCCTTTTTCGCTCGTTTGCTGCGTTGCCAATTACGTACAAGGTCTTATAGTTTCCCATCTTCGCTTACGATTTTTAGTTTTTGAAAAGTACGTTTCTTGAGAAACTTCAGGGTCCAAAAATTGCCTGAGCATTGCGTTTCTGTGGTTACAGGCCCGACCTGAACACAGGTTGGTTTAGAGTTATTTGTGCTTAAAGGAAAAGGACTTCATCACGATTACACAGAGGTTTAGAAAGAAATGTTCTGTTTATTACAGTGCGAATCAGAAATGCATCAATTGAATTTTCAATGAACACTCAGTAAAGAATAAATTGCACATGTGGTACTATGTATACAGCATGAAAATAATAAAATTGACTGCAATTAAAAGCACACAAGCCTATGCCAGGGTTTCTCAACTATTTTCTTCGGCCAACCCAAAATCGACCAATTATACAAAATACGCAACCACGACCGATGATTTTGAGAAACGCTGGTCTGTGGTAATGGACATTTTGCCATCCCTGTACCATATACGCTCAGCAAGTTAAGCTAAATAATTGCCATAAAGCTGAAAGAAACAAAGCGGTGGTGCTTAATTTTGGACAAGGTTTGCAAAAGAATTTCTGAAAACAATAAGGAAAAACTTTAGAGCGATTTGAGTAGGCCTAATGATGACCAATGCTTCAACTTTGTGCCTTGACCCAATTACTTTGCTGATTGTAAAAAAGGTATATTGCGGAACGATGCTTTTATGAACTTGGCAGATACGAAATGAAAAATGAAAAAAATTAAACTATTTTTTTACACTGTATGAATGTAGGGCTTCTGTCAATCCAAACTTCTAAACGTTCCCCAGTACCAGCTACCAATCGTAAACAACCTAGCAACAACAAAATTAGTAGTAATTAGGACATACCACTCTGCAACAAAAACATTACTCCTTCGCCTAAACGCATATCATGGTGCAAGAATACTGTAGTCCTTCGCAAAGACATATCATGCTGCATCCAAACCATTATTCCTTCGCCAAAACATTACATACAGAAAAAACTTTCGTCCTTCATAAAGACATATCACACTTCAACAAAAACATCTTTCTTTCCAAAGACTTATCAACTGTAGCAAAATAATTATTCCTTTGCCACGACACTTCACACAGTTCAAAACCGTTATTCGTTCGCCAAGACATAATAACACTGAAAAGAAAGCGCGGTGAAGACCCCTTTTTGTAAAAAAGCGCCGGTGTTATTTGTAAAGCAAGCTACGAAGCGTTTGCAGCGGAGTTTGTTGACTAGTAGTGCAGAATTTGCCGGTTGATTTACCGGTAGGACAAAGCTTTACTGGGCTACCAAGAAGTTAGCAAAAATGGTTGTAGATTCTACATCCGTTTTGTCCACAAAACGCACACCAACGTGCTTTCTAAGTTTTTGTGCGCAAAAACGTAAACGCGTTTGCTAGGCGCATTGAGGACATAACTGGGTGTTCGGACAACAACGTACGCTGGGTAACTCCATATAAAAAACTGGGCGATATAAGCTTTCAAGCCAAATTACATCGCAAAAATGCGCACATTAACCAGACAAAACCGTACCAAATCGTACGCTGGCTATATCCATTTTCAGCCAATTAGCTTATACGTTGGTACTCTAGGCAAATGCGGTCAAAGTAGTAGGCTGCAACATGATATAAAAGTCTCTAGTTTGAAACTGATACTTGTTCAGTGACCATCTAATTACCTTTTTATTTTTCAAAAACTTTTTGCTACCACAGTAAAGCCTAAGCCAACCGGTAAATCAAACCCCGCCGCTTCCGAATAACTACGGACGTTTCCGAGCATGTTTTACAAATACAGTAGAATTCGCCTAATTCGTCACCTCAAGGGGATAAGAAAAAAGTGACGAATTAGGCGAACTGACTAATTATGCAAACAGGTAAAAACTCTATAATGGCTTGAGTACAAAAGGCTTGTTTTGTTGTTAACGCAGTTTGTTACGTTTATGATTGAATACAATGCACTTAACACTGAACACAAATCATGCAGCACAATAAATAACCTTGACACGTTAACATTTTCTTGGCTGAACTTGCATGCAATTTCGTATTTTGTTTGAAGCGATAAGCTTACGTACTTAGATCTTTTATTTGACATTGATTTTTTGTAACTTCGCTCTGACAATAATCCTGAAATAAAACTCAGAAAACACAACTATAGTTAGCGGTCCAAATTGTAGCTGCTCTTTTTTTTCACACGTAATCTCTATAATTACTGTACTCTATTTAAACTCTTCTAGACAATGGGCAGTTAAAATGCGCTTCGTCCTTTGGGTTGCTGCAGCGATTTCCGCGTAGACTACTGTATTAAACCAATAGGGACGCTTTTCTTTACTGAGATCTAATCCGATAAGGACTGTTTGTTTGTTTGAGATCTCACGCGTATTGAAATAACCACCGAGACCGGGTGAATTCATCTACAGTACCTGCAGTAACCAACAAAGCTGTGAATACCGCTTAAACATTGAATCGAACCTGCAAATGACGAATAAGACGAACAAAAGGTTTTTTGGGGATATAAATAAATGACGAATTCAGCGAAGTGACGAATTAGACGATGGCGAATTAGACGAACTGGAATGCACGTAAAAGATAAGAATTCTGCCGGGACTGACGAAAATGTGACGAATTAAGCGAACTGACGAATTAAACGAAGACGAATTCTACTGTACATGTAGCGCTATTTCACAAACTTTACCGCGTTTTCCATGCAGTGTAATATATCTCTGGGAGTACAAATACTGTTTTCGATGCAGTATGATAGCGTATGTCTTGGCGAAAGAATAGTGTTTCATTGCATTGTGATATGTGTAAAGGTGGCTGTATACAGTACACGTATTTGTACAGTTTAGTCCGCTTTTTGTCCAGAAATTTTCATCCGCTTAGATAGTTATATGATGTTTACAGTATATGTTGTTGTACGAACAACCGATTTCGTCCACCAAGTACATACCTAAAGCACATACATATTTGCGACCAAAAACGTACAAAATTCTTTTGGAACATACTTGTGAAATTTGCGGATAAAACCGAACGTTCACACAAGGTATACAGTTTCACCATATAAATATCTAAACGGAAGAAAAGTTCCGTACAAACAGGATAACAACGTGCAAAACCGGTCAAAAACGAATACTGTGTAGAGCCACCTTTAGGGAAGAAAAAATGTATCTGTAGCAGCGTGATGTGTCTTGGGTACGGAATAATGGTTTTATTGCATGGGGTGTTTACCGAAAAGTACGAGGTAAACTTAAGTTTTGTAGTGACTAGGACATACCCTACTGCAACGAAAACAGTTTTCTTTCGCAAAGACATACCAGAACGTAACAAAAATCTGTTTCTTTACCAAATACATATTATATTGCAAAAACTACTCTATTTCTTTGCAAAGACTTAATATACTGTCACAAAAACATTTTCTCTTACCAAAGACATATCAGACTGCAGCAAAAATATTTTTTTCGCTAAGAGATGTCATATAGCAACGACAATATCATTTCTACCCAAAAACATATCGTATCTGCAACGAAACCGTTATTCCTTTTTTTAAGACAAAATACGTTAAAATGCCTATCGTAAAATAGCGCTACTTGCAAAACATGTTCAGATACGTTTGTCGTTATTAACAAACGGCGAGATTCGATTAACAGCAAAGCAAAGCGTAGGCCTACCAACAAGCAACCAGCACATTAAATCGAAACTCGCCGCTTCCGCCATAATCACTAGCGTTTCCGCAGATGTTTTGCAAGAAGCGCTATTCTACAAACGACATCTCATTATGTTTTTGCAACAGTATAATTTATCTTGGGAAGCAGTGGTTTTGTAGCAGTATGTGCTACTGGGAAAAAATCGGGTTTTTGCTGGAATATAATATGCCTTTGGAAAGGAATGGTGTTTTTGTTGCAAAGCAAATGGTCTTTGGCATAAAAAAAAGTTTTCGTTGTAGTAAGACATGCCCTGGACAAGGAAAAATGTTTTCGTTGCGGTATGATATGTTCTCATCACTACAAGATTTTTGCTTTACCTTTTTAACATCTGGCACCCCACTTTGTTGCAGTATGATAAGTCTTGGCGAAGGGATAATGTTTTCTTGCAGTATGATATGTTCTAATCAGTAATAATTTTGTCTTTACCATGTAGATTAAAACTGGCATTTCATGTCATTGTACCTCAGCACAGTAAATTAAAAAGATCACCATTTAAAAAACTGCACATTTAAGTATCAGCCTTAATCAACCACAAAATAAGCAGCGCCAGATAGTAGCTGGACATACAAGTATAACAAAACACGATAGCAAAAAGTTATAATAGCACTATAACTGATACCATTTCATTAAAGTTCATTTCCTCTGCTGGTTGTATTGAGCAATTTTTTGGCTGATACTCTGACGAGTCCATCAGAATTAATAATCTTAAGGGTCCTAAATGCGGTTTTGTCAACTAAATAGAGCAATGTTTCTCAAACTGTGTGCCGTGGAAGATTTGCAGGTGTGCCGCGAGTCCTTTCAAAATGCCTTTTGTTGTTACAAATTTTCTGCCAAAATTGAGAAAATGCCATTACAGGTCACGGTGAGAAAAGTAATGACCTTTTTTTTGGAAATCAGCACCATTTGGGGCTGCATCACGCGATTTCCGGAGGTCGGGGCCCAGAAAAGTGGTGATCTCCAAAAAAATAAAAAAGGTCATTACCAATCTCCCTGTCGCCTGTGATGCCACTCGACATCATTTGGAAGATTCCAAGGCTGGTGTGCCGCGAAATTTGTTTAACTGATTTCCTGTGCCGGCGGATAAAAAAGTTTGGGAAACACTGAAATAGAGATTCTCGAGCTTTTGAATTCCGTGGACCCATTTGAAGTCTTGTGCTACGCCTTGAATTTCCAGGTTCATTGTTATACAACTAAATGTCGAAAGTGATTTTCCAACCAATTTCTTGCGTATTTGCATAAACTAGGTAGTCCTGTCACCCGTCACAAATGCAAACCACACAGCCGCAGGGTAACCTAATGCAATCTTCTGTGGGCTACTAAAAATTCTTCTGTGCACTGTTGGAAATGCATGGCACCCAGATGAGTGGGAACCACTCAAGTAATTCAACAACAAAGCCAAATTTATATCCGTTGGCGAAAGAGCCAACGAGCGCGAGTTGTTCTATAGTTTCTTTTTGTAAAACAGGACTACATAAATTTAGTTTTACGTGCGCTTCTACGGAATGTATTTAAATTTCAAGTAAATAACTCATTGCACAAAGTACATATAATATAAAAACGCACAGCCAACATAAATCAGTTTTAGTTAAAACCTAAGTTGAAGAATCGAAGTTCCAGTGATGCATAAATTATTGAAGAACAAAACTAAAAAATATCAATCAGATGTAATGTAGCCTAGCTAGTGCTTTGGTGTGGGTGAATGTAGCTGGTCGGCGAAGAACTCGTTCATGAAAAAAAACGATATATGAAAACTTCTCGATAGTGGAAAGAATATTTCGCTAAGAGAAGTTTTTCGCACGCCATTATGAATGTGAGCGATTCTTCTCAATCGCCCTAAAAAGACCTTGTATTGAATTCCATATTAAATATTTTCGTCATCAATTGAAACACAGTAGCTTACACTATTCTCAAACAAAATGCGCAGCAGCATGGTCAGCATGCTTTAAGGAATAAAGTGATGTCAATCATTTCCACACAAGCACAAAATGCAGAACAAGAACGTTAAAAACAATCAATCAACATTATCTACACAATGAAAAAAATGAGGCAATTTAAATCACGTATAAATGTTTCTTAAAACAACACCTTATTTTTGCAGTTTTTTGGACAACGTTTTAAAACTTTTGCGCTTTTTTAAGAAGAAATCCTAACCAGAAAAGTGTGCTGTGAAGTTAGAATTACGGTCTTTCTGCTGCCGCACGCCAATGGTCTCAATGGGAGGTAAAAGTGTTTTTTAAGCAAAACTAAAAGTGCCCTTTTCACAGCTTGCCTCCTTGCCCTCGAAAGACTTTCGATACCCCTGACTTCCCCAAGTAAAGGGTCAGTCCGGATAATAATGCCAACATAATACCGGTCAATTGCACAAGAAAGTTAGGGGACTACTGGCTTAAACAGATAAGCAGTAGCAGGTCATTCCAATTCTATCCACTGCAACATCATACACCACAGCATCTTGTGCTCCTTCTATTGCACCCAATAAAGAAGATATAAATTCGTCATCAAAAGGTTTTTTCGTTAAAACGTACATAAAGCCCCCACCTCCAGCGCCAGCCAATGACATGCCGTAACTGTATGGGCGCAAAACATCCATCATTCTCCGACATAAGTCCGGTTCACAACCAGATGCAATCGACTTCTTTTGTTCCCAATAAGCATTCATGTGTTTCCCAATGAGTTCTAGATCTTCGTCCATCACACTGCGAGCACATTGCTCAGCGTTATCCTTCAAGTCGTGACAGCAATTCAAAATCTCTGGTCGTTTCGTGTACCAATTTCTGATCACATTTTGTAGCAAGTTGCGAGCAAGTCGAGTTTTTCCGGTGTAAATCAACTTCAAATGATCCGAAAATTTGCCATAAAAATCTTCCGATGTCAGCAAAAAATCGGTGGCGACTTGAAGCGGGAGTTTTGCTGCCGAGCGACCAGCTTTAAAACCTCCTCCAATTCCACCAACTTGATCCTGCCAACCTCCACCAGTTGTAAGCATTTGCTCCACTAACAAAACAGCGTGAATCAATGAATCTTGATCAAGAAGTTTTCCACTCGCTTCAAAAACTATTCTCAAAATAGCACTAGCCAAAATACTGCTCGTTCCCAGCCCAGAGCCACGTGGTAAGTGAGACCAGGTTTGCAATTCAAAACCCCCTTCAAAATTTTTCTTCAGTTGCTCCTGTAACGTCATTTCCGAATCAAGACGAACAATCTGCGCCAACACAATGCAAGCTTTTAGCAAGGCACCAGGCGCTTGCGGTGTATTGTAATCTGCCAGCTGCGACAAGGATGAGCATACAATTTCTTGGGTATCAGTTTCACTATCGCCAAGCAGCTTCAGGAAAATAATACAATCATCAAGCTTACGAATTCGAGCACCTATTGGTCGCTGACCGTTGAGCAGAATAGCAGCATTAACTACGCAACCTCCATATTCATAGCACACTGGCGGAGTATCAGTCCAACCACCGGCTAGATCTATTCGCGCAGGACATTCAGCAACGTGCCATGTTCCTGGTTTTAAAGAGTAGCAAGTTGAGGTGTGAATAAACGATGAAACAGTCATCACTGCATGGCGAATCAATATCTGTTCGGCTCCTTCGTAGTGACGAGCTGCTCTTATCAAGAGATCGGGGTGATGCAGCCAGATTTTTCGCATCTTCGAAAGCATTTCCACGCCCCTCTTCAACTCTCCTTTTTCTAGCAAACTCAATGCGTTCCTCCATTGCTTGTTAGCAGCAGGCCCGCTGCGCAATCCACCTTTGTTTTTCGACATGAACCCAAGTACATCAGCAATACAAGCAAACGCACGAGCAGATACATCGGGCCGCCTTTCAACCGAATAACTTTGATCTACGGCTTCTACTGCAAGTTGATCAAGCAACTCAAGCACTTGCGTATGTTGATTACACAAGACAAACATTTTAAAGAAAGGTAGAAGACTGGTCTTAAAGTTTTTGGTCAAAATGCGACTAATACGTCTGCTAGCTACATTTAAATACAATTCCATCTGATAGTCAAACTCAGAACTGTAATCAACATTCTCTAAAATGTCACAAAATGAAGATCGCAAATAATCATGCCAATTGTCATAATCACAGTTGTGAAGATCACTTTCATAAAGCTGCATTGAATGTGATACGTCAACTACATGCTTCAAGTGATAAACAGGGAAAATTTTTGCCATATACAGAGTCTTAAGATGTTCACTGTTTTTCCGAGTAGCAAGGACATTTCGATAGCTAAACGGCAATACACTGGAGTTTTCAATCGCAAAATTAATCAGATCACTTTGACATTTTTTTACAGAGTCAGCTGATTCTCTGTATTGAGGAGCAATAAGCTGTTTATGCAACACACCCACATCAGATGGCAAACAGACAAAATATCGTTTCGTAGCATTCTTTTGAAATTCGACAGACATACCAATCAAAAAAGTGCCATCAGATACTTTATTTGCTGGCAATTGTTTGCTTGAAACTTCATCTAAGCCGTGAACATAGCAATCATTTCCAATAACCACACCACTGGCTATAAATGAGTGCATGATGACAGTATTCTCTCCAATTGTTACCCCTTGATCGATCACACTGTTGATTACCATGGCTGTATCACTTAATTTTGCCTCTTCGTGAATGAAAGAATGAACATGGAGGCTGAATTTGTATCCTGGTAAAAGAGGACAAAAGACCCTTAGAGTTGAGCAATAATCTAATGGTGTTTGATGCATGTCAAGATAACAGTGTTTGCCACATTCAATGACATTCACCTTGAACTGAAGATCATGAATGTGCTTCCAAAGCACAGACCGTGCATTCTTCATAAAAGCTTTTCTTTGGCCAGTCAAAGGCGAGTCGCTTTTTCCAAAAATCCCAGAGCGTTCACCTTTGATAAAATCATTTTCTTTCACATCTGATGCAGTGGCTAGCAAAATGTCAAAATATAAAGATATACAAACCGGTTCCATGCCACTATCAATGCCCAAGTACGTGCAAGCATCCAAGGGAGGAGTTACATGAGTGGTTAGCAGTCTTTCGGTGGCAAACACAGAAAAAAATACAATCCCTGAAACAAGAGGTACGGTGGTGCCTCCTCTACAACATTTGGATATATCATCAACAGAGCCTTGAAAAATCAAATCTTTAACTAAACAGTTTTCGTCTATGGCATACACCCCATGATTAATAGCGTAATCTACAGGTGCAGGAACCGAAAACCCAAGAATCCCATCTCCAACATCCACGCTTTTCCAATCGAACTTAAATTGTTGAGGAAAACTAAGCATCATATCACAGCTACAAATCCATAAACCAGGAGGTGTATCAGGAGCAAGTTGAATAGTTACCACGTGATACAAAGCATCAAAGTTTGTCACTAGATAATCAGGTTCCCTATCAACAGGTAACAGCGGCAAGGACACAAAGCTACGACAGCAAGGATCAAATGGGAAGTAACGACCGGAATGCATCATCAACACGCGTGAGTGCTTAAGAACATCTGAAGTCACAACTGTAAATCCGTGCTGCGCTGACAGATGTTCAGTCAACGTTAATAAAGCATTGAGCGTTGCTCCACCACTACCGATTCCATCTTGTGGATCTTCGATACAGAGGATTATGAGATCTTGAGGTAAATATCCGAGTTGTTTCCTCCTTTGAAGTTTATCTTGAGCTGCTTTAGCATATGCATTTGTCTTGCATGTAAGAACAAGTACATCCCAACGGCAAATGCCAGTCATTTTTCACATTACATCAAATTTTCCTTAGTTTCCACGTAACACCTCATGTGCAGCATCTGCAAATAAATTACATAAGCATGAACTCAAGGACAACAACCCTTCATTGCACCGTAATTACGACACATCAAAACACTACGAAACAAGGAAAATCAAACTTGAGCAAATCACCAAGATTGTTATCTATATGTATTTGGCTGCGAGCCATCACCGGTAGTGAGTACTATTTCGTTGGTCACCATAGTACCAAAATAGGTCGTAGCTGCTGAAGATAATACCCTCTTTTGAGACAAACAATATGTGGCACAATTTCACATAACCACGATATTAATACATCAATTAGATTCAGTGACATAGCCACTAGTCAAAGGGATACGAAAAAGGTGCCGTTGACTTCTCCCACTCCTTTATTTTTGGATTAGCAACATTAATATGTATTATCATCGTCATAAAAAAGCAAATGAAACATTCTTCACCATGCGCCTCACTAATTTTTTCTGGCGGTGAGTCCAATTAGTCGGTTCACATCAAATTTTCGTTATGAACAAACACATTTTTGAATTGATGTAATGAGAGCTCAAAACCAGGGTTGCCAGATTGGGCTACTTTTTACAAGCATTTACGCTGAAAATTTGCGTTGGCCGCTAAAAATTATAAAGCAACTAATTGGACTACTTTTTATCTACATGGTAAATAGTGATTAGTTTTTATTTTTTTTTGCTAAAAACTGGAATTCCTCTCAAAGCTCAATGTTATTCCTTGCAACTTTTTTTTAATGCCAAGTGCAATGATTTCAGCAATAGGTCTTGCTGGGTCAATCAGAAATCAGAAAGATTTTTTTGGAGAAAAACTGATAGAAATTATGTGAATTCAGTTATGCGTTTGGTCTGTGCTAAACATTACGCATTTATTAGGTCAAGCTCTTTTTTGATAACTGATTTATACAAGAAAAGTTTAGGTTAGCAAAATTCTCAAGGCACATCTACTCGAGTTCAGATGACATTTTTGTGAATGAACATTAGTTTTCTCAGTACCAGAGTACCAATACGTAGGTATTTGTCAATGACTGCATTTTTTTGGTAAAAGTGTCCACTCTAGTGAGAGATTTATGAGGTTTTGCCAGTCTTTTAACATTTATAGATAACTCCACAATGGGCAAAAAAATGAATTAATCTTTGACATAAGCAAAAGTTAAAAAAGCGTAGAAAAATTATCAGGTTGTTGTGTAAAGATGCTCGCTGACTTCGGTAGTTTGCAGAATACATATCAACAATTAGCCCAAAGTTTGTTTATAACTCCATACATTGTACTTTATCCTGATGTTTTGACTTGATCCTGGAGTGAGTTCGTGAAGTAGAAAAATAACTAATATCTATATTAACTTTAAAATGTTCCATGCGAGCGATTTCCGCAATTTGAGAGAGCACAAACTTTTGAAAGGCTTGTTCTCAAGCCAAGGAAGTCTTGAGAAAAGAAAACTAATGGGGGAGGGCAATTTTTTTTAATCTAAATAAGAAAGTTAACCAAAATTATGTTACCGATATTTAAGATTATCTATCTTTTCACAATTTTTTCTTACAATTTCTGGTCCTGGTTTAAACGAAATGGCTTCAACGGCAATTTTACATTAATTGATGCATTACCACCTCTATTCTAGTGAAGTCAACAGTAATTAAAATTTAACAAAAAAATACCAATATCATCCTAACTTTCTTGGACCGACCTCAGTACAGCCGAAGTGTAGTGAAACCATTCTTGCCCCAGAATAGCTCAATATGGCTAAAGAAATAAAAACATTTGTGGGGTGTAAACATTGCTTTCTGTCCCCTGGCTATGCTTTGGTCTGGGGGTGGTAAAGAAGCGCTATCACTCTGAGCCTTGCTTTAGTTAATATTTATCAATAATTCGAAGATATAACGCCATTTTTTTCAGAAACACTGAACTGATACAATTGTTCAGTAACTTCGTGACAAAAACTACCAATAATGTTTTGCTTGTCCCATTTCTTTTTTGCAGGTTTAAACTCGTTAATATTAAAAAAAACGCTTTACTCTCTGCAATCTGATGATTGTTGTCGGGTACCTTCTTCGGCTAGAAAAAATATTTTTGGGCGCTTTTTTAAATTTTTGTCAAGTAACCCTGTTCACAACACACTTTTTTATTTGGAGCAACATCTTCTGTTAATAATTTATGCAATTGATACAGCTTTTTTCTCCTAGTGTGCTACGTCATAACCAAAAAACATCTTCAAAAAATCAATACGTTAATCACATCATTCATTCTTGAAAAAAAAACTTTTCAGTAATATAATGCTTTTGGTCTAAATACCTAAACACTAGCATAGTCTCATTTGAAATTTCTTCGCAATTAAGTATACACAGATGAAAACTTTTATGACTCGTTATTGTATAACTTTATAATTTGCTTTGATATTACTCATTGAATCAGCAAAATCAATAAAAAATTATTTATGTCAATTTCGGCTTTCAACAGGTCATCTTCACTTAAATTTTCTACAAATAGAATGAAATTCAAACAAGCAGAATCTTTTGCAAATGATTTAATTTATTCATATTTGATTCAACACAAATAAGATTTACGTGACTGATGATGTTCTGTCGAAGGCTGAAACTAAAATCCGTATCCGACCTTTCGTGCGACTTTAAGTGATTTTAATTCCTTAATTTGACTGATTTATTGAGTAACGTCAACGTATACTCTAGCATAATTAATAGGGTAGTAAATGATCTTGTCACAGTAATTCCAACCCAGTAATATGCTTACAACTGACCTCATTCGAAACTAGTAGATACTATATTTAGCTAAGATGGGAAAATTTATCATTATGATTTTAACGATATCAAACAATCATTTCCTAATAGCCCTAAGTAATAACACAGCTTTGAATAGTCTGACTCTACAAATGATTCTACCAGTTGGCATGTCCATACTGATTAATGCAGCACTGCAGAGTATCCTAGAACCATTATTTTAAAACCTGGAATATCAAATTCTATTTTGGATCAATTAAACAAACAGAATTTTGCAAGCAAAAACACTGTATCATATCTTTATGAAAAATATGTGGTTTAGTAGGTATAAAAAGTGGTACAAGGAATCTACTGAAATTGAGAAATGCATCCTAATCAGCTGACAGCACGTGTGAGATAGAAGAAAATATTAAATCACTAGTGAAGGGTAGCATAGTGCAACGCAACCGATTGTCTAATGTAAGCAGAAACAAGTGATCACAAAACTACCAGTACCAACAAGCAAAACCGTTAGGGTGCTTCAGTAGACACGCATTTAGATTATTTACCATTGAATTAAATGACATTAAATTTATTCACTTTCAATAGTAAGCACACATGGGGCAAAGCATTTGTGTTTTGAATCTAAATATTCAATAGAATTTGCATTTCGATATAACCATCCTAAAGGTTTAATATTCCAGTATGTTTATCTCTAACTGTTAGTGCAATAAAACCACAAAAACAAAACTTTAGCAAGCTTGAAATACTTGATAATCCTGTTGAAAAAGGATATTTTTGAAGAACAGATTACTACACCACTGAAAAATATTGGACTTTATAATATACTTTCAGTTTTGAGATCATATTACATTTACTTTGATCAACTATGCAAAGATTTATACTTTCTGCTCATTAGTTCAAATAGTTACAATATAAACATTAAACAAAGACTGTTTATGACAAAAACATGTTCCTAGTCAATAAGTTAATACAATTGGTTGTCACTTTATTTTTTCAAATGCCCTGTCATAAAAATCTTCAAATACAAGTGAAAGCACCATGTTGAGTAGACAGTAGACTCCTGCCAATTGAGCAAAGTTAAAACTACACCTTTTTGGTTTTTATCAATCAACATTTCAATAACATCACCAATCTATCACAACTAAGAAAACTCTTTAAGTCAAAACAAATCATGGCCAAGGAAGATGGAGGCGTTGTGCAAATAGAGGTATTTGATCACAACCAAAAAATAGTTCTTCTCCTTCCTCAAAATGTGCAACATAAGACGGCACACCAAAAGCACCATAATCTATTGCACACTGAGTCGACTTTTTCAAAGCATCTTTCACTTCTGATGTTTTTATTAAATCAAGTAAATGTATGACATCTTTATTAGACATGCCAACATTTTCACATGCTTTTTGTAAACTTTCAGGTAAAATGATGTCAATATCTCTTAACCACACCCTTAAAAACAATTCTCGAGTCAAGGGCTCCAAATAATCTGGAAAATGTTGTCTAACAGCAGTTAGCAATCGTTGTGGTGATAAGCTTCCTTTTTCAAACATGACATTTGCTATGTGTTCTGGATAATGAAATGGAATGCCATAAAGTTTTGATAATCTCTTTGTATGAAACAGCATAAACTTTGCTTTTGCAGGAACTACGCCTGGTGGCCTGTTTCCAGTAAGATTCATTAAACCGGCAACAAGTAATGGTTTTAATTGAAAATCCATGCAATTATGACGTTTATTCAATGCAGTCATACTTTCAAAAGCAATATAACTGTATGGTGAAATAACGTCAAAAAAAAACTCCACTTTTAATTTATTGACCAACTTTGTCATGGTTTAGTAATACAATGGTCACTAAGCCCAATTCATACAAGCCTACAGGTTCCTGTAAAAAATATGGTTACCATATCTTTCATTCTCAAATTTCTGTATTCGAAAACATAGTTAAATGAAATCAGTTTGTTTTTTAGTTTGCTAATGTAGCTAAATTTTTCTGAAATAAAAAAATATTTGTCAGACATTAACTTTCATTAAACTCAGTCTCTATCTCACCACATGATAATATAATAGCTGGTTAGAGTTCAAACTTCAAACAAAAAGTTTAGTATTATTAATTTAAGACAAAAAGCATATTACTTAAGAAGTATAAATATGTTGTTGTATAGATACAAAATTATTTAATTTTGTCAAGCTTTTTTGTACCACAAAATTGTAAAAATCAACCGACAATACTAGTTGAACACATCTTTTATCATGGTTTAGCATCAATGAAAGCAGTGTTCAAGGCAGATCGGTGCGGTGCATTCAAGATAGACCACACTATAGCATATCAGGAGCTTGCAATCCTTTGCAGAACCAAGCCAATTACATCCAGCTGTATTAGACCATAGGGTGCACAGGCTTGAGTCCATAGAACTGAGTCATTTAATGATAGAAATCTTTTTTTGGAGATCTTTCTGTATAGGGGTGCTAACCTTTCTTTGGGCCATAAGCTTAACGTATAAAATTTTGTATGCAGACAACTTGGTTTTAATGAGTGAAAGTATGAAGAATTTAAGAGAAAAGTTTTTGAAATGGAAAGAGGTATTTGAGAGCAATGGGCTGAAGATTAATCTCAAGAAGACCAAAGAGATAGTGAATGATTTGAAAGAAGAAATACTCAAGGGAAAAGTCTATCCATGTGACAAATGCAGCCAGAGGGTGAAGGCAAATTCAATAGTGTGCACAAAATGTGATAAATGGGTGCATTGTAGATGTGCAAAAATTAAGAGTGGCTTTGACTCTAGCAAACGTTTTAATTGTAAGAGATGTGTTGAAGTCATCAAAAGCATTGTTGGTCCAGCTGAAGAGTTAACATTTTATGACCACGTTTTTGTTACTTGAGGAACAGATTTAATGCCAGTGGTGAAAGTGAAGTAGCAGTAACAGCAAAAACAAGAATTGGATGGACAAAATTTGAATGTGGGGAATTGCTTAATGCAAGGTTTTTGTGGAAAAAAAGGATGAATTTATCTGAGTTGTGTAAGATTGCAATATTGTATGGGAGTGACACATGGTGTCTGCAGGGAAATGAGATGGCGATTTTGAAAAGAACTGTAAAAGCAATGATAACAGGAATGTGTGGAGTTAAATTAATAGAAAAAAGGAGTAGCCAAAAACTTATAGATTTTGCTGGGATTGAAAAAAAACTTTGGAAAAGCCAGCCAAGCAAATGTAATGTGATAGTATGAGCAGGTTTTAAGGGTAATGACAATGTGTTGAGAAAATTGGATTTTGAAGTGGTTGGAAGAAGAAGGTAGGAGCAACAGAAGACCACACAAAGGCAGGTGGTTAAACAGGTGGAAGAGATTTGACTGAAAAAGAAAAGATGACATGGACAGATCAAAGCAATGCAATGCTGCAAATAAACTTTCGAGAATCAAGAGATGAATCTGACTACCTCTGTTAACAGAAACCAAACCAATAATAAAGGATTGAATTTCTCTCAGAAAGATACTGTAGTGATACTGTAGTGATCCTGATCTTAAACACCAAAAGCAAGTTTCAGGGTAGGTAGTATTTTATTGTAAAACATCATTGTAATCTGCCATATTTTCATAACAAATTGCCATCTGTAAACAATATAATTTTATTGTACACTGTCATATTATTAAGCTGTGTTGTTTCAGATATAATTTAGCTAATTTTTGTACAGTTAATATTAGAACAATATCAAATGAAAAAATTATTCTATGGAACTTGCAACCAGGACTAAAGCACTTTAGAAACCTCCAACAAAGGCTGATAAACTGAATCAACCTAGTTCTCCCAAAAGTATGAATGAATTTGAGACTGCTGAAACATGAACTAAAACTCTAAACCAAAGTGCATTAATTTTAGGAATTTTCCTCATTAAAGAAGTTATCAGTACTGCAAGAAAGACAAAAAATTGCTTCAAAGAAAATAGCAGCCAATTTACCAGAGCAATTACACGCTAGTTATCATTAGCCATTGGTGTGCATTGTGAACAAGAACTGAAATATTGAAAAAAAATTCAAGACAGGGATTGCTTTAATGCTCTATTGGAGCAAAATATGAAAATATTATCAAGGAAAAAATTAAATTGTTAACTTTGGTTTCTGAAAGCCAAAGTACTATTAAAATTGTGAATTAAAGAGTGCACAGTTCCTGAATAGATGATCAGACGATTTTTAAAGCTAAAGACAGAAAAGAGAATACTACCTGAGCCACCAAAGTATAAAGGAAAACTGTTAAAACACGAAGTAATTAATGCTGGGATGAATTTTTACAAATCCAATACAAATTCAGGAATATGCCCCACCTAAAGAGATAGCATTTCAACTAAAGAAGGAACAAAGCAAGGGCGCCTTTTGTTAGCAAATTTAAATTAATTTAATTTAGTGAATATCATACCCAATTTAATTTGGAAACAGATTTTAAAATATGTCTTTTCAAATTCAGTGAGTTGCAGCCAAAATGGTGCACCACAGTTAACAGCAAATCCGCATGTACCATCAAAACGCCAAATTAATGTAAGGTGTTATTTCTGATATACAAAATATTTTGAAAAATTGGTATGTTTGGTTTCTAATAAAAGAATACATGATGAGTTTGTGCAATGAGCGCTCTGGTAAAAAATCTTTGAAGAGCTAACTAATTAATACTTTCAGCCACAAACATGATCTTAATGACACCATCAGATACAAGCAATGGACTCTCACTCATAAAACAAAATTAACTGAACAGCTAAAAAGCATGGATGAATTTACTGAATCAGTCAGTGATATCTTTCTTGCCTTAAGAATAGGGTGGAGTGAAAACAAATTTTTTTTAAATCAAAAAACCATTTTATTAAAGTAGGTGATTAGGTCAAAAAACACCTTGCAAAGTTGTTTTGGGGTTCTGCCACTTACACCCAGGTGGCTAAACACCTCCAAAAATTTTGCACTCCTCCAAATTTATGAAAATCTCATAACTTAAAAACTAGTTAAGCTAGAAAGTTGGTTTTGGGCTTAAAGTGCTCAGAAGACCCAAGCATATATCTGCTCCAATACAGCTTTTTCTTCTAACTACATCACACAAGCCACAAATTGGCAAAAATGTTTTCGCTAATGGCAAAGTAAAACTTTTACCTATAACGTAAATCAGCTTGTTTATTCACTTTGTATTTTATGTATATATCGTTGCTCTTGCAGTCCTTAGGTGGTTTTGATTAACTGCTGTACTACTAGTCAAAATTAATTAGATACCACAAGTTCAAAATGTTTTTTAGGAGACTAATAAAATAGAGAATATGTTTCTTGTTCTCAAAAATGTCTTATAAACTTGGTACTTTCACTGTGTAAAGTGTTATCATTATGGAATGCTTACAAAAAAAGCTGTTACTAGAGTTTGAGAGCGTCAAGGAAAATATCTTTTTAAAAGTTGTGACTCCTTTCCAAATGGTGTTATTCCAACCAAAAGAGATTTTTTGCAAAGATTGCTTCATGAAATAAATTGGCAAACAAGAGCTGCAGCTGCATTGTTGCAAATGAACTATATGAGCGTTGGATCCACTGAAATGTTTATTGCATCAGTGTGACATTTAATTATAATATGACAGAATTTTTAAGTGATATTTTTTGTAATAACCAGGAACAGTGACAAAAACTTAAATAAATTAATAAGTTGAAAAATAAATGAGGATGACTTTGCATTTTATGAAGATCAAATAGGTCCTAGAAAAAGAAAATAATTGGATGTCATCGAACCAATTGATCAATCTGATATAAATTTTCTTCAAAAATGTCTCAAAAACAATCTAATTCTACGGCACACGGTATAGTTGGGAAAAAACTAATAACTTTAATCCAAAAATAACAGCCAAGCAACTTGTTATAAACATACTGCGAACGTTTCGGCCCTCAACTAGTGCCATTTTCAACGCAAATAATGTACCTCAAACAGGTTGGCTAGCAACTACGCCATACTGACACAAAAATGAAGACACAAGAAGCGATGGTCACGTGTTAAATAAACGGAGAGGAAAGGATTTGGAGTCTAAATTTAAACTAGGTTTCAATTGTTGAATGCAAAGAGATTCTAGAACAGAGGTGACGAACGCGTGGCCCGCGGGCCACATGTGGCCCGAGAACGAATTTTGTGTGGCCCGCGAAGCGTTCAGAAGAGACCATGGCAAATCTTGAATGGCCGGATTGAACAACGCGCATATAATGCAGGAATCACACAAAGTGTTAATATTGCTTGCTTCGCTAAATTGCTAAAAGACAGAGCACTAATCAGCAGCGATCTATCCTTTCGCAGTGCTCTGTCCTTTCCCTAAAATTTGTAAATGTCATCATTTATCATTCGTTTCTTTTTCGCCGCACGGTTATTTTCCTGCTGTTAAGTGATTTCTCCTCGATAAATAAGCGTAACTTGTTCATTTCCGCATTCTGACGAAATTCATTTATGGTTCGTTCATTTTCGCCGCCCAGTTGTTTCCCTATTGTTAAGTGATTTCTCAATAAATAAAAGTAACTTGTTCATTTCCGCACTCTGACGAAATTCACTGACGAAAGTCAGACAAATATTTTGAGCTTTTTTCTTTTTCTGTGAAACAAATAGTAATTAAATATAACACCATAAGCCTATTGCTACTACAGTACAATGCAGCAATAACTATTTGAGTATGAGCTTAGCTCGTCTTATATTGGTGAATAGTGAATACGTAAGCTTGCACTTTTTTACAGGTTTTATAAATTGTTATTCGTTGTTGCGTTTCTTTTAGCCAAAAATTGCCGTTTATTTCGATGTCTTCTGCAAAGAAAAGAAAGATTGTAGATAGAAGAAGGTTGTTTCAAAAAGAATGGACTGGCATGTTTTTCTTTATCGAGGAAGCAGGAAAACCGTGTTGTTTAAAGTGCAAAAGGTCGATAGCAGTTATGAAAAAAGAAAATTTAAAGCGTCACTACGAGACCAACCATCCTGAGCTTAAAAACTTGGATGGAGAGCTTAGAAAAATGAAGATAGATGAATTTAAGAAAGATCTAAACGCGCAACAAAGTTTAATGACTTCTTTTTGCAGTACAAATGAGGATGTGCTCACTGTGAGCTATGAAGTATCAGAATTGATCGCTAAAAAGCTTAAGCCGTATGACGATGGGGCATGGGCCAAAGAACTACTCGTTAAAGCTGCTGAAAAGTTGGCTCCAAAGTCAGTTCATATGTACCAGAAGCTGAGTTTGTCCCGGCCCACGGTTTGTGAACGTATTAAAGAAATGGGTCAAGACATTGAAGATAATCTCAGAAAAAGAGCTGAAAAATTCGTAAGCTTCTCCGTCTGTCTCGATGAAACAACGGACATCAAGAATACAGCACAGATGGCAATATTTTTTCGAGGCGTTACATCAGATTTTCAAATTGATGAAAACTTGCTATCTCTAGAATCGATGCACGAAACTACTCGCGGAGAAGACCTGCTTCAAAAGCTTCTTCAAGCCTTAGGCAAGTTTAATCTGCCATTAGATAAGCTGTGTGGGGTTGCTACTGATGGCGCACCAGCTATGGTCGGGAAACATAAAGGGATGGTATCGTTGTTGAAGAAGGAAATGGATGCAAGAGGAATTAGGCATGATGGGCTGGTATTTTTTCATTGCATTGTTCACCAGCAAAGCCTTTGCGCAAAATCTGTGAAGTTTGATAATGTGATATCGGTGGTTACAAACTGTATTAACTTTATAAAGAAAAGAGACCTAAATAACCGCATATTCAAGCAAGTTCTCAACGACTTTGACGCTGATTATGATGATCTTCTTTACTTCTGTGCTGTTCGTTGGACAAGTTGTGGAAATATGCTTGGACGCTTTCATTCTCTCCTTCCACAAATTATTGAGCTTATAAATTTGAAGAAATGTCCATTGACTGAACTGGAAGATGAAAACTGGTTGTGTGACTTAGCATTTATGGTAGACATCACAAAATATTTAAACGACTTAAACGTGCAACTTCAAGGACCAGATCAGCTACTGCACTCCATGTTTTCCAAGATCAAATCTTTCACGTCAATGCTGAGGCTCTGGGAAAATCAGTTAAAAGATAACGATTGCACGCATTTTCCCACGTTGAAAAAATACAGTCCAACTTCATGTGCTCAATACGCTTTGGAATGTTCCAGTCTCTTAAAAAGCTTTAACGCTAGATTTCAGGATATCAAAAGTAAGCAGATGGAGCTTGACATCTTTTCTATCCCCTTCAATGTTACACCTGCTTCTGCACCCCCTGAGCTCCAAATCGAACTCATAAAACTACAAAGTGATGACATGCTAAAAGCTATGTATCTGGGTAAGCCGCTGCTTGAATTTTATCGCGTTTATGTATCAAATGAAGAGTTTCCGAACCTAAGGGCTAGGGCTCTCAAATGGTCATCTGTTTTTGGAAGCACATATCTATGCGAACAATTTTTTTCTAAAATGAACTTCACAAAAAGTCGTTACAGGTCAAGACTAACAGACGAGAATCTTGGTATGCAGTTGAGAGTGGCCACATCTTCAGTTCGTCCTAATATCAAGCGCTTAGTGAAGCAAAAAAGTTTTCAAACTTCTCATTGAGCAAACAATTCCATTAAATGTTTATTTGTTATTTTTTATTATTTCATTGGTTTCATTTGTTGTTTGTTTCTGTTGAGTGTTGATGAACAATTGTTTTTGTTTTAAAGAAACTTCATGGTATGACTAAAAAATTCTGCGGCCCGCTTACTCAGCGGTAACTGACAAAGTGGCCCGCGACAGCAAACAGGTTCGTCACCCCTGTTCTAGAATGAGGAGTTTGGATTTGTCAGGAGAACTGGTGAGAATTTGTGGGTTGTTGAAGTCAACTCTGTGATTTGGATTTGATTGTAAATGGTTACACACTTCCGAGTTGAGACTAGTCTGGTGCTCATTCAGGCGTTTTACTAAATTCCGGCGAGTTTGGCCAATATAGAAAGAACCACAAGAACAGTTTAACCGGTATACTACGTTGTTTCTTAATAACTGGGGTTGGGGATCTTTGAAGTGTAGTTGTTGCTTGAGGTTTTTGGTAACATGGACGAATCTAAACATGGTATCTGGTAAATGCTTGTCAATAAATTCTTTTAATTCTTTCTCAACGTGATGGGAGATATTTCCTAGGTAAGGTAACTTGAATAAAAAATATTTGGAGGGATTCTTTTGAATGAAAGGAGTCTGAGGAGCAAACTTTTTGTTAAGAAATTGCCTGATGCATTTATCGATGAAGCCAGATGGATATTCATTCCGCAAAAGTGTGTTTTTGATGAATCGAAATTCTGTATCAATTTGAGAATAGGAATTGCAGATAGAATAGGGACGATGAAGAAGGGAGTTTACTAGATTTCGCTTGTAACGAAGAGGGGAAAAGCTAGAAAATTTTGTAAGGTGACCAGTGCGCGTGGGTTTGTGATAGGTGCTAGTTTTAATTCCTTTGTCAGTTTTTTCGATGAGAACATCAAGAAAAGCCAGAGAGTTGTGCGATTCTACTTCCTTGGTAAACTGAATTTGACTGTGCACACTGTTAAGATTACGAAGAAATATCTCAATAGAGGAGGTATTAGTAAAAGTAGCAAAACAATCGTCAACATAGCAACAAAAGAACTGTGGTTGATGGTCCAGGGGCGTGCGTTCGATCGCTTTATCAATTACATAATTCATCATGACGTCAGCTAGTAGGGGTCCAATGGGGGAGGCCATGGCCACACCGTCTAGCTGTTTGTAGAATTTATTATTGAATTGAAAAGTTGTGTTTTTTGTTGACCAGCTCAATAGCTTTAGTAATCTACTTTTGTTAAGGCCATTCCACTCTGTAGTGTTATCAACATAAATGGATTCGAGTATGAGGTTGAAGTAAATGAGATAGGAATGTTGGTAAAAAGGCTTTTGACGTCAAATGACACCATGGTTTGGTTGGCAAAATTATGATTGGAAATTTTGGAAAGAAAGGTGAAGGTGTCTGAGATGTTGGTGGG
This sequence comes from Trididemnum clinides, assembly GCA_963675345.1. Taxonomy (NCBI): domain Eukaryota; kingdom Metazoa; phylum Chordata; class Ascidiacea; order Aplousobranchia; family Didemnidae; genus Trididemnum; species Trididemnum clinides. The sequence goes on from OY776297.1 coordinate 27,026,254, forward strand.
ATGTTGTCTGAGGTTTGCGAGAGATTGCAATAACCACCGGGAACATTCATGATTAAAGGACCCACTAGAGGAAAGAATTGGTCTCAGGGGAATTCCAGGTTTGTGTAGTTTTGGTAATCCGTATAGAGAAGGAGTGGTTGTAGAAGTGGGATATATTCTAGAGTAAATTTCACTGCACAATGCTTTTTTGGAATTAAGATAGTAAAGAGATCGTTGAAATTTAGTAAGATTAGATAGGTTTGTGTCTTGATTGCAAGTCATAAATTTAGTACGATCGTCTAAAACTTTAATTATGTTGACTTTGATTATTTTGATTATGTTTATAAGTTTGAAATATTTATAAGTTTATAAGTTATGTTCAAAATAATTTTGATTATTTTGATTATGTTTATAAGTTTGAATCGCAATGATTATGTTGAGATTGACCAATCACAAACAACTCACGGCAAAATAGTCTCTGAGGGTAAATTGCCGTCGACGGCAAAATAGCCACTGCCTTATTTAAATTAGGGGAATACCGCATTCCACTTTGGCAAAAATTATGGTGTTTATGGTTTTTAGACTCTACCTAAATAGAGTTCATGGATGACTAAGAGCATCAAGATCGTGTTGGTCCTGTTGGACATGGTAACTAAGAAGTACCTTAGAAAAATAAAAGTGGCTATTTTGCCGTCGACGGCATTTTACCCTTGGAGGCTACTTCACCGTCAACACTGATGTGTGTTTCAATAGCCATATTTGACAAAATTCTGGCAGTGATGCTGTAATGTAGTGGATAGTGCAGCTGCCTTGAAATGCAATGGTTTTGGGTTTGAATCTTCACTGGCAGAGAACTTTGACAAAGGCAGTGTATACTGGAGGGGAGGCCTAGTATGTAAATTTACATGGGTGTGTACATTGGGGTTGGATATTTATTTGGCAGTGGCTATTTTTCCGTCGACGGCAATTTGCCCTTGGAATCTATTTTGCCGTAATCATTCACCTGTGTTTATATAGCCATATTTGCTATAATTACACCAGTGACACTGTGGTGTAGTGGATAGTGTGCTGGTCATGAGATACCACAGTTGCAGGTTTGAATCTCAGCTGGCAGGGCATTAAAAGAAGGCAGTGGCTATTTTACTGTTGACGGCAATTTGCCCTTGGAATTATTTTGCCGAAATCATTCACGTGCGTTTATATAGCCAAATTTGCTATTATTACGCCGTCGACGGCAATTTACCCTCAGAGACTATTTTGCCGTGAGTTGTTTGTAATTGGTCAATCTTAATGACGTACTAAACATGTGACTTTTGGTCGTCTCTGATTGGTCAATTTTAAAAATCAAAAAAAAATTTTGCTCCGTCGAACGATTTGAAGTTTGCGAGTTAGTAGGTTTGTTTCTGCTTTATAAAATGAAACATCTATTTGGCTGTAATTGTGTTGGTTTGTATAGAGATGATGGGTTAGCTGTTCTTAATAATATTTCCGGACCAAAAACTGACCGCACTCGAAAACAATTAATCAGGCTATTTCAGGATTATGATATGAAAATATTGGTGGAATTAAACCTGACTCAGACTGACTTTTTGGACGCAACTTTGAACCTTAAAACTGGAAAATTTTGGCCATATAGAAAACCGAACGACAATCCACTTTACGTAAACAAAAATTCCAATCACCCTCCTTCGATAAAGAAACAAATTCCATCTATGGTGAATGACCGCCTTACCCAACTCTCATCATCTGAGAATGAGTTTGATAGAGCAGCCCCGATATACAATAAAGCTCTCCATGAAAGTGGATATGATATTTATTTGAAATACCGGAAAGAAGCAAAAGCAACAAAGACAATTAGCAACAGAAGAAGAAGAAACATAGTTTGGTTTAACCCTCCATATAGTGAAAACGTTGAAACAAATATTGGCCATGAATTCCTAAACCTAATTACAAAGCATTTCCCAAAACATCACCGGCTTCACAAGATATGCAACAAAAGCAATATTAACCCTGCTGTGGTACCATGGGGTCAATATGACCCCAGGCTTATTTGATAGGCTAAATATTCCAAATTTTAAGATTATAAGCTTTCATCTCGCTTTGTATTTTCTTTGCAGGTTCTTGTCAACTGTTTCCATTCATTCAATCTTAATTTTAATGTTGCCTTTTTTGTATATTTTACATTTTATTTGTTTGAGGTCATATTGACCCCCTGAAAGAACTACTCATATTGTTGATTGTTCTCCAAGCTAAGCGCAAATTGGTGACCCCGCAAACACCTCAGGTTGTGAAACAAATCATTTGCAGCTGTGGAATTTTACCAGAAGCACCTCTAGCTGTTCAAAACATCACCAGGTATTGTCCATCAAGGCGCAAGAGATGCAAGATTGTCCGAGATTGAAGGACAAAAAGTACAGATTCACCTGTAGTAGATGTCATTACACCACTTGCGAAGAACACAGCAAGGTGGTCTGTAACCAGTGTCAGAAGTAAAATATTTATGTATTGTGCACTCCACTAGATTTTTCAAGCAATAAACACAGACTGATAACAAATTGAGTTTTTCTACTGGTGGCAAAATGTATTTTTAGTACTGGGGTCATATTGACCCCAAGGTACTGCTAACTTGATTTTTTTCATGGTACCAGAGCAGGGTTAAAATTAGTTATAGCTGTATGCCAAATATGTCCGCGGTCATCTTGCGCCATAACAAAAAGCTTCTTTCCGCCTTGCCAAAGACCGATAGACCTCCCACTGCCGATCCAAAATGTAATTGCAGAATAAAAACAGCTTGCCCACTTGACGGCAAATGCAAACAAAAATCTATTGTATATAAAGCAGAAATATCCTCCAACAATACCACCAAATTATATTATGGATCCTGCTCTACTGATTTCAAAGCGAGATTTAGCAATCACAAGCATTCATTTACCCACCGTAACAAAAGAAACGCAACCGAGCTATCAAATGAAGTTTGGCGAGCAAAGGATAATGGCGTTGAGCCGTCTATAAAATGGTCCATTGTTTCTACAGCACCATCATACAAATGCGGAGGGAGCAGATGTAACCTGTGCCTGGCTGAAAAACTTGCCATCTTAAGCGGCGACAGAAAAATGATGCTAAATAAACGATCTGAAATAGTGAACACGTGCTGCCACAGGAAAAAATTTAAATTAAAAAGTATCAGATTGGACGGTTCGTTGTAATTTGCGTGTTTTGTTCTTTTACTTTTGCCGTTTTTCTTTATCCTTTCTTTTCCGTCTATTTTCCCAACTTACCGTTTACCATATTAAGTATATACCTGTTCCCATTGTTACGTCACTATTACTCTCATACCAACCTCCACAGTTCTTAGTTACCCAGATGAGTTTACTGTTTGCAGGAGAACCAGCAGATTATTCTTTAGTATAGTTTCTGCTGGCTACCATACTATTTCTGATTACTCCCCCCGAACAACCGTAAGTAATACTGCATTCTCTGTTTGTTTTGGGTTCATTTTTCGTTTTTCTTTGCAGAAATACCTGAGGAGCCTTAACGGCGAAACAGGCTATAGTATTTTTGCTAATAAAGATATATATTAATTTGCTCTAACTGTTTTTGTTATTGAGCACTCTTAAATATTTTACCGAGTCTATTTATTTATTTACTTGAAGTATTATATATAAATTTGTAGTCAACAATGAAATTAATTTTACAGAGAAAAACAGTGTCATTGGCAAGTGATAGCACTTGTTCTAGCTAGAACATGTTTGTGATCTTTGCATATATGTATGGTTAGGGCTAAGGTCATTACGTAACATTTAGGATTAGTTGATATCATAGCACATTGTGAACATGTGCTATTTAGTAGGAGACATACGATCATAATGATTAATGAGTAGTGTTAGTAATTGAAGTTTTTTGTGTAGATATATTCTTGCTCTTTGTTTTTTGAGTTACGGTACTTGTTCTGAGCATTATGCAGAAACATGTATATACACTGCGTTAGCACTCATGCTCTGTTTGCAAGTCTTTAGATAGATTGGGGCCACCATGACAGGTAGACTGCTTGGCCCCATGGCCTGTCTGTCACATAAAGATGGGGGCACCCCGTTAAGTGTCTTGCCCATGGACACCACAAGTAAGCTTGCCGGCTTGTTCTCCGCACTATCCCTTTTTTGCATGGGTGTCAAGCAGAAAAGCTGTGAATACCATTTTTTAAAGTTTTTTGATGCAACTCGACTTGGGAAATGAACCTCAGGTCTACCAACTGCGAAGTGTACCGTACATTCGAACCACTATGCTAGGGGTTTCCAAATTCGGGGGTCACCAAGCAATTTTCAAGGGTCGCGATCTAAAATTAATATATATCAGTGGAAAAATTAAACGAGAAAGACTAATTACCAATTTTCATGCCTTTGGTTTGGCCAGTCCTTAAAGCGAACTGTTGACGGCAAGCATTTTAGTTAATTTTAACACTTCTGCGTCAGATTTTTCTTTAAAGAAAAAGCTGCCGATCGTGGCGGTAAATTTTTGCAGCGGCAAAACTTTAAACGTACATCTAAGTTTGCTCTAAATTTCTTTTTACTTGTTAGTTCGCTGGCAAAAGCATGAGTGTGCCTGCACAGTGTTTACGTCATCTGGTTTGTGCAATTAAGCAGGATGAGAATTGATCTCAGTTCAATCGTTAATCTGTAAGTTCATAGAATGCAGAAGACAAACTTTCTATGTACAATGAAATAAGTCATTACTCATTTGAAGGTACGAGTTTTGTATTTCATTAAGTAGTATATGTAGTGATAGTGCACTCAAAGACAGTTATAGAAAGTTTAAGTTAAGTTTTGAGTTAATGGGATAATAAAATAAAACAATTTCTAGTATTTCAATTATTGTTTTATTGTGTTAATCTGCTGCATTTACTGCACCATCTCGTATATCGTCCTTGGATCTTCTTTAGATTACTAGGACTTCAGTTTGCGACTACTATTTTACAATGACTTCAACATAACTGTTCGTACTATTTAAACAGCATTTTACATAAAAACGCTGTTATATCTCTGCCTAGCACTTGTACCTAAGAACAACACACGTTGCTGTCGCGAGAACACACTTGTAATAATAATCGGCCGAGAAACGTGCGCCAGTTAATCACTAGACGAACCCCGTGACTACGGGTGCTTACACAATGATCCAACACCTCCCCCTTAAGTTATCAAAGCATCACAAAAACTCAAAAAATTACACACAGCGAACAACAACAGTGCAGAACAAAAGCGCGCACAACAAACACAGAAAAAGCACATCAAGGTTAATTGGGGTCCTCTACTAAACGGTTAGGCCTGCAATGATTACGTTTGGATCTTCGTGGAGGGACTGTGGGAGCAACATCGTCACAAATACTTCGCGTCTCTACCGAAGGGCGTTCAGTAGGAGCCGCGGTAATCCGTTTACGCAAATATCGACGATTACGTTCTAGTATGTGGCCACTTTCAGTTTTCACGGAATATGTCCGAAATTGGTCGACACTAACGATTACACCATGCGTATCCCATTGTCCTGTTTTAACGTTCTGTACGGCTACATGCTTACCCATTTGGAGGCTAGGTAACTCGTGAGCATGAGTGTTATAATATTTTTTACTAGATTCAATCGATGTGGATCTTTTGTACTCTATTTCTTTAAGCTTTTTCTGCCATTGTGGAGAAAAAGCACGATTATGTATCGGGATAGTATCCTGAACAGGATGGCCAAAAAGCTTTTGTGCTGTAGAGGCACCATCTCTCTTGATTGGTTTATTGCGATATTGCAACAGAGCCCAAGCAAGTTTGTTTTCAACAATCGTGCGGTTATTCCACAATCCACGAATAAGTTTTTTCATGGACTTGACAGCAACCTCAGCCTTTCCATTAGATTGCGGATAATGGGGCGATGATATTACATGCGCTACCCCCAATCAAGCAAGAAAGCGGTAAATGCATGCGATGCAAATTGTGGGCCGCCGTCAGAGTACACAATATCAGGTACAACAGTACGCGAAAAATAATTTTGTAAAGCACTAATAATAACTGACGAAGTAGTATTTTTGAGCAGCAAATGAATTGACGGCTAGTCGGTGAAACAATCTACCATGATGAGGTAGTTGCGGGCATTGACATGAGCTAGATCGATAGCTAGGTCTTGGAAGGGTCGAGTTGCTTGGGGGCGTGTCAACATCGGTTCCTTGGTCAAAGATGGTAGGTCTGCTTGACATTTCTTGCAAGACGCAACTACAATTTCGATGTCAGAGTCGATTCTTGGCCAATACATCGCAAGTCTAGCTCGCTCTCTGGTGCGATTAATACCTTGGTGAGAGTCGTGTAAATTTGCGGACGGATGGCCTTAGGAATGTAAAGCCTACAACCATACACAATTTAATCGTCATCAACTGCTAAATCGTGACGCACCTGCAAAAAATGTTTCAACACGTCGGGCAATTCCGCTTTGGAATGGGGAAAGCCACCTAAAATCAGCGATTTCAGTTGCTGATACACCTGGTCATCGAGAGCTGCTTCTTGCACCTCTTTTAGTTTAATATTTAGATCAACACGTTGGGAGAGTGCTGCCAACTTATATAATGATTGCAGTGAAGTTTCTGCCATTTCGTCGCTCTGAGCAGGGTCGCTCACCGGGTTACGCGATAAGGCATCGGCAGCATGGTGAAGCGTACCCCTTTGCCAGCGTGCTGTGAAGTTGTAAGCCATAAGCTTTGCCTTCATGCGTTGGAGACGGGGATTCTCGATTTCATCAAGTCGCCTGTTATTTAAAATTGCCAACAACGGATTGTCATCAGTTACAATCTCGAAATGTGGAAGGCCAGCTAAAAACTTGTGGCATTTCTTAATTGCCCATGTTGCCCCCAGCATTTCTTTTTCGATCGTGGCAAATCGTGTTTCGGGGTCGCTTAAAAATCGTGATCCGGTTTGGATTAGGTCCCCATTCTTTTGTTGCAATACAAAACCTAATCCTGTATTACATGCGTCGGTCATTAATCTGGTCAGTCTGGTGAGGTCATAAAATGCCAATGTCGGTACTGTGGATAATCTTTTTCTTGCCTCTTTAAATGCTTTGGTATGGTTGGAACACCAAATAAAATCATTTTTAGAACTGAGGAGGGGCCTCAAGGGTTGCAAGCATTGTGACACTTCTGCAGTATTAACAGATAGTTGGTTGGCCAAACCAAAAAATGATCTTAAGTCGGTAATAGTGCTGGGCAGAGGGAAATCACTAACAGCCTGCAACAGAGAGCTGTCAAGTTTGTGGCCGTCTTGTGACAGGTGAAATCCTGCGAAAGTAATTTCCGTTTTCCCAAATTTAAATTTGTCCTTGTGCAATGAGATGCCTTTTTCAGCATATCTGGCAAGAAACTGTCTTACATGGTTTACGTGGCTATCCAAATCATTATCATATATTACAATATCATTTGCCACTTTTCGATAGTTGCCTAAACCACGCAAAGCCTCACCCATTCGTCGGTTGTAGTGCTCGGATATTGAGCAAATGCCAAAGGTGCACGCAAAAATTTGTAGCGACCAAAAGAGGTCATAAATGTGATTAAAAGTTGAGTCTGGCTGTCAAGCTGGCATTGGTGGTGCCCTTTTAAGGCGTCTATGACCGTAAAATATTTTGCATGCTTTTGGCTAATGTCAGCCACTGCGTCACTTGGTGTTGGCAAAAAATATAGTTCACGCTTTACAAACTTGTTAAGCTTAGAAAAATCAACACATAAACGAATATCGTCCGAGTTTTTCTTTGGTGCAATCACAATCGGTGCACACCATTCTGAAGGACGCGTGACCGGTTCGATAATTCCCTGGGACTGCAGAGAATCTAATTCTTGTCGAAACTTGTCCCTGTATGCGTAGGGAATTGATCTAGGTGCATTCACACAAAATGGTTTGGCATCGTCCCTTAGTTTTATACTAAAGAGCTCACCGTCCATGACTCGTACCTGTCCATTAAAAACGGTTGGGTACTCCCTTTATGAGATCATCCGCTGTAATTTCTTCTTGGTGGTTCGGCGATGGATTTGCCATGGTATTCACTTGCGATGGATAATCTTTCGGACGTGTTCGTATACTTTGCGCAGTCTTCCAGGAGATAAGCATGTCTCTTTGAATTGAGGGAAACACATGTACGGTATCTTCCATTGTTGTATCCCCCAATGATATTGAGACGGCCATTTGACCCAATGCATTTAGCGCGGAACCGTCAACGGAACTGGTCGAGCTAGCGGGTGGTGGAAGAAGATTATTGACGTCTTCGTTCAACAGCTTTAAAACTTTAATATCGCTGCCGTTATATCAGCTCCTGTATTTGGTAGGACTTTCAACTATGCTGATCCGTTTATACCCTTAATGGAGACGCAAACAGTAGGGGCTCTTCCAACGGATTGCAAATAAATTGCAACGGATTGCAAATCATGTTTCTAATTGCAAATAAATTCGTATTTTCTTCGAGTTGGTTTTCTTGCTGCAACTCATGCAAACGACGTGTCGATGTCCGACACTAGGACTCAAAATGTCCGACCTTACATTTGTTGCATGTTTTATTGTAAGCGAAACAGTTAACTAGATTTTTATCCTGTGAGTTGCCACAGGGTCCACATGATCGCGACTTGTTTTCATGCGAATCACAGCGTGGTCGATCACGTGATTTCTTGTTGTTTACCCGACCCCTTCCGAGGGATGGGGGCATGGCGGAAAACCATGGAGCCCCAGAAGCCGGGACACTCCCCAGGGTCTGGACCAGAGGTCGTAAATAGACAGAGAGTCGCCAAAAAGTGAGCGGCGCAAAGAGTCCGTAGCTGGACAGTGCAGAATGAGATGAGAGGTGTCCATAGGCGCTGCAGGAAGGATTCTCGATTCTGCCAATCCTAGAGAGATAAGAACCTAAAAGAAAGCTCTCTCCGCTGCGGCGAAGACGAGAGAGGACACAGCGAGCAAGACGAGGGAGCACAAGTCCCTAGGTGGAAATCGAGGAAACCTGTGTGTCAAAGAACTTCGATGAGACAGTACGCCTCCAGTCCGAGATAAGACGAGAGTGGATACGAGAGGTAAGAGGAGAGAGACTACAAGGGGTTGCGGAGGACGCAAGTAGCGCACCACGTCTAGCCAGCTCATCAGCCGCGTCGTTCCCCGGGAGAAACGAGTGTCCTGGCACCCATTGTAGTCTAATAGAACAGAAGGAGAGAAAAGACGGTTCTTGCCAGATCTGCCACAGAGTTTGAGATAATAGGAAAGATGGAGGAGAGGACAGGGTGGCGAGGACAGAACGAGAGTAAGATAGTAGGAGAAGAAAAATGGCAACTTGTTGGTGCTGCCGAGACCAGCAAAGAGCGTGCAGAATGGCGCAGGCTTCAGCGGAAAAACTTGAGCATACTGGACCTGCTGAAAAGGAAAGAGTGGCCTCAGTGCCACACAGAGAGCAGTTGGCAAGTGCACCGGAGCCGCTCTTGCCAAAAGCAAAAGGAACAGATCCGTTTGTCCAAAGCACCAGATCATGAGAGGGAGAGAGTCAAGGTGGGCGAGAGCCGCACCTTGGCGAGAAAGAGGGGAGGATCAGAGCGAGAGCATGGAGGGGTAAGGGTGGACTCCACCGTGAACGAGGGCAGATTCCAATGAAGAGAAAAAGAGGGCAAGCAAAGAGAACCTCCCCAGGAGAAGTAGAAGGAAGCATGAGCGGGTGAGTGGACGCAAAAGCTCTCCAGAACGATCTGCAGAGTCTTGGTTTCACTCCTAGCCTGGCCAAACCTGAAATAGGAAAGAAGGTTGGGTGACGAAGGGCCCGCTCATAAGATAAAAGAGTGAAATGAGTCAGGGTGACTCGTAGGGGAGGTAAAGAAGCCTCGGAGAGAAGAAAAGGGATAGGGGAGGACGAGAGGCAGCCGGTGATGGCGCGACTGGCCGCTCGGTGGAGGCGTTCCAATTTGGTGAAATTGGTAACGCTTAGGAAAGGAAACCATCCAGGTGAAGCGTACATGAAAAGGGACCAAAGAAAAGCTTCATACAGAAGAGAGAGGGACTCCTTAGAGGGGCACCATGAGGAAGCAGAGATACAGCGCAAGGCCTTGAGACGTGGGAAGAACTTGTCCTTCAGCGAAGATACATGCCTAGAAAAGGATAGAGTGCGGTCAAAGGTGACCCCAAGAAAAGTTGGAGTTGGATTGAAACGGAGGCGGGAGCCGAGTAAGAGAAGGTTGGGCTGGAGGTTCGCTTGGTGCGGATCCACTGAGAAGAAGAAGGCCTCACATTTTCTTGGATTGAGAGGAAGACACCAGTACTCAAACTAGCGCTCCAATCGAAACAGAGTTTCTTGTGTGGCTTCCACCACAGTGGGGACCGAGGGGGAGGAGGACCAAATGGCCAAATCGACAGCGTAAAGAGAGCAGCTGACGGAAGAAGCCAGAGAGGCCGGAAGATCATTAATGGAGAGAGAAAAGTACAAGGCCAAGAACGGATTCTTGCGGAACATCTCGACGGAATCGAAAGCAACGACTTTTGGGATTTTGATAGACCACAGAAGCGCGCCTATCAGAAAGGAAAAATTGAGCCCAACGAGCAAAGCAAGAAAGGAGCAGTGTTCCCTTTAAACGTGAAAAAGGTGCTAATTTGCGAAATTATGTCCGGCGGATTCGCAGTTAAAATTTAACAGTGCGTGAAAAGTCCGGCGGTTTTTGATAATTTTTTCTGTTGGTTAAAATTTTTGCAATTTTCAACCAACTGTTTAATGCGTCGGAGACATTGAATAGAAATCGAAGATTGGACCGCCGCTTTTTTAGGGCAGTTCAACGTCTTGCGTAAACATCGCCCAGGTGTGATGCAACAGCGAGTGACGGCGACTTGAAATATCGCGCACGCCGTTACCAAACTTCTTTTGTATCACAAACCAACCCCAAAGCACGTAACGTAAAGTAACCGGCCAATTTCTATCGTAGCTAAAGAGCAGCAACAGCAAGTAGCTTTCGAACTTCACTTTAACACAAGACATTAGTTTTCGGGGGAAGTTTGAAACTGGAATTGCTTAACCTCTTTATGTTTTCTTTACGCTTCAACGCTAATTTCAATCGTGCTTGTTAAGATAAAAAAGCGCATAGCTTTCGGTTTCATTTTAGCGTACGAAACGCCATTTTGTAAACTAGAAATAAATAAACGTCTCTCACTAGCTATTTTTAAAAACTAAAAGTAAAAAGAGTATGACTTCTAACCAATTTAATTTTAAATCCCCTCCAGAATTTGTTTAAATAAAATGCAGCTGACAGCTACGTGCTGTGATAGCGTACCAGTCATGATTGAAAAAAGCCTTGAAAGGAGAAGAAAAAAATGTATAAGTGCAATTTCAATGTCTAGCCTTTTTTTAATTGCTGGAAAGATAATTTGTAATGCAATAAAATTTGCTTATGACTTTTTCGCACTTAAAAAAATTGCCGTTCACTATGTAGCATTTCAATTATCAGTCATGGTTGAAATCGGCCTTGAAACGAGAGGATTAGATATAAAGTGCAGTTTCAATTCCTTTGAACTCGTTTTATGTTAAAATTTAGGCTTTTTCTAATTGCTGGAAAGGTAGTTTGTAATACAGTAAAATTTGCCAATGACTTGGCATTTTAAAAAATTGTCGTTCACTATGTACCATTTCAAAATTGTCTTTTGATCCAACATCTGGTTTACCGGTGTAAAGAAAAATTACCAAATGGCAGAAACTACCAAAAAGTTGTGTGTTGCGTAAAAAAAGTTTTTGTGAAGACTACTTGTGCGCGCGCGCGGCTATTGCAGTCTTTTACCTGTACACAGTGGAGCCGAGTAAAGTAGACGGAGTCCCCAAAAATTTTTCCAGGGAGGGCAGCCCTTTCGAAAACGCAGTAAAACTATGAGATCATACATGAATAATATACCTTAATATATTTTGCAGTCAGTGCCTCTCAGTGGTACCCTGTGGTTTTAATGTGTAGTTACAAATATTAGCATTTCAATTTTTCTGCTAGACTTAAAAGCTGCGTTTACCAAACTTGCATATATTCGCGTCCATAAACTTCTCTGTTTTTCTGCTTCGGTCAGGTTTCAAATGCTTTTTGCAAAAATAAAATTTCACGTACAAAATATTTGCAACCTCTTTTCATAATTCGGTAAACGGTTAATGACCGTTTACCGTTTAATAAGAGCAAAAATATTGCAGCAATTATCGAAGGTTCTAGAAACAGGTTTCAGAAGTGTCCCAAACCTACCATTACTTTCGTCACATTACCTGGTCAGACAATAGTGTTGCGCTTTTTTTTGACATCTGGGACAAAAATTCATAAAAATTAACTCGTTTGTTTTCCTGGGTAGTTTGTGAAATTAGTTGACAAGACTTGGGTAAAAGTTGTTATCGTTTATCAAAAACATTGCATTCTGAGATACTCGTATGTTTTATGAAGCAACACGCACATAGAATGACTACTGCATCATACTCAAAAATCATAAATTCTTTCTTTCAAGTTGCGTAGCTTTGACCATCCAATACTTTCCGATTTTAGATTGAAAGTTTACTTGCAACTGCAAAACCCTGCTGTTTAATTGATTTCGATTGAAAAATGTAACGCGTTCAATTATTTACCATAATCAAGCAACAATTGAAGTTTGCCAGAAATTTTTGTTCTTGTGTCATAGTCGTGACAGCCTGCCCAACCTCTCATTATTTCATAAAAGCGATATTTCTCATGCTCATGTCGGGCTTCAGTAAAGGATTAATTTTGTTTAGATGCACTGTTAACCAGACATTCTGAAATGCTTACGAATTACTCTTGCAAGGGTTGCAGAGTTTGAGTGACCAAATTTAACTTAAATTAACTTATTAAACAGAAATAGCAGAATGTTTCGCAGCCGCCTTTTAGTAACCGATAGTCTACTTGTATTTGAACTTTTTAGGGCTCACATATTCACCCTAGTTATTACGTCACCGAAGCGCATCATTACGGTTTTACTTCTTTTCCGGGAAAACTTTGAAAACTTGGCGCTTACGCCCATAGGCGTAGCCAGGGGGGGCCAAAGAGGCCATGGCCCCCCTGAATTTTAAGTCAAATTACAAAACAGTATCAAAAAAATAAAAATATAAATTTTTTTGCGCCTCTGCAGGTACATTAGAGTTTATTGTTGACCTTTAGCAAAGGGGGTGGGTCGGGTGTGACTTTTTAAGTTTTCTAACTTTCAAATGTTATCAAACAAGATGTGTATGTTTTACATACTAAATATCGCCGAAGTTTTTCTTCTATGTCGCAGTCGAGTGATGAATTGATATTCCAAGTTATGGTAATTGCAAGAAATAAGTGTCTCGCTCAGCTCTTTCTTGTTTTATTGCGATGCAGACTACTAAAAAGACGTCGCTTCTTTTATCAGAACGTTCAACCTACCAGTGTGAGTGGTTTCCTTGAAAATCCTTAAATAGTGCGTTATACGTCACAATTGAAGTTGAACTATTAAAGCCGTTCTTAAAAAAACTACATTAGATCAGTGAAATCGCATTTGCACTTTCTCAGTTTTGTACAGCAATTGTAATAGTAGCGACGAGCGTAGATCACGAAAGGCAAAATGCCGTTATAAGTAAATGACGTCACATTAAAAGTTGCAAAATTTGGCCCCCTCTCAATTTTTTTCTGGCTACGCCCTTGCTTACGCCCATACAATTGCTGTTCGGACTTATTTTTAGGTCATCTTTGAAGTCTTGGATGTTCTGCTAACTCAACTTCCTGCTGCGAAAGATGTAGCGTAGTAAGCAAGATACAACTCGCAGGCTGGCGTCTTGATCGAAATAAAAATCATTTGTGACAAGAGATGATGGCCTACATCAGTGATTTTTAATCGATAGACCATAATCTTTACTAGGCCAGTACTTCATTTCACCTTCACATCGAATGAAATTACAAAACTTTTTCTTGACTTGTTTTTTTTTTATTTTAGTTTGACAAAACTTCTGAAATTTACTTTAATAACTTTTTTGAGGTCGCTCATGAAAACGATAAGAATGTAACCCGGCCACATGACTCAGTGCATTTCAAAAATAAGCCAAATGCCAAAAACGACTATGAAACCAAAAAATGCTCATGAAAACGAAAAAAAGATACAACCGGGCCACATGCCTCTGTGGATTTCGAAAATGAGACAAATGCCAAAAACGGTTGCAAAGCTCTAAACCAAATAAAAAGTGTCATAATTGAAGTACGTCTGAGGGAAAATAAAGGATGCCGTTATACATATGTAAACCAACGTTGGGCAAACTGTAAGCTGTGCAAAGTTAGCTTAACGTATACACTGACTAAATAGCAGTAGGCTACTGCATGTATCTTTTTTTTACAGCTTCAAAATATGTTAGTAAGGCTGGTGTAACCGTTTGTTCAGCAATGTCCGCCAAAACTTGTCCGGATGTTTTCGTACATTTGCTAGCAATTTCGCACTTGCGCCGGCGGTTACGCATTTACCAAAATCTTAGAGGGAACACTGGGAGGGAGGCCAGCTGAAATAAGTTTGAAGAAAAGGACGGGATGCCAAACAGAGTCAAAAGCTTTTGAGAAATCGATAGTTGACAGGATCGTCCGAGAGCCCGGCCTGGGTTTGTTAAACCCATCCGAAATGGACAGAGAAAGGTACAGAATTTGATCAAGTGTAGACCGTCCAGGGCGGAAACCAGCCTGACGAGGAGAGAAAACGGAATTAGATTCCAGAAAAAAGAGTAGACAGGATAGAATGATGCGTTCAAAAAGCTTTGAGACGCAGGAGGTGAGAGAGATAGGCCGGAAGGAAGCAGGAGAGTCGAGAGGCTTTCCCATTTTGTGTATGGGAATCATGGAAGATGTCTTCCAGATGGAAGGAAAGAAATGCGAAGACCAGGAGAGATTAAAGATGTGAAGAAGAAAATCCACGCCAAAGCGAGGAAGGTGCTTTAGCATGGGATAGGCAACTTTGTCTGGGCCAGTGGCGGTGGAAAGGTTGGAGGCAGCCGCAAGAAATTCAGCGAGAGTGAAAGGAGAGCAAAAGGACGAATGAGACTCCACAGGGCACGTGGCTCGGCAGATCTCAGAGAGGTAGCCTCTGGCTCTGCTACGCAGAGCCTTTGGCTGAGAAATGGAAAAAGGAGATCTCAGGTAAGTGGCATAGACCAAAGCCGATTCCCTGGGAAAAGAACAATTGGGGAAGTTAGGGGAGGAAGAAGACGAGGAAGATGAGCAAGCGATAGAGCGAAGAGAGTGTACAGATTTAGGGTTAGATTTGGATGAAAGAGAAGAACAAGTCGTCTGCCATGCCGCAGCCTTGGCCTTGGCGATGACTGACGAGGCGCGTCGAGAAGCGGAGATGTAAGCCTGGCGATCTTCATCACTTCTGTGAGTGGCAGCGAAAGCCTTGCGTCTTTCATTAACCGCACTTTCAACCTCAGCAGACCACCAGGCTTTAGGAGGGCGTTTGATGCGTCCGAAAGGAATGGAAGATTTGGCCGCATTCAGTGCCAGAGAGGTAAAAAGAGCAGCAGCAGCAGAGAAAAGAGAAAGAGACGAGTATTCCTCTGCAGAAGGACAGTAAGAGTCAATATAGGAGGCAAACCCATCCCAGTGAGCTTTCTGAAAGTTGAAGGAAGGAGGACGCTCGTTGTGGCGAAAGAGCGGGGAGAAAGGGATAAATAGAAGAATTGGTAGGTGGTCAGAACCAAGGTCGTAAAGCACCTCCCAGGAGCAAAAAAGGCAAGAGAAGAGGAGGCAAAGGAGATGTCAGGATCGGAGCGACTGCCAGCGGAGCAGTGGAGAAGGGTAGGTGTGTCAGGGTCATTGAGGGCGAGGAAGTCAGAGGAGATTACCCAGTCGAATACTTCCTTCTCAAGGGGGTCGGAAGTAACTCTTGAGTCCCAAAAGGGGTGATGGCAATTGAAGTCCCCTAGAATGAAGAGACTTCTGGAGGAGGAAAGAATGGAGGAAGAAAAGGAATCGGTTCTGCCATCCGTTGGGGAAGAGCGATTAGGGGGGTGTACACATTAAGAAATGAGAGCGAGAAGGAGTTGTTTAGAAAGATATTGATCCCTACATAATCAGAGTAGGGATCGAGCGAAGAAAGAGAGGAGGTAGAAAGTTCAGAGAAAAATAGGCCCTGCCTGACGAAAATGATGACGCCGCCCCTAGCCTGGGTGGTATCAGAAGGGAGAATGCCAGACCTGGAGTGAATACGATCAGAACGCAGAGCAGAGAATCCGGAAAGAGGAAGATGAGTTAAGATTGGATTCCTGAATGCAGATAAGGTCGACAGGATGGGACGAAAGAAAGTGGAGTAGTTCAGTGCTCCTGGCTCGAAGACCTCGTGCATTCCATTGGAGAACCCTGAGAGAGTCAGGGGGAGAGGAGGCAGAAGGAAAGCCAGGAGCAAGGGATGGTGATAACGGAACAGAGGGAGAAGATACATAATGGGCAGATGGGGGTAAGTGATTTGGAGACGAGGGTGGGGCGAGATAGCAGCGTTAGCAGAAGCGGGGCTAGATTGCACAGTGGAGGTATACATGTCGGAGGAGTCCAAGGAGGAAGTCACAGTGTTACGGCAGGGGGGCAGTTCCAATAGTGAGAGCTGCCAAGAGCTCTGAATTTGGAGAGGGAGAGTTGTGAGCACCTTGGATGGACTCATTTGGAGCAAGTGCAGCGTTGCATTGACTTGCCCTGCCAGGTCACATTTTCAGTGCACACAGAGCAAGGAAAAATGGGGCCAGGGTTGGGATAAACGTTACCGCTTATCAAGAGGAGAAGAATAAGGAGACGAAGACGGGCAGGAGAAAAGAAAAAGAGAAAACAAGCGACCGATTTTAAGGAAGCTGTGTGCTGCCCTACTGCGGTCGTTCAGGGGGCAGCATAGCGAAAAAATGAAGGGGAGTGCCCGGGGTAACTGGGACCCTCAGGAAATCCAACAGCCATTTCGACCCAACCCAAACGGGGTCGGGGACTGCACCACCACGTTGAGGCGGCTGTTGATTGGTGCAGACGTGATTTCTTCGCTTTAAATAGATTAAATTTCTTAGGTTTAAAAAGCAGCCACGCTGCTATCAACAAGACATCGACATTTAAAACGTGATTTCTTCGCTTTTAAATGTCGATGTCCTGTTGATAATTGCGTGGCTGCTTTTGATCGCTTCGCGCTGATGTCTGGCAGATTCATGCGCTCTGCATATTTGCAAAGTTTGGTCGAGCGTTGAGCGCTTTTGTCTTAACAATTCTTCGACTGTATCTCCATCTTGAAGGCCTTCTATAATTTGATCGCGCAACGCTATATTTAAAGAGTCCTCACTACAGTAGGTACAGGTTTTCACAAGCTCACGAAGTGCTATCATGTAATCATCAAAGGACTCACGTGGGTACTGCCTTCGCTTGCGAAAATTTCTTCTCTCGACTGTTTCGTTTACAGATCCAGCTACGTGTATTTTTAATGCAGCAATAACTTGATCGACTTTTCTCCGATCTTCCTCGGGCAAGCCTAAATTTCCAACGACATTTGCTGTTTCTCTAGACATTGCAAGGCGCAACACATTGTATTGTGTTTCTGCATTTTCCTCATTCAATCCAGAGAGTGCGGCATACGCTGTCCATTCCTCTAGCCAGGCTGTAAAATTGCCTCCTCTATCGATTTCTAAATCTAACTGAGGAATGTCACCTTTTCTAAAGGTAAAAACCATTGCGAAGCTGGTTCGTTTAAATTACTCGCAGCGCCATGTTATATCTCTGCCTAGCACTTGTACCTTAGAACAACACACGTTGCTGTCGCGAGAACACACTTGTAATAATAATCGGGCGAGAAACGTGTCCCAGTTAATCACTAGATGAACCGCGTGACTACGGGTGCTCACACAATGGTCCAACAAACGCATTTAAGCTTTGCCATGGAGAAAAAAAGAAAATATTTGGATGAGTATATTAAATTTGGATTTACCTCCTTACTTATCAATGGTGTTAAAAAATCTCAATGTGTTCTCTGCAACGTTGTTCTCAGTGCAGAGTCAATGAAACCATCCCAATTAAAGCGCCACTTAAAAACAAAACACTCCAACATGTTGAGAAAAATGTAGCTTTTTTCCAACGTCATGAAGCTGGCTTGAAACGTCAGATACTTGATTGTACTGAAAGTTTCAATCAAAGCCATGTAGGCCTATCAGCAATAAAAGTACCATATGCTATCGCACTGGAAATCGCTAAACAAAAAAAACACGTAGGTCGAAATGGCTGTAGGACTTCCCAAGGGTCCTATTTACACTGGGCACTCCCCTTCATTTTTTCGCTATGCTACCTCCTGAACAACCGCAGTAGGGCAGCACACAGCTTCCTTAAAACTGGTCGCCTGTTTTCTATTTTCTCCTGCCCTTCTCTTGCCCGTCTTCGTCTCCTTATTCTTCTCCTTCTCTTTTTATGCAGTAACGTTCACGCCAACCCTGGGTTTATCTTTCCCTGCTCTGTGTGCGCTGAAAATGTGACCTGGCAGGGCAAGTCAATGCAACGCTGCACTTGCTCCAAATGAGTCCATCCAAGGTGCTCACAACTCTCCCTCTCCAAATTCAGAGCTCTTGACAGCTCTCACTATTGGAGCTGCCCCCACTCGTAACACTGTGAATCTCTCCTCGAACTCCTCCGACACGTATACCTCCACTGTACAAATTAGCCCTTCGTCTGCTAATGCTGCACTCCCACCCCACCCTCGTCTTCAAACTTCGTATCCCCCGTCGGCCAATTCTATATATTCTCCCTCTGCCCCCTCACCATCGTCCCTTGCTCCTGGCTGTCCTTCTACACCTTCTGCCTCCTCTCCTCCCCCTGACTCTCTCAGGGTTCTCCAATGGAATGTAGGAGGTCTTCGAGCCAGGAGCACTGAACTACTTCACTTTCTTTCGTCCCATCCTGTCGACCTTATTTGTATCCAGGAATCCAATCTTAACTCATCTTCCTCTTTCCGGATTCTCTGCTCTGCGTTCTGATTGCACTCACTTTCGGTCTGGCATTCTCTCTCCTGATGCCAGGCACGCTAGTGGTGGCGTCATCATTTTCGTCAGGCAGGGCCTATTTTCCTCTGAACTTTCTACCTCCTCTCTTTCTTCGCTCGATCCCTACTCCGATTATGTAGGGATCAATATCTTTCTAAACAACTCCTTCTCGCTCTCATTTCTTAATGTGTACACCCCCCTAATCGCTCTTCCCCAACGAATGGCAGAACCGATTCCTTTTCTTCCTCCATTCTTTCCTCCTCCAGAAATCTCTTCATTTTGGGAGACTTCAACTGCCATTACCTCATCCGGAACTCAAGAGTTACTTCTGACCCCCGCGGGGAGGAAGTATTCGACTGGGTAATCTCCTCTGACCTCTTCTTCCTTAATGACCCTGACATACCTACCCTTCTCCACTGCTCCGCTGGCAGTCGCTCCTTAAAGTCAATTTAATGCACATTATGTTGCTATTGGATACATGAACTCTGCACATCATTCTAGCACTTGTTTTGCGGTCAAAAATTATGACTCATCAACAAATCTTTGCTTTTAAACATAATTCTTAGCTTGATGTGCACGTATGGTGGATAGGACATACTAAATTTTTGCTATTCTATTCCTTTGTTTTACGAAAATGCAAATACAGTAGCCCACTTCAAATATTTATATCAACAAGAAATGCTTCATTCAAAGATAGTAACAATTGCTCCACACTGATGTTGGAATTGTTCTTTCATAAAGGGCAATTGAAACACTTGAGAAGTTATTTTCAAAAGGCAATACAGTCAACTTCGGATATAAGAGATCCACCGGGACCAGCTTAATCAGTCTCTTATAACCGACTTATTAGTTTATATTGAAAATCATTTGGGACCTTTTGCGTAGTCCCTTATATCTGAATCTCTTATATCCGAAGTTGACTGTTCTTTCTTCGATGATAAATATGGGACATTAAATCAAGCTAAAAAGAAGGCATTATTTTACCACTTACAATTACCTGTCAAGGAGAATGACACAAAACCGCAACCAGAAAATTAATTTTATAGAATTTATTACAATTGACCCTGGATTCCCTATCAATCTAAATTTTTGTGCAATTTATAAAACAAGGGAATTGAAAAGTAATCTCTACGAAGTGTCACCAACAACACTCCCAACTGTAAATGAATGATGGACCCAAACAATTAACTATTTAGACTGCATTCTCTTCAGTAACATTCCCTTCCACCACATACTTCTCTCATCCATAACAGCTGCAAATCAATCTCTCTGCTTACCTGTCTTGGTGCTAACGCAACTTTGTTCTTTTACCACAAGATATTTCTCAACATTTTGTCACTCAATCTCTACTTTGCTCAATGATTTTGTAAATGATGTCATCACAAGTGACAGTGGAAAGCCAACACCTTGGTTCTTTCATGTAAGTAATATTTTTCCATTTTTCTTTCAAACCACTTAGTTTAAGTGGAAAAAATTAAAACCTTTTTGATTATTCTTTATTTTTTTGAATATGGATGCATTGCCACAAGTTAACGGATTAATATAAAACTAATATAATGCTTATTCGGTTTAATAATGTTCAATGCAAACGAAATTAAACCAAATTAAAAAAAACAGTTACAAAAGATGAAATGTTTTAGAATTTAGTCGTTTATTTTAGATGTTCAAAATGTTCGTCATCATTTTCCATACAATTCTGAACTCTAACAGCAATACTTTTACAAATTTTTTGACACATTTTAATGGTAACTTCATGAAATTGCATTCTTTAACTCTGAAATTGTTTTCGGCTTAAGATTGTAAACCTGGCCTTTCAATACAACCCAAAAAAAAGTCCAGTGGTGTTAGGTCTGGTGAATGTGATGGCCATTCAATTGGTTTTCTTAATTATACAAAATAATTTACTCTCGGTTCCTTTGTTAATCTCATGGTTGCATAAAATATCTGAAAAAATAAAGATTTAGCAAATTATTTCAACAAAATAATAAAGAAAGCATAGGCCTACATTATAAGATGTAAAATTGATAAGGGCGTTACTTATGCTGCACCCTATACATTTCTCCAGCCCATCCAACAATGGCATACATTTTTTGTTTGTTTGTTTACCCCTCCTCTTCCTCGGGATGGAGGTACGGCATGAACGGCATTCGGATTCATGCCGTCAACCTAATTGGAATTAGGCTAGAGGAAAGATGGCAGCCCATTTCGAACCAGTCTTGAGTGACTGGTAGACCACCATCAACAAGGCGGACTGCCACTGGTGGGTACCCAAGAGTCGTCTTTTACGACATGATGGATTAGCAACTTCACAATTGTAATCTGGTAAAGTTTGGGTGGGCCACCTGTCCGCCACATAAAGGTGGAGGCGTCTCGTTAAGTGCCTTGCCCAAGGACACAACTAGCAAGCTTGCCGGCTTGTTCTTCACACTATCCCTTTTTTTATGCTGAGCGCCTAGCAGGGAAGCTGTGAATACCATTTTTTTTAAATCTTTTGGTATGACTCGACAAGGGAAATGAAACCAAGGTCTACTGACTGCGAAGCGGACGCTCTAACCACTACACCATCGTGCCAGTTGAAAATTTGATGATGTATTAGTACATCTAGGAAAAACCAGAAATTGTTTGAATATTGCTGTAGGCTACTCATGACACACCTCTTATCTTTTTATTGAAGAAATGTTATTATATTCCAAATTATGTTTTTAACTTAATTCCTAAACTTTATTACTTACTTCAACTTTACTCTTATTGTTATCATTATTCAACTAGTCCAGGAAGTTGCATCATCCAATAACAAAGTGATGTAACATCAAAATGGGGTTGAAAACTTCGGAAATTCAGTAGGATTCCAGTTGTGGTCAAAACCAATTCGGTGAAGCTTTTATCCAAACCTAATGAAAGCACTCGCCGTTTTTCTTTTTTTGGTCATGGGCACTGTTGAAATACTTTCGAACAAACTTGCTACAACTCGAGCAATTTTGAACAAGTTCTTCACCAGCTACAGCAATTTGTAAAAAACAAAATGAAAATTGCCTGAAGTCGATGAAATTGAACAATTCAGGAAAATCTTCACTGCATGACTTCACACTGTACTTCATCTAAAACTTGCAGTTATGCAAACTGTAGTAGCTGGAATTGACATCTCTGTTGAACTTAGTAAGCAATCAGTAAAATCAGACTTGTTTAGTTGTTTAAAACTAACCTTGTATCTGGTTTCTTGGTAGTTGTTATTGACGATGGTGTTAGCGACACACTCCAATGAGCTATTGCCTTACAACTTCACCTGAGTACGGGAAGCAATTTTTAAAAGTGATTTTTTCCTTTAAATAACGAAAGCCAAACTGCATGACTTCATTCAACTTAAGTAGAGCGCCAGTTTTGAAATGCTGGACACATTGTGATCGTTTATGGAAATTGATCCAAAATAAAAATAATCTATAATTAGTCTCAATCTATCCACATTATACACTGCCCCATTCATTCCACAATGTAAAAATTCTTTTGCAGCGTTCCTTAACTTCTCTTCAAAGAAAGGAGAAAAGAACCTGAGCAAGAGCTTATTTGTGAAGATTCTTTCATCTTGGGCAGCAATTACGGCATCATACTATCCAGGGCTGTTGCAAATTAGCCTCGCTGATTGAGCAAGTTTGCAGTAACCTGTCCCAAGGTAATAAATTGGACTTCTTCTTTATTGGAAGCCATTTTTGATGAATAGTTTTAAACAGTAATCTTTAAAAAACTATTTTGGCAGTAACGATATCAATCAATCAAACAGGTGATTTTAGTTCAACACATTCTGAAAATTGAAAAACCTGCTTATTTTAAAGATATACCTGCTTCATGAGTTCTTCTTCTTCTTTTGGAAGGGATCCACATTTTCAGATGCTGGCAGTGATGGTACTCAGCCAGCTGGTACATGGTACTCGACATCCAAAACCGTCATTTCTTCATGAGTTAAATGTCAAGTTATTGAGGGCAGTGATAGTTATATTTGAATGTTCTTTTTTAATTAATTCAAATTGTAAAAAGTGAAAGGTACCATAACGTTAAATGTAAGCTTCGATCCTTCCAGCGCCTCGATGAACCGAAGTGATGCTATTTGAATAAGTTCGGATACGAATTTCAACTTCACTTTCCCGTCTCCCGGTACTCGATGGCCCAACAATGATCAAGCAATTTATTTATTCATTCAAGATTTGAAATATAACACACGTTTTGTGGGCCATAAGAACAATTAGAGGGAAGCGTTAAACGCGAGGTAGTGATTATGATGTTAAATTTGGGATATCTTACTTCTACAAATACAAAGAACCATATTACTATTTCTATATCTACAGATTCGTACAGACCAGCATTCAGTACTTAATGCTTTATTAAAGCTGATGGATATCGCAGCATGGCTTTGTAACCAATGCTTTCTTTAATCTGCCACAGTAGAACTTGGGGCCGTTATTTATAACGATCTTGGGGTGATTTCTTCGAATTGGAGAAAGTGGCATGAATAATTTGTTTTCTGAGAACGAACCGGTAGTAGTCATAGGAGAAAGCAGTATCCATAACATGTTTTTCAGGCACAATTCGATCTCGGTCATAATAAATAAACTAAAAGTGATATCAACCCCCTTCCGTAGTGTAAAGTTGTTTTTCATTAGAACTGCGAACTCACCAAAATGACTCATAACAATACGGCCACATAAACACACGAATGTCAATTAGGCGTTCAGTTCTATGTCAGATATAAATGAATTGTACACTGGCTTTATTCGCTTGCTCATAATTTAGGATTTTCTCCTTTCTATGATGTTGTTTGTCAGTTCACGTAACATTAAAGGTCACTATTTTCTTCATGATAATCCTGTAGAATCTACAAAGAATTCTAACAATGACTGATTTTACGAAATATGTAGCTGCATTGTGAAGTGATTTCTGGTTGAAAATCACAGCAAGACATTTAAACACCAGAGTGTTAACCTATAAATCTGAGTTGCAAAGCCTAGGCTATTTTCAAACTTTTTTAAAGAGCAGTGTTTAAAACTTTGTGGAGATGGCGATCAAGCCGTTTTTATCTGTTGTCATCTTGTACTGACTAAACAGCTAGCACATTTCAAACTAATTTCAAGAAATTAGTCACAATTTACCCTAAGGAAGTACTAGCAAAAAACTGCCTTCAAGTTAGGAAGAGACCAAATTTTGCCATGTTAAAACTGCTATACATGATAAAAAAGCTATCTGATTGTTGATGAGTATACTTTATCTTGAACATCACACTTAAATCTTTTTGGAAACCTGGGATTAATCTACATCAGCTATGATGGCCAACCTCTAATTTCTGCATCAATTCCCACAAGTTTATCAAAAGCCCTTGACAATGCTGTCCAGACTGTTAGGTGTAAATCACAACTTCCTGTGCCTTTTGTTGTTTGGTACTGCACATTATATAATCATTGCTGGAATCATAGTGAAATCTCTATATTCTAAACTGTTTAGTTTCTTTCATTGCTCATTTGTTGTATACCTGTGCCATGTAAGTCAAATCTAAATGTTGATGAAATTGAAGGCAAAAGTCAAAGCTGTTAATAGCAAAACCAAATACAAATTAGCTACTATTAGATACCAACCTGAGCCTATTGTAGCCTGATAGGAAGGTGATTAAATTTAAAACACTCGCCTGAAGCACAAGACACTGTGGAAGATTTTGAAGAGTCCGGAGTACTAGCCACAAAAGCAAAAGCTAGTTTGCAAACACTTAATTTAGTAGTTAAACTATTCAGGATAGAACATCAACATGAATGTTTGATTGAGAGCTTATTGAAATATTCAAAAGTATGAAGGAAAGCATTACACAGGCTTCTCGAGTAATTCAAGAACTTAACTTTGAAAAGACTATTGTGCTGTTAGTCCTTACATCACGAAAAGAATGCAGAAAAATGGCATTTCCAAAATATTGACTATGGCATGACCAGACGTTTCACCATGTGAATACTTTTGCTTTTACGAAAAGTTTTTCAATGGTAAAGATAAAAATTTTACAATATGAAACATTACATGCTTGTGCATTTTAATCATTATGTGGAAGAGAATGACCAAGTTGGAGAAAAACTGAGAAGAGTAACTGAAACTGACGTTTTTTCCTTGGTTTTGCTAATTTTTATTGATATTTTCAATAGGAAAGTTAACAACTATGTAGGTTAATAGTTAGATCAATCACTTTCCCACAAAAAGGAATATGACTAGATGGACGGACACAGTAACTGGTATTGTAGCACAGGACACAGCAAGCTGTAGTTAACTATTGTAGAAAAAAAAAAGAGAAATCTCATAAAGAACATTAAATGTTAACTTAAAGCCATGGAGAAGACAGTGTAGCGTGTCGCGCCTCGCACTTCATCGAGCTGCCATGCCAAACATTTTTTTGTCTTTTTTTACATTTTTTTTTCTTAGTTTGCTTTCGGCGGTTTAGCACCTTGCTCCCGCCGATGTGTGTGTGATTCTAGTTCTTTACTGTTAGAGCTGCGTTTGCTAGTTTGCAACTTCGTGCGTCCCCAGTTTGACGCCCAGCTAGCGCACCTTTGCTGTTTTACCCTATGATTTTACTGTAATATTAACTGACGAAGTACATACCGTCAGGTTTGTAGCCGCTCGGCTATCTCCGTTTAAAGTACATCGTGCTCCTATAGTTCGCACGCCTGGCGTTGCAACCTCACGCCAGGAATCTAGCCTGCATGGCTTTCCGGCAACCTAGCCGTGATATTGCAACGCGTATTGTTTATTGTTGTTGTAGGCGTCTAAAATCACACACATTTATTTTTCTTTTTTTATTAGGGCTAGATTATGTTTATTTTTATCTTCTCTTGGTAGCTCGGTGATCGGCTTGCCTTTCCCGCCATTAGGTTGTCTATCCGTTATTTTTTGTTAATGTGACGTGTGCAGTGTTCTGTTTACATAGACGTGTGCAGCGACCTAATTCCTGGTGTCGCGTGCAGATTTTGTTACCGACCATGTGGTCGGAGATATTGTGCTCTCTTTCTTCGTCGATCGCCGTGGCGAACGGACGTGTTCTGGTTGTCTGTCATGTTTCTCGTTCGTTGTTGATCGTCGTGGCAGAAGGACGTGATTTTTGATTATCTGCCACAGCTTGCGCGAATTGATGGAATAAAATATTGCTGTATTGTTTTCTTCCTTGTGACTGCCATAGTTCCCAGCAATTGGGATTCAGTCAGCACGTTATTGCTCAAGGATCTTATTTCCTACAACAGTGTTAGAGCACTTAAGAAGGTCTACTTAGTTTTAAATGCTTTCCTTACCATTATTTCCCATAACAAATGTAATGTCTACGGGTTATAAGTTAAGCTATCGTCTCCCTTTAATGTTATGATAAAGCATATTTTACCCAAGTAGAACCATGGCTGTGCAGAGCTAACTCAAGTGCTTTAAACATATAAGTTAACGCATTGTCTCTGGGGCCATAGATGGAAAAAAATGATACCAAAATATCAACTTTTCCATGAAGTTTTTCATGTATAAGCAATTATTTAAAACTAAAATACTCAGCTACTCTGTTAATTTTTCAGCGTCAATGACACGATAAAAATTATATCCTACCCAATTAAATCTGAGTCACAAAAATATTTACAGCAGTTATATTTAGTGCAAAAAGTTAGTAATTTAGAGCAAAAGTGTTAGTGAATTCTCACCAGCCATTGCATTATTAAAAAGAAAAAGATTTGTTGCTTTCATTTCCTGCAATATAAATATTAGGATAGCTTATGTTATGTGTCAAGTAAAATTAAAAGTTTTCATGCACTGGCCTTTAACCTAATGTATTTGGACATGAAAAATTTAGTTCTAGTAATGATTTTGAAAAATCGCCTTAAAAATTGCCTACCAGGAAATGAAATTGAAAATTAAGCAACTAGCACAGTAACATGTACCAGTACATTATTTCCTTACATAGAACACGTCCGTTATTAAAAGTTTGGAAACAGTTAGTATTAATTATAATACAATTTGGTAATAAAAATGTGAAGTTCAAGCAAAGTAAATAAATAGTAATTGTGAAACACCAATACATTACAATAATTGATTGTATACAAGTTCTAACTATGTAAGAATTTTAAAAACTGCAATTAGATTAAACTGCATGCAATATCTACATCTCTTTTTCATGTACTCCAGACAAACAAAGCCTAGTTGTTGGTTAATCTCAGAACACTTTTTGGAAGTCTTTCTTCACTATTAAAAAAGATATTTCTTCTCAACTGCTTATTTGTGTTTGGATAAATTCATCTTTTTTGCTAAATCATGGGCAGATTCTGCTGGGTTAGTGACCGATATTACTACTTCACACAACTTTGCATGTTTAGTGAATATAGTGGAAGCTCCACAGTAGAAACTTAAACCATATACCATTGTCGATAGACGGATAAATGTTTCTGCTGTGAAAACTGGTTTTGTAATGATTTCTGTCATCTCATAAATTGGTGTTTTTGGTAAGACTGTTAAGCATCCATTTCAAAGTTAAAATTAATTCATGGAATACCAAATCCATATTAAATTACAGGATTCACTGTTAGCTTCAAAAACTACTCAAGTTTAACTTGTACTACCCAGCCTGCTTGCACTTTCAAGACTTCCCTATTCTCAGGTCCAAGATCATGCTTGCTGATATAGAGCAGTGTTCCGCCAATCGCCATGTAGTTTATTACAGCGATTTGACTTCATAAGGCGTAGTCTCTTGAGAACGTGACGCAAAAACTTCATAAGCATTTTTTTTACAACATTGATTGATATTGTGGTAAATTAAGTGATCTCGTGTTGTTTTGTTAGGAGTTAAGTAAATATAGCTTCAAATTAGACCCCTACAGCAAACCGAACAATTAGCCCCTACTGAGAAGTAGTAGATGTTATAACCGGGTTTCCAACGGACTACTTCTAAAAGCCTTCCTTTGTTGTATTGTCTTTCTTTGGTCTTTGCCCTGTGGTTAAATAAGGCCACATGTTTGACTCATATATATAACAGGTGCATCTGCTCGTATATATATAGTGACCACGTGTATTTTCGCTATTCTTGTCAAAACGTGAACGTGGCGCAACAAGTAGTACATTTTTGTTTCGGCCTGATTACTGATTATGCTTCGGATTTCTGTTTGGGCCTGAGTGTTGGTCCCCCTGCTTGATTGTTATTAAGGCTGTGTGGTAGCCTTTATCGCCATGAATTTTCATTCTGCGCACGCTGGGAGGAGCTGCGCATATTTGTAAATAAAACACTGCAAGAAAGCTTCAACCGCTTCCTGTTTTTTGTTTGACGAAGCAGAAAGGATCCGTAGAGCTAATATTACTAGTTCTACAAAGCAACTCTACAGGTTAGGTGCTAATCAACGACGGTACGCTTGGCGCGGGAATCAAAGAGATGAAACCTGGTGCTACCGCACCAAGCAGCAAACACATAATGTCACAAGTAAGCAACCTACTGTTCAACAATCTATCACATTAACGAGCCACTACTTCAAGATAAACCTTGCATTTTGCTCCAGCATGAAGATACTTCCATGCTACTACACTGCCAGTGTTTATTTTGGTTGCAATATTCTTGGTGAAAAAAATTCAGTATTTTGCTGCACAGTGTCAACTTTGAAGAAACGTTTTTCAACCTTATTATTCCAACCGCAGTCTGAAGAGGTTGGCCCATCAAGCTTTATAATAATGTGACAGAACATGAGCTCATTGATGTGAAGCAACAGAAAATCCTACAAAGTCCTTGATTGAGAAGTTGTTTTGTTTAATTTGCATGTATAGATAGAACGCAGTAGAATATCTTAATACAACATCAAATAAAATGATAGCACAGTAGTGCACTAGTTAGAAAGCAACAAAAAAACCCAATAATTTTCTAGTCAAGCTGTTTTTTGACAATAGTGATGCCATTCAAAAGAGCAGCGTAACTTTTCATGAGCACACAGAAAAATCAAAATAAATAAATTTAAGGTTATGACTAAAACAATGTGAAAAATGAAGCAAATCTAATTTTTAATGAACTAATAAATTCAGATAGTTAGTGCTCAACTTTGTTACCGTACATAGGTCTTATAACTGCAAAGCTTTCATTGTGCCTACTGGCAGCTTTGGCAGTGATCTTATTGAAATAAAATTTCAAACAGTACAATCTAATTCTGTGTGAATAAGATTGCACTAACAAAGCTGCCAGCAGGCAGAGAAAGCTTTACAATTTTAAGACCTGTGTAACAAAGTTGAGCAATGCCTATCTAAATTGAATAAATAATTGGTATACCAGCATTCTCTATTATCATTACTAGAAAGAAAATTATAGGAACAGGTAGTTATTAAACCTCTCTCTACAGGGTGCGGACAAAGTCCTTGGACAACGTAAAAATTTGATAATTCTGTAAATCATGAATATAACTACAAACAATTAATTTTTTTTATTTGGCATGACTTTCATGAACAATAGCACAAAATGTCATTCAATATGTCCCCCTCTGGCCTGAATTACACGCTCAAGTCTGCCACGAAAGCCCTCTGCTGCTTTACGCAGGGTTTCTTGGGGTATTTTGCCCATGCCTTCTCAAGAGAACTCTTGAGGGCTCCAACTGACACATGAGAAGAAGCACAGGCATCTACCTCCACACGGGACCAAACACAAAAGTCCATCGGGTTGAGATCTAGTGATGAGGATGGCCAAACCTCCTTGCTCCAACATCCTGAAAAATGGTCTTGGTACCACTTCTGTGTCTTCTTGGACGTGTGTGATGGTGCACAGTCTTGTTGGAAGATGAACGGCTTCTCTTTGAAGTGCATTTTGGCTGCTTGAAGTGCAGGAGTCAAGATTGTTTCAATGTACGCATTTGTATTCACTTTTTCTCCTTGTGGAACAAAAATGAGGGGGGTCTTCCATGTTTTTGAAATGGCAGCCCACACCATGACAGAAGAAGGTTTTTGTCGCCTGAAAACGCTTCGCGTAGAGTCAGGAATGTCTGCAGAGGACTTCGCTAGGATTCTGTTATTTTGTCGGTTGCAGATTGCCTCGACAGTGAACAATTTTTCGTCAGAGAAAATGATCTCGCTCGTGTCCGTACCTGCCTTCAACTTGTTAAGAAGAAACTTCGCTCGAGCCTCGCTCGTGCCCGTACCAACCTTCAACTTGTTAAGAAGAATCTTCGCTCGAGCCAGTCTTTTTTTTTTGGAGGTCTGTGAGGTGCTAACGAGTTTGCATTTTAAGAGACGACATCTTCAAATCGGTTTTAACAATGTTTCTGATCGTCTTCTCACTGATATTCATGTCACGAGCCATTGCCCTCATGGATCTTTTGGGATTGCGTCGGATTCTGGCTCTGACAGCATTAATCATCTTTGGCGTCCGAGAAGACCGTGGTCTTCCATTTCGAGGACAATCTTCGGTACTTTGAAGTTCCTTACACCTGCTAACCGTGTGGTAAACAGTTGATCTTGGAGCTTTAAGAAGTTTCACAATCTCAGAATTTGTCTTTCCCGCGCGATGGAGCTCAATGATGGCTGCACGTTTATCACTCATACTCGATATTAAAGCTAAATTTTGATAAATATATGTTACAATGTAAAAGAGGAGTGATGAAATTATTAATATTCAACAGTGTGAAGTTAATGCATATGTTTAAGAGTTACTAAATTAAGTATTATATTTTGTCCAAGAACTTTGTCCGCACCCTGTATTTTACTTCTAATTTTTAAGCTCCATAAACAAGTCCGAATGTTAGTAGGGTTATGCATTTAATTCGATGTTTTCAATATTTTTTTGAAAGAAACCCAAAGCATGCTTCTTAACTCTTCATGAATTTCCAGCCATATTTCCAATTACAATAACAAAATCAGTGTTAAAACTTTCATATGCAAAGCATTAAATGATTTATTTGCATGTGTTGGTCCTACTTTGAATGCCAAGATCCCCAAAACATCTAGAAATAAATTTAATATTTCACGCATGGCTATACCTTTCTACTTTGATCCTATAACAGCAATTCTTTTAAAATTTTGTCAACTTCATCTTTCAAAAGCTCCTGAGCCTGAAAATGTGCCAAATAAGTTATAACATTTAAGAGCACTGATAATTTCTTTTATTTTAAGTCAGGGGTGGCCAAGCTTTTCATGCAAAGCGCCAACTCTTCTACCAACCCGTGTCGGATGCGCCATAAATGTAGGGCAGGGGTGGCCAA
This sequence comes from Trididemnum clinides, assembly GCA_963675345.1. Taxonomy (NCBI): domain Eukaryota; kingdom Metazoa; phylum Chordata; class Ascidiacea; order Aplousobranchia; family Didemnidae; genus Trididemnum; species Trididemnum clinides. The sequence goes on from OY776297.1 coordinate 27,057,420, forward strand.
CCTTTTCAGTCCATGCGCCAAAATTTTTCGCCACACGAGCATTCATTTGAAGATGCGCCACACAAACATTCATAGCTTTTCATTGCTCTCAAACGTGTAGTAATATATTTATAGTATAAATATATGACCTTTTTTTTTTTTTTTTTGGAGATCACCGCTGAATATGGCCTTGTTTTGACTTCAAAGTATAAAATTTATACTTTGAAGTCAAAACAAGGCCATATTCAGCGGTGGTCTCCAAAAAAGAAAAAAAAAAAAAAGGTCTTCCCCTGTTTCGCTGCACCTTTTCCATCACTTTTGGCTTAAATTTTTTTTTTGAAGATGTTATTGGAGTGACAAATTTTTCGGCCAGATGAATGGACACTTACCCAAATTGCCTGAAAAATCTTAAACCTGGAATGCGCCACCTCTAAACATGCAATGCGCCACGGTTGGCCACCCCTGTTTTCAGTGATATCTTAAATATGCTACGAAAAAGAAGGTTTTCCTTCCGTCTTTAAACAAGCTAAAGTAATACCTATTCACAAATCAGGCAAGAAAGGCAAAGTATGCAACCACAGCCCAATATCAGTATTGTCCCCAATACCAAAAATGTTTGAAAAATTATTTTGTACGAGACTTGATAAGTTGTTCTCTTTCAACAAATTTATCACTAAACAATAATTTGGTTTTTGAGAAGAATATTTAATTGAAATGACTATAACTAACCTGCACAATATGTTGAAGAAAAACTTAAGATGATAGTTATTACACCTGTTGTATATTTTTGGATATGTCAAAAGCTTTTGTCACAGTAAATCATAAAATACTTCCAAAAAAAATTTACAAACTTGGCAAAATATGTACACGCTATTATGCAGTTACTTAAATAATTGAAAACAGTTTACTGAATGCAATGGTGTCAAATTAGAATCTAACACAATTCTTTGTGGTGTACCACAAGGTTCCACTATGGGATCCATGCTTTTTCTCTTATGTGTGAAGATTTACCAATGCATACAAAATTTTTCATTAACCTATTTCTAGATGATACTATTTTGATACTAAGAGATAAAAATATCAATAACCTCCAAGAAACAGTAAATCAAGAAGTTCAAACTATTGATGAGTGGATAAAAGTTAATTAATTATCACTTAATTATACCTAATCCACTTACAGTACTTTATTTCTGCACATAGACACAAAAAATTTTTTTCTAAAAAAATTTGCATTGATGCGGGTGCTAACCGAATTCAATCTTCAAAATTCACTGATTATTTGGGGGCCATGGTAGATGAAGATTTAACTTGGCACAACCACAAAATCTACACACTCAAAAAGCTTGCAAGATTTCATCAAAAATTTGTCACTATGTCAACAAGCAAACACTTTACAATAAAACAATAATAATAAGACTCTGCTATAGCTTTGCATATCCACACCTTAAATATGGAATTCAAGCATGGGGTAATGCCACTCATACACTTTTACAAAAACTTCAGGTCATGCAAAACAAACTTCTTCTTATTGTGAACTTTAAATGTTTGAAAGATTGCATAAAAATAAATATTTTGTATAAGTCAATAATGAATAAATATTTAAAAAATTAATATTTTGACCCTTGAAACTGTAAAATTTGTGCATTTATTTTATTTTTGTAAACTGCCAAACAACTTTATCAATTATTTCACATCAGCAGCTAATCAACACAATTATACAACCAGATCCATCACCAATAAAAGTTACCATTTGAAAAGACTGAATTTGTATTGTGGCCAATCTTCTTGTACTTTTATGGAACCAAATCCCTGTTGAAACAAAAAAGTCGTCAAAGCAACTTTTCAACAAGAAGTTAAAATCTTATTGTTTTGTAAATACTAAATTCTGTAAACTTCGAAAATTAATTTCATGTTATGAATGCAATCTTTGATCAAAAAATTAAATTCAAGCTGTTAAGAAGAACACAGAGTTGTTGCTTACCTTAATACATATATATAAGACAGTGTTTTTTGTGTATGCATTTTATTTGGTGTACCACTGGGCAGTTTGACTCGATAACCAGAAAATGGTCTTTTACCGGTTTATTGTCCAGTTCAAACATTCTGCCAATATACCTACACTTTTGCAAAAGTTTTTTTTTATATTTGAACTGCATGCATTTGAATGAACAAATATATTGGTTGATTTGTCTCTTTAATGAAAAATTGGTTTTGAGAAACTATTAAGAAAGTCATAACCAAAATTAAAAAGAATTAACTAATTGTCCAGAGTTTTATTGATAAGTGTCACAAATTTTAGTAAATTTGGATTGAAAGATTGCAGGAACTTGTTCACCAATCTATACATAAATTTTTCCATTTCAAAAGTATATAGGCCTATACAGTCAACTTCGGATATAAGAGATTCAGATATAAGGGATTTTCACTTACAAGGGACTACGCAAAAGGTCCCAAATGATTTTCAATATAAACTAATAAGTCGGTTATAAGAGAATTTGGTTATAAGAGACTGATTAAGCTGGTCCCGGCAGATCTCTTATATCCGAAGTTGACTGTATATTGGTAATACTAGAATATTTAATTTATCATACTTTTTGGTTATGTGATTACGAATTAAAATATTGCTCACCCGATATATGCATGTGAGCACAGACCATTAAGCATGTCTGTGTCAACGTGCCCGTCACTGTGATACTACAATAATAATGTTGTAATTCATTTTAATAAGTTGTTTTATCTTTTGGTGATGTGAGGTCACGTGGTTTTCAGTCATTTTTTGGGCAGCAACATGTGAGTAAAACTTTTTTTCTGAACAAATATTATTGCCAAAGTTACAGGATTAAAGTTTTGGTTTGAATTATGGTCCCTAATAACATTTATTTTGTCTAATTATAATTTAATGCAATTATGTTTTTGCAGTAGTTCCCCTTATGCTTTTGCAGTATGGTAAGTAACAATAGCAAAAAAGGCTTTGGTTGAAGAACATGCAAAGTGTTTCTTTAACATACTTGCACAATTGGTAGAAAATTCCATTGCATTGTAGAAGCCTTTTTTATGTGACATGACCAGTTTACCTTTCATCAAAATTTACACCCAAGTATTCAACTGAATCTAATCGTTTTGATTTTATTGAGTAAAAGGCTTCTTAGAGGTCAACAGTAGAAGATAATTAAGCAATTTTGTTTTCCAGTGACTTAAAGTTAGTTTGTTTATTCAAAGCTATGGATCAATACAGCTAGTTCATGTTTAACATTTTTTCCAGTGGATGCAAATATTTCTTTGATAGCTTTACCCAAGTATCATCAGCTAATAGAACAGTTATAAATAATGAGCATGTTTCTTTACATAAGAAAGATGAGAAAAAGAAGGGTATCCAAAGATGACTCTAATGGCGCCCCATAAGAAACTCATCAACAATCAGATTTGGCAGTTTCTAATTCAGTGAGGTTGGTATTAATTCTTTAGATAGTTAAGCAATAACTGGAAAGATGGCATGCTTCTCTGTTTACTGTTTAGCATTGGTGAAGCATGTCACCTATCCAGCCAGGCATTTTATTAAAGGCATCAGCATTGATTAGTTTAAAGCCAAGGTGTACAGGTTACTTCTTGTTTTTATCCTGTTGCATAGTCTAAGTGCGCACTGTTTGGCCAGTTTAACTGTTTTAGTTTGGCAGTGGCTATTTCGCCGTCGACGGCAATTTGCCCTTAGAATCTATTTTGCCGTGATCATTCACGTGTGTTTATATAGCCAAATTTGCTATTCACGCACCAGTGACTCTGTGGTGTAGTGGATAGAGCGCTGGTCTTGAGATACCATGGTTGCGGGTTTGAATCTCAGCTGGCCAGGGCTTCAAAAGAAAGGCAGTGTACACTGAAGGGGCAGGCCTGGTATGTAAATGTACGGGGCAGTGTACACTGCAAGGGAGTGTGCAGGGTGGGGGATAGAGGCCTAGGGGTGCAAAATTTTTTTTTTGGTTTTTAAAATTGACCAATCAGAGATGACCAAAAGTCACATGTTTAGTACGTCATTAAGACTGACCAATCACTAATAACTCACGGCAAAATAGTCTCTGAGGGTAAATTGCCGTCGACGGCAAAATAGCCACTGCCTTTTAGTTTTGGTCTCTGGCACATGGTGAGCTAAAAAACTAATAGCCTTCTGTAAAAATAAATGGAAAAAATTTTTAACAACTGTTTTTAGGTATAAAACTACTTTGGGCCTGCTGCTATAAAATATGTGTAGGCTACCGGTAATTTTTGCCTGCTTTACACAATGCTACTGTGCGGTTTGCAATAAACAGTTGGGCATAATTTACCTCAGCAAAATAAACTAAACTACTTGTTGAACACATTTACCTTGAAAGAAGGTAAATTGATACAGTGTATCAATTTACCTTCTTTTGGCTTATTTTACAAAAAGTGAAATTTGAATTTATCCGATTGCAACATTGTAACCAAACTACTGCCAACAGCATGCTACCTTAATGCTCTTTCAACTCACCAAACACCAGTTGTGTTAGATCTTTCTTGACAACCACTATGAAAAGGATACTACAATTTTTTTAATTTACTAAATTTTATTACTTTCATATATATTTTTTTTGAAACTTCAAACTCGAACCAGGGTTGCCAGGTTTTTTTTGTAGCTGGATACCGAATTTTCAGCAGTTGGATGCCAAAATAAAGAGTGAGATACCACATTTTTTGTGGTTTCTTTTGGCGACACGAAACAAATTGAGCATTAGCGGTAATTTATTATACCCTTAAAAACCTGAAAAAGAAAGCACGGGGTCACCTATTATTGGTCATAAAAACATAAACAACAACGATAACAATACACCTCCCACTAGCAATTGCTTAAAACGAGAAATCAATAAATCATACGGTCACTTACAAGAGAGAAAAAACAAAGCAAAGTCACACTGCCTGAAATAAAACAAATCAAGCGCGACTCTGTATAAACAAATCACAGCCTACTTAGAGTCATTTTGATGATGGAAAATAAGTATCATGTACATTACACATAATAAACACAAGTAAATAGGCAATATTGCTGAACATATTTATGCTAATGATGAGCCTGCTTCTCCTGCTAAGCCTGTTTCAGTAATGCTATACATACAAACATTAAATTTTTGCAGCATTTGTGGTGTTGTCTTAAAGTGTGTCCAACATTTGTCATCCATGAGTAATACAATTTTTATTCTAATGATTGCATCAAGCATGCCTGCTTTCAATCGATTTCTAGTTTTTTTTTGTTATTTGAAACACGAGAAAACATTCTCTCCACAACGGCACAACGCAAAATTGTACTATGTCTTGGGTAATAATGCAATCTGCAAAGATACTTATTTCCTCAGCCCAAGGATAAAACAAAATTTTGTGATACTGTTCTTCGTTTTTTGAATCAGCATTAGTAGCTTGAAATGACGCATTAATTATTTTAAACTCACTGACTACAGGAATGGCAAACTGAAAATATAAGTATATAATGTTATCATGTAGCATGTCAGATATTATACAAGCTTTGTATTGAACATCTTGACTTCCACTTTGACTAGGGTTACCATACGTCCTGCTTTAGGCGGGACAGTCCCGCTTTTTGAGGCCTTGTCCCGCTTTTTTGATCGAAAATTCCGCTTTTTGCTTCAGTGAAAGACAACGGATTTTAGCAAATTTGTGGACATTTCAATTAAATCTCCAACAAAAGCGGGACGGTGAGATGCGGTTGCAGACCTGATTGTGGAGGCAAGGGTGCAGTTCTGATAACAAAGACAAAAATTGGGGTGATCTCAAAAAAAAAAAAAAAAAAAAAAGGTCCACGCCTGCTCGGTAACAACATTTACCCACGTTTGGGCTTGAAAATGACACAAAACGTGGAACTAATAGGCGATGACCTTTTATTTTTTTTTGGAGATCACCCCAATTTTCGTCTTTGGTTTCAGATCTGCGCCGTTGCCTCGACAATCAAGCCTGCAACCGCATCTCACCGTCCCGCTTTTGATGAAAAAAACGTTCGAGGCGCCATAAATTTCGTCTCGTGAAAATTCGTCATCCAATGTCCCGATTTTTGCTTTTCAAAATATGGTAACCCTAACTTTGACTGGCACAAGCAAAATATGCCTTCAACTCTTTCCAGTTCAGCATTAATTTGCTACTTACCAACTCTCTAGTTTGGGACAGCTTTGGAAACAAAACATTTCCTGCAGATTTATCCTCATCATTTGTAAGTTGAAACAAACTTTTGAATTGCATCTCTCGCACTGTGCTTTTTTTAAACCAAGAAAGAATTTCAGTCAACAAAAACCCAAAATTTGATGAAAGTTTTTCAATACCCTTTTGAACACACAATGCAAGCCTGTGACAAATGCATTTTAGTTTGACACATTTAGGTGAAAGATTACGAATACAACACCAAACTGAATTGTGTTCACCAATCATATTACTGGCACTGGCACTGGGAAAGCCAATGCAATCACTTAAAACCATACCAAAATCACCAGCTAGTGTACTAATAGCATTAAACAATGATTCACCAGTGGCATCCATAACGGGAATCAATCCCAAGAAGCAAGATCCTATTTAATCAGTTGTAACATCAAAAAATCTAACACAAATACAGATGTGCTTTTCACAGCTGATATCAGTTGATTCATTTGCTAAATGCAAAACTTCTTTGCTTTAATCCGGCTTACAGTGACATTTTTCAAAGAAGATGCAACAAAAGATTTTATTAGCAGTGAGCACTTTGTGCGATGCAACCTGATATTTTCCAAACTGCTTCCCTTTTCAAGTTTTTTTGTTATTTCTCCGAAGTGGTCTATGGATGCTATTGAATTATAACAACATGTTGCCACAGCCAACTGCACAGCCTGTTTAGTTTGATTTGACAATTCTGCATTCTGTGGAACAAAAACAATTTTATTGTTTGATCTGAAAGGCTTTGATTTATATAGATGGTCCTTACTAGTACTATGCTTTTGAATGGTGGCTTTTCTTGGCTGTAGTTCCTTTTTACAGATATTGAAAAAAGTCTTATCATTGTCCGATTTGCATTTTTCAATCCATGGATACATCTTTTCCCATTCAGGGCGGTACTTCCTCCCTGCTGTGAATGACTCTTTCCACTTGGGCATGACCTATATCTTATGAGGTTACGGAATAAATGTACACTCGTACAACTACCAGCATACGCCTACCGACCTAGGTTACACAAATTATATATTTCAATAGACAGATACAGGTACACATCTGCAATACAGATTAGACATTAGCCTGCATCAGTATACTACCGCTTCTGTAGCTCTGTGCTGCTGGCAACAAGCCACTAGCGCTCATGATTAGGCCTATGCTGATATTCCTGCATTTCCTACCATAAATCGTAGAGATCTGGACTGGTCACGTGGTATGCACGGTAGGTACAGTTATCATGTAATTAGAAAAGCAAAGTAGTAAGTGCCCAATTATAATAAACACAAAAACGGACACCCATGAGGATCCTTGTTTAACAACAATTTTAAAACATTAAAAATTTCAAAACATCAATTTTTTCGATAAAAAGTTGCTATTTACGGAGGATACCAAATTTGTAGTTGGATACCAAATCTATTCGCAGAGGATACCAAATTTTTGCTGGATATCAAATAAAAAAGTGGATACCAAACAAGCAGCTTGGATACCAAATTGGGGTCTATTTGGTATCCTAGGATGCCACCTGGCAACCCTGACTCGAACTGGAAACTTGAAATTGAGCAATTTTTTGATGTGTTTCGTCACTTGATGGCAGTAATTCCTTTAAATACGCTTTGCAAACACTTCCAAACTGGATGTATCAACTTACCTTCCGTATCAAACTACCTTCCTTTCTCCTACTATTCCTGTACTATGCTTACTGTGCCTATTTATAACAACGGGTTTATACTGTATATACGACCGAAATTTGGCATTTCACTATCTAGAAAGATTAGAGTCAATACTATTTTGGGGGACTGACAGAAGGTCTGTATTGACTATTGATGATTAGAAATTAAAATTAACTCAAAGTCAGATTTAGTTGAGGATAAAGAGAGAAAATCCGCGCTATATGTTGTAATTTGTTGTTGTGACAACAGGTTAATGTCGAGAGCTGTAATATGTGGTCATATGGTTTAGATCCAAGAAGCAACAGGTTAATTGTTGTAAAAGGTGTTGAAAGTAGTGAAGGAACTTGTGATAACTGTTTAATGGTTGAAGTGTTTAATTATTTTTTAGAGTGTAGTAACGATATTGTTGCAGCCACTGCAACTTTGATGCATACATGCGCAGCTATCGCGACAATGAGATCTAGCTACTAAGAGTCGTATGAGCACGAAGATATTACAAACCACAAACCGAAAGTAACCAATAGCAGTGTTAAGTTATAAACCGAAGGAAATCTACGAAAGTAGCTATTATGATAGAAGTGACTAGTCGCCGTATGGAGTGCACTCTTTCAGCGCTTCCTGTGGGTATGTAGCGCTTCCTATGGGCTGCGTGCTGTCGTTCTCGTACCACGTGGTCTGCTGTCTGGTTTATTGCTGGACAATAGTTCTCATACACAGTAGAAACAAGCTCGTACGAGAGTCACGTAGCGATAAAAGAGAAGAAAACGTGGCGGCGAGGCGCTTATATACGGCTTAGATGTGATGTAACAATGACTGCTACAATGCATTTGATTTTCTTTCAAGCAATTCGTGATTTCTAAATTTTTGTTCTTGGGGGTTCCGTCTGCCTGTATCGTGTCTTTAGATGGTTGATTATCACAATTTTACGTATTTTTGTGCGGTATCATTATAAACACTCAAATCGCGCGAGAGCAAAGTGTCTTAAGCAGTGGGCATTGCAAAAGATGTTTCATCGTTTGTGTCTCTGTGCCACAATTACACGAAGGGTCGCCAGTATGGTATCCCCATTTGATTAAATTTGCCTTGGTACGATCTACGCCAGCTCTAAACCGATTGAGTGTTTTCCATGTTGGTCAAGGTGCATTGCTTTCTGGAGGGAGGCTCTCAGATGGTTGAATTCCCATATCGTCAGAGGGTGGGTTGGATTTTAACTTATCAATCTATAGTTCCAGGTTTGTCTCTATTTTAGGCTGGACATGGCTCAGAAAAGATCTTCTTGATTTCAACCTCGTCGGTGCTGGCACAGATCCAAATAGTGGGTGCCTTAGGTAAGTAGATTGGCATAGTCTTTCCGCTCTGCTGACTGTCTCTCTTCTGATTTTGGGTGGTGCGATACCAGCAAGTAGATGTAGGTTGCTGGTGTTGGTAGGTTTGAGACAACCTGTGATGGTCCGACAAGCATTGTTTAGGGCTGGATCTAATTTGCTGGCAAGTACGGATCTTGACTATACAGGACATGCATATTCAGCAGCTGTATAGCACAAGGCCAGGGATAATGTTCTGAGGGTATGAGGCGTGCATCTCCATTTCGAGTTGGTCAATTTCCTCAAAATGTTGTTCCTAGTGTTGACCTTGGCCTTAGTGCTCAAAATATGACCTCTATAGCTGAGTGTGCGATCGAGTTTTACTCCCAGATATAAAGGGTTCTGGTGGTATTCCAGCAGTGTTTGGACCAAGTAACTATGAATGGTCAGTTTGCTTCTCTATTTCTGAGATGAAATGCACACACCTGATTCTTTGATGCATTTGGTTTCAGATGGTTCTTTGCATAGTACAGTATTCAGTCAGCAGAGTAAGAGTGTCTGTTAGATTTTGTTCAACAGCCTCAAAGGAACCTTCTTGGGATGTAATGCACAGATCGTCTGCATAAATAAAACGAGATGTTCTTTCGTCTGTGGGTTGATTATTGGTGTAAATGGTATACAACAACGGGGCTAAAACACTACCTTAAGGGAGGCCATTTTGCTGTTGCCGCCATCGACTTTTCTTCTGATTCAGAACCACATAAAACATCTTGTTCTTTAGAAGAGCACCAAGGAATGTAGTCATTTCTTTATCATCGGCTATCTGGTAGATTTTAGTCATCAAGATATGATAATTCACTGTATCGTGTGCAGCAGATAGGTCGACGAAAACAGCACCTGTCAGTAATCTCTTCTCGAAACCGTATTCAATGTGTTGCGTGAAGTTAAACAGTTGGCTAGCTGTCGATTTACCTTCACGAAAGCCAGCCAGTTGCGGAATGACCTTTGGTTCCACAACTGGGGTAAGCCTTCCAAGCAATACTCTTTGGAACAGCTTATACGGGTGGCACAGTAGGGAGATCGGTCTGAAGCTCTTAGGCAATAAAAGATCCTTGCCTGGTTTTGGAAGAGCAATAACAAGTGATTACCGCAAGATCTTGGAATACGATTGGTTTCCACGCACCGATCAAACAAATCAAGCAATCATTTTTTAGCTTGCTGGCCAAAATGTTTTAGCCCTTCCGTAAAGACGCCATCCGAGCAATTACTTTGCCATTCTTGAGAGCAGCAATGCCATTACAGAACTCTTAAGCTGCAAATGATGATGTTAGATTTGGTTCCATGTTTTGTTTCCCGTTTTTTCTAAATTTCACTCTAGAAGCTTTCTTTCTTTTTGTTTGCCCGTTAACTAGGAGCTGATGTGCAACTTGATTACCGGTGACTAGGTAGTGTTGATGTTTTGGTATGGCAGGATCGTTGTTTAGTTTTCGGATCAGATTCCATTCCTTCTTGCTGTTTCTAGACATGTCTGTAGTGTATTAGCAATTGAGTTTCCATAGTGTTCATTATTACGTCATAAAGCGGCATGTCGTTCTAGTGCTTTAATGGCAGTTATTCAACATTCTTGCGAGACAACAGTAGTAGATGCGTGCATATATTGAACGCGAGTAGAGTGTTAGCGTTAATCTGTAAATATTGCTGTAAATAAACTTTCTTCAAGTAACTTGCGTTGAGAAGTATGACAATGGCGACGAGGATGAACGACAGCGACAAACAAGGCGGTGTGAGGTTAGATTGTTGTACAATTCAGCCGTTTAGACTTACTGGTGATTCTCACAGCCTTGCTGAAAAATGGAAAAGGTGGCAAAGGTCTTTTACTTTGTACGTTTGTAGCAAAGGCTACAAAGACGACTTGCAAAAAAAAAAAGCTTGCTATTGCATAGCGCCGGATTGGAGGTGCAAGACCTGTATTATTCTTTGGTAAATGAAAAAACTGACAAGCATTCGTTTGAAGAAGCAATGCAGCTTCTCAACGACAACTTGATGCCACAACGCAATTTTCCTTTCAAAAGACATTTGTTTCGACAGATAGAACAAGCGCAACAGGAAACCGTAACTGAATTTGTTTGCCGGTTACGCCATCAAGCCAACAACTGTAATTTTGGCGCGGCTATAGATGAGCACATTCGAGACCAAGTAATTGAAAAATATAATTCTAGGTAATTGCGGGCAAAATTTTTTGGAAAAGGCTGACTTGAAACTACTTGATGTTCTTTCTATTGCAAGAGCGCATGAGGCTGTAAGAGAGCGGCTAGAAGCAATGAATCGCCCTATGGAACCTAACTTAGCCGACAGTCATGAAGTAAATGTCATGCGTACTAGAATTGATAAAACTAAGCTTTTTTGTTTTGCTCGTGGAAAAGCCGGCCATTTCCAACGAGATCCACAATGCCCTGCAAAAGGAAAAAAATGTATTCGATGCGGTAAAATTGGACATTTTAAAGAGCAACGCCTGAGCAATTACTCGCGGCCACGCAGCTATGACGATGCTTATCGTCCAAATTTGAATTATCTAGAGGAGGGGGAGGAAGAAGAAGTGGCAAAGAGGCACACTGTTAGACGGAACGGAGATATTTTACTGTAAATTCGCCGGTAAGCAGTGTTTATCGTATTTCTTTTAATATTGGTGATGTGCATGTGCCTAATGTCGTTGTTGATTCAGGGGCTGTTGCAAATGTTATTACTAAAAATACGTGGGGCCAGTTGACAAAGAGTAATGTTAAAGCTAATACTTGTTGTTCTGCTATTAATTTGTTTGCTTATGGCAGTGACAAACCGTTGCCTACTTTAGGTACTTTTACTGCTCGTGTTGTATGTAATGAAACTAACCGATCTTGCATTGCTGATTTTGTCGTTGTTGATGGCTCTGGTGCGAATCTTTTGGGGAAATGTACCGCCGAAAAACTGGGAGTATTGCACGTTGGCCCAGGGGTTGTAAACCTTCTTGACAACGATATAATTGCCCGTTATAAACCACTTTTCACTGGGGTGGGGACGTTGAAAAATTATCGATTAAAATTGCACATAGATGGATCGATAAAACCAGTCGCACAGCCACTTAGACGTATTCCATTTCAATTGCGGGATAAAGTGGATTTCAAATTGAATGAACTACTTGAGTCCGACATTATCGAAGAAGTGCCTGACGGCTCTACGGAATGGGTATCGCCGTTGGTGGTTATCCCCAAAAGCGATGGCGATGCGCGGATTTGTGTAGACATGCGACGTGCTAACGAGGCGGTTATCAGAGAACGGCACCCCATTCCAACTGCGGAAGAACTTTTGCACAGGCTGAATGGTAGTACGATGTTCAGCAAATTGGACCTAAAGTGGGGTTTTCATCAGATTGTTCTGGACGAGGACAGTCGCCCGATTACCACTTTCACGACTCATCGGGGTTTGTTTCGCTACAAAAGATTAATGTTTGGATTGAGCTCAGCGCCGGAAAAATACCAAAAAATCATGTGTGATCTACGCAAGAATTGCGAAGGCGTAGCAAACATTGCAGATGACGTTATTGTCTATGGGGTGGATCGGAAAGAACACGATGAAAGATTGCACAAAGTGTTGGCTAAATTGCTTGATTCTGGCTTGACATTAAATCGAAAAAAGTGCCAATTTCGAATGAACAAGTTAACATTTTTTGGACACGATCTGAGCAAACAAGGTGTGTCACCTAGCAAAGAGAAAATTTCTGCGATTGAAAACGCTAAACGTCCAAAGAATGTCAGTGAAGCTCGATCATTTTTGGGCCTTGTCCAATACTCCTCCTGATTTAGCCACTCTGGCTCGCCCGACACAAGATCTTGTGAAGAAAAGTGTCCGATTCGTATGGGGGCCAGGAACAAGAGCACGCATTTTATCAACTAAAGAAGGCTATTACTCATCCAGATGTTTTGGCATATTTTAAAGCTGATTGCAAAACTAGGATTGTGACCGACGCTTCTCCCGTCGGTTTGGGTTCGGTATTGACACAGTTACAAGATGGTTTCTGGCGTGTAATATCCTACGCATCGAGAAGCTTAACAGATGTTGAGAGCAGATACAGCCAGACAGAAAAAGAAGCATTAGCGATTGTATGGGCATGTGAAAGGTTTAATTTGTATGTGTTTGGTAAAGAGTTTGAATTGGAAACTGATCACCGACCTTTGCAATACATTTATTCCCGCAAATCAAAACCTTCCGCCAGAGTGGAAAGATGGGTACTTCGGTTGCAAGCCTATGATTTCAAGGTTGTTTACAAACCAGGACGAAGTAACATTGCAGATGCCTTATCCAGATTAAATTCTGTCACTCCTATTCTTGATCCAAAGAAAGAATTTCAAGTGACGTGGGACACAGTACAAATGGTTGCCTTGCATATTACGCCCATTGCTTTGTCCGCACAAGAAATAGAGGAAGATTCTAAGACAAATCCAGAACTTGTAGTGATGCGAAAATGTCTTGACTCTGGAGATTGGTCGGATTGTAAGTATTCCAGTTATGTACATGTGAAAGATGAATTGTGCTCCACTGGATCACTGGTGCTACGGGGTACTCGTTTAGTAATACCGAAGTCCCGACGTGTTCAGATCCTTAAGTTAGCGTATGAAGGCCATCAGGGAATCGTGAAAACCAAATTGAAGCTAAGGAGCAAAATTTGGTGGCCAAAAATAGATGCCGAAGTGGAAGATTACTGTAAACGTTGCCATGGTTGTCAAGTTGTCAGCGAACATCATCCACCAGAGCCAATGGCTCAAACTATTCTGCCGAATGGACCATGGCAAGGCTGTGCAGCGGACTTAATGGGTCCATTGCCAAATGGCGAAAGTATTTTGGTGATAATTGACTATTTTAGTCGTTACTATGAAGTGGCTTTCTTGGGTTCTACGACTACTGAGCGCATCATCGAGTCTTTCATCCCTATTTTTTCTCGCCTTGGCTCACCCGTTACGTTAAAAACAGATAATGCGCCTCAGTTTATTTCCACCGAGTTCAAAAAATTTTTACAAGAATATGGCGTTGAACATCGCACATCAATACCGTTGTGGCCTCAGAGTAATGGAGAAGTCGAAAGACAAAATAGGACTCTCCTAAAAGCAATTAAAATCTCTCAGTTGCAATGGAAAAGAAAATGGAAATTGGAGTTAAGCAAATTTTTGATGGCATAACGTTCAACACCTCATATAAGTACCGGTGTATCTCCATATTTTCTCATGTTTGGACGAGAGATGAGAACGAAGCTTCCAGCACTTGACTTTAGCCAAGCGGAACACCAATTAATGGAAGAAATACGTGATCGTGACTGGACTAACAAAATCAAAGGGAAGGAGTATGCTGATAAACGGAGAAGAGCAACCACCTCTGACTTTGAGATTAGAGATGAGGTCCTATTGAAACAAAATAAAGTCAACAAGCTTTCATCTCACTTCAATCCAGAGCCTTGCAAAGTTGTAGAAAAAGGAAAGGGTCAAGTGACTGTGCGAAATAAACAAGGGGTGGATGTAACTAGGAGCACGGGGTGTTACGTGGTTTTTAATGACAGAAATTTACTCGCAAATACTACAAATAGCACACTATAAAGCAGTAATCACTAAATAGAATCAAAGCTAAAGTAGGAATTTTCGAGTAGTTGCTAGCTCCTGTCTGTCAACCACGTTTCTGAAATTATGCATATCGGTGAGTGACAGAAACTAACAACCGGACAAAAAAGGCAAAAAGAATACAAATTTAAAAAGGGGACTAAATTCATAACATACCCACCCCGAAAACGCGAATTTAGAAGCGTTTTACAATTAAAGTTAAGCAGAAATTTAAATCAAGATTGAACTTACAAAAATAAGAGGGGGAAGAAGATATAAAACTATCAAGCTATTTACATCGGCACGAAAATTAATTACAGCTAAAACCATGCGTTTAGCTCCACCAAGCGTGCGAAAATAAACAAAACAACAAAAAAAACACAACACAAAACTAGAAAGAAATGCGGTTTCTACCATTATGTTCAATCGTCTAAAAGTTTTCCTTCCAGCATGCACAGTTTTCTCACGTCTCGTACAAATGTTCTTCCGTCTCCAGTTCTAATTCTGACCCTCCGCACCAAATTGGCCGCATCCGGCATCACCTCTTCCACTACAGCCTTTGACCAACAGCCTCTTTTCAACTGATCATCTTGAATAAGCACAAGATCACCCTTTTTGAAATTGGTTGATGAACCAAACCACTTAGAGCGTGGTTGCAGTAGAGGCAAGTATTCGCGAAGCCATCTTTCCCAAAATTGATTCGCTAAATACTGTGTTTTCTTCCAGGATCTTTTATATCCATCACTCTTTAAGAATACTCCAGGCGGGGATCCGTCATCAAGAACACCGGTTAACAACATACTCGGCGTGAGTGCTGCAAATTCGTCCGGAGATGAGGGAGTTTCTGATATTGGACGATTATTCAGAATTCGCTCTACTTCGGTCAATAATGTTAACAAATCGTATTCCTCCAAGATTGCTTCTCCGACAATGGATCTCAAAATTTTACGAACAATTCGAAAGTACCGCTCGTAGAATCCACCTTGATGCGATGCTAACGGTGGATTAAAACGCCACTCAATGTTATTTTGCACCATAGCATTCTGAAAGTTCTTTGAATTCCAAATTTTAATTCCGTCATTGAGCTCCTTGTCAGCCATCACAAAATTCCCTCCGTTATCGCTGTACATAACCTTTGGCCTTGTTATTCTACGATTGCAAAACCGACGAAACGCTTGAATAAAAGCACTTGATTCAAGGGATTGCACTACTTCAAAGTGAACGGCTCTCGTGGCCATACAGCTGAAAATACACACATAACGTTTACAAGAGCTTCTTCCTATCTTAACGAATAACGGACCCATCAAATCAGTACCACATGTCGCAGAGGGGGTAACCCTAGGCACAGGTAATTCACCCATCTGCTGTTTGCCAGGTTTAGCTTTCCAAAATCTGCAGTTCATGCATTCCTTTAGGGCACTTTTTACAGCTGTTCTTCCCCTCAATATCCAATAACGTTCACGAATGGCATTTAATATATGATTGCACCCAAGGTGTCCTTCCCGGGTATGGATTTCAAGGATCAACAGCTTTGTAACATGGTGGTGAGTAGGCAACAAAATGGGGTGCTTCGCGCACTTGTCAAGAGGAGAATTTTGAAGTCTCCCACCAACCCTTAAAATTCCATTTACTTTGCAGGGATTCAAAGCTTGCAACTTTCTTAGACAGGGCTTATTCCGTAACAGCTGCTCGCTTACAGGCACGATCGAGCTCAGTTTGTTACAGTCTGGCAAAGCATTAAGACATAAAGGAAATGACTCTCCTTGTGTTAAGCGAACGATAATCTCTGTCGACTTATCCAACTCAGCCACAGTCAATGTGCCCGTTTGAAGCTGATAGCGTTCCGGTTGCCTTTTCCATTTAAGATAAAGCATAAATCGAGTTAACCAAACGACTGAGCGTCGAAGGCGTGTGATGTCAGAATAACGACGCAACAAATGATGCATTGAGTCAGAAGCAGAACGTAAAAGACTATTAGAGGAAACCTTGACTTTCTTCAATTCGGGATCATCGCAATCATCAAATTCGGATAAAAACGGTTGCTTAGGCCATTCTCGTTCACAGCAAACAAGAAACGGTGGGCCATGAAGCCACATGTCAGCAAGGTCAGTTTTATCAGGCGACACTCCGCGAGAACCGATGTCTGCGGGATTTAAATCAGTAGGCACATACCTCCACTGCTGAGGTGTGCTTAACGTATGAATAAGTTCAAGTCTGTTAGCAACAAAAGACATGTAACGACTAGACGTGTTCTGAATATAGCGCAAAACAACACTAGCGTCAGTCCAAAAAACAATACGATCAATTACATATTCGGTTTCCTGACGTACAGTATGAGCGAGTTTAACGGCAACCACAGCTGCTGACAGTTCTAAGCGATTTTAATGGCGCAATACGGCATTTTCCCAAAACAAACAAGCACTTAATTGATTCACTATGATACACGATACGAAAGTAAGCACATGCACTATAACCATGCAATGAAGCATCACAAAACACGTGTAATTCAATACTCTTGACATCCCCTCCCAGAAACTTAAAGCTTCTGGGTAGAGATATCGACTCCAAACACGGCAATGATTTCAACCACTGATCCCAATCGTCTATGCCCACCCCGGCATTGGAGATTACCTCATCCCAAGGCAATCCCATACGGCATGCCTGTTGCAGAACTCTTCTGGCTGGAAGCAAAAAGGGTTGCAATAGTCCTAAAGGATCGTACGTTTGCCCGATCATCGATAACAAACCGCGTCGAGTGTGAGGCTGTGGACGAATTTTAACCTTTACCTGTAGCCGGTCTGTTTCAGCATCCCAATAAATCCCTAAAGCCTTTTGTATGGGCAATTCGCGGTCGGCAAAGTTTAACACATTGGACGCTAAATTCTCGTTAGGTATCGTCTCCAGAAAAGACTTGCTATTAGAAACAAACTTTGTGAGGTGAAAGCCTCCACTTTTCAACAACGTGCACAATTGCTTGATCATCTCAACAGCTTCTTCAACAGTCGAAAAGGATTTGCAAAGATCATCTACATAAAAATTCTTATATACTGTATGAATTACCTTTTCACAAGTATTGGTCTCATTGTCTTCCGCAGTCCTTCGTAGTGCGAACGACGCGACCGATGGCGAGGAAGTACTCCCAAATAGGTGCACCTTCATGCGGTAG
Organism: Trididemnum clinides; assembly: GCA_963675345.1. Taxonomy (NCBI): domain Eukaryota; kingdom Metazoa; phylum Chordata; class Ascidiacea; order Aplousobranchia; family Didemnidae; genus Trididemnum; species Trididemnum clinides. Next base: position 27,075,352 of record OY776297.1, read on the forward strand.
GTCACCAAAGGCTTCTCGAGGTCACTATCTTGATACCACAAAAACCGGAGTGCATCTCGATCCTTTTCAGAAACGAACACCTGATGAAACATAGAGCGAATGTCTCCTACGACAGCAATTGGTTCCTCCCTGAAACGTAAAAACACTCCTAAAAGGTTGTTAGATAAATCGGGTCCCTGCAAAAGCTTGTCGTTTAAAGAAACACCATCAAACTTAGCGCTACAATCAAAAACTATGCGAAATTTGTTGGAAGAATTAACGTAGTGGTGAGGAATGTACCACGTTTTCCTTGAATTTGAGTCTTCATTGGTTACCAGTTCAACGTAACCACAATCAATATACTCTTTTATCTTACTACGGTACTTTTCATACATATCTTCATTTGCAATTAACTTCCTCTTCAGTCCAAGTAGTCTCTTCTCAGCCATTTTCTTGTTGTTGGGTAGTGAAGTATTTTTATCCTTCCACGGAAGAGCAATTGTGTAATGATCGTCCTTTTTCTCAACTGACTCTTCAAATATTTCTAGTGCCTTACGATCATCCTTAGACATTTTGATTACTTCAGGCAGCTCGATATCTTTAAAATCCTGATGAAGTACGTCAAGTATTCTTTTGCAACTGCTATCCTTCTCAAGGATAAAATTAACCTTGACACCTCTTGAGTAATCAGCAGTTGAACATAAATAGTCGTTTCCCCACAAAGCCCAGCCCAATGATGTGTGCAAGGCATGTGGCTCATTGCTAGAACCGTACCTCAGCTCAGACACACAAAAGGCACTCTGCACATTTTGGCCCAAGAGCAGTTCAACCTTCGAGCTATCTATGGCAGGAAAATTTAAGTCTGCCAAATGACGGTAATCTTGAGTTATCTGATCGCTTGGTATGCTTGAGCTGACATCAATTATGCCCTTCTGCACAAGTACGTCACTCACTTCGAAAATGGTTGATTCACCCACACCTTGAATGCAAATAGATTTAATTTTCTTATCCACGGGTGTCACGGCATTGTTTGTACAAATGTCAATTTTACAATCAGTTAAAGGGGCATTGAGCCTTTTTGCAAGTTCAAAGGTGCATAAGCTAGTTTCGGATCCTTCGTCCATGAATGCCCAAGTCGTCAGTGAATTACAGGGATTATCAACCCAAATACTAACGGGTACCACCTTATGTAGCTTTCTTCCACACTGATTTATCTTGGCTGCGCATTGACTGCTGGCAATATTTACAGACGTGGTTTCCTTTGGTTCAGAAGGCAATGATTCTTTGGAAGGGGCACTATTGTTTGTCACGTTTCTATGCAATAGCGTATTGTGACGTCTGTGGCAATGACTGCAGCTCTTGCTGAGTCTGCAATGAGCAACTCCATGACCTGCCCTCAAGCAATTAAAACAAAGCCTGTGCTCCTTCACCACTTTAGTTCTTTTCTCCAAATCAAACTCCTTAAAAAGATTACAATGCCACAACTGGTGCTCACCATCGCAACAGGGACATTTGACCAGCTTGATTGCGTCAACATTATCCGAAGCACTTTTTGCAGCAGCGACGTTGTACTTTCTTGGCAAAACACGTGAGGTGGTATTTCTTTGATTTCCCTTCGTGGTTAGCATATGCTGTCCTAAAAAGCTCTCAGCATCACGAGCAGCTCGGTCCAATAGTTTTCTCAGTTCTGAAAAGTTAGAACATCCTGTTGTTTCATTTCTCTGGGATATTGAAACAAACTCTACTTTAAGCTTGTAAGGTAGCCTTTCAAACAGTTTCTCAATTACATCTGGACTATCCAGCTCAAAAAGCTTTCCCCAACTGCGGAAAGTAGCTTCACAGCAAAACATTTTATCACTTAATGAGGACAAAGCTTTACCATCCCATTCACTAATCTTTTCTCCTTGTAAAAGATCCTTTCTCACTGCATTCATTAAGCGATGTCTGTCACCAAACCTTGAATTTAGACGAGCTCGTGCAGTGCGATAAGCTTGCGACTTATCATAAATTCTGCCTAAGCCACTAACGATTTCCTTAGCTTCTCCAGAGCAAAGAGATTCTAGCTGGAGTAATTTGTAGCCATCATCTGGGGCACTTGATGCAACGTACTTATCGAAGTTTTCTATAAATTCACAATATTTTAAGCAATCACCATTAAAGGGTGTGATGGCCAAGGGATACATAAATGGTGTGTTGTGAGTAATAGGCAACGCATTTTGGAATCCTGGTGGTGGCTGCATTCTAAGTCCACTACCAGTTGTGAACACGGGTGCATGCACATTTGGCCACTGTGTGCCATAAGTATTACTCTCCTGTGTCTCAATCATCACCCCGTTTCCACCAGAGGCAGAAGAATCTGCATGAATTAGTGGTGGTGCTGACGATGACATAACAGGGTCACGATTATCCATATCCAATTGTCTTACTTTATTGCCTAAATCTGAGACTGTAGGGTTTTCAGCCACATTAGAATCCTTTACCTTGGAATCTTTCTGCAACTTTAATCCAACCATCTTGGGAGGGACATGTGCTCTTACTGGTATGGGCGCGACTGTATCACTATATAACCCAAAAATATCGTCCTCACTATTCTTTGGTGATGGAGTACTGACACCCTTCACAAATTCAGATTTGGGGCTGCCAACATTGGCCATGGTCAACAAATTCAAACGTTTTATACAGCTGTTCAATGGCACCGATAACATTCTCTATTTGGCCTTTTATCTCTTCACCATCAATTGATGCCTGAATCCATGAGGCCTCCAAATAAAGTTTGTCACACCTTTCCGAAATATCTTCCAAAGATTGGCTTACCTTTAACGCCTTTTCTAATTCCATTTTCAATTTGATGAGTTCTATCTTCTTCATACTCAATGATCTTAAACAAGATTCATTACCCGAGACCACACACGATGGCACTGGTTCACTCGAATTGAGACAAGGATTGCTACTGTTTACAACTTCACTGGCAGACACCTCCGACATAGTGATAAGATTGTAGTACACAGATATTCCACAACACTTACCCGCTTACAAGAAAACTATTTATGCCTGCCAGGATACCGGTTTATAAACAGCCTAACCTGCTATGGTCTCACAAAAACAAAAAGAATACTTTTAACTCTAACTCAGCAACTATCTAAAACAGCCACAGATTAACTGCTGTGGCTCTCAACTACTCGAAAAGAAATGTTACGTGGTTTTTAATGACAGAAATTTACTCGCAAATACTACAAATAGCACACTATAAAGCAGTTATCACTAAATAGAATCAAAGCTAAAGTAGGAATTTTCGAGTAGTTGCTAGCTCCTGTCTGTCAACCACGTTTCTGAAATTATGCATATCGGTGAGTGACAGAAACTAACAACCGGACAAAAAAGGCAAAAAGAATACAAATTTAAAAAGGGGACTAAATTCATAACACGGGGCACGCAAAACGATATTTTGAACCAGCCGAGGAGCATCCCGAATACCCTACCTCCAACACTACTGACAATGCGAACCTGGAACCTGATGGTAATGTTAGTAGTTTGCCTGAAGCTGAACCGAAGGTATCCTTATCAGAATTACAAAATCATCAGGGTGTTTCCCGGGGTCAAACTGATGCTTTAGTCCGTCCCAAAAGAAGTGTATCGAGATCAGCACGATTTAGTGATTATGTGTAGTTTAAATGTTATTTTGTATTTTAGGTGGACTTTGTGTTTCGCTTTCGCGCGTGAATTTTCTTCGTTCTACGGAATTATCTTGATAGTAAAGAGGGAGGGATGTAGTGTATTAGCAATTGAGTTCCCTTAGTGTTCATTATTACGTCATAAAGCGGCATGTCGTTCTAGTGCTTTAATGGCAGTTATTCAACATTCTTGCGAGACAACAGTAGTAGATGCGTGCATATATTGAACGCGAGTAAAGTGTTAGCGTTAATCTGTAAATATTGCTGTAAATAAACTTTCTTCAAGTAACTTGCGTTGAGAAGTATGACAATGTCGGTTGATTCAATTGTATCTAGCCATTTCCGTTGGCGCTCTTGAGTCATGGAGGCCATGAGTTGTTCTCCTGCAGTAATGGTATCTTCAGCAAAAGGGTCTTCCATGCATAGCGTTTTGTACTTATCCGCAGTGATGGAAATCAAAATTTTAAGAACAGGTTCTCTTTTGTATCAAACTCACTAACAACAGGTTTCCTCATTTTAGAAAGCCCATTTGCTGCGGTCGTCCAAGGTCTATAACAAAAAACAAGAACGGGTTCGCTAATTATCACGACACTCCAAGAACGGGTTCGCACGAACCCGTGCGAACCCCCTGAATCCCATCACTGCTTATCCGGCATGTTCAGACTTTCTTCGTTGAGACATGGAACATACCTAGTTCGGCAGCCACGAGGAATATGTTTCTGTGCAATATTTTGAACCAGGTTAGTGAAAAGTTCGTAATTTTTTGGATTTGGTGTGATATTGCAGATTTGGTTTTCGAGGTCGGTTGGAAAACTAATCCAGTCTGCTTTTCGGAAATTGAAACGGCGTTGGTAAGGCACAATTGTAGGTGTGACTGCTTGATGGACACTGACACTAATAGGACGATGTTGAGTTCTGGGAATAGGATCAAGAACTCCTTTTTTGGATAAGCTGCCAATTGTTTGATTTACAAACGCATGTCTGGATTATATCCAACTTTCCACCTAGCACTATTAAAGAAAGGTGAATGCTTAGCATCATGCACCAGAGCGGGTTGATTACTGTCTGACCATTGTTCAACGGCGTCGCCATCTTCGTTTGTTGAATTGTATCCCCATTTGATATTATCTCTGTTAATATCTCCAATGACAATCCTGTTCTTGTGCGGTTGCAACAGTGGTGGGAGCTTGAAAAATGTTGCTGGTGGTTTGTACACTGATGCGATAACAATGCTTCCAAGATCTACAGAGAGGGTTTCAATATTAATTTGGTCATTTGTATGCAATGATTCCACGGTTGCTCCTACTTTTGCAAAGATAGCACTTCCATACTGGTCTTGTGGAAGTTCAACAATGCAAGTCATTCCGTTCACTTTGGACCTGTGGCTTTGTGGTCCGCGATGAGTTTCTTGTAAGCAAAGAACACTGCATTTATGCTTGAAACCACATTTTTGCAGTAAGATCTTCTTTAGCAGCTGGTAGTTCTTCAACGTTCAGAGATATGCCTGTCATCCATGGCTTTGAATATCGCCTTGACGATGACATCTCTTCCGGTTTCGGGACGACATTGATTTGAGTACAAAGAAAATTTGTAGCTTGAAGTGGTAACAGAATTCGCAGCAAATCTGACAAGGATCGCGACGTGAACGCTTCTGCTATAATCGCCGTGGGAGTTCCGTGACAAACCCAAAAGTACATTTGAGATTCCGCGATGACAAAAAGGTTGAAAAGCACTGTTTTGTATTCAACACAAGTTCTAATATCAAAAAAAAAAAAACGAAGACATAGTAGTTCGGAACAATAAGCTTAAGGGAAGTATGTAAAGTAATAGTAATATATGGATGGGTTTTTGTCTCCTCAAAATAATAAAGTATAGAAGGCAGGCTACAGACCCATGCACAAAAGTTTAAACAATCGTCAACGGTCGTTTTCTCGTTTTTTGTTGGTGGAAGCGGTTGACGAAATAGCCTCTTCTACATTCCTGCTGCCACTATCGATTTTCCGAGGCTTTTTTCTTTGTCTGGGCCCCGCCCTTTTCCACGAGCTTATTTCGGCTGGTCTCCTTTGTTGCTTTGTTTAACGGACAAAATATTTCCTTTCTGAAAGGCGCGCTTACGTGACTTTACAAAATCTCGCAAGTTGATTCTTTCGAGTCCAACAAAGTATCCACTCTTTGCCCTGTTCCGTTTGATTCTTTCTCTTTTCATTAACAATCTCTTTCTTCCTCCTAGAGCTTCTATCTTTTTGCTGCAAACCTGGCCATCTCATTCTCCTACCCTTTGGTACTTACGGCTGCGAAGACCACACTAAGAGCTAAATACGAAGTGAAAACAAGTCTTTCCAGATCCTCCTGAAGAGTCTTAGCGTCTACTTTCATCTCGTGCTTTCTCCTTTTACCTTCATGGATAGGCCTACTCTTCTTGTTTTCCCACTCTCTTCTCTTGGAACCCATCTTCAGTGTGGGACTCCTGCCACCCCACGCACTGATCTTCTTTCTCGCCAAGGTGAAGCTCTGGGCCCCCTTTGACTCTCTCCCATCTCACAATCTCGTTGCTAGGCCGAATGGCTCTGTCCATTTTTCTTTTGGTAAAAAAAGGCTCTGGCGTTCTTGCCCTTTGCTTATTCTATAACGCTGAAGATACCCTTTTCTGTTAGGTTTGCTTAGTGTGTTCCAGTTTCTCTGTTGAAGCTTACCCCATTTTGCAAGCTCTTTGCTAGTCTCGGCAGCCCCAATAAATCTGCCACTTGTCCTCTCTCGTTCTGTCATTACTACGCTTGCTTGTCACCCTTCTTTTCGTTTTTCTCGAACACTCTGCTCTCTTATTTTTCTATCCCCCCCCCCCCCCCCCGGGTCACTGATTTTTTCCAGGTAATAGCACGGCCGATGAGTTCGCTTGACAAGGTACGAGAGTCATCTATAGTTCCCATATAGTATTTCCACCCTTACTTCTCGTATCCACTTACCCCTGGAGACATGAAGACCAAAATTCTTGGACCCACACAACTCCTCAGTATCTACCGGTACTAAATAACTTTAGCTTCTCTTCGCGCCCACAGTGTCCTCTCTCGTTTTCGCTGCCACGGCAGAGCCTTGTGCTATATTCTAGAATTAAAAATCCTTCATGCAGCATGCCGGACCTGCAGTAATCCGATTTAAAAGATATCTTATTCTGTCCTGTCCAGCTACGGACTTTGAGCTACTCGCTCTTCAGCGAATACTTTTCTATTCATTGCGAGCCTCCATTTCAATAAAAGGAATCAAGGGGTGAACGCCACACAATATCGCATCATTACTCAAACCACAAAAAGAACAGATCAAAAGCATTAGTCAGATGAGATTATTCGAACGCTTCATATTTTGAATCACAATAAGTATATCACGATGGAAAATTCTTCGAGTACTTCCAACAGATTGAAGTTCCCCATCAAATTCTTCCTTGCTTTGGCTGCTAGTAAGCAATAACCTGACCTTCGGACCTTACATGGCGATTTCTAAAGTAAAAATAGCTTGATAAAATTATAAAAGCAAGCAATTACAGTACGTAAAATTAGTTTTTTGGTTCCTTAATTACAATTTTGATGATTTCAATTCGTTTAATGGACCCGGATAAGGAACCTTCAAATAATAACAAAGCATATATAGACGATCAGTTCCAAAAAACATTTTTGGTCCATCTTCGTAATGAGCGACGTAGGTAGGGACACCGAAAGCACCATGCTCCAACGCTTCATCACATGTTTTTCTTAGATCTTCGTCAGCTTTTTTTGTTTGCGACTCGTCAATTAGAAGTTGTATGATCTCATTTGGCACGTCCGCTTCCCTGCAAGCTTCTTTCAGACTTTTTTCACTCGTAACATCTTCATCTCGCGACCAAATTCGCAAAGAAAAAACCCTTGAAAGCTCTTCGAGATACTCTGGGTGCTTCTGGCTTACAACTGTAAGCAAGCATAGAGCCGCATGCGTGCCTTTAACAAACATTACGTTACGTACGTCTTTTGGCAAGTGGAAAGGAAGATTAAAATATTCGGCCAGACGTTGAAGATCTTTCGCCATGTACCTAGCTTTTGCAGGAATGTCCATGGGGGTGGAGTTTCCAGTGGCTCTGCCAACAATCACAAGGCTAATAGGCCTCAAGCGTAATTGCATTTCCGGAAACTTCTTATTGTATCTTGTAAGTGCTTCGAATCCAATCCAAGAAAAAGGTGAACGAACATCGTAAAACAAGTCAACAATTACAGGCTTAGACATAATTTAAAGCAATGAAACACGCTGTAATGTATTGAAATCAATTAAAATCAGGCTCATACGCTTTGTAGTTATTCCAGCGCTTAATGAAGAAAGTTCATTATCAACCGCTACCTATTGAAAACAATTTTAAGAAAGACACGAGTCGCGACATTTTTTTTGAGAAAGATCTAACAAACTAGGTATGATGAGGCACTTAAAGATCAACCATAGTTAGGCTTAACCTAATACTGAGTTGCTTTTTTTCTAAATTGTGATCGGTAATGCATTTTGAACTACGATTAGTGCTCCACAATCTCAAAAAATTTGGGACGAAATGGCATTTTGTAATAGCCAGTTGTCGCCCAGCAAAAAGAACGTACCGGTAAGGTCTTTGCTTCACACCAATTAAAAGATTCGGGTATCTTTCTCATTCGTGCAATCCAGCTACTATGCGGACTAACTTTGCAGCCTTTTTAAACGCGAGGTATGTTGTTACCAGTTAAGCGCTGTAAGATAGTAACAAAAACATTACCCGTACAGCTTGTTGTAGATTAAGCTACAAGCAGTTACAGAATCAGCTTGTTTAGCGATATGCCTAGTATTTACAAAAGTGATCGCAATTATCTGAATCACATATTAATGTATTGAGAAAGTAGAGAATGGAATTTTCCTTAAGTCTTAGCATGTTAAAAACAATGCTGGTAGTGGCATTCGCACCGACATCCACTGCAATCGTCAATGGTCACCACAATTAGATGTAAAGCAGGACTTAATCGGCGTAGCACCTAAGCAGATTTGATTCGATCTCACAACTGGCATAGTCTTTAACATGCTGAGAGTAATAAGATTTAGAGGTAGAGTCAACTATTCATTCTCTTAAAACAATAATGTGATGTGAATTAATTGTGATCACATATATACTAATACAACACATATCGCTAAACAAGCTGAGGCCCGCTAATTCAGGTATTAGAATTAGTTACATCAGCCGTCGAGTTAGAAAGACCGAATCGATTAAGGCGCTGGCTGCGGACTTATGAACCACGACCATTGTTCGACAGTTGGTGTAGAAATGAGTTCAAATCCCACTCCCAGCGTTATTTGTGACTTGATGAGAGTTAAAAGACGTGAAGGTAAATAAAATTATTTGGTTCTATTGATAAATTAAAAAATAATATTGTGATTAGGATCAATTTTTGGCCATTTTGATCTCAAAACAGACAAAAAGATCTTTTTATTTTCACATTTTAGCCCACCATATCGTCTGCTGGGGTTTCGCCCTTTATTTTCTCTTCTAAATGCGCCACTGATTACTGTGATCCGCTGTTGTGAACTTTGGAAACGCACTCAAGGCAAATTTTCCAGCTTGGCTACACTGCTCTTGGTAAAAGGGCAAGTACTGAAAATTCGGAAATAGGTTTGAACACAATGTCCGCAGATTAAAAATGAACGAATAATACACGATAATTTACAAACTGTACACGCTGATATTAATGTGCTGTCGTACTCAGTACAAGTTGCGGGCGCAACAGCTTGGTAGCAACGACCAATTTGCTTGACGACTTGAGCAGGCAGGGCAGATACTTGCATAACATGACAGGCCTACCTGCTGACAACTCAACGAAAACAATATTAGTGGCCATTCTTAAACAGACACAGATATTGATCACCAAACCCAGGTAAGTAGTTACAAAGCTCGATAATTACCAGCTTTTTGGACATCATCTCTGGTTTGTGGGGTTGAAATACAAACTTATCAAAATTAGGGTTTGGCCTAAACGTTACCGGTAGACTTTTTCAGGCCAAAAAAGCAGTGCATAGGCCTTGTCTGAAAACTTGTTCTTTCTAAACGTGAAACTGTTACCAAAGGTACTAAACCAGTGGTTCCAATCTTTTTTGCTTATCCCCACCAAATCACCTCTAAAATCTTGATTGTACCCAAAGAGGTGGTATATAAATCTTACTACTCACAAAGTAAACTTTGTTTCAGCAATAGACTTAAAACGCCAGTACTCAAAATAGCACCTAAATCTAAATATACTTTACCAACCTAAAGAAGAATCCAAAAAAATTAAATTCGCAAGCTTGGACCTAGATTTCGTCAGTTCTGCCATAAGGCACAGCCCAACCACTATTCTTCATATATCATAAACAACCTTGATTTTTTTTTGTTTATGTAAAGCTACTGATCAGCAAACGCGAAAAAATAAGTAATGCTCGTACCCCATATCGAACAGCGTCAGGGCCAAAATGAAAAAACTTTGGTTCAGTTTTTCCCTCGTTGAACCTCAAAAAACAACGAAGTCAGTGATTTCAAATGCGTGATTTTCGTAGTTATTAGATTTGCCATATCGCGGCAGAATTGGCCCCAATGCCCCCCGTAAAGATCAAATTGCCCTCTTGTTGGGCGTACGCCCCACATTGGGAATTACTGTACTAAACAAATGACACTTCTCTGCTTTAAGGTGAGTATCTGCTAAAAATAAACAGAGCTGGGCACCGCAAATTTACACTCAATTCCGCAACCGCAAATTTGCAGTAACTTTTCGCACTTCCACAACCGCAAATGCACATTGCACTTCCGCAAACTTAGACCACATTATTTACTGTTAATTTGTCCTCGTGATGACCTTTTTTATTTTTGAAGGTCAAATTTTACCATCGCCCAGACGTTGACCTCCAAAAAAAAAAGGTCATCAACCTCCAACCAAGAAACTAAGAGCGTCCACTTCTTCCAAGCGTTTTACCGCGGAACAGGCGACACTGCCTATTGCTTTGCGGATTTGCGGTAAATTTCAGTTTTTCACCGCAAATATTTGCGGTAGGAAATTAGGTTCGCAAATCCACAAATAGAAACTTGAGTCCGCAATTTGCGGAAGTGCCCACCTCTGAAAATAAAGAAATTTAGACAGGTCGTTAGTAGAGATAGGTAGGGGGCCTAGGATCAGCAAAGGTATTTTCCACCAGATTTTATATTGATTGATAACCAAGGTTTACGGATTTCATAAAAAAAGTTTGAATTACTTCAACCTGCAATTTAAAGTTTAAGCAACGCCTCTTCTTTGTCTGAAGGTAAAACCGGCATCACTGTCTCAAAGCAATCTAGACGGAAGCATAAAGTTGCTATTGAATTTCCGCTGTCGGAGAAAAAGGTCTACACGTAAGTAAAAGGCAAAAGCAGTGTACGGTAACGATGCAGTACACTACAGCACAGAGAGTTAGAGGGCAACATTTCTCTGATTATAACTGTTGTCAAAAAGTAATTGAAAACGCAGTCTGTAAAATTTTAATGTGAAGGAATGTGTGCCTTTGTTAATAGGTGGGATAAAAGCTGTTTGAATAGCAGATTACTTCGAGAACTCTGAAATGCTCAAGCTATATAATTTCTTTTGACGTGCAATTAATGTACCTTCAAAGCTAAAAACAAAATTGGTTGCATTGCTCTCTGAACGCCCATAGTTATTAACTTTTAAACTACAATCAGCATCAAGTATCACATGACGCCAAAACCAGTAGCCTGCTAAATTCAGTTATGCCAGCAATGTTAAGAGAACGTCGGAAAAAAGTAGACCTTGTTTTTTTGTGCAGTATTATGTAAATAGAAGAGCAACCGGAGTCGGCAAAATGAATTACGAAACGCCGACGAAGAGAGCGTCAGCTATTAGTATTCAAACCCAGAGGTTGATCTTCCTTAAGAGACTTTATTAAACCAAATATATTAAATGTCATTAAAATAACTAAAGCGGTCTGCCATAAAATTGTAGGCCCTATCTTCACGGTTCTAGGACACTTACCCCTGGTCACATACCTCCCCGGCTCCAATTCCACTCCAACCCTAACCATAACCACGGCAACTGTCCTGCTACCATCTCAACTTCTTGATTTCAATAAACTGAACATTCCTTTTTCTTTATGGCGTGTTGCAAGATTTTTTTGTAGCAGCCTAGGCTTACTTACACAAAGCTTTCTTTAGTTTCAATTTTATCATATTTATAACTTCAAGATCGGCATTTTCTTGAAGAGTTGGCGTAAATTTAAGCGTCTTTCTTTTACGCTATTGATAGGCAAAACTCGAACATGCTTTGATTTGTTTTTACAAGACATTTATTTTTACTTTACGGCGTAATTACATCCAAAAACGTTTCCGAAGTTTGTTTTCCAAACGGAGCTAAGAAAATACGGCAAGAGTAATAACATGTATTATACATAGGGTTACCATATTTTGAAAAGCAAAAATCGGGACATTGGATGACGAATTTTCACGAGACGAAATTTATGGCCCCTCGAACGTTTTTTTCATCAAAAGCGGGACGGTGAGATGCGGTTGCAGGCTTGAATGTCAAGGCAACGGTGCAGATCTGAAACCAAAGACGAAAATTGGGGTGATCTCCAAAAAAAAAAAAGTCATCGCCTATTAGTTCCACGTTCTGTGTCATTTTCAAGCCCAAAAGTGGGTAAATGTTGTTACCGAGCAGGCCTGGACCTTTTTTTTTTTTGGAGATCACCCCAATTTTTGTCTTTGTTATCAGAACTGCACCCTTGCCTCCACAATCAAGCTTGCAACCGCATCTCACCGCCCCGCTTTTGTTGGAGAATTAAGTGAAATGTCCACAAATTTGCTAAAATCCGTTGTCTTTCACTGAAGCAAAAAGCGGGATTTGCGATCAAAAAAGCGGGACAAGGCCTCAAAAAGCGGGACGTATGGTAACCCTAATTATACAAGTTTGTAAGTTTAGGTAACATTACCACAAGGATCACGTCACGTAGTTTGGGATGTAAGTTGATGTTAATCTACTTAAACTTAACCGGATTATCTACTAGTATTGCGCTCAATAGTGGATGTGTTCATTACTAGCTACTTGAGTTTCTGTACCAATATTTCCGTGGGACCTCCACGAACTCTACTTTTAATATCTCTGCCATATTGGAAGTTTTTTGCAGAACCGTAAAACGAGGTGAATACGAACATCTTTTACTTGTTTGAAAATGCACATTTTATATTAGTTATAACAACTGAATCAATACCACTATAATTCCAGCATGAGTCTAAACTCTACAAAGTATTTGAAAACCAACAGCACCAGACTTTCAGAGACAAAAATTGATGCTTCTATTCAATCCAGCTTTTGGGGTGAATAGGAATGCCTGCACTTTTAACAAGTGTGTTCCGGTTAAACGTCATTATCATTGTCAATAGAAGCAAAATTCAGCTTGTGACTCATAATCTACAAGATGACAAACGCATGTGGGCGTGGTCGACAAACTAACAAAACACAACAAAGGCATTTAAATGAAAATTTAATGCCGCTTAAGAAGCCACTGTGGATCTATCAGTACCAGTAATTTTTCAATCAACTTTGTGGAATTCAATCGAACTCCCCAAATGTAACAAAGTTCTGGTACACAAAATACACCTTTTTCTAATCTGTAGGGGTGCAATTTTGCTTTTTGCATCAGCACATGGATAAAGAACATTTTTACCTTTCACCCACTTCCAATGGAAACCGCTCTTTACCAAAGATTTAAAGACACGAAGTTCATGTGTCACATCTTCAATTTGACCAAGAAAAACCTCCCTTTTTTAAGTGAACGTAACGATCTCCTGTGGCTTATAATATTACAATATCCTCTTGTCCAGATTCTGTGCGACGAGTTGATGCTAAAGCCATACCTTGGGTCAAAATGAAAGATGACCAGCTCTGACACTTCATCAAGGCTTTACATTTGGGCATTTTTCTTCCCGAGCTTTGGGTCGTGCATTTTCACCGTATCGCATCCTTTTCTAGCAATGTTAACAAGCTATTATCCGTAGCAGAGACAGGTATTTCGACGAGGAATGGAAGAGCTCTTTATTCAAAAAATAAATTCCACATTTTTTGAAACCAGACATAAAATTTGCTGCAGTATAGTTATACACATTTGTGCGCAACTAATTTGGTAGAAAAAATTTGAGTCTTTGATAGGATTAAAAGAACCTTTGAATTTGCTCTTTTCTTTTGAAAGTATATTCCTACGGCTTGCTTTAGGGGACAAAAAAGATACATCTGGAAGTTGGCGGATAAAAGTTGAACCTGATGGTAAAGACAAATGCAATGTAGTTTTCTTGGCACTGTTTAATTACTTCAGTAAACAAGTTCAAACTAGAGTTATCCCAAACTATTTTCTTGGCAGTTTTTTTCAGATATGAAAGTGCCACGGTCTCATTCCAGTCCTCAAAAGTTTGGGTTTCAAACCATGCTCAAGTACAGCGGTTGTATCGTGTACCAGGTGCACCTCCATTTTTCCGGGAGTCTTAACACACAAGTAACTTTGTAATAAACGTATGACGTGGTGCCATTACCACAGCCAGCATACATGAATGAAATGGAGATTTGCTTTAATCCCCGATCCTTTCTGAAGGTTTTATGCCACTCTTGATGTTGATCTTTTTTTGGCCAGAATCGTATATAAGTTGGTCTCATCGCAATTTGAGATGTAGGTTGGTGAAATGCTTGCAATAATTTCGGAAGATCGCAAAACTATGCGTCAATTAAGCCAGACGACAGCGATCTCTTGATGGCTAAATGTTTTGACATACTGAATGAGTCATATTTTCTTCTCACAAATTAATCAACCCAATTTTTGCTCGGAAAAATTTCTTTTAATCATCGGATGGAAACACCTAGACTTTATAGCAAAGATATTCTTTCACCAAAATCTGATGTCCAAACTGTCCAGAGCGAAGCCCCACGAAGCACACCAGCCGTAAATATATTAAACTCACAATCCAGAGCAGTTTGCCCGCTCTGGTCTTTGCAAAGCAATGCAATCGGAATTCCATATTTCTCTGAACATGAGCGAAAAGACATTCAAAGTTTGTGATTGGTTAAGTGGAGTGGTTTTGCAATGTTTTTCAAGGATCCGATTTACATGATGGTGGCACGGTCTTGGGTGTTTCTATTTATCCTTTAAATTCTCGTTTCAAAAGTAAATTTTTTTGAAATACAAAATAGCTTTTAGATAGTTATTTGAATTTAACAGAAATCGGAAAGTACTTACTTTGGCCGAGATCTTGAACAATATCACAGTTTTCCAAACTCTATTTAGTACTGATTGATAATAAGTCTTTCCTACAGAAAAAATCACTTCAAAAACCTCCAAAACAACAAAAAGTTTATCAAAGACCACGTTTAGCAATTATGTTTTTAAACAAAACAAGAACTGAATTTCGTAATTGGGCACTATACTCCTATATCTTGCAACATGAAAAAACAAAAATTAGTCACAATACGAAATCATTCAGTTCTAAAATGTTCCTTTTCACTCCATTTTACGAAATTCATTACTTTCTAAAAAGAAGTAACGTAGCCTACTGATCTTAACAACGCGTCTAAAATCTGTTAACCAAAAATTTTACGATTTGAACCGTATTCACGTCGCAACAAATGATTCCCTTGTAGCCAAAGTTTTATTTTTCAAGGTTTTTAATGAAGAGGATTTATCATAAACCGATTTAGATTTCACTTCCGCGAAGGGTTTTTAATGAAGAGGATTTATCATAAACCGGTTTAGATTTCACTTCAGCGAAAATAACAACTGCACGCTAGGCAGAGCCGGATTTTCAATTTGGAACTTCTAGGCTACAAACATGGAGGCTGAAAAGCGCCATAAAAAAAGCGCAAAAACTTTAAGTTTATAGTTTAACGTTGATGAAACGTTAGCAGCACTATCACGCCTAATTTAGGATTGCATAGACGGTAATTTATTTATAAAAAAGATTTACATTCAAATGCCCTTAAAAATGAAAAAGATTTTGAAATATGCTTTCACAAAAGTTTATTAACGTTGGTTAACATGAGCGCGTCAGCGAAAAGCTAAGCCATCACTGAATTTAGTTACTATCCGTCTTCTTTCATCCAACCAGCTAAGCATCAAACCAAGAATGTTAGAAGTTAAGTGTTTGATCAGCTGCTACTGATGTTTGAACCCGAAGTGACATAATTTTGAACACTTGCCGATAACTCTTCAGCATATTAACATGATTTCCTGCTTTTTTGTCTACGCTAGATCCACAGTCAAAGAGATTTTTTCCAATATCATTAATTTTCATTTGGTTAGATGGTATAATAATTTGAGCGTCCACTTCGTAGTCTGTAGACCTAAGTTAAATTCTTTTGTCGAACCTCAACTCTTACCTCACGACTTTAAACATCGATATTTAGCCTACAGCTTTTCTGCTTGACGCTCAGTACACAGGGGATTTTCTACCCTTTAACCGAACGTCAATCAAGACGACCTAAAATATAAACTGACCTATTTTTTCAAGGCTCATTACGTGAAAAGAGCACCAAACCCACGACAACAGACTGCAATGCAGACACCTAACAGTCGCATTTCACACAATTTGCCATTTAGTGATGGCGTAATTGGACCTTTGAGGGCACAGTTTTAGTAAAAAAATTAATTTTTTGTCAAAAAGAATTTTGTTAGATTATCAGATTGCAAATTTAATCAGGATTCTAAATCTGTTAAAGTTTTGCTTATTTCGCACTCTTTCTTAGTCAAAATTTGGTTTTAGTACAGGCACCTATGGTTTTTGTAGCAAAAAAACATGAATTCTTTTGTATGTATCACCGAACCTGCTGAAATTCCAATCAAATTATCCTTTACAAACTGTATAAAATGTAGAACTGATTAAGTTTACATGTAGCTGTCAATTTCTAAAAATTTTAGAGATAAAACTCGTGCTATAATATTAGCTGTACAAGCAGCTGTATCGTTGAATTGATGGGGGCTTGTATGAAGTGGAAGCTGGCTGTATATGGAAACACCTAGAAGTGTTTCCGTACACAAAAAGAGTCATTGTGGCAAAATATAACAAAAGAATTTACAGGGTGTTCCAAAAGTCTTGGGCACATTTTGACGTTGAATGTGTCAAAAACTATTAAGGAAATAACAATGCATCTGATACATTCTAAAAGCTTGCAGTCTCAAGTTTTTTATAGAATGTTCAAAGATGTTCAATGTGAACACCGTTAGTCACACGCCACACATCAAGCCGATAGTAAAATTCCTGCTAAAATGCGTTCCAGCGTTGTGTTGTCTATGGTTGCAAATTGCAACAACTTCCGTTATTCGGCCTTGAGATCAGCTACATCTTTTGGAAAGGGGAGGCGCATAGACCAGTGCTTTCACAAAACCCACAAAAAGAAGTCGCAGGGTGTGACATCTGGAGACCTAGGATATCAGGGCAAGAGAACGCGATCATCAAGTGACGCTGAATCAGTTTTTGGAAGTTCAAGGACACAAAATGCTTTTTCTGGTTGAGTGAAAGCCATTGGTGGATCTAGGTTATCTTAGTTAATTAAGCTACATGAAAAGATATGAAAAAATTGTCAGCATGACAAAAAAACTCAACGAATTAAGCATTAAAATGACAACAGTTTCATTCAACTACCATTCATGGATCAGCAGAAATGAGGACTTGAAATGTGCCCAAGAGTTTTGGAACACCCTGTATTATGCTCAACGTATTGACACCAGGTACCCAACAAAACAGGAAAATCAAATCAATACAAAAAACAAGAAGCAGCTGTAGTGTATTAGCAATTGAGTTCCCATAGTGTTCATTATTACGTCATAAAGCGGCATGTCGTTTTAGTGCTTTAATGGCAGTTATTCAACGTTCTTGCGAGACAACAGTAGTAGATGCGTGCACATATTGAACGCGAGTAAAGTGTTAGCGTTAATCTGTAAATATTGCTGTAAATAAACTTTCTTCAAGTAACTTGCTTTGAGAAGTATAACAATGGCGACGAGGATGAACGACAGCGACGAACAAGGTGGTGTGAGGTTAGATTGTTGTACAATTCAGCCGTTTAGACTTACTGGTGATTCTCACAGCCTTGCTGAAAAATGGAAAAGGTGGCAAAGGTCTTTTAATTTGTACGTTTGTAGCAAAGGCTACAAAGACGACTTGCAAAAAAAAAAGCTTGCTATTGCATAGCGCCGGATTGGAGGTGCAAGACCTGTATTATTCTTTGGTAGATGAAAAAACTGACAAGCATTCGTTCGAAGAAGCAATGCAGCTTCTCAACGACAACTTGATGCCACAACGCAATATTCCTTTCGAAAGACATTTGTTTCGACAGATAGAACAAGCGCAACAGGAAACCGTAACTGAATTTGTTTGCCGGTTACGCCATCAAGCCAACAACTGTAATTTTGGCGCGGCTATAGATGAGCACATTCGAGACCAAGTAATTGAAAAATGTAATTCTAGAGAATTGCGGGCAAAATTTTTGGAAAAGGCTGACTTGAAACTACTTGATGTTCTTTCTATTGCAAGAGCGCATGAGGCTGTAAGAGAGCGGCTAGAAGCAATGAATCGCCCTATGGAACCTAACTTAGCCGACAGTCATGAAGTAAATGTCGTGCGCACTAGAATTGATAAAACTAAGCTTTTTTGTTTTGCTTGTGGAAAAGCCGGCCATTTCCAACGAGATCCACAATGCCCTGCAGAAGGAAAAAAATGTATTTGATGCGGTAAAATTGGACATTTTAAAGCGCAATGCCGGAGCAATTACTCGCGGCCACGCAGCTATGACGATGCTTATCGTCCAAATTTAAATTATCTAGAGGAGGGGGAGGAAGAAGTGGCAAAGAGGCACACTGTTAGACGGAACGGAGATATTTTACTGTAAATTCGCCGGTAAGCAGTGTTTATCGTATTTCTGTTGATATTGGTGATGTGCATGTGCCTAATGTCGTTATTGATTCAGGGGCTGTTGCAAATGTTATTACTAAAAATACGTGGGGCCAGTTGACAAAGAGTAATGTTAAAGCTAATACTTGTTGTTCTGCTATTAATTTGTTTGCTTATGGCAGTGACAAACCGTTGCCTACTTTAGGTACTTTTACTGCTCGTGTTGTATGTAATGAAACTAACCGATCTTGCATTGCTGATTTTGTCGTTGTTGATGGCTCTGGTGCGAATCTTTTGGGGAAATGTACCGCCGAAAAACTGGGAGTATTGCACGTTGGCCCAGGGGTTGTAAACCTTCTTGACAACGATATAATTGCCCGTTATAAACCACTTTTCACTGGGGTGGGGACGTTGAAAAATTATCGATTAAAATTGCACATAGATGGATCGATAAAACCAGTCGCACAGCCACTTAGACGTATTCCATTTCAATTGCGGGATAAAGTGGATTTCAAATTGAATGAACTACTTGAGTCCGACATTATCGAAGAAGTGCCTGACGGCCCTACGGAATGGGTATCGCCGTTGGTGGTTATCCCCAAAAGCGATGGCGACGTGCGGATTTGTGTAGACATGCGACGTGCTAACGAGGCGGTTATCAGAGAACGGCACCCCATTCCAACTGTGGAAGAACTTTTGCACAGGCTGAATGGTAGTACGATGTTCAGCAAATTGGAACTAAAGTGGGGTTTTCATCAGATTGTGCTGGACGAGGACAGTCGCCCGATTACCACTTTCACGACTCATCGGGGTTTGTTTCGCTACAAAAGATTAATGTTTGGATTGAGCTCAGCGCCGGAAAAATACCAAAAAATCATGTGTGATCTACGCAAGAATTGCGAAGGCGTAGCAAACATTGCAGATGACGTTATTGTCTATGGGGTGGATCGGAAAGAACACGATGAAAGATTGCACAAAGTGTTGGCTAAATTGCTGATTCTGGCTTGACATTAAATTCAAAAAAGTGCCAATTTCGAATGAACAAGTTAACATTTTTTGGACACGATCTGAGCAAACAAGGTGTGTCACCTAGCAAAGAGAAAATTTCTGCGATTGAAAACGCTAAACGTCCAAAGAATGTCAGTGAAGCTCGATCATTTTTGGGCCTTGTCCAATACTCCTCCTGATTTATCCCTGATTTAGCCACTCTGGCTCGCCCGATACAAGATCTTGTGAAGAAAAGTGTCCGATTCGTATGGGGGCCAGGAACAAGAGCACGCATTTTATCAACTAAAGAAGGCTATTACTCATCCAGATGTTTTGGCATATTTTAAAGCTGATTGCAAAACTAGGATTGTGACCGACGCTTCTCCCGTCGGTTTGGGCGCGGTATTGACACAGTTACAAGATGGTTTCTGGCGTGTAATATCCTACGCATCGAGAAGCTTAACAGATGTTGAGAGCAGATACAGCCAGACAGAAAAAGAAGCATTAGCGATTGTATGGGCATGTGAAAGGTTTAATTTGTATGTGTTTGGTAAAGAGTTTGAATTGGAAACTGATCACCGACCTTTGCAATACATTTATTCCCGCAAATCAAAACCTTCCGCCAGAGTGGAAAGATGGGTACTTCGGTTGCAAGCCTATGATTTCAAGGTTGTTTACAAACCAGGTCGAAGTAACATTGCAGATGCCTTATCCAGATTAAATTCTGTCACTCCTATTCTTGATCCAAAGAAAGAATTTCAAGTGACGTGGGACACAGTACAAATGGTTGCCTTGCATGTTACGCCGATTGCTTTGTCCACACAAGAAATAGAGGAAGATTCTAAGACAGATTCAGAACTTGTAGTGGTGCGAAAATGTCTTGACTCTGGAGATTGGTCGGATTGTAAGTATTCCAGTTATGTACATGTGAAAGATGAATTGTGCTCCACTGGATCACTGGTGCTACGGGGTACTCGTTTAGTAATACCGAAGTCCCGGCGTGTTCAGATCCTTAAGTTAGCGCATGAAGGCCATCAGGGAATCGTGAAAACCAAATTGAGGCTAAGGAGCAAAGTTTGGTGGCCAAAAATGGATGCCGAAGTGGAAGATTACTGTAAGCGTTGCCATGGTTGTCAAGTTGTCAGCGAACATCATCCACCAGAGCCAATGGCTCGAACTATTCTGCCGAATGGACCATGGCAAGACTGTGCAGCGGACTTAATGGGTCCATTGCCAAATGGCGAAAGTATTTTGGTGATAATTGACTATTTTAGTCGTTACTATGAAGTGGCTTTCTTGGGTTCTACGACTACTGAGCGCATCATCGAGTCTCTCATCCCTATTTTTTCTCGCCTTGGCTCACCCGTTACATTAAAAACAGATAATGCGCCTCAGTTTATTTCCACCGAGTTCAAAAAATTTTTACAAGAATATGGCGTTGAACATCGCACATCAATACCGTTGTGGCCTCAGAGTAATGGAGAAGTCGAAAGACAAAATAGGACTCTCCTAAAAGCAATTAAAATCTCTCAGTTGCAATGGACCAACACAAGAAAATGGAAATTGGAGTTAAGCAAATTTTTGATGGCATACCGTTCAACACCTCATAATAAGTACTGGTGTATCCCCATATTTTCTCATGTTTGGACGAGAGATGAGGACGAAGCTTCCAGCACTTGACTTTAGTCAAGCGGAACACCAATTAATGGAAGAAATACGTGATCGTGACTGGACTAACAAAATCAAAGGGAAGGAGTATGCTGATAAACGGAGAAGAGCAACCACCTCTGACTTTGAGATTGGAGATGAGGTCCTATTGAAACAAAATAAAGCCAACAAGCTTTCATCTCACTTCAATCCAGAACCTTGCAAAGTTGTAGAAAAAGGAAAGGGTCAAGTGACTGTGCGAAATAAACAAGGGGTGGATATAACCAGAAGCACGGGGCACGCAAAACGATATTTTGAAC
Organism: Trididemnum clinides; assembly: GCA_963675345.1. Classification (NCBI taxonomy): domain Eukaryota; kingdom Metazoa; phylum Chordata; class Ascidiacea; order Aplousobranchia; family Didemnidae; genus Trididemnum; species Trididemnum clinides. Next base: position 27,096,867 of record OY776297.1, read on the forward strand.
CAGCCGAGGAGCATCCCGAATACCCTACCTCCAACACTACTGACAATGCAAACCTGGAACCTGATAGTAATGTTAGTAGTTTGCCTGAAGCTGAATCACAGGTTTCTTCATCAGAATTACAAAATCATCAGGGTGTTTCCCGGGGTCACACTGACGCTTTAGTCCGTCCCAAAAGAAGTGTGTCGAGACCAGCACGATTTAGTGATTATGTGTAGTTTAAATGTTATTTTGTATTTTAGGTAGGCTTTGTGTTTCGCTTTCGCACGTGAATTTTCTTCGTTCTACGGAATTATCTTGATAGTAAAGAGGGAGGGATGTAGTGTATTAGCAATTGAGTTCCCATAGTGTTCATTATTACGTCATAAAGCGGCATGTCGTTTTAGTGCTTAAATGGCAGTTATTCAACGTTCTTGCGAGACAACAGTAGTAGATGCGTGCACATATTGAACGCGAGTAAAGTGTTAGCGTTAATCTGTAAAGATTGCTGTAAATAAACTTTCTTCAAGTAACTTGCGTTGAGAAGTATAACAGCAGCAGTAACCAATTAAAAATTTCGCTTAGATTATGTGCCTGGTCAAGAGCAAATTCTGATTTAACTCGGCACACGTTTTTTGAGTCGTTACATGTTTTGGATTTACAAAATTTGTTGTCATTCTATTACACATTGTAAAGTTTAGTGCTGAAGAAAAATACATACAAACATTTTGTCAATGTAGTTTTGTTTACAACTCTGTTGTAATGGCTAAATACATAAGTCATCGGAGTGGTTTTGAGCACCTTAACTTAAAAGCGGATTTACTCAAAATGTTGTTTTTCTCGCTTTATTTTGTAACTACTCAATCATTTCTTGTCAGAACTGTGTGAAAGTTTGTACAAATATTTCCGTCATAAATGAGGAGCAATTAATGGAACGGTTTTTTAAAAATTTATGTAATAAAAATATGCATAGTATTTAAATATTAAAACTTCATATTCGAAAAAAAATTTTTTGGAGAACATGAGAAAAAAAATCCTTCCAAAAACATAAGATTGCTCTAATACAGGAAAAAATTTCATTTGAAAATACCCTACCAGTTTGAAGTTTTTAAATTTTTTATATCACAAAAATTTTACTTTTTTGTTTTTGTCATTTTTGAAGTAGTTTTTTAGCTTGTAAAGTATTTTTCGGAAAAATATTGTAGATATTCTGATTCGCAATTTTATGCTCTTTTCATAAAGGTATAACTTGCTGGGTTTCTTACTTTATTGAATGAGCTCGTGGAGTAGATATATAGTGCCAGTCAAAAAAACTGCTGTTTCACTAGAGCTGTCTCCTTAAGCGGAAATTTATTAAACGGGGAAGAAAGCTGCAGCACTCGTTTCACTTGCTTTGCGCATAAGCTATTACTATTAATAATGATCACCATAAAGCCACTTTAATAAATCACTGCTCACTTTGCTTAACCCCTACTTTAAAAATATCGGCAAGTCGGCAACAGCCAAGCATGTATTGCACAATGCAGGGTAGCTATGGCGAATTTGAATTAACCCATGTGTTATGTAAAATGCATTGTGGTCGCATCGTAGTGCTCGGATTGTACTTCGCTAAAATGGAACATGATAATGAGACGTTCCTGCAGTTGTATTAATTCATAGAAACATACGTGCACACACAGGCACATTAGCGTACCCGGAAGCAAATTTGGGAGCGAGCAAAAACATCTTTTTTGATACGGTAATCTCTATTTTTAGAGATAGATTTTTTAATTTTAAAAACGGTCAATTTCTATCACAAATTGTTTGTTTTGGAGCAGTTATTCCTAAATACACCATCGTATCTTCATCGGGTCCAACAATTTTCTGGAAGAGGGAGGGCAAGGTCCCTTAACTTAACACACGCACAGACGTTTGTTTCGATATTTCTATTAAGAGAAAAGGCCATATTTTACTTTCCGTGACAAACTTGCAGAAAAACAATTTACTTATTATTTAAACCCGACAGCCTGTATTCATTTTTCAAGTTGACGAGCCCGACGTGCTTTTCCTCCTTCTAGCGAACGACTGACGCTTTTGTGGCAACACCATTAACATTAGCATATACTACTGACCATGACAAATCAAAACCTTTGGAGGGCCCTAGACCCCATTAGCTAAATCCGGCCCCGCCTGTAGGCTACATGTAACTTATTGTCCAACGCTTATTTGAAAGCCAACGCGAATACATGTAACCTCAATAAACGCCTTAGCCGTGCTTCATCGGGTTAAAATTGTGAAGCTGCTTACCCAGCATGTGGTAAGAGACGACTTTTGGGTACCCACCAATTGCAGTCCGCCTTGTTAGTGGTGGGGCTACCAGTCAGTAATTTGTTTTTATGACTGGTTCGAAATGGGCTGCCACTTCTACCCAGCCTAATTTAATTAAGTTGACCGCGTGAACCTGAATTACCGTTTGCACGGCACCTCCGTCCAAAGAGTAGGGGTAAACCAACCAACCAAATAAACGCTCAATGCAGGTAAAAATTTGTGAATAACACCAGTTTTTGTTCAGGAGTGGTATGATCGGAATCACGGGGCCTTGTTACTGAAATTCATGTTTTCAAAAAAAGTCCATATCATGCCCGAACCGAAAAGGCTAGAACAGACCGGAGCAATGTTGCAAGTTCAGTAAAATTAGCTGACTTCACCAGGATAAGAAAGCCTATTGGAAATAACTTACACGCTTGGGTTGTCCTCTAATTACGGCAAAGGTGTCTTCCACGAAAGCATAGCCAGGGAATTGGGCACAAGGATAACGGCTTTCTACCCGAACGTGTTCGATCAGATTCTGTCAAGCCGAAGCTAAACCTGCTTCTTTACACATATATTGCTTACTGCGGATGACACTGGCTACTGAACCCTATCTTAACTTTTTTAACGAATTTTTTTCACACCTAGGCAAAAAAGCTGAAGTCAATTTTGAACTAGTTTTACCAAATGTCTTTTCAAAACATCTCCCACATATCCCTGCATTTGTTCTCATTTCAACTTAACTTGCACCTAACATCTGCAGAAATAACCGTGAAATAGAATACTAGAAAAAAGAACTAATCACCGCAGAGGTGTTTTCCCATAGGTAAGAAGAGCCGGAAAGCCTCCGAGTTCCATGGTTGTTTCTGTCGGTATACTCACCATGTGCAGTTTGCAGGGTACTTCGAATGGAACCGCATATTTTTTGCAAATACTTACAAACATTCTTTTTCAGATTAACCTGAAATAAAATATCAGTTTTGTAACGTAACTTTTACCGAAAAAACGCACCACTGACTCATTGTTTTGAGACATTTCACAGTTTATACGTTCCTGATGCAAAGGTGTTTACTTTTGCCTCTGATCGTAACAAGATCATTAAGCAATGGATTTTCATATTGCCACTTGGGAAAACGTGCTTTCAGTTACCAAAGTGAGTATTCAGTAAGATATCAAGTAGACCGGTAAAAGTAGATTGTCCGTATGAGTGTCAGATCAGCACTTCGTGGTTCACGTCAAAAAGTAAAAACACTAATCCTACAACACGCAGAATAATTGATAACCAGCATCACAATATACAACCAATCTCTTTGTAATCGACGTGCAAAGTGCACTTAGAAAGCTTCTACTGCTCTGTATGTGACATGTTTTATCATTTTTTTGGTCAAATATTAAGCAGTCTGCTGACACCAGATGTGTGATCGGTCGTATGTAATGAAACCGAAATTTTAGAGTATAATTTAGAATACCACAAAATATTTAAATAACAACAAAACGTTTGTTACCTACTCAATAATTTGAAACTTGAATTTGAAGAAGTCCAAACAAACTATCAATTTTTTCGTCCAACTGAAGTCGTGTGCTTGATTTAGATTGAAATTTCCCGAATTCAGAATGCGTTCAAATTAAAAGCACACGAACAATTTTGTTTACTTTTTGAAATTTTACACGAAATTGAGCAAAACTTTTCATTTATTTACAAAAATTAGCTGCCGGTTACATGAATGGCGAACAGAGGTTGAAAATGACCATACGATAAGTTATGCATAAAACACACATCGTAGCACGGCGAGGCGGGAAAATTATGGCGATAAAAGCTTCAGATTTCATTAATTTGGCTCAGTTGAACAGAACCACGATTTTGATAAACTTTAGCTCTTGTTTTTCAAAGCAATGTCAAAATAAACGAGTTCAGTTTCAAGCAATGAGACAGATCCAAATGCCATTGAAATTGTTTTGTTTTAGTTCGAATTTCTCAGCCCCATTGCGCATCTACAGTATCTTGAAACCACTGAGATTCATCTTGTTTTAAAGGCTGCTGGGCAATGGGTTCGCTTCCCCACTGATTCGAACTGTCCGCATTACCGCGCTTTCCGCCATGATTATGACTGAAGCTAGCCTTACGCTTAACACCTTGGCCACCTTTGCCTCGACCTCCCATTCCTCTTCCACCTCGGCCACGAGCTCCGCCTCTGGGTCGCGAGTATCCGCCTCCAAACATTCTAAAAGGGGATAAAACGTAAAAATCTGTAATAGTCGCGTTCGTACCACAATAACGCAGATCAAATCCACGCTTGCTTGATTACGCGATGTGGTTTAAATTATCTGTAGTAGTTGCTTTCTTTCTAAATACTTTGAAACACCGCAAGGTGGTTAGCGGCATATCGAAGGCAATAGTATTTTCCAAGTCCGATGTCTAATTTTTCGTTTTAAGTCAGTTATGCTTGAAACTTTGAAACTACTAATCACATAACGGTGTTTGACGCAGTTGAAATCGTTTTCAGTTACGACATTCCTAATAAATCAAAGCCATCAAATTTCAACTACTACTTTGTCATTGCGGCTTCACATTTTCAGCAAAAGATATTTCAGTGCTTTCAGCGCATCCAACACAGCGCATGATCTTTGCTCAACCTATTGACGTTTACTCAGCGCTCAGAGGAACGTCAATGAATTGAGCAAAGAACGAAACGTTGTGAAGTTGAAAAACGGGAACGAGTGGAAAATGCATTCATTTAAAAAGCCACCATCTTGCGTTTACAGTCAATCAATGAATCTCAGACACTTTTGATTCGTTTTTCATAACGGTTAACGGTTAATAAAACAAAGCCGATGATCGGTTTTGTTCCAAAAATTTAATTAACCTCACCCTCTTCCCCCTCTCATCATTCCTTGTCCTCTTCCGTAGGATCCGCGCATTGGCGGATAACCGTAGTAAGGATCTTCATAATCATCGAATCCGTATCCCATGTAATCACCAGTGAAATAATCATCGCCATATCCTCCCCCGTACATCATCCCACCACCATATCCACCTCGATTCCCGCGACCTCCGCCGCGTTGTCCTCCATAATGTCCCATGCCTCCACTGTGGTTAAAACGAAAGATAAAACACAAATGACTCATTTAATCAGCGCATCAACGCAATTCAAATCGCATTGCTTTGCTATGCGACTTCAGTGGTGAACTCAACCTAACCACGTGATATGCAGTCAGTCTCTCTCAGCCGACCTCCCACAAGAAAGCAATCACGCCATTTCATTATTGAAGAGTGAAATTTACGCCGCCTCAAAGAGAAATATCCAGGACCACATTCACAATGGTCGCGATAAAACCAGTCGTCAGCCAGGCTCCACAGTCAACCGAGCAGCACAACCTACAGGTTTGAAACAATTTGTGGATACATTGATCAAACACTTGACCTACAGAAAATTCTGGAGCAGAAAAGCTTCTCTAAATTTCTAAATATTTTCTTGTACAAATCTATCATTGGTATAACGGAGGCCGCTTGTTATCAAAGTTTGATAAAGAAAAATAAAATAACAGGCAGCTAGTTTTAAACAGATGCCGCATATAATCAGCAACATATAATTTCGTTTTGCAAGAAAAAATTCATTTTAAACTACATTGCATCTTCCACTTACTAATTGGTGTTCATCATTTTCCTTTCCATTTGTCTTTCTTTCTTTTTCTTGTCAATTGGTTTAGCGAGGCTAATTTCAATAGGTTCGCCTTCTAAATTTAATCCGTTCAATTCTTCAAGCGCCTATACACACAGATAAGTTGTAAGTTTCAACGCTAATTTATTGCATGTAAATGCAGGAAAATTTTTGTCAATCTTGCATGCCAGCCATCTAAGCAGAAGTTATGGTTCTAAATTGGGATAAAGATGCAATGCAAAGAGAAAGTTCTAGTCCAATTCCAATCAAGCAAATACACTCACAATGATCAGGCTTGGTGAAAAACGCAGCCTATTTTAAACTAGTCGTAACAGCAGACTGCTAAACAGATTAACAGGGCCGGTTTTGCTGATGAGTAACCAATAGCAACTTTCTATGAGTTGCCGGATGACCAAACAGCTCCAAACCCAGATACACATGAGGGAAAAAGAGTAGGTCAAAAGCTCCAAAACAAACCGCCAATTAGCTACACTAAAATTGATTATGAAATGATGTAGGACGACGGCTTAATTCCAAACAAAATTAAATCCGTTGTCATATATCTTGCTCCACCTTTTCAGCATTCTCTCGCTCTTTGAAATGAACGAAAGCATAATCTCGTATCTTCTTCACTCTCTCTACTTCACCATAAGCACTGAATGTTGTATTGATAATTTCTTCAGTCGCTTCAGTCGAAAGATTTTTGATGTACAAAACTTTGACCTAAGCAAAAGTTAAAATTATAGCTTTTGTGCTCGTAGCACCTCTGTCGCAGTTGTACAGCGGTATCATTTCACGATTTGAAATCAACAACCTACCGCAAGATTCATCAGCACACCTTAGAAAAGCCATCTCAAATTTGAAAACTAACATGTAACACAAAATCTGATATAACAACAGAAGTTAGTTGTACACGTACATCTTATGACAACGCCTGCTAGTAACAAGAAAAAAAATACAGGGGCTTAAATAGAACAAAAGAACTGTTAAACGTGTTAGAGGTAATACATTGCAGTTGTATTTTTTACAAACACTACCCAGAAAAACTTAAACAGATGGGAATATCTACATACCTACACAAAAAAATCAATCCAAGTACAGTGTAATCAACGCGATAAAGGCAAAGACAAACTTTAATATTTGCTTTACCGGCGAATATTCTTGAACAAAGCTATACAATCTTGCAACATTAGGAGTAATGACAGTTGCTTAAACCAGAGCGAAGACACCAAAACAGAGAAAAGAAAGAAAAAAAGGCCATTTAACACATTCTACGATGGGTGAAAAACCACTAAATCAGCCGGTAATTTCGAGGATATCAAGGTAGAATAGAGGTGCCACGAAAGATCATGACAATGTTAATCAAGGTAAATCTCGGCAAAATGACATTTCCACCAAAAATCTTGGTTTTTCAACTCTGTGTTCTTTCTATTCTGCAACTATAAATACCTTTGACATGACTTCATCACTTGGTTCATCAATCGGGTCTGCCCAGTCGCAGGTGATTGATGTGTTGAAGGCTTTCGTTTTGGCTGTGGTTAATTTTCTTCGAGCCTAAAAGTGGTACTGCATTTACTATATTTCAAATATTTACATGTTCGCACTCGCGGCAGAAGCATCCACTGCCTTCGAAAATAATTAAAATTGGACCTAATTTAAAAATACTGCTTGTTGAGGACAGCTAGAGACATTTCGATAGCACCCGATTTTTGTTCAACACACCTTCCAAACACCGTATAGTGCAGTTTTAAACCTTCATAACGGTTTTTAACCGTATTTTACCCCTTTTCCAGTTCACCCCAAAAACACATTTCGCTGGGGCTCTTCGCGTTGATCTCCAAAAAAAAGGTCATTCAGCAAAACTGAGGTACAAATCTGAAGGTCCGAGAAAACTGATCTCCATAAAAACGGCCATGCAATGTGACGACACTTGAAGGGAAGAAATTTACCATTCGTTAAAAATTGTTGGTCTAATAGCAAGATATTATAAGTGATTTGATATATTGGCACGATGGCCTACATTAAACATAACAAGCAATCCATTAAAGATGCCTGCTGATATATTAACAATTACCTGAGATGCTGATTTGTGATCTACATATTCCAGGAAGCAAAACCCACGGTTCTTTGTTTTGTCATCAGCTTGCAAATATATAATCACGTCTTTCAATCCAGCTGAAAAAACACAATTTACTACTATTAGCACAAATTGAAAACTAATACCCTTTTTTCATTGTAGAAAATCCAGGAACTGGTGTTTTTTACTAGTTTCTAGTATAATACTGAGCTAAATCATGTTGGCGTAGTGTAGGTATGTAGGTAATTTACCTGCTTTTGCTCTAAACAAACCTATGAAAAATAACACTTGTTTGAATTCTGAAGTAATCACTTTAAAATTTAAGACATCACTACCGCGTCTCTGCGGTTCTAATTTTACCACTTTTTACACCAGGGTGTCCAAACTCTGGCACGTGGCCGGCGGGCGGCTTTACGTCGCCAGCGAACACTTTGTGTACATCGTATTTTAAGTGCAAAAGCTCAGGAGTTACAACACGCCTACATTTTACATACATGCCTTGCAATAACAACGGTCCTAGGCAAGCAGCACAACATCAAAGTGCAGGTCGATGTGCAACTAATGTGGCGCAGCAATGTTTTTTACGCTTTGTCACGACAGAAGTACGCGTTTATTTTTGCCTTAAGTTGCAAGCACCAACTCTCTCACCCAGTGGTTTCCAGTCTTTTCAATTCCATGGATCTTTTTGAAAACTTTGCTAACATGTTGAGGAACCCCAGCTCAATCGCAGACTTGAATATATGTTTTCTATGGGAGAGCTGACGGCATTTCCGTCTCGAAATAAGTTGAATACGATTATAGAAACTTTTAGAAAAATCTTTTTTAGGCCCCCAAACTTTCTTTTGTGGATCGCCGGTTTGGAACCACTGCTCTAGTCGGACTAAACTGCAAATTAGCGTTGCTAGAAGCTGTACAGAAGGGCAGGGGTAAAATACAATTTTTCATGTTTGTAAATTTTGTAAGATGACTTTTTCAAAAATTTTTTTAAATTCCCAATATTGTCAAATTTGTACCTGAAATTTTGTTGCCTTGTGTGGAAACTATCGGCAGTTTGAAGCAATTAAATCTCAAAACACCTTTCATCCTCAATTGAGATTTAAAAATCTAGGGGCATACCTCCTACGGACGCTTCTTGTAAAACCAAATGGGCATTGTAAAAAAATCTTTTAAGTAACTAGCAGTTTTAATCTATTAGTCAGGGATTCTTAAATTTTGCCTTAATTTCCCCAAGGGGTATTAATATTAGATTTTGGGGGTATTGAGTATTTATATTACAAGAGATGTATTAGATTACATAGTAGTTGAAAAGTAAGGGCAGTTAAATTTAACGTGAATCTGGATGAGGAGTATTGGAGCTCAAAAACTTTAAGAATCGCTGCTTTAGGTGATTTTCATCGAAAGTGTGCGCCGTGTCTGGTAAAGCATACAGTGGCGAAATACTTCTCAATTATCGGAGCGATTAAAAATTGACGCACAGATCGGAATGGACAGTCAAAACGTTAAATGCTGCTTGCTGCAGACAGCGGACCACAAAATTAATGCGAATTCTGACATAACAACGAAAACAAAAGCTACCGTAATCATATGTTTTGCTACTTAGTTGATGCGTCATATATCTTTTAGTTATCTTGGCTAAAAAACTTTTTTTGAGTAGCAAACAATCAGAAAGCATCAAGAAGTGCGTTGGTGGCGCAGCAAGACATTAAATCGATTAGAAAAGCAAAATTTTTCTAACAGCGGCCCGTAAAGTTTGTTTGTCTCAAACCAAAAGGTGGCCCTCTGTACATTGGAACAACCAGTCTTGCACATGTTTTTAGTAAAAAATTTTCAAGCGTACTAAAAATTAGGTTAGAGGAAGCTATTTCAATTAGTAAAACAAAAGAATAGTATCACACATTTTTCGAGTTCTATTTCGGATTGCTGTGGCACAAAACAATGCGTGGTGGTTTAGGGTTACAAGCATGAATCATATCTAGCAAACTATTGGTGCAGCTGCTAGGCCAATGGCTGTTAACAAGATACTAAGTATTCGTAGACAGAATAAATCATTAATAAGGAGTAGGTAGTACAGTAGAGATTAGAAAAGGCTAGAATGGCATTGTAGTGACAAAAGAGAATGAACGAATTAGTTGACAATTATGGTAACATTTACATAGTTTAACTGGGAATGCAATGTTTTATTGCTTATCCGCGCTTCAACGGGTTAGAATAGTGAAGCTGCTCACTGAGCATGTCGTAAGAAGCGAATCTTGGGTGCCGACCAATGGCAGTCCGCCTTGTTATGGGGAGCTAGCAGTAATTTGCATTCGTGACTGGTTCGAGATAGGCTGCCACTTTTCCTCTAGCTTAATTAGGTTTGCGGCATGAGTCTGGAAAACCGTTTCAAGCTGTTCTTCCCAAGGAAGAGGAATAGTAACCACGACAACATCATGTTTCATTGCCTGATAATCAGTACAATCATTAACTTGCGTTACTAGACAAATGTATAATTATAATCGAAAACAGTTGTCACTTTTCAACTTTATGTAAAGCCATGTGCATGACTGGAAACCAAACATCACCATGATTATCTAAACAAACTCACAATTGAAGTAGCAAAATCCTGAAGTAGCGACAGAACGAAAAACAGTTGATTTTAATTTGCCAAAAAATAGCCCATCAGAAAATACTTGTGTACATATATTAACATGTAAAGCAATTCTTTTTGACTCGTTTGATCAACATAGATTAGGATTAGATTTTTGACAAATGTAACTTCTTACGTTGGCTACTGAAAAACACGAGTTCTTCGGCCGAAATTAAAAATTTTTCCTGTGTATTTCTGAGAGCAGCCAATTGGTGACTGAAAGCGCGAGTCAAGAACTTCATGACTCATTTTCAACCAAACCGCTCAGTTTAAAACCATTTTTGGTTTCATTGTAATCATTTTTGCGAATACTGATCTTTTTTCTAAGGAAATACAGAATTAAAAAAAATTACTTAAATAAACGCTAAGCCAGTGGTTTTTAACTCTGGAGAAATTTCACAGATTTATGAGAAATTTCCATATTTCAGGAATCACTACATAATGAGTTCCACATTATCAAATTTTGTTGCATTTAATAGAGCATTTGTGTTTCGAAGTATTTTATGCATTTGCCTAGCATATTTGTCTAAGAATGTGATACCATAAGTACTCGCGGAACAAGCTTTGCTGAAAAGGGCATTTTTCATTTTTCGGGTACTTTTATTTAACCCAGAAACAAGTTTTTGGAGACTATTGAAGAACCTACCCCACAAGTGCGCGTTCAACAAGATCATCATGGCAAAAGAAGGGATAAACGACCCCTCGATACGAGGGAGATCTCTATAGAAAAGATCCTTACCCTAAAAAAATGCAAAAACGATCCCACAACATTTCATCTTATATGTTTGGGAATTTTATACAGTTCAGAGTTATAAAGAAAATAATAAAAATTTATCCTTTTTAAACAGTAACTTCTACTCTCCTTTACTTCGGCATCCCCCCACACTCGCAGGTATTTGAATTTGAGATCGTGAAATAGCCCCACTTTCCCGTGATTACTTTGGTGCTATTTCCTCTATTGCAGAGACAATTTAAGCACTTTCATTTGACCCCAACTAGTATTACGGCATAATGGGAAGTTCGAGGTTTGTCCAAAAAGAAACGAGACCGACCTCACAGACTGCGTAACACAAAAGACCGTCACGAGTCAATGCTTTCACAACGTGACATATCTGTTTAAGGTTTAACAGCTGTATTGACAGAATAATATTGTTATTTTTAGAGAGAGTTAAATGAAGGTGATAAATTGTTTAACGAAACTTTGTCTAAACTTTTGTCAAATATTAGAACAGTTTTTTGGAAATTTGCAGAATGACAACTGAGCAAAGAATCAACATCAAACTGGAAAAACAGTAAAGGAGACTTTAAAGATGCTGCATGAAGTTTATGGTGATTGTTGTATGTCGAGAACTACAGTGCTTAAATGACACCAGTGATTTTTGGAGGGCAGAAAGAAAGTGAAAAATGACCCAAAAACAGGAAGGCCTTCCACATTCCAGACCAATGCCAACAACAAAAAGGTTGGCCAATTAGTTTACAGTGCACGCCGGCTAACCATTTGTACAATGCCTGAGCAACTTGGAATTGCCAATGAAACGGTCGGAACCATTTTGGTGGAAAAGTTGGGTATGCAAAAAGTGTGTGCCAAAATGGTTCCACGGCTCTAAACACCAGCGCAAAAAACTCGTCGTTAGAATATGTGTCGAGACATCCTTCAACAACTCGAAGCAGATGACATTTTTCAATACGAACCTGAGACAAAACGACAAAGCCATTAATGGAAAACCGTGGATTCATCAAGACCGAAAAAGACTCACATGCAACGGTCACAAATGAAGATCATGTCGATAACTTTTTATTTATTTGTTTGCCATATTTATCCTTCATTTACGAGAAAGCGAATTGTATCGCTATATTTTGGACGGGAGGTCCGCACTCACTTGGGAGTTGACATTTCGGTGTCTCGGCCACCTGTCTTCCACATAAAGGTGGGGGCATCCCGTAAAGTGCCTTGCCCAAGGACACAACAAGCGAACTTGCCGGCTTGTTCTCCACAACCTCCCATAAATGCCGAACGCCAAGCAGGGTGGCTGTGGATACCATTTTTTACAGTCTTTTGGTATGACTCGACAAGGGGATTGAACCCCAGGTCTACCGACTACGAAGCGGACGCTCTAACCACCACACCATCGCGCCAGTTTTGATCACCAAGGCTTGGTAGTGCATAATGAATTTGTACTTCAAAGACAAACGGTTGGAGGTCACATTCGAGTTGTACTTCGTATTCAAGGTGAACTTTGATTGTTTAGAGCTTTAGTAAATTTTAAAATGCAGCAGTCTCCTTTCTTTTAGGCCAGATTTCATTTCAAGATGGAGAAATTCTTGTGTAGTATCTAGAAAGATCTTGTTCAAGGGTCTTTCTCTAAAGTAACAATCTTTCTTTATGGGTGTGACTAAGAAAACTTTTCCTTGAAGAAAACAAACGCAATGGCTAAGTCCAGTGTACCTTTTAAACGCGAAAAACGTGCGAATTTGCGAAAACATGTCTGGCGGATTCGCAGTTTAAATTTAACGATGCATGAAAAAGTCCGGAGGTATTTGGTAATTTTTTTCAGTTGGTCAAAATTTTGTAATTTGCGAGCAAAATTTTCAATCAACTTTTAATGCGCGGAAAACAGTGAATAGGAATCCAAGATTGGACGAACACTTTTTTAGGGAAGTGCAATGTTTCGCGTAAACAGCGCCTGAATGTTTCTCCTCCTGTACAATCAGGCTACAATGGATTCCCACAAACTCGTTTCTTCCAGAGAACCACACACTCGTTTCTTCCAGAGAGCCACACACTCGTTTCTTCCAGAGAACCACACGGCTGATGAGCTGGCCAGACGGGGAGTGCTACTCGTGTTCACTGCAAGCCCTTGTAGTCTCTCTTCTCTCATTTTTTCTTGGACTGGAGGCACACTGACTCATCTAAATTCTTCGACACACAGACTCCCTCGGTTTCCACTGAGGAACTTGTGCTCCCTCGCCATGCTCGCTGTGAGCTCTCTTGTCTCCGCTCCAACGAAAACAGCCTTCTGTTAAACTCTTACTATTCTAGGATTGGCAGAATCAAGAATCCTTCACGCAGTGCCTGCGGACAACCGTCCCAGGACTCCTCTCATCTCATTTCGCACTGTCAAGCTAAAGATTCTTTGGTAACTCTCTGTCTCTCGACGACCTCTGGTCCAGCCGCTTGAGAGGTCCACGGCTACTTAGGCTGGTGTAGCGATTCGTTCAGCTATGTCCGCCAAATTTGTCCTGCGGTTTTCATACATTTGCTAGCAATTTCGCACTTGTGCCATAAGTTACGCCCTTGCTAAAATCTTAGAGAAAACACTGGCTCAGTCTATTACAGAGAGCCTACATGCACAATACAAGATAAAGTAAGATATTATGTTACTAACGTATAAATCTGATTTTTCAATATTGCGATGGCATTCACGAAAATTACAACAATACTGCAGTTGGGCCACCTTTGTACAGTTGTGTCGCACGCCTGAGTAATCTCACTCTCCAAGACGTACTAATTACCTCAGTTTTTATAAAGTTATGTGGTCTTTGGCTCTGACATGTAGCTAGGCGGAACAATATGTCAAGTTTTGATGTGAATTACGGCAGCGTTCAGAAATATTCGCCTCCTTAGCCAAAAATCTAGTCGGTGGGTAATTAACTTACGTTATAACCCAGTGCAATAACTGGATTATAGGTGCTGTGCTCAAGGTAACCTCTCCTGACCTTAATGATTGAAGGGAAGGAATGGCTATTTATCCCTCATCTGGCTGCACCCACACCGGGACAAGGAAGCATAAGCAAACCACGGACTTCACATCATAAATGCAATTACTGTAACAAAAAGTTTTGAGTAGGCATACCGGTTGATAGCTTATTTCTGTAAATGCATCAGTAACTTTGGCGCCTAGCACAACTTTTAATTTGAATCTACACCGCGAACTTGGAAAGAATAAGTCTGTAAAACGATAAGCTTTTTGTGAATACGACCATTTCTGATTATCAGTAAGGAAGTTAAGATTAGAGGCAGTTGGATCCACCTACAACTTCAAATTAGTTACCCCCTTCCCGTACTTAAAAACGTAATAATGAATATTTGTAAAACGATAAGCTCTTTGTAAATAACACCAGCCTTCATTTAGGATTAGAAAAGTCGGAATAAAAGGAATGGTAACATGAACTGAAATCCAAAACAGCAGGCCTATCAAAGCGTAAAATTGCACAAAAAGCGCACATTTTTGCTTGACCATAACTTAATAAGCAAACTGGGATCGGGTGAAAGGTATTTTAGAGAAGGCATGACTTCTTTCTCCGCTATGCTGGCACTACAGCAAATAGGCGCATTCAATGAAATTGCTGTCACAAATACAATTACAAAAATGAAGTCGTGAAATATTATAGTCGACAACTGCAAGGTGCGATGACTATGCTAATACCGACAATCTTCTTATTATCTAACATTATAATGCATGCCTGAATGTATATTGTTTTGACATCGCTTCTTTTTTCGTCTGCTATTGTTTTATCGTTTTTTTTTGTGTGTTTTATGGTGCTTCGGGCGAAAACAGAATGCAAAAAACTAGGTCTACCACTAAACCGTCTACCTCTGCAACTGTCAAAACAACTCCTAATTCGGCTAAATCTAATTAATATCTCCCCAAAATTTGTGTTGCAGAGAACAGATAAACGTTTATGACACGACAAATAATTGTCAACCACACAAGCCTTGACTAAAGAGGTTTAATCACTATTAAGAGTACAAAGACAACGAATTTTGGTTAGTCCTCTCACGAATGTTTTTAAGGTAAAACCGTCCCAGGCGCCTATGCCAATATTTCTCTAACCTGGTATAATTGATCGGTAGCCCTGTCACTGGACGCCGCCAGGCATTTTATAAATGAAAGTATGATCACTTCTACGAGGTATACAACTAAGTGCCTCGTTAGACAGCTATCACCTAGCAACTGCTGGTGGCCCAGGATGTAGCATATGGCACTACAGTAGAACTGCAGGAGTTGTCAAATTTTTTTTACCTAATTAAGACCAAATACCTTTGCAGAGGTTCGAATTTTTGGGAATACGAGAAACCTTAAAAGCAAAATCTCGCTCGTAAAACCTGTTGGTAAAAATCGACTTCACAAAAATTTTCAATTACCTGTCAATTTGTTGAACTCTTCAAAAATTTCATCTTTTGTTTTAACTTTTGGGATTGATCCTACAAACAGACGGCAATTCGATTGCGATACACAAATACCCAAAAATTTTTTAGGTCTGATTTCGTAGTTATCCCACTGCAAGCAAAACAACAATAATCGGCACAAAACTCTTGATCTTTGGACTGATATGTTTCTACGTTTAACCATATTAATAATGATAACTTTCAATGGAGATAGCAGTTATTTGACGTCGCACTTCCATGCTCTAATTTCATTTTTTTTGTTTCTTTTGGTAGCATTTATCGTATTTTTCCGGAGATAATTCATATTTTTATGCTCAGATAAAAATTCTGAATTCCTGGTGCCGATTATTCGCGTGTACAGGAAGTTTGAAGTTAGCTTTTTCCAAAATAATAAAGCCATAATCAAGTTTTTTGATGAGTGAGCGAAAATATGGTGCTAAAACTACAATACGAATCCTCCATACCAGTAGCCGTAGAGTGAAAATATGATGTAAAAACCACAATACGAATCCTCCACACCAGTAACCATTGTGCGAATATATGGTGTGAAAACTACAATACGAATCCTCCACACCAGTAGCCATTGTGCGAAAATATGGTGTGAAAACTACAATACGAATCCTCCACACCAGTAACCATTGTGCGAAAATATGGTGTGAAAACTACAATACAAATCCTCCATACCAGTAACCGTTGTGATTACTGGTATGAAGGATTCGTATTGTAGTTTCAGCACCATATTTTCGCACACTCATGGAAAAACTTTATCTGGGGGTAAAAAGAATAACTGTAGTGGTTTCCAATCTGGAGGTGCGTATTATACGCAGACATAATCGCTTTTATCATAATCTCATGTATGAAAACGTAGAGAGCGCATTATCTCCGTAAAAATACAGTAGAGCAGTTTCAATAGCATCTTTTCGACATAACTTATTGTGCAAAAGCAGATTGCTCCTCAATATTTCCAACGCGTTGCAAAACAGCTGGTTGATGATTTTGCTATGCAAATGACAAGACTTTCAACAGACCCGAAATAATTACAAAAACTGCAAGACATGTGTTCGCACTGTTAAATTGCAACTGCGAATCTGCATGACAGTTCTTTGCATATTCGGGACTTTATATGCTTAAAACTGAGCAGATCTGACATCACATCATTAACAACATTTGCGTAAATACAATTCAGTTTATAAAAGAAAAAGCTCTCACATAAACGTAAAACCTAAAACAATGTATGAAACTGACTCAACTAGGCTCAATTACAGTTATTTCTCAAGCCGCAAGAATACGATCAGTAGGAAGAAATTTTCAGCAAATATGAAGCTTTCCGTAATGCAAACACTTTTCCCTAACCCAGGGGTGCACGAGCTATGCAGTACGGCCGCAAGTAATAAGTTGCGCAGCCGTGCACATGCATTCAAAAATTGATCACCCCTCAAAAAAAGATCTTTGTCTTTACATAAACAAAACATGAACTCAATTTGAACAAAAACTTGCGTAAGATCAGAAACTCTGACATTCAAAATTTAGATCCACAGGACCACAAGTAGAAAAAAGGTCTTCACTTTCACATGAACTAAAAGCGTTATTAATTTGAGTTACTGGCGGCCGTAAATTGAAATAGTTAGTAGCACGGCCTCCAGCAGTGAAAAGGTTGTGCACCCCTACCTTAACCTCTATGATCAACAGTTTTTCACTTATATTAGCTTACTTTTTTGACACATTCAGCAGCTGCTTCTTTGGTTGTAAACATTGCAAATCCAAAACCCCTATTTTGGCCAGTAAGAGGGTCCATCATCAGACGGAAGTCCCAAATAGTCCCTGCTTGTTCAAGAAGAGGGACCAACTCATCTTCAAACACAGGTCGAGGTATGCGACCAATAAATACCTGAAAACCAGCAGTGATAAAGACCATCAAAAGAAATAGTGGCAAAGTTAATTTCAAATTGTTGGTCGTCGTTATATTTTGTTAGATCGAAGCAACCTACATTAAGGTATAATCATAAACATGCGAGCAATACCTCCACTTGACATAGGGCAAGTCTTTCCACAGAGAGGTTGTAAACTAAATGCCTTGCAAACGATAAAGGTTACTGCGTTACAATCACAAAGCTATTACCGGTGAACACAGACAGTCACAACAAATAACTAAATTGGTTGGTGGCACAAAACTTTAAAGTAGCTGGAAGTAGCAGGATTCCGAAGCTTTTCGAAGTAGCAGCAGCTGGCCTACTACTGATCAATGTAAAGTTTAGTTATGCAAGACAAGCTCTACATACCTGGCAGCCGGAACCTGGCTCAGGTCCATCGTAGACTTCCTTTGGCGGAGGACCGCCATATTTTCTTTGACCAGTAGTGATGTCTAATGAATATTTGGTTCGATCAAGAAGTTCCTAGACATGTGTAAAACGTTAGAATTGTACTAATAAATACATTTCCACCGAAAGTTATCAACTAATTCGCAGGGAAGGGGCTTATTTCCTCAAAGCCTAATAATTGCTGCTGACAAAAATAATAGTGATCACGGTAATCACAACGCATCTCCAGTCGGCCAAATATCTTGCTGCTTTTATTTACTGTTATCAGAACACAAAGCAGTTTAGAGACTGGTTAATTATGTAGTTAAACAGCAGCCTACATGAAAAGTTTTTGTATCCTTTAACTATTTCTTGACAGCGACTACTAAAAAACAGTAATTTCAGTTGTAAATACTTTACCAAAAAACATTTAAATTTTAAATTTTCGATTCCTTACCTTAACTTTGTCTGATGATGGACCAGTTTTATTAGCTTCAGAATTATTAGCACCCCCTTCTTTCTCTTGTTTCACTTTTTGTCGGTGGATTTTCATCACTCCGCAAAGAAATGCACTTTTGTTTTGAACATGCTGAATGAAATGTTCATATCATCGATATGTACCGTTTGCTAGTCTCCTTAACCACAATGAAACACGTGCCCAAATACTTTTTCACATGAAAATCGAAAATAGCGTACATGCCAAGCAACCAAAACAATACAACTACATGCGCAAATTAAGTCATTCTTGCTATGCCTCTAGTGTGGAGCAAGCCTTTGATAATTACGAGTTGTTCTAGTCAAAAAATATTTCAAAACTTGAACTTCATTTACATTCAAGTCAACAAATTGAGACAAATTGAAGAAACATATTAAGGCTGGGATTATATTTTGACATGTTTTTAAACACCACTTTAAAAATACAGATTTTTTTCATCTAAGGTAATTTTATGATTAACTGCCTTGGGGGTGGGTGGCATAAAGCAATCACACGAATTGAAATATTGCTTTAAAAATTGAATTGAATCGAATCAAAATATTGGAATATTCAAATAAACAAATTAATCAGCACAGCAAATGTCCAAACCATGTGCTCTGTGAGTCTAGACCAGCCAATAGGCTCAGTTCTATCAACAAATCTTCACAGGATTCAGCAAATATGCTGCATGATCTTTAAACTAAATTAAAATCCTTTGCAATAATCCAATTATGCGTTTGCTTTCTTAACTTTCTCCAACAACTATTAAATGATTGAAGCCATAGTTTCATCCTACGTCCATTCCTGCAACCTCACCAACAAAACGTCGTTCCACTTTCGCTGCTCGGCAAAATCACCTTTTTTAGTAGATTTGCAGCTGTGCTGAGTAGACGCTGCACAGCTCGCCTGAGCGAGACATCCACTGTAGCTCAATTCAAAATTGTTGCAAAATGTTTTGATTTAACCTAATTGCGTGTACGGAATACAAATTTAATGTTTAGGAATAAAATTGAACAGATAAATAAAACACAAAACATCAAAAAAACGACGCTAAAGATTACACCCTAAGTAAAGCAGAGTTTGACCCGCTTCATATTAGAAAGCAACGGTATCATTGCCAGATAAGTAACGCTACACTGCTATTTATGAACCTTTTCAGCTGCAAGTGTCGAGTAAATATCCTTACAATAGGTTAAAGTTATAAAAATCAGAATAGAGTTGTGATGTACCTGAAGGTTTGATTCTTTGAATTGTTTTATAACGGCCAATGCTCCAGCTTCATCCAATTCTTTCAAAGCATTGAAAGCACGATCATCAAAGTCAGACATCTGAACCAAACCTAAAATCACAACAACTTTTTATTCATATCTGATCATGCTTTTAGCAAGTCTTTAGCTAGACTGGGTCAAGACGTCAGGTAAACTCCTCCACCCAACGATTTGTCTGCTGCATAAACGCAGAGAAATCCCATAGTGTCTTTGTCAAAGATGCAACGACCAACTTGCTGGGTTATTCTCTACAGTCTACACCATCCTTTCGTGCTGAGCATCAAGTATAAATGCTGCGGACACCAGTTTCAAAATCTTGGCATAATTCGACAAAAGAATTGAACAATAAAGTCTACCAACTGCAATGCTGACATCGTTACCGCCACAGCACTGCGCCAGTCATCTCAACGATTGTGTAGATCCAATGACCGGGCATCGCTATACCAAGGGGATAACAAAAAAACAATCACCAATATCAAAACTAACACTTAATTATCACAAACACGCGAAACAGCAATATGATAAAAATAACCAATGGATGACAATTTTAGAAATGAGTTAAATGTTTTTGCAAAAATGCGCGATAGGGATAAAATGAATAATGTCAACCACAAGTCATTCAAAGTACCAATTTGCTTGCAATAAACAACTTTTCTGTTCTTGATATAACTTTGCTCAAAAGCAAATAATTTTGTATTTTAGCTATCAGCAAAAGCTACTGTATGTTGTTTGAAATCAGCCCGACAAGAGTACATTGCACATAATTTCAAGTTCAAACCAGAAATTTTTGTGATACTTTCAGCCTACCTTCTTTAAATACAACATCCAATGCAGTTGCCACAACATTTGATAATCCTTGCTCTAAGAGGCTAGCAAAACTTTCCGAATGCTCCCCATCATCACTTGCAGAAGTAATTTGAACAGTTTCTGTCCCATTAGCTTCAGTCATGATATCGCTTTATTAGTTTATTTGATAGATATTACCTAGGGTCCCAAAATCTATAACAAAAACTGATCATTAATGTTTTTGTGTGAAAGATATTAACAGGAATTGCAAGACTCAGCCTTCCGATGTCCAATTACTGGACGCAAACAAACTAGACGCACGTATCTAGGAGCGAAACTAGACGTCAAAGACTTAGTTACAAACTTTAAAAAACCTGAAAAGCAAAGCGAAGGACTGTGTGGACAGATGTGGCGTGTGCTAAAAACCCATATGCTGTAATCAGAAATTACAGCTTCTCCCTGTCAAGTCACACCCACCTCTGCTTGTGGTGCAGTCTGTTCTAACAAATGTGGCTCTGGCTTTGGGCGAATGTTCGGCACCCTAAGATAACTAACTGTTCATTCCGCTGCCTTGCAGGACTGCCTTTTCAGCCAAAGGCTAAGCCCACAGCTTATAACTGTGCTTGGCGTCAGCAAGGGCATGCGGCTAAAAAATCTATTTACTAAACTATTAATTTATACAGTCAAAATTACACAATTTCTGATGAAAGTTCCTCAAAGTTAGCCACTATGACGACTCAGTGTTAATAAAGTCACTAGAATGAAAGCGAGACTGAGGGGAGTATGTTTAGCATAGTGAAGACTTTTAGGAAAACCCGATGGGAAACTAGCGGATTTGACACCATTGACGGAAATTCAAAGTGAATCTTAGACTCACAACAATAAACGTGGGGACGTTGATTGGAAGAACAGCAAAAATGG
Organism: Trididemnum clinides; assembly: GCA_963675345.1. Taxonomy (NCBI): domain Eukaryota; kingdom Metazoa; phylum Chordata; class Ascidiacea; order Aplousobranchia; family Didemnidae; genus Trididemnum; species Trididemnum clinides. Next base: position 27,118,411 of record OY776297.1, read on the forward strand.
AGGAAACATTTGTCAGAAGAAAGGTCGATACTAAAATACAGTACAGAAAGAACAAGGCTTGTACGAGGTGGTGAATTTGAATATAAATTGTTCTGGATAGGAGAAGAAACTAATCGTGGTGGTGTTGGTATAATGGTAAAGAGAATTGACGAAGCAAGTGATACAGGTGAAAAGAGTATCTTCCAGGATTATGCTGAAACTGGTTGTGAATGAGGATATAATCTCTGCGACTCCAGTGTATGTGCCACAATGTGGCAGAAGAGATGTGGAAAAGAGTGGTGCTTATGAATTGAATGCCGTAGCAAGGGGCAAAGATAGAAAATGCACGGTCATGGGAGACTTCAATGGACATGTAGGAAGTTCTACTGATGATTTTATTGGAACTCATAGTGGCAACTGATGGAGAGAAAGGAATAGAGATGGTGAAAGGCTTATTGGATCTGCTGAAAGTCTTGATTATCAGAAATATGTTTAAGATCGCGAAAAATTGATCTCCAACTAATCCGGTGGACATTCAACTGTGGTAGGTTGTATGCTTGTCCAAAGGAAAACACTGAAGAGAATTAGAGATGTCAAAACAATACTGGGCAAAGAATGTTTTTGCACAACATAGACTACTAGTTATGGATGTTAAATTGGCAAAAGTGGTTTATTTAAGAAGTACAGCTAAAAGACAACTCACACTGTGGAGGCTGAAGATAAAAAGATGAGGAGAAAGATGGAAGAGGTGGAGCATGCAAGTTTGCATCAAGTGGAAAAATGGGATAAATGGAGTAAAAGAAGGTAGCAAGGAAAGTGTGTGGAGTAAGCGAACGAGGGAGAGATTGCTTTCACAAAAAGAAAGACTTCATAGAATCCTTAAAATTGACTTGATAAGCAAGATATCATAAAGATACCATGCATTCATGGAAAAATGGGCATTTAAAGATATTTTGGAAAAAAATAAATAAATATGGGAAGGGTAAGCAAAAACACTGCTAAATATCAAAAACGAATGGAGTGGAGAACTGGGCATGGGAGAAAAGAGAAGGACCTTGTGATATTGTTCCTGAAAAGGATGTGGAAAATACACTATATCGCAGGAAGACAGGAAAAGTAGTAGGCGCTGGTGAGATAACAGCTGATTCACTTAAATTCATGGGACAAGATAGTATCAAAAGAATAAGAGATGTGGCAAATGGATTGCTGGAGGGCCTAAAAATGCAAGAGAATTGGAGGAAAAGTGACTTGGCACCACTTGATAAGCAGAAAGGTAACACAAGATCATGCAAAAATTACAGAAGTGTCAAACTGTTGGAGCCTGGAATGAATGTAATTGAGAAAATATTTGAGAACTTCAAAACACAAATTTGTTGGACAAGATGCAAATGGGATTTGTCCCACGAAAAGGCACAGTAGATGTAATTTTTTCAGTGAAACACATGACAGAAAAATATGAGGTTGTCAGGAAAAAGCTTTATATAGTTTTTGTTGATCTCGAAAAAGTGTTAACAATGTCTCACGAAGAGTAATTTGGTTGGCTCTAACAAGAAAAGATATTGTAGAAAAAGAGGTAAAAGCGACTACAGACTCAAAACAGCTGTGAGGTTGGAAGATCAGAATGGCTTGATGTAACTGTTGGAGTCCACCACAAATCAGTTCTTAGCCCTTTTTTTTTGCTGTGTTGTTGGACAAACTAACAAAAGATGTTAGAGAAAGTATTTTGAAAAAGTTTGTGAATCCCGATGATTTGGTACTGTTTGGTGATAAATGGTCACAAGCAGAGGAGAGGTATAGTAAATGGAAAAAGGCCCAAATGAAAAAGATTCAAAGATAAATTTAAGCAAAACAAAGGCGTTCCATATTGGGCAGAGAACTAAACCTGCATCTAACATCGATCCTTGTACAGTGTGTGGAAAAAAGAAGAGTGGGTTGCAGCTCAATGAGGTGTGTTGAAAGCTGCACATGGGTAAATAAAAAATGCATGGGAATACAAGAAAGTTTGTTGCCGCTAAAAAATTTCAAATGCAAAAGTTGCCAAGCAGTTGTGCACAAGGGTCCTGAAAAGAAAGTGAATCTGGATGGAGATACACTCGAAGTTGTGGAAAAGTCCTGCTACTTTGTAGACATACTCAGCTCACAAGAAAAAGTGCATGATTCAGTAGTGTTTAGAATAAGAACTGGATGGCACAAATTTAAGGAGCTGTCTAGTATTCTGTGTGGAAGGGGGCTATCTCAAAACAATGAAAGACAGAGTCCATAAAATTTGTGTGAAAAGTGCAAAGTGTTATGGTGCAAAAAGCTTGGGCTATGAGAGTCGAGGATATCCACTGGTTGGAAGCAACTGAAATGAGAATGCTCTGAATGACGAGTGAAAAAACTCTGTAAGATCAAAAATGAGTGTATCTGAGAAATAACTGGAGTTGAAAGTATTACAGAAGTTATGAGAGATGCAACCACTGAGGTGGTATGGACATGTAGAAACAATGACTGAACATGAAGCACTGACTGAGAAATAACTGGAGTTGAAAGTATTACAGAAGTTATGAGAGATGCAACCACTGAGGTGGTATGGACATGTAGAAACAATGACTGAACATGAAGCACTGATCATGTCAACAAAACTTCTTGTTCATGGAAAGACTGGGAGACCAAAGAAGAGATAAAGAAAAGGAAACTGGAAGGAGTTGATCCGGACACAGCAAATGCATTTGGCAAAAAGGCTGCAAAAACCAGTGGACCCCTACAAGCAGGGACAAACAACAATTCTCTATAAACGAAAAGACAAACGGAAGATGTAAACAGTGTACCCTCCAAAATTGAGTAAGTGTGTAACTACCGGCACAAGTGGAAGAGTGCTAGCAAATGTGCAAAAATCGCAGGACAAATTTTGGCAAACGTTGCTGAGTGAACTGTTACATCAGCCTTAGTAATAAATTTTGAAGGAGTAAAAAAGGATTGTTTTGATACATAAATGCTATTTATTTGGTGTATATGCAAAGCTAACAAAAGATGTCAGTTGCTCTTATTCAGATCTTGGGTCCTTTGTCCAAAATTTATCAAAGGCAGCTAAACACTTCACGTAAGCATCAACAGTTCACAAGCTCCGTGCGCACTTTTCCGCCCTTTATTTACAGTAGAAGTAGTCTAACATCTTTATTTATGATGTTAACTTGCCAATAATAATGCAACGATTTTCTCAGTCTTGCAGAATTCAAATTTTTTTGTATACTTGCATAAGTTTGTTTATCACATTGGCTCTCATGTAACAGCACTCTCTATTCTTCCCTCAGATATATTTTGCTCGCTTATTATGGCACTCTTTATGCAGTGCCGTCCTTTTCAACAGTTCATTAAAATGTGGCTCATTTTCAATGAACAGCAGCATGTTGCCTGCTTATATATTTATCTCAATTTTTGTTCACAAGTGACTCTATAAAACTATTCAAAATAAATATTAGGGATGCTGTCTAAATCAAATAAAAAAAAAAACTTGTCAAGAAAAATTTTTCTAATTTTACTCAAGGCGAAGCATGACGTACTGATTCAGTGAAGGGCATGGTCCATCAATTGAAAATAAAATAGATTTAGGTCATTATACCTGTCATTAGCAATCTTGATTTTTTACTTCAATTAAGATGCCAGCTTGCGAGTTGTATCTTGTTTACTTTGCTATGTCTTTCACAGCAAGGACTCTAGTCACTTCATCAAAATTGTTTGAAGATGACCTAAAAAGTGTCTGAACAGCGATTGTATTGGCGTAAACGCCAAGTTTTCAAAATTTGTACGGGAGATAGAGGCAGAACGTGAGATTGCACTTTGATGACATGATAATTCATACGTTTATGTTTATATAATATTACATATAATTCATAAATACATATAAAATAGTCACTTAGCTTTACAGTGCTCAACAGCAAGCTTGCCGGAGTCGTAAAATATTTCTATTTGTACAGCTACAGAATAGACATTAAAACGTTAAAACCACAACAGTCTGTTTTGCTTAGAGGCTCATTAGGTGGTGAGTCTGCAAAATACATATAAAGCACTATAACGCTATAAGAACTGGCATAAAAATATATAAATTTAAAAACTAACCAATCAGTGCAATACATTTGAAAAATTCAGCAACTAATGCAACTCGTCTCAGAAGATAGGAAAGATATCAATTAAGCCGCCCTGGTACTGGGTGATAAGACTTTTGGCAAAGGTTGATTGCCAAACTCAAAGCTCTAGAGAGGGACAGGCTAATTGATATTTTTCCTAGCTTCTGAGACGAGTTGCATTACTAGCTGAATTTTCAAATGTAGTGCACTTCTCGGTTAATTTTTAAATTTATATATTTTTATTTCGGTTCTTATAGCATTTTATAGTGCTTTATATGTATTTTGCAGACTCACCACCTGATGAGCCTCTAGGCGAAACAGACTGTTGTGGTTTTAACGTTTTAATGTCTATTCTGTAGCTGTACAAATAGTAATTTAATTCATAAATACTTATACAATATATAATATTATATGTAATTAATACATAATTCATAAAAAGTTCACAAAGTGTCTACTAATTACTAACAGGCGGCAGGAAAAATACCTGGTTATTTCTATTTAACAAGACAAGTTAAATTTGGTCACTTAAACTCTAACCTTTGTAACAGTAATTTGTAAACGTTTCAAACGTCATGTCAACATTGCACAAAAAAAATATTAATCCTATGCAGACACCAGGCATGAGCAGCAAAAAGTAAGAAATATTTAAAAAATAATGGGAAGTTATGTAGTGTACCAGGACTACGACACAATAACAATAATTACTTGCTAACCTGAATTGTTGCTTGATTACGATAAATAATTAAACTAGATACGTTTTGCTATCTTAATCAATTAAACGATAGGTTTTGGCAATTGCATGTGAACTGTCGATCTAAAATTGAAAAGGATTTGACTACCAAAGCTGCACAACTTGAAAGGAGAAAACCAAGTTTTTTGCACGATGTAGATAATATGTGGGTCTTGCTTTCTTCCTTAAACTCATCTCGGAAAGCTATGTCAGTGACAAATGAAAAAGAATTTCAACAGAGTCTTGTTGACTGATTTAACAAACCAACCACAAAAACAAATGAGTTAATTTTTGGTAAGTTTTGTCCCACATGTGAAAAAACTGTACCACATTGTTATCTGGCTAGGTTTGTGGTGAAAATAACGGTAGGTTTGAGACACTTCTAAAGCTTGCTCACGAAACTCTCAAGATTATTGGCATTAAATAGCTAGCTAAATACTGTTTTTATCACGATTAATCATTTTCATCGTTTTTTGCAATTCTCTGGCATATATCAACCCTTTTTCCATCATGTTTTAAAGCTTATTTTAGTCACAACTGATAAGCTATCACTGCACATAGCTGTCTGCTACGTTAAACGAATAATCGTTTTTTTTTCAAGTGGGACTCATAAGCAGAATTAGTTAAAAAATCTTGTTCTTCATTAACTGATAGTTTTCATAGTTGGCGAGTGTGAAAAGCCTCTATATTTAAAATTAGCAAAAATCTAACCAAATTAGCAAATTTCTTCAAAAAATAGTGTTGCTCAACTGAAACCAAGAGATAAGTATAAGTGCTTTGTCATGTAATAAAACCGATTAAAGTTAGTGTTGAAACGTAACAAAAATAAACATTTTAACCAATTCCAGTTTTAAACTTTCCTCAAAAAAAAGATGTCTGGTGTTAAACTTAAGTTTGAGAGCTGCTTCCTGTTATTGCTCTTTGCCTAAGATTGAAATTGGCCACCAAAAGTAAAGAAAAAAACTTTTTGATTTTACTTTATGTTAATTGCTGTAAAGATAATTAGCAATACAAAAGAAGTGTGATAACAACGTGCACGATACTTAAGTTGCCGTCACATGCTGTTGTGTCACAGCCATGGAATGTTTACATGAGACATTGCACTGCCCTAAAAAAATGTTGATCCCAACTGAGATTTCTTTTCACTGTCTCACACACATTAAAATAATTGATTGAAAATTTTGCTTGCAAAATTTCAACACATTTCAAAACTAACCAAAAACTGCCAAACATTTTTGACGCACCATTGAATTTTAAATGCAAATCCACTGAAGACGTTTTTCACAAATTTGCACTTTTTTCATTGAAAGGAAATACTGAATTGCGAAGCAAAGCGATCCAAAGTTAACAATACACTTGCCCACTAGGCTGTACCCAATTTTGATGACTTGCTCCAATTTCTTAGAAACTCTGTCAAAAGTTTTGGCTCTACTAACAATTCAAAATACAATTAAAACTTTTGATTGGATTTTATGCCTTCTCAATGCTCATTATATGATGATGCAGAAAAATCTAGAAAATCACCATAACTTCACACCCACTTGAGCTAGGTCAAAGATGCAGAGTATTACTGCTCTTACAAATATTAATTGGGCGAAGCCGGCACAGCTGTGTGATCCAATATTTTCAACCTTGACACAAACGATAAGGGCACTGCACTTGCAATAACTTAATTGTGAGTGCATCACTTCACTTTAATATCCCCTTTTCAAGCTGTGTTCATTCCATGGCAAAGCAACACAGTCACAGTCAGAGCCTTTACCACATACAAACATGTCGACAGTGACGAAAAAGTTGTAAACTGTTCCTAATATCTAGTAGGTTAATCCTGAAAACATTCATCAATCATCTTGGCGCTCTTCCAAAACTTGGATATGCTTTCAAACAATTGCTGAATTTAACGGATGAATGTTTGGTACGTTAAGAATGCCTATGCTGAAAACAGGGCAAATAATACGTTTCCAGAAACTCCAGAAACTTGGGAGACATGTGCTGACTATGCACAACCTCCCATAATGCTTTTTTTAATCGATTTACTTTCAAAAAACATTATTTTTGTTTCAGAACGAGATTTGACTCTGTCAAAAAACATTAATTTTATATAACAAAAATACATAACTATCTATTGGGTGAAGGCAGCTTGGTCAGCTGAACTGATATTCTCCACCTTGACATTACTGATGGGTGGCCTTGTGGGCGACACCAGCAAGGCAAGTTAGTTTCACATTTCACACATACCGGTAGTTCCACTTAGCCACTATCGCATAACATTGTCTTGATCAAAAAGCTTGTGAGAATCTTACAGATTCCGATGCTGATTGACACAAATATCACAGAATAACATTGTCAGGTTGCTAATATTGAGCACAACATCTAAGCACTATTGTCACACTCACTAGTACATCTCATGAAAACCCTATATCAAAATAATGCACTACTGTTGGCACCTAGTCGCTTTTGCCAGGACAGCACTTACAAGCCTAATTGTAAAAGCTTATAACCAGATATTTACGTTAAATGTAGAAGTTGTTGTTTATAAATAACTCTTCACTATTAGTTCTACGTTACTTACAATCTAGATCAGGTTTCACAACTTCTAATAGCTGCAAAGATTTGCATTGAGGGGAAACCACGCGGCAACAAAATGAGGACAATTATGAAAATGCCTAGTTTAACCCAATTTAATTTTCCAATTTTACTCAATTAGGTGATTATATTTTCAGTTTACATATGAACTTCTGTACTTTTGTGCTTTTGCACTTTTTTAGTTGATGGGTTTTTGGTATTTCCGCAATTCAATTTTAAAAATAATTTTTTGTATCTCCTAAATTCTATATTTTTGCCTGAATTTCCGTGATTCAATTATTCCATATCTCAACGTAAATTTTCATATTTCTTTAAATCTGCTTTTCCATATTTTAGTGTTGTCCTAAAATTAGCATGTGCCCAAGTTAACTACCAATTTCCTAAAAGATGTTGGCTTAAGTAAAACTAGCCTGCAGCTCAAAACTAATAGTTGGGTCTACTAATGAGTCAACCACATTGCTAGGTATGTAAGATAGGATACTACCAAAACAAGAAAATGCAGACAAGCCCTTAGGGTTGGAGTTAGAATTAAAATTACAGTTAGTTCAAGCATTACGGCCAATCTTTTAGTATCTTTAAGAATTTGGGGAACAAGCCAAGCTGTCCAAAGAGGAAAGATTTCCAGCACAAGGAAACAAAAACTTTTTGATCAATTACACATACATTTATCTGTTCATAATCAATCATTTAAACCTACATGTACAGACTAAGCCGACCAATGCTAAAATATGGAAATCAAAACTTAAAAATAGTGAAATTCATACTGACACATAAAATTATTGTATTATGAAAATTAGATATCAATCGGAACCCTGGCCTCAGCCCAGCTAGGGATTCTGCTTTTGCCCCAGACCAATCCAAGTGTGGGGCAAACTCAAAAGATAGCCAGAGCAGGGGTGTTGCTGAACATTGTAAGCTTAAGCTTTGTATTATTGATTTTCAGTTGTGATTTCTTTCTTGTTCTAGCAATAAATGAATGTTTTCTTCTTTTATATGTACTGGTATGTAGCTGAGTTGAGCGGCAGTTGTAAAAAAATCAGTTTTGCTCAGCATAGATATTGAATAAATGCTGTTTATTAGCTTTCTAGGTTGTCAACAGCTTTACAGACGCTACAAAATTTTGAAATGAGAATAATTGTAACTTACATTTTTTAATACAACACATTCAAATTTTTTTTCAAATGGTCATGCTCTCAATGATCATTAAATCGCTGGAGTTTGCATAAAACACTCAGATTTCTGAAAACTTGCTTTTTCTGTGATTTCAACTGATCACTATTGAAATGATCTGAAGGTGAATGTAACTGTCAGTCTGTTAGGCTTCAAACAATTTTAATTGGTGGAGATGACTATGGTTTGATTTGCTAGAATTCTCACATTTTCAGGCAGTTGACTTTGAAGTAATAAAATATGACCAAGGATAGCAATTTAACAGTACTTCTATGAACTCCAGACCATGTCTGGCCTCCGGCCAGGGTAGGCATGGAAACAGAGTCTCAGCCAAATTAGTTGCCTCAGGCGTTCACCGATGAAAACATGCAAATTCATAAATAAACATAAAGTACAAAAAATTCATCTACAACGTAGCATCACTCAACACGAAAATCCCACATATACAAGAGTCAATAAAAAATACAAAAAAACATTTAATCAACTGAATAAAATTACATATATTAATTAAGTTAACCTATCCATTTTCATATTTTGCATAACTAAGATAGACTGAAGATCAGTCAATAGTAAGGCAATTATTTTTTAACTTGCCAAAAAAAGTCAGTTTGTCAAAATGGTTAACCTTTTGAGGTACATTAAGTTTTTTTTCGAGTATAACATCTGAAGCAATTGCATAATTAAAATTCTCTTTAAATGCAAAAAAACTTCAAATTTGCAAAAACATGTTTGGGGATTCACATAAAAAATTCAACGGTGCATAAAATAGTGTGGCAGTTATTGAAAACTTTTTACAGTCTGTTTTAAATTTTCTAGCAAAATCTTCAACCAACTGTTTTAATATATGGGAAACAGCAAAAAGTAATCCATGTTTGGATCAACTCTTCTTTAGTGGAGTACAACGTCACACACAAACATCCCGACGCTGTGACACAACAGTAACTTAGGTATCCCGCATGGCATTATTACATCTTGTATTATAAATAATCTTTGAAGCAATTACATAGAGAATAGAACTTTTTTGTTTGCTTTTCCTGGCCAAATTCAACCACAGCCAAAGAGCAATAATAGCAAGCAGCCCTCAAACTTCAGTTTAGCACCAGACATCATTTTTCAAGGGAAGGTAAAAACTGAAATCAACAAAATCTGTACTTTTTCTTTATGCTTCAGGGGAGAGAGAAAGAGATCCAGTTTTTTAAATTTGGTTTTGTCCACGTTAATGCAGGTGGCCGGATTCACTTCATGCTTCTCGACAGTTTGTAAACACCATAATGCCACTTCACTTTGTCAATAGCATCCTTCCTTTAACCTTCAACACCTAACATTAACCTTCAACTTTAACACCTTAACCTTCAACACCATACTATTTCAATCTTGCTCATTAAAATAAAAGAGCACCTACCTCTCTGTTCATTTTAGCACAATAAACACCAGTTTATGAGAGAATGGTTTGGTTTTCGCTAATTACAAATACAAAAACTTCTCACACTTGCCAGCTAAGAAAAACTACAAGCAAACAAAAAATATCATTTTTTAACTAAGTCTAGTTATGATTCCACTTGAAAAAATGATTGTTTGTTAAATGAAGCTGACAGCTATGTGCTGCAATAGCTTACCAGTTTTAATTGAAATAAGCCTTGAAACATTAAGAAAAAAGGAGGATTCTACTTTCAATCAGTTCAAAAACGTTTTACATATAAAATCGGTTAATTGCATACCACTTAAACACATATAATCATTTTATCACATATAAATCTGAAATCTCAAACCAAATCCTATCTGTCATTAAGCAAAAGCATCAGTTAATCACATACCACTTAATAGAAGAAACTGGATAATCGCATAGAGTTTTCGTCCCAGTTGCTACTTTCATTTGCCTAATTGCCTATGTTCTTTAGAGAAACATTTGCAATACAAAAGGAGTGAGGAAAAACAATCAACGTTTTTAGGTCATAATGTTTGGTGACAAAATAACTTAAATCTCCAGTCGATTTCCCTGCTGAACTCCTCGCTGCACAACAGACAAAATAATTGCAATGCAATTGACTTTCAACACAAATAGCTCTAAAAGAATTCCAAACAGGCAGTTGTAGTGGTGTTTAGTCAACCATGCAGTGTCAGCTCACAATAAACCTTTTTTTCTAGAGCAAATCAATTAAACTCATACCTTGGATAATTGCATAAAAATGTTTGTCAAATTGGATATGCAATTAACCAATTTTGTCTGTATTTTAAAATGTAGTAGCCTTTTTTATGCGGATTGCTCCAAAGGTAATTTGTAATGTCTTATCATTTTGCCTATTACCACCCCTTAAGGGATTGTCAAGACTTGCCTTTCACTACGTACAATTCCAAAACTGTCTTTTGATTCAAAATTAAGGCATGTAACCCAATCAGCTTTACCAGTTTGAAGAAAAATCACCATATAGTCAAAACTCACAAAAAAATAAGCACTGTGCAAAGAAAACTTCCTTTAAAGCATAATTGTGCATGGGCAGCTATTTCATTCTTTTACATCTGCCTGTAATGAGCAGTGCCAGCTAAAGTAAGCAGAGTCCCCTGAAAATTTTTGAAGGGCAGTCCCCTTGCAAGAGCAGTAAAACCATGTTTATAAATGAAGAATAGACTATATATTTTTTGCAGGAAACACTTATAAATGAGACCTCCTAGTTTTTACATGTAATTACAAATATTAGGATCTTAATTTTTTTTACTGGACCCAAAACCTGCATTTACCAAACTCACAAATATTTGTTACTATGATTTTCTTTTTCCTTTACTTTGGTCAATTTTCATGAGCTTTTCAGAAGGATAAAACTTCACCTATCAAATATTTTCAACCTCTTTTCACGCAGCAGAAAGTGGTTAATCAAAACTACTAAGAGCAAAAAAAATATTTAGCTTGCTATGTTACTGCAATTTAATTGTCTTTGAGGGTTCAGAAGTGTCTCAAACCTTTTACTGTTATTTTCACCACAATACCTAACAAAAAAACAATGTTTCACAGTTTTTTCACATTTGGGACAAAACTTCTTATTAATTGACTCATTTGTTTTTGTGCTTGGTTTGTTAAATCAGTCAACAAGATTCTGGTGATATTTGTTATCCCTTATCAATAACATTGCTTTCTGAGATAAGTTTAAAGAAGAAATCAAGACAAGCATCATCTGAATACTACATTGTAGAAAAATTTTAGTTTTCTCCTTTGAAGTTGTGCAGCTTTTATAGTCAAATCCTTTCCAATTTTATATCAACAGTTCACATGCAATTGCCAAATCCTGTTGTTTAATTGATTACGATATTGAAATGTAACTAGTTTAATTATTTATGGTATTTAAGCAACAACTTAAGTTCACAAGCAATTTTTGCTTTTGTGTCATAGTTACTACTTCCTAACGTCCTATTATTTGATAAAAATGATATTTCTCATGCTCATGTGAGGCGTCAGCAAAGGATTAAGTTTATTCACAGGCACTGTTAACCTGACAATCTAAAAAGCTTATGAATTACCATTGCAAGATTATAGAGTTTGAATGACTAAATTTAACTTAAAATTAACTTGTTAAACAGAAGTAATTAGGTCTTTTGCAACTGACAGTTAGTAAGCAGTAGGCAACTTATCAGTGAACTTTTTAGAGCTGACATAATCACACTTATTACTATGTCACAGTTTAACCTCGCCTCCTCCCCCACCTCCTACAAATTTTGAAACCTCAGCACTTTTGCCAATACAATGGCTGTTGGACTTGTTAGTAGGTCATCTTGGAGGATCTTTAATGTGCACCTAACTCAAGTTTCTGCTGCAAAGTAAAGAGATACAACTTGCAAGTACAGTAGAATGCCGATTATCTAAACTAATTAGGACCAAGGTTTTTTGGATAATTGAATAACCATGCCAATAATGTTGCACACTGCCAGAAAAGAAACCCTCACTCCTATTGCTAGTTGACCTAGTCTCAAGCTTTGTCTCAATCATCACTATGTTCCATTTTCTTTTCATGGAAGACATAGTCACAAGATTAGTTAGCTTTTGCACTTAAACACAGTCTGTTATCAAGCGCAGATAGTGATTTCTCAAGATAAGATCTGGCGCAATGATGAAGTGGTTAGAGCATCTGCTTTGCTGTCGGTAGATCTGGGGTTCATTTCTCTAGTCAAGTCATACCAATAGACTTTAAAAAATGGTACCCACAGCTTCCCTGCTTGGCGCTCGGCATTTAGGGGATGTTGTGGAGAACAAGCCTACAAGTTCACTTGTTGTGTCCTTGAGCAAGGCACTTAACAGGACAACTCCACCTTTATGTGAAAGACAGGTGGCCCAGACACCTCAGAAATTGCAACTCCCAAGTGAGTGCAGACCTCCCATCCAAAATATAGCAATACAATTCGCTTTCTCGTAAATGAAGGATAAACATGACAAATATAATAAAAGAATGTAGATGCACTTTTATGACATTTGTCAGAGTAGCATTTAGATAATTGGCATTTCAAATAATCGGCATTCTACTGTTGTCTTGATTGAATTAAAAATTCCTGACTGAGATGATGACCTAGATCAGTGCTTTTAATCAGAGGACCAGGGTCTTTGCTGGGCTAGTACTTACTTTAGGCTTTATATTGAGTTAAAAGGGAAAATTTTTTGATTTGTTTTTTTTTTATCTGGACAGCATCCTTGAAAACTACTTAAAAAACTTTTTTGAGGTCATTTATGAAATTGAGAAAAATATATAACCAGGCCACATGCTGCTGTGAAATGGTTGAAAAGCACAGTACTAGATAAAGGGAGCAATAATAAACAAACAAAATACCTCTGAGGGATAAACAATTGATGCTGTCACATGCAAAGTGACATTATAGGCAAACTTTAATGCCAAAAATTGGAATACTGCAGGGACTGACAGAAATGTTTTGTCATTATAGGCAAGTTGAGGTCATAAATGATGCCATTCTAGTAATTATACTGAGAAATGCAAGCATGAAAATCTGAGATTCAAACCCGCATTCATAGTATCTTAAGACTAGCGCACTATCCAGTACACTACAGTGTCACTGACTGAAATGCAGCAATTATGGCAATATAAACACACGTGAATGATTATGGAAAAATAGTCTTCAAGGGCTAAATGCTGTTGATGGCAAAATAGCCACTTCCTATAAAATAACCGTATTTGCAACAACTCAGGCAGTGATTCTGTGGTGTAGTGCTAAGTGCAGTTGCCTTCAAATATAATGGTTATGGCTTCAAATCTTTGCTGCCAGGATACTCAGACAAAGGCAGGGGCCTAGTAAGTGAATGTATAATGAAGTGTATATTGGGAGAACAATTTTTCTTCGATTTTTTATTGAAATTGACAAATCAAAAATGACCAAAAATCACATTTACTACATTATTAAAATTGACTAATCACATATGTCAGACAGAAAAATAACCTCCAAAGATAAAATGTCATTGATGGAAAATAGCCACTGATTAACATTTAGGCCTAATCTTTTAGAGAATACAGCAACACTACCATAATACTGCAATATGTGGAAAGTTAATTTGCACTATGAAAATACTGCAATATGTGGAAAGTTAATTTGCACTATGAAATTACCAAAATTACAAAAATTCAAAATTAGTATAGCACTACTGCATTACAGAAGCGCAAGAATCCATAATAAAATGCAAACTTAGGTCTAGGTTATTGAATTATAAAAACATGAGAAGTCCCTAACAAACCTATAGGTATAACCCCTCAATTGCATAAAAACAAATAATTGAATTCAACTAAGCATTTTAGTATCTAATGGCGAAGTTGGTGTGAAAATTAGTCACTCAGTTTTCGTAATTCCGTTACCGAGTTTTCGTATGTCTGTCAATTTTCATTAACCTAATTTAGGCAAGTCAGTTAGTAGGTATTGCTTAATTTATCCAAAAACATTAATTAGGTCATCAGTCTACAACATGTTATGCAAAAAATCATCGTGTTAGAATACTTTCTTGCTAGATAGGGTAACATCGCAACACTGTTTCTAAGTCACAACATACCGTATTGAAAGAAACCAACATCCACGCCATGACTTACCATAAATCTGTTTAGTAAAAAGTACTGGTGTTGCCACTTTTGTTTGCGCTAAATAATCAAGAATCACTTTAAAATTTTTCTAGAAGTATCTAGAACAGTGGTTCTTAACCGGTGGCAAATTTCCCACTGATGGGAAATTATATCCATGCAGTGGGAAATTATTTCTGGTCTGCAGCTTTGGAAATTGTTTGGAAGTTTACCCGGATACCTAAATAAGTAAATCTGATTATTTAGTTACATAGTTAATTTTTCCAAACATGTAGTGCAGATGTTACCAACTGGTGGATCGTTTGGATTCTTTTTGCTACTTTTTACATGTGTCAAGCTGGCTTTTCTGCTGTCGCAGTTATAAAAGCAAAGTACCGCTCTGCTGTAAATAGACGTCAAAAGAGAAATATACGTGGCGGTATCAAACATTACACAGCGACTTGATGCTCTATGTCAAAACAAGTCAGCTAATGTACTGTATTTTTCGGAATATAAGGTGAACCGTATTATAAGGCACAGTATCAATAAACAAATTTATTGCGAAATTTATTATGCAAATTTATTGCGAAATAACATGGTCTGTTTACAAAAATTGTTGTGGCCTAGAATGGACGAACGGCAATCTTGGAAATTAGACAAGTGTAGTTTTCATACTTAAGCTGTACCCAAATAACTACCTACAGTATTACCGGTATATAAATCAATAGCACTTTTTGCAACATAAAATTTCTGGAAGATTAGTGAGTCCTGATATAACAGAAGTTGGTAACCACTGATCTAGTGCATTGTTTTACAAATATCATGTTTCTAGATAGAATAATATTTGTATGTAAGCCACAAATTAACAGTCTATCAGCATAGGCTACAACGTTTTTACAAAAATTTTTTGCAGTGAAATATGCCAGCCTTACTTTTAACAAACACTTAGTTTTTATTGAAATTTAGTGTAGTGCAAAAATGTCAAATGCAAAGGCTAATATTAAAATTAAACAAAAGTACAAGGAAGACTACCTCAAGTATGGATTTACTTGCCTTCAGAAGGATGGAGAGAATATCCCACACCTTATGTTATCATGAAGAGACTGGCTAACAGCTGTTTAAAACAATTTCAGCTCAAGTAGCATTTGAACAATGCCCACAAAGAGCAAGCTAGCAAATCAATTGAGCACTTCAAATCTAAAGAAGGTTGTCTCAAACATGTCAGGCTGGACGCAGGAGGTACATTTTACAAAGCAAATTTTTCTATCGTTGAAGCATCCTATGTTGGTGCACTTCGTATTGCTAAAGCAAAAAAGCCTCATAGCATTGCTGTTACGTGAACTGACAAACATCATCGTAGAAAGGAGAAAATCCTAAATTATGGGCAAGCGAATAAGGCCAGTGTACAATTCATTCATATCTGACATAAAACTGAACGCCTAATTGACATTCGTGTGTTTATGTGGCCGTATTGCTATGAGTCATTTTGGTGAGTTCGCAGTTCTAATGAAAAACAACTTTACACTACGGAAGGGGTTGATATCACGTTTAGTTTATTTATTATGACCGAGATCAAATTGTGCCTGAAAAACATGTTATGGATACTGCTTTCTCCTATGACTACTACCGGTTCGTACTCAGAAAACAAATTATTCATGCCACTTTCTCCAATTCGGAGAAATTACCCCAAGATCATTATAAATAACGGCCCCAAGTTCTACTGTGGCAGATTAAAGAAAGCATTGGTTACAAAGCCATGCTGCAGTATCTATCAGCTTTGATAAAGCATTAAGTGCAGTACGTTTATTGAATGCGGCTCTGTACGAATGTGTAGATGTAGAAATAGTAATAAGATTCTTTGTATTTGTAGAAGTAAGATAACCCGAATTTAACATCATAATCACTATCTCGCGCTTAACGCTTCCCTCTAATTGTTCTTATGGCCCATGAAACGTGTATTATATTTTAAATCTTGGATGAATAAATGAATTGCTTGATCATTGTTGGGCCATCGAGTACCGGGAGACGAGAAAGTGAAGTTGAAATTCGTATCCGAACTTATTCAGATAGCATCACTTCGGTTCATTGAGGCGCTGAAAGGATCGAAGATTACAATTGCAAAAACACTAGTAAAGCCGTGCCTCCTGGATTGTGCTAAAATAGTTTTAGATGACAAAGCTTATAACAAGTTAAAGTAAGTTTTCCTTCTCAATAACACAATCAAGAACAGAATTGTTGAAATGTCAAGCGATATTAAATTCAGCTCATTTCAGCAGTACGGTAATCTTTATATCCTTATCTTTATATAAATACACCGGCACGATGGTGTAGTACCGGCACGATGGTGTAAAGGTTAGAGCGTCCGCTTCGCAGTCGGTAGACCTGGGGTTCATTCCCCTTGTCGAGTCATACCAAAAGACTGTAAAAAATGGTATCCACAGCTTCCCTGCTTGGTGCTCGGCATTTATGGGAGATTGTGGAAAACAAGCCGGCAAATTCGCTTGTTGTGTCCTTGGGCAAGGCACTTAACGGGACGCCCCCGCCTTTATGTGAAAGACAGGTGGCCCAGACATCTCGGAAATGGCAACTCCCAAGCGAGTGCGGACCTCCCATTCAAAATATAGCGATACAATTCGCTTTCTCGTGAACGAAGGATAAACATGAACAATACAAATACAAAAAAAATACAAATACCATTTGCAATCCAGCTGGATGAGTCAACAGATGTTGCTAACTTGTCACAAATTCTCGTTTACATTCGCTATGTAGCCTATCTGATGCGAATATCAAGAAAGATTTTTTATTTTGTTGCCTTTTGGGAACTACTGTCAAAGCTGTCGATGTACTACAAGTTGTTTCTGATCTTTTTTTGAAGAGAATAATTTGAGTGGAAATAATCTTGTAGCTGTTTGTACGGATGGAGCGCCTGCTATGATAGGCAGACGTTCAGAATTTGCTGCACAGGTCAAGCAGAAAAATTCAAGAATACAAGGCACACATTGCTTACTTCACCGACAGGCTCTTGCTTCAAAGACACTTCCGAAGATTTTGAATACGGTAATAGAAATCATAATCAGCATTGCGAATTATGTCAAGACATCTGCCGTAAACAGCCGCCAGTTCCGTCAACGATGCAAGGAAATGAATTCACAACATGAGACACTATTGTTTCATTCAAACATTTCATTTACACACTACCGTTTCATACAGTCCCAGTATTATAGTCTACCTTTTTAGAATCACTTTGCAAACTTATAATGCTACTTTCAGGTCAGATGGTTACCCAAAGGAAACTTGCTGGCTCGAGCGTGAGACCTATTAGCCGAGATCAAGCAATTTTTGCAGAAACGAGGCAAACATGATTTGTTAATTCAGTTTAGTCACGGTCTCTTCAAGGCATGGTAATTTACATAACTTTTGTGTAAACTTTACCTACTACTATGTGATTTAAGATTTAGATGTGAATATATGTAAATTTGTATGCATTTTTACACCTTCGTGCATGTTTATAAGATTTATTTATCAGATGAGGCTGGCGTATAATCTATGTGATTTTTTCGACCAGCTGAATGCTCTAAACTTAAAGCTTCAAGGAAACGAGAGTAACCTGATTGCCCATTCCGACTGCATCAATGGGTTTATTGCCAAACTTGCCCTGTGGAGAAGTAGATTAGGTGAAGGAGCCATTGATGCATTCCACAATCTGAGCGTCACTGTTGCCGATGGAAAACTACATAACGACCTCAGAAGCGACATTACTGAACATCTGTGTTGTGTTGAGAAAGAATTTGGAAAATATTTTCCAGACCTTTCTGAAGACGATCTTTGGATCCAAGTTACTAGGAATCAATGCTTCAATGTTTTTGCGTTTGAATTGAATAGGAGTGATACCGTTTTTTGCAAATTAAATGGACAAACTAGACAGTTGTTAAACGAGCGTTAAATATGTTGTTTTTGCTGATGTTATGGAATGAATCTGAAGTCAAATTAAGCTAAAAGGTGCTAAGGTTTGCTTGTTATTTCTACTAGTTAGACTAGGTTTATGGGCTAAATATGCAGGCTTGTTTGTAGCCAGCTTTTGCTAGAACTTCATATTCGATTAATCAGCGTATTTAGGAATGCTGAGTTTAAGTTAATTGTTATGGGCAACTTATACAGTATATTTAGTTACATAAGCTCACTGAAAAGTCATAAACCTAAATTGTACTGTAGCCTAAATGTCAGGGCGGACTTCTGTACCGTTTGTCATATGTTGGATTAGATATTGATGGATAAAATTTGTAATTCTTTGAAATTTTTTGTCAACCATGCTTGCAGACCAGTTATACTGATAAATGAGATGTAATTTTGTGCCCTTAACCATTTCTTAAACAATTTTTTGAGCTATTGCTTAGGTTGCTGGATCAAAGGAAATTTAAAAACTTATGGTACTGGTAATAATGATCAGCTAATGGCTGATTTTGCTAATGTATCTACGGGTATCTAATTAGCATAGAGTTATTTTAAACAGAGGAGCGAATGGTATTTAGATGGCATTTCATTTAGGCCCGATTTTTTAGAAAATTGGCACACAGCACCAAGCTTAGACTACCCATTTGAAAGGCCTGATCTCAACAAAATTGCTTTTGATTAAATTTATTTGTCTCCGAGTAGCAAACTAGCAATATTTCTTTCCCATTTTTAATTAATTCCTTATCAGTTTTCAAAATAATCCCAAAAGTTGGTGTTCGCTCTATACCTTTCGGGCATAAATTACAGATTTCGGTTAGCCACTTTTTATCGTGCCAAATGTGTGACGTCATATGCAACCTTCCTATTGATACAACTTCAGTTATACAACCATAATTTTAGTAAAATAAAATAAAAAAAACACGTAAGTGAAGCAATTGCAAAACTCAACAATGGCAGAATAAATTTAATAGCAAAAGAGTAAAGGTAACTGTCCATAAAAAAACAACGTTATGACAAAATTTTTTCTAAAAAAGTCACGAATCACAGATCATTAATTTAATTGAGGGAGGAATATAATATTACAAAGTTCACACCATTATAAATCACCTATTTTATGTAATTGATTGCAGTATAAATTGCAAATAAAATTTCAAAACCCAAAATTTGACGTGACCATTCCTGAACGCGTTTCGTCCTTTTGGACTTCTCAGCAGGGCCTGTCCCGTCCAACAAAAACAACACCCTTTATTTGCAACACAGTAAACATTAACAGCCAAAGCTAGGCATTTTATGCAATTTTTTTTTTCTTAAAACGCAATCAATTTAATATGCGAAAAATGCAACATGCTTATCAAGCATGGGAAGCGTGAAAAACGCATGCTTTACAGTGAACTCAACGGAGACAATCGGGTCTTCTACAAAATAAGTGCGCCATCTCACATGGTTGTTCACTCCTAAAGCAGAACCTAAGGACGAAAAAAGCTCTTTTATTTGCAATACATACTGCAATCAATTACATAAAATTTGTGATTTGTAAAGGTGAATTACACCATTTTCCACAAGCATAGTCTCATTGCCAAAAACCTTCAAACCAAAGTGAATATTTCTTTGAAGTTGACGCATATTTGAAAACAATGTTTGCGAAAACAGCCGTTGATTCGTAGAGCGGGGCGTGTATGGCTGAATAATGCGCTTCTTTCCGCAAACGTGCCCACCTTAAGATTAAGTTTGTGGGAAAGCTCATTAAATTTCTTTCCACGCAGGCATCGTCAAGTGAGGGGCACAGTTGCGGAAAGTGTTCGAAGACGACTTTGAACTTCACACATATTCTAAACCGATGGCGCGAAACAGTCGTTAGTTTGAAGAGCGAGGCGTTTATGATTGAATATTGCTCTTCTTTTCGCAAACGTGCCCACCTTGAGATTACGTTTGTTGGAAAGCTCATTGAATTTCCTTTAACATAGGCATAGTCAAGTGAGAGGCACAGTTGCGGAAAGTGTGCGAAGAAAACTTTTTTGGAGATTTATATTTTTAGCAAAGGATTAATTTCATAAAAAATCTTTTCAGTAACAAAGCTAGCTCGCAATTCGAGAATATGCACCTTTCTCACAAAAAAGCAAATTTTTATGTTTTTTGATGAAGTGGCATGGCATGAGCACAAATGTTTTAAAATAGCTCAAGGTTGTTTCGAAAATACCTCAAGTTGTTTTGTTAGTGGACCTGCGATATTTAATTAGGCGCCCTGACATAAATGCGGCCTTTGCCCAATTAAATCAAAATGACCAAATAGAAAAGTGTGGATATTTGCAAATTACATTAGTTGTTGCTAATAATTATTTCTTTTGGTGAATGATGATTGTGAAATGATAGGTCATGTCTTTGTCTTTATTCTGTATCCACTGTATTATTTTTCTATTGGCATTGATATATATTTTTATTCTTTTTCATTTTTCATTTTAGTTTTATTGATGGGGCAAATCCGTGAGTTGGATAACCAAATGGAATTCAATTTGAAGTGATTTGGTTGGTGTTTATAATGTATTAGTGCACATGCATACCCGTTTGAACCACAATCAGTCCCGTAGCACTCCAACTTCGGGCCCCCCCCAAAGTAAGCGCAAGAGCCCCTGCGCACAGGTCATATCACTTTAGAGGTGTAAAATTGAAAAGCTGCATTAAGAAAATACACCACAATTTGTACATAAGTAAACAGGCTAATGTCAGAATAAAGCATGCCGATACCGAAGGTGCAAGTCATAAAAAATTCGGCACCAATGCCAGAGTTCAGTAGGACATTTATGCAGACACTGCGAAACGAAAGCAATGACACTGAAAAAACATGAAAAAGTTATAAAAACACAGTATCATTTAAATAGTCTGGAGCGAACCTTTTTGTTCGCAAATGCTGTTATGACATTGTCATAATCAAGAGATCGGGCGCAGTCATTTTCGATTGACAACATGGCTAATGAAGATAGCCTACTGTCTGTCATAGACGTTCTATTAAAAGTTTTGATCAGTTTCAATTTGCTGAAGCTTCTTTCAGCGCTGGCAACAGTCACGGGGCAAGTTAGTAAGATTCGAAGTGCGATGTACACATTCGGATACAATTCAAATAAATGAGTCTTTAGAAGATAGTTCAGAAAGTCTTGAGCCGTATTGAGATTGCGTTTTTTTTGTAAAATTAAAACAAACCGCTGTAGCTCAGCGCTCATTTCATCAGAATCAATGTCACCGAACTTTTTTTGGAACTCTTTACAGCAAGTAAGAAGAGCATTTTCTTGTTGCACAAGCAAAAGTTTGTCTCGTGTGTACAAAAACGAAAAGGCGGAAGAAACCTCACGTAACAAATTAAAGCGCTCCTTTATTGACATAATAGCCTGGTCTACTAATGGATAGAAAAAGTTGCTTTTAAATTTCAGTTCAGGAGTAGCTCGTTGTTCCTCTTCACCTTGGTAATCAAACAATTTTCTTTTCTTTCCACTTCTTGACGGAGGAAAAGAAGGATCAATATCCAATTCCTGTGCTATTTCAACAGCAGATGTTGCGGCACTGTCATAACCCGTTGTGCGATAGTTTTGCAAAAATTTTTCAGTTGCCTGGATTTCCGTTTCCATTGTATGAAGGGAGACTCCATACGATTGAAGAATCTTGCTTGCTTTATTGACTTGGAATAGGATATCATACCAAATAAACACCGACAAAAGAAAACTCCATTTTGATAAATGAGCTATCAACGATTTTGTTTCTGAGGCAGCTCTTCCATCTTTTCTTTCTATGGAAATGGCTTCCAAGTCTTTCAGTGCCAGCAACACCTCTTTTAAATTGTATCGAAGAGGTTTGATGCATTTAATTCTGCTTTCCCAACGAGCATCAGATTGTGACTTTATGGACAGCTCCACATGTTTCTTCAAAATTTCCCAACGCTGAGCAGAGGAAGAAAACAGCACATACAACCTTGTAAGTACTCCAAAAATGTCAATGCTTCCGTCGATAAATTAGCACTGTCAACAACAACTAAGTTAAGGGTATGGTTTGCACAGGGCACGTAAACAGCTTTGGGATTGATGCCTAGCATTCTTGCTTGGACCCCAGAATGTTTTCCTTTCATGTTAGCACCATTATCATATGACTGACCTCGACAATCAGACAATTCGAGTTGCAGTTCGGTCGCTTTTTCAAAGAAAGCGTCCAACAAGCCTTTCCCAGTACTGTCACTTATTCTCAAGTAGCCAAAAAATGTTTCTTTAACAACAGCAGCTTCTTCATTACATAGTACATAACGGAGAATGACAGACATTTGTTCATGATGTGACATATCTGGAGTGCAGTCCAAAATTATAGAAAAATATTTTGCCAATTTCAATTGCTGTAAATTTTCTTTTTCAACTTCTGTCGCTAGCAATTCAATTAGTTCATTTTGTATGGTAGGACTCAAATAGTGATCTTTAGTGTTTTCATTCTTGATTCTGTCTTGAAGCTCTTTTAGGATCGGATCTCTTCTTGCCAAAAGCTCAAATATACCCAGAAAATTTCCATTGTGAGGAGATCCTAAGACTTCTTCAGATCCTCTAAAAGCAAGATTCCTTTCCGATAGAAACAAGGCAATGTCGATAAGTCTCTCTAAAACATTTCTCCAAAAACGTCTTTTATTGAAAAAAATATTCATCTCGCGTTTGTCGATAGTGGATGAATTTCTTATCCCTTCAGCTAGCAACATCCATTGACTGCAGCATTCTTGGTGGGAAATGCCGTTTTCATGGTCTTTCAGTTTTTTCGAAAAACCCTCCCATGTATTTATACCACTACAAAAGAGGCTTAGTGTTTTTCCAAATAGCTTACAACAAAAGCAAAAAACTTGATCTGATTCCCCAGAATAAACTAGCCACGACCGTGAAACACTTTCACCATTAGGTAACACACGTTTATAATGGTTGGAGGAAAAACGTCGCCTTGGAGTTGTGTTATTATATGGAAAATTCATTATTAGTTGATGTGGTCCACGCTTTACTATATCACATCGTTGAGCATCAGAAATACTTTCAGGCCATTTACATGGGTCATCAGGGATAGGGGTAAATTGAGATTCAGTTATTTTTGATATTGAAGGTTGCGTATTGGCAGGTAAATCACAACTTAGATTTTCTGGAAATTCACAATCACTTTGATGCTGATGGTCATAGTCTTCTTTTTCTTGTACACTATAGTTTTCTTCATCCCTCTCGGTACTAGTGCCAGGTCTACTCTGCTCAGTAATCTTGAAAAAATCTGTCATCTTGGGCAATTTCGCTACAGCATCTCGAGCAGTGGCTGCTTCTTTTCTCTTTTGAGCACCACTTTTTGAACGTTTCATTCTATACAATGTCAATAAAATACTTTATCTGCACTCTGCAGTGTATATATATATATTGTCCCGGTATTTATAGCCAAACAGAATTCCAGACCATTCTATGATTGTTGCGTAACAACGGCATTGTTACGTCAATCGAATATTCAAGATTCTACCAGAAAATCAATCGAAATATTCTAGATTCTGCGAGATAAAATGACGTTGCATTCACTTATGATGTCAGAAGCCAATTTCTTCCTACAGTTTAAATCGGTTGTAAACAAGTCTGCTGAACTGAAAATAGTCACGTAGCCAAAAAGCAATTTCAGACTAACTTGGGCCCCCAAAGTTGGCCTGGCCCCCCCCCAATTGGGGGGTTTGGGGGGCGGCTGCTACGTCTCTGACCACAATATTTCCATAATGTTGTTGGCAAGCTAACTCCTCAAGTAAGTTGATTGCATTACCTGTTGATGTACCGATACGTTTGTTATCCCGTCATTAGATAAATCATAGACTTACATAAGACTACTTTGCACATACACCAAATTAATGCCAGCTGACACAGTGAGCACATTTTGGGTGAGACCAACAACTGATAAGGAACTACAATCATTGGTGCTAGGCTGCACAATGTTAAATGTAGAAAGAAAACCTTTGTTCAAATCGGATGTCTACTCTGTTTTGAATGTTTACGCGATTTTCTCATTTCGGATAAGCAAGATGGTAAAATCAAACACATGCCAAATAAGACAGGGAGGGGGGGAGGGGAGAGACCTGAGAGAAAACCACAAACTCGTAATTATAGAACAATTTCAATTATGTTTACGTCGTAAAAAAATTGACCTGTTTAATAAACACTAAAGCCCTTGAAAATTTTATTCAATCAACTGGATTTTTAACAACGAATCTGGTAAAAAAAAGCGCTTAATAAAATGATCTTGTAGAAACAATGAAAACGTGATTTGTTTAAGCGGCGATAAACAAAAAGGAAACAAAATATTTGGCATTTAGAATTGAAGATGCTTTTGTGGACACTAAATTACAATTTTCTAAATCCACTCCTTTACCAGACAATTGCTTGAAATATGCTCGATCAGTTAATGGTTTTTACTCTATTGCTTATACTTTATTGGATATCGATTGATTGCGTTGGTGTCTGGAGTGATGAGTGTTAAAATCGTATAGGACCAGGAAATAATGTTTCAGCAAGATGGCACCCCGGCTTGGCCTACCATGGCGCCCCGGTTTACTATGGTACAGTGGTGTGATAATAGTTAAAAGATAAGTTTGACAAAAAGTGAATTGTCCGTCGCGGCTTCATCGAATGGCCACCCGGATCTCCTGATCTTAGTCCCTGTTACTTCTTCTTATGGGGCGTTTTGAAAAATCGTGTCTACAGGAGAAACCCGAGAAGCATCGAAGAATTGAAAAACGCAATCACGACGAAGATTTTAGCATATCAACGCCAATATTTGTCAAACGGTGTATCACTGGGTGACTAATCGTTTGCGGCCATGCCTGGCAGTTGAAATCCAGCAGTTTGAGCTCAAACAGACTGAGGTTCGTCCTTAAAACTTTTCATCTATTCTTTGTTATTTTTAAATAGGCTACATTCTTAATTATTATACACTTGTATTTGTCCTCTCATAACTTTCTTAGAATCTGTAATTCGACCGCATTATGTGGAATTTAAAATCGGGCGTTACTTGGCAATCACCATGTACAGTGTACATGCAAAGTGACTCAAAGCGGAGTAAATTAGAAACCAATAGCGACGTTCGTAATATCCGGCGTAATTGGACAAAAAACAAAAACTTAGAAGAACAGGTAGCAATCGAGTATTCGTTACTTATCGGATGTAAAAAAAATTGCGGCGACGTTAGCGCTGAATTGTCAAGGGAAGTAAACGGCTTAGGCGCACTATAAAAAGAAATACTTTCTTACTACAACCGCAGCACAGTATCTAAGCCACAATGGCTTCATTCAAGTAATCTATCAAATGCAAACCTAAATGAAACGTATACGTACTGCAAATGTCATCAAATTGATGATGGAAGATTTTGTATTCAATGAAGTACATGCTCTTCTTAGCCTCATCCTGAATGTGTATTTTCTAAAAATGACTTGGCGCTGATGTTGACAAAAGAGCAATGGAGTAAGTGTCATTCAATATGCCATGAACATGATTTCAATTCAAAAACTAAACAAACAATGTACCATCGCAGACCTAGTAGTGATGAGCATCTCTAAATCACTTTCTTTGTTCATCTAGGCAATATTGAGGGCAGTGATAATAAAGAAAAATATAATAACTCAGACATACAGTATTTTTGCGATAGCAATTTTTTTCAACAATATTGATAAAAGTGAGACACAAAAACCACACAATTATTCCAAAAGTAGTTCATTCATTAGTGCAGAAAAAATAAACTGCAGGCAGTGCGAAGAAAATGAAAAAAACTGTGGTAGCGCTATTGTAACTGCAAAACATGTTTGCCACGATAGTTTTAGGAATGCAGGTAGTAAAAGCAAGACCCTGAAACAACACAATTGCTCCATAACTAGTTCACCCAAATAGTGCGGAAAAAAAATGGTCTATAAACAGTTCCAAGAAAATGAAAAAAATTGTACTCGCGCTATTTTTACAGTTAAGCACACATGCCCCAAAAATTTAGTTATGCGGATGATGAAAGCAAAACACAAAACCAACAGGATCGTTCCAAAGGTTGTTTACTTGTTTGCATAGAAAAAATCGACTGGAAACGAGGGGTGGCGAACTCATTCAGTGTTGTGGGCAGGCTGGATTATATATCAGTGGTCCTAAAGCTTTGATGAAACAATCTCCGAAAGTTATGGGATGTATCCCGAAATGGTGCTGATCTCCAAAAACAAAAAAAGGTCATCACCTCTCTTACCGAAACCCGTCATGCCAGCCACGACTTCTAGAAGCTGTTGGCCATTTTGAAGTAACTTTCACAGGCCAACTTCGGAGACCAGGCATTCGCAGAGTGGCACAAAATCCTTACACGGGCCGTATGTTTGACATCCCTGCTGTAAACAGAGCAAAAAAATGAACAAAATTCTGGTAACGCTATTCAAACAGTAAAACACGTTTGCAATGGTAATTTTAATAGTGCAGATGAAATTGAACAAAGAAATAAATTTTTGCCAAAAACAAACATTAATCATTATTACTTTAACTATGACACCATCACAGGAAATGCAGACTGTATTCGGGAACACACCTATGTAAAAAACCTTGCGACCAACCTCCACTTCCCTCAGAAACTCTAAAAGTTTTGAGTCAATTTAAAGAAAGCATTGCAAATAAAGAAAAACGGTAAATGGTAAATGATCACACCACATAACTTGCGTTACAAGTTGGCCTTCATTTGGAAATAAGCGAAAAGAGCTGTTCCAACAATTATTACACAAGCCTTTGCAAGCAATACATCCAAAATTGCACCACGACCTCACAGAAAACGAACTAGTGTATGGTGGCGCGTTTATACATGCTTCAGTCAAAAGCCGTTCTCGAAATATAGAATCGCAAGATAAAATTTCAAAAGGTATTCCGATCAGCAAATGATCAACGTTTAATAACGGCTGAATATTTTAGAAAAGCCAGCGATCCATTCGTTTGCCGATTTGCAGCATTGCCGCCGCAAATTGTAATGTACATCAACACACAAATACGAACCTATTGCGGCTTCTGCAAAAAAAGACATTACATGTTTTGATGCAACTGGTAGCATCACAAAAGGATTTTAAAATTAAAAAGACTTTCAAATTTGCACCATGCTTGTGAGAAACACGCATCATGGAGGACTCTCTCCTCCAGTGGCACCTTTCGCCAGTGCATGTCACAAAGATACAATCCGATATTTTTTAGAAGAATTTCAAAATAATGCTTAGAAGCAATGTGGATCAAACAACACCCCTAAAATGTTAATGATGGATAGTTCGATGGATATGTGGTACGCACTTTCACCGGCTTTTTGCAAGGAAACAAGACTTCAATATTGTGATAGATGTTGGAGAATAACCTAGGGCAGGAGTGAGCAAACTGCGGTCCGCGACCAACTTTTGTGTGGCCCGCGAAAGCCTTAAGCAAATAATTAAAAAAATTAATTAATGTAGAAAAACGTAATTGGGTGCATTTTTCTCATTGATAGATTTTGAAAATCAAATGTGCTTGCATTTTCAATTGAATAAAACTACTTTGATTCATTTGTCTAATATAATTGTTGGTTTTTGATGTTATACCAAATTTAAAATGCAAATCAATTAGAATAATATGCCAACGTGTTCGTTAAAAAGTGCTGCCCTCGGCTAGCTTCCGTGACCATGATGCGGCTTGCAAGCCAAAACAATTGCCCACCCCTGGCCTAGTAGGTAGCATTTTAATTATAACTGATGATGCATCAAGTTTAAAGCAAAACGTTTTGAAATAAAAACGTTCACTAAATTACTGGCTACTATATTTCTACTCATTTTTCTCCTCTTTTTCGTTTGCACGCTTAAAACTCGCTCTGTAGAATCTATTTGAACATGGGCCAAGCTGCAATTTCTACAAGTAGCGATTACCTGGCACTATTGTATGCTGAGCAGAGTTTCTTTTACAAATCGAACAGTTATACTTACAAATCAAGTAATCCAGCAAATTCATTCACTATTTACAACCCAACACACAATAATACTAATAATGCTTATAGTATAACCAGTATACCCAGAGTAACCAGAGTAATTTCTACGGTTAGAGACCCTAGCACAGCTTCTTATCCCTTTGGAACAAATCAATTTTAGGTTAACTAGGCTCTCGAATTCATCATAATTAATCGTAAATTTGATAACAGTTACACAATTCAGCACGATATTAAACTTGCATCTGAATCTCGAATTTCATACACCCTAGCATTATTATCAGATTATTATTCGGACAACTCAACAAACTAACATAATAACTGTACACCTTAAAACCGAGAGTTTCAGATAACCAGCATCTAACGTTTACACCTCGTGGCAATTCGTTCTAAGGAAAGCGAGAAATTACGTTTTCACCTCGTGACAATTCGCGCTGAGGAAAGCGAGAAATCGTGAGTCTTTGTTACGACAACAGTACGTCATAATCGTAGATGGAGAAAAAGAGCTAATTGCGTATGTAACACGCTCTATGATGTCATAATGTGTCTCGTACGATTAACTCAAATTTTTCGCTACCGCAGATCATAATATGAAGATGTTTTCTAATTTCACCCTTTTTGCAAAATCAGTTTACTAAAAAAATTGATTTGTGACCTCATTTCTCAATAGTGTATCATATGAACAATTAATTTTTGCTTTTATACAAAAGAAACTGAACTTTTAGACCTTGGTGCAACATTTTACCCCTCCCAAAAAGCGGTAAGTTGAGTAAAAACAGGTAACTTTAATACAAAAACGTTATAGTAAGGTACTAACAATTTCCGCCTTTTGAAAACTTAGGAAATTTGCTTTCTAGCAATATGTGACTCCAATTACTTAAGGCGAAGGATTAATTTATAATGGCTGATCAAAAAATGGTTGCCAAGCACCATGTTTCATTTTTAGTTGAACAATCATTCTACTTGACCTAGCAAACTTGCAATTGTTAAATAAAGTGGATCACGAAAAGAATTGTCACCCCAGATTGGATCAGAGTGACAATACTTTAGGTCATCCAATATCTGTATATGATTCGCTGTTTCTATATGAAGTTTAGGGTAACGATTCTTTAGAATGAACCAACAAAGTTAGT
This sequence comes from Trididemnum clinides, assembly GCA_963675345.1. Taxonomy (NCBI): domain Eukaryota; kingdom Metazoa; phylum Chordata; class Ascidiacea; order Aplousobranchia; family Didemnidae; genus Trididemnum; species Trididemnum clinides. Next base: position 27,148,073 of record OY776297.1, read on the forward strand.
TCTTTCGGGCATTGTGACTACTTTTCTTCACAAGCATGGCTCTTTTGCATTATCTGTCGACGTTTTTAAAAAGATCCATCAAAATTGAAGTCTACAAATGTTTATGAAATGTAGTAACACAAAAAATTTTGATGCCTGCGCTTCACAAATTGCAATTTCTAGAAAAACTAAGTGCCTTAGTGCATTTGGCAGTTCTTTTTTTGATAGCATAAATCTTTGGCATTGCCCATCAAATTTATTCCAACAGATTCATCGACAAATGAAGTCTGCAAATTTTAATATCTAGCCAACTTCAAGCAAAACACTTGGTGATCAACTGAGAAAAAAATGATGAGATAAAGATGGTCCTTTCTTTTCATAAGTACCGGTAAGTGTCGAGCTGCATATGATATAATTGTTGAATCAATTTTCTTTGCAATTGGGCGAGGCTGGCGCAGCCAGCTGATTTGATATTCTTAGCCTCGACGTTACTATTGAGAGCCCCCACTATTGCTATAACTTAACTGTAATGGTTCATTTCGGGTTAGTTTGCTCTGCATGGCGGCGTTTATGCCAGGGCCAAGAAACATGCACGCAGTCAGAGACGTTAGTTCATATTAATTCGCCTACAGTAAGGAAAAAGTGTTAAGTAGCAAACCTAATATTTTTGATGGCTTAAAACGGACTGTTAAGTGATAATCCTAAAAGAAATCGCAATACTTGTCCCTATTTAGTGAAAACACCAGCAAGCAGCAAAATTATCCACTATTATATTGATAGCAAACATAAACGGTAAAGCCCATTACTGATATTTACAATTGCAAGGATATTGGTACAAAACACCAATCTTCATTTAACAGTAGGGAGGTCTGGATTAGAGGCAAAGTTAAATGTAATAAAATCCAAAATTTAAAGAAAAGATCAAAATTAAACAATAATAGCATCAATTTGTAACAGTGGATTAAGAGGAAATGTTTTTGTTTGAAAAGAGCTTAATAGGCGAATATTGCAATAGGTTATATGAATTAGGGCAAAGGCATAGCCCCTTTTCATGGTAAGACCGAATTAAAACAAACAGCGCACACAAAAACCTTAATGTCACCAGTATAAATACGAAAGCGGCTCACCAAATTGTCAAATAGGCCTACCACTAAATAGCTCTTTCTTTTCGGAGTTTAAACGATCACCATTTGGGCAACGCGATCAATTTTGACTATGTTTTAGCCTTTTCTAACAATTTAAAAAATCACGAATGGTAGTTTGTGTCATCGTTCTTTCTTTCTAAATACTTCCAGTCTTGATTAATAGACAAACATGATTACCATTACATGTACTAGAAATATAGCTTATATTTACCGAAACATTTCGTAGTGGCTCTAACAAATGTTTGTACAATTAAGCTGGCGCAGTTGCATTAATTAATGCCTTTTAAGTCGGCACGGGTGATAGTATGCCTTGCCTGGGTAAAATCGCACTATACTTGAGAGAAGCATGTTTTCTATTTGCTTGATAATAGCTTTATAAAGCTACCGGAATCAAACCTAAAAATTAGGGGCTCTTTTAACTTTTATGAGCACACCTAAGCAAGGAAAAACGAATATGAATCATGATGCGTAACCAGCAAGGACTTGAGAAAGTTTGAGGAAAATCGAAATTAACGATGTCACTGTGTCAAATCGCACCACATGGAAAATATTATTGATATTTTGCTTTATATTAACTTTATAGAGCTTCCGGAATCAAACCTAAACATTTGGTGAAAAGCAAGGACTCTTTAAACTCCTCAGGGCACGTCAAGCAGGGAGAAAAAAATGCTACATGATGCGTAGCCAACGAAAAGTTAAGAAAATTTAAGGAAAAATCAAAAGAAAATAGCGTCACTGTGTCAAATCGCAGCACACGAAAGACATTTTTGCTGTTTTGCTTCAGAATAGCTTAATATCACAAATGTGTTTCCAACTTCCAAACAACGGAAAACTCAAGGCCCCCTTGAGTTTGTGTTAGCAATGAACAGAGCACATAGACCTAAGGCATAGCCAAGGTCTTGATATGAGAAATTCTACTCGGAAAAGACGCACAAAATGTCGTGAAAATCTTATGTGCGAAAAACCCATAAACTTTTGGTAACTGTTCACAAAAGAGTCTAATAGGTGAAGCCGGTTTGGCCGGATGAAACGACATTTTCAATCCCGACGTTACTGATTGGAGGCTCTTCGGGTGACGCCGTCGTATATACTATAAAGCAAAGATTTTTTCTTATGCTGATATGCTGCCTGTTAAAGGTATTTATGTCTATACTCTACAGCATTGTAATAAAATCTCAAGTTTAAGCAAAAAATCAACATAAAATCATGACTATGACAATTTGCAAAACTAAATGTGGAGAAAACATTTGTTTAAAAATAACTCGGCCTGATGTGCGCATACTGAAATATGATGAATGATTTTGGAGAAGCCATAGCCGCTTTTGTCGCTATGTCGAAAACAAGAATTCAATACCACTAAAATAAATAGGAAAGGGGCAGCACCACATCGCAAAATAGGCTTACACTAAATATTTTATTTCTGTAATTATGAAAGTAACCACCATTTCGTCGCTACAATCAGTTTTGATTGTTTTTCAGTCCCTCCTCCCTCACAAGTACCAGTATCAACGATAATTTGTGGCAAGATTCTTTGTGAGCATTGTCGGTCATGATTAAGAGAATATGATAATCACAATTTTGTGTACAAGAATTGTGAAAGTGCAAAAATTCATTAACTTTTTGCTATTGCTCACAAAAGAGCCCGATGGGTGAAGCCGGCGAAGACGATTGCACCGAAATCCATAACTCCGACATTGCTGATGGAGGGCCCGTTCCGGGCGACGCCGGCTACTGGTTGTATAACTGAAATCAACTGTGATCCAGAGATGTGGAAGCGGTCATTTTTCAATCGCTTCGGCTTCCACCCCTATCGCTTCCGCTTCTACTAACAAAAAACGAGAAAACAACTGTTGACCTTAGCAGTACGAAATTTGTCATTTACTACAATCAAAAAGTGTAACCAAAAATTCGAAAGTGGCAACAACGACTAAATGAAGAAAAAATAAAAGCAAACAATCAAAAAGACAGCGAAGATAAAATAATTTCAACTTTACATAGATTTATTTGTCCGCATAAACACAATGGCATCAGTTAATTCATTGGCCATTCGGACTCTGTTTTTCACCAAGTACTAACTTTAGGTGGAAGGACATACGTTCAACAGATAACTGCATGCAGGGTAAACAGCTAATGATTCGCGATACTGGTTGTACAATAACGGGGTATTTGGAAATAATGTCCCAAACATTTGTCAGTTTCAATCTTCCGAGCCACTCTACATCAACAAGCGCCTCAGCAAATGCAGTAAGATCAGATTTTGCAGACGCGTAGCTGATGCCTCAGCAGCTGCTGGTGAATATAAGGAGTTCAAATACGCATCAAAGTCAGATATTGATGCTGCAGATACTGATGCTGCTTCACTTCTGCTTGAGTTGGTTTCTGCATCAGTACTTGCTCTTTCGCTTGAAGTGCTTTGAATGAGCAAAAAAATTGACTGAAGAGCGCTCTTTGCACGTAATTGCTTCTGGTTGCTCAAGAGCATTCTCAATCGAACATCCCCCTATCAAGAAAGAAAATAAAATGATGATATCATGGTTATATTAAGTCAGTCAATCCTAATATAACTAATACATTAGTTGTTGTTCCCGACTCAAATAAAATCAAGTGCACAAATGCTTACCAGTATTGTGTTGAATATAACATCAACAAAACTATTGGTAGGTCCTCACAAGAGCTAAGTCAACAAACACTACTTACCCAAACTGCTGCCAAGAAAGCCTCTTTCCGCAATTAAAACTCTTGACGTGATTGCAGGGCGGTGGCAAGAGCAGAAGCCAAATTGTTGTCCAGCTTCTCCAATTTAAACATGACCTCTCTTCAATGAAACAGGCATTTTCCAGGAGTGAGATCTTGTTTTTGAAAATAAATTGTTGCTGCGTGAGATATTTGTAGTACTTCGACCATCATCTTGACCTCAGCCCATCCACTGTCGGTAAGGTATGATTCATGTGAGCCAAGATCCTGAACAAAATATTTCAAATCCCAGAGCTGGGCACCGCAAATTTACACTCAATTCCGCAACCGCAAATTCCGCAAAACTGCAAGAGGTGTTCCGCAACCGCAAATCCGCAAGTTTGCGATAGGTTTGCGGTGACTTTTCGCACTTCCGCAACCGCAAATGCACATTGCACTTCCGCAAACTTAGACCACATTATTTACTGTTATTTTGTCTTCGTGATGACCTTTTTTATTTTTGAAGGTCAAATTTTGCCTTCGACCAGACGTTGACCTCCAAAAAAAAAAAAGGTCATCAACTCCCGGATGTTAACCTCCGACCCAGAAAATAAGAGCGTCCACTTTTTCCAAGCGGTTTTATCGCGGATCAGGCAACACTGCCTATTGCTTTGCGGTTTTGCGGTAAATTTCAATTTTTCACCGCAAATCCGCAAATATTTGCGGTAGGAAATCAGGTTCGCAAATCCGCAAATAGAAACTTGAGTCCGCAATTTGCGGATTTGCGGAAGTGCCCACCTCTGTCAAATCCGCAGCGAATCGTTGAAGCATGAGGAAAATACTCCCCCAACTGGTCGGCATGTCAATTAGCATTTCCTTGTCAGCACGACGTTTTAGAATTCCATCAGTTCACTTTTCTGGTCTCCTAAAAATCGATGGCGCAATAAAAAGCGAGCAATTTATTTATTTATCACAGATTTCAAATACAACACATGTTTCATGGGCCACAAGACGACCAGGGGAGAGGGCTAAGCGCGAGATAGTGATTATGACGTTAAATTCGGCTTATCTTACTTCTACAAATGCAAAGAATCATATTATTATTTCTATATCCACTACACATTCGTACAGAGCAGCATTCAATAAACGTACCGTGCTTAATGCTTTATCAAAGCTGATGGATACTGCAGCATGGTTTTGTAATCAATGCTTTTGTAATCAATGCGTAGTAAAATTCGGGGCTGTTATTTATAATGATTTTGGTGTAGTTTCTCGGAATTGGAGAAAGTGGCTTAAATAATTTGTTTTCCAAGTACGAGCCGACTGTAGTCATAGGAGAAAACAGTACCCCTGAGTTGTTTTCCATGTATAATTCCATCTTGTTCATAATAAACAAACCAAAAGTGATATCGACCCTTTTCGGTTGTGTTGAGCTGTTTTCCATTAGAACTGCGTCTTACTAATATGACGCATAGCAGTACAGCCACATAAAAACACGAATGTCACTTGGGCGTTTAGATCTATGTCAGTTATAAATGAATTGTAAATTGCCCCTATCGCTTGCTCTTAATTCAGGATTTTCTCCTTTCTGTGTTGTTATTTGTCAGTTCACGTAACACCAGCATCGTCATACTTTTGTAAGCCTTTGCTCTGTTGGGCTAAATTGAAGACTGCATTTTATTTTCACAGCAATTTTCAAAAAATTAAAACAACTTTTTTGGGTCTGGAACCTGCCATCTCCACCACATATCATTTTGAGGAGACAAAAACCTATCCATATATTGCTCTTACTTCAACTACTTCGCTTTTTTTTTTATTTGCCATATTTATCCTCCATTCACAAGAAAGCGATGTATTGCTATGTTTTGGACGGTAAGTCCGCACTCGCTTGGGAGTTGTTATTTCCGGGTCACCTGTCTTCCACATAAAGGCGGGGTGTCCCGTTAAGTGCCTTGCCCAAGGATACAACAAGTGAACTTGCCGGCTTTTTCTCCACAACTTCCCATAAATGCCGAGCGCCATGCAGGGAAGCTATAGATACCATTTTTTGAAGTCTTTTGGTATAACTCAACAAGGGGATTGAACCCCAGGTCTACCGACTGCGAAGCGGACGCTATAACCACTACGCCATCGGGTCGCTTAACCTTATTGTTCCGAATTACTCTGTGTTTGTTTTTTCTTAGATACTTGAACTCGTGTTTGATGTAGAGTCTAATCCTTCTGAATAGCGAAATTTCGGTTGTATTTATAGTATATAAGGCAATGAAAATTGAAATTACAGACGCACTATTACCTAACAAAGGGAGTTAGCGAATTCAGACGTTCTTAAAGTTGAAAATAAGATTACATCACAATCTGCAACTTGCTGTGACAAGATTCCATTACTAACTATTTGTATACACGGAACACCACTACATATAAGAAATCAATATACTGAAATAAGAAATAAATACTATTTATAAACAAAGAACCTTCGCGGCTCCCTCATGGGACCCTTTAAACTCACGGAACACAACGACACGTTTTATGGAACCCCTATTGAAGAGCACTTATTGAAAAGCAAATTTACTCACGAACGAAAATGTTTTCGTCGTGAGTGATTTGCTTTTCAACGTTTTCAATCCCCTAACCAAGATCAGTTAACTTTAATCAAATCATCATTTTGTTGTCCAAACTTACCTTTTTCTTACCCGTAATCGTTATAAAATGTGATGCTAGTTTTTCTCGTTCTCTCGCGCTACTGATATCGCACATTCAGTCAGACTTATAGTGCAACTTCACTGTCATCGGGAAATGGACAAAACTTTTCAACTCCGCCTATATAGTTACTTTTCAAGTCAAATAACCTGTGTGGAAGGGGAAGCGGTAGATTTTTCTCGCTTTCGCTTCCACAGAAAAAGGACCGCTTCCACCCAAAGTACTGTACATTTATTACATCAAGTAATGACAACCATTAGTTATATTGTTAAGCGACAATGGAGCGTGAAACGGGTCCCAAATCACCGAACAGCCGCATATTTTGTTGTGGAAAAACAGCATCTGCTGTTACGGTACATATTTTGATGTAACTTTCTAAAATAATGTTCCATTTAAAAAAGATTTTTTTGTTTTAAAGTTGAAGTTCGTGGCTAATGAGTAAATTAAAAACTATAAAAATTAAGTAATATTTACGGGAAAAAATAGTCCTTAAAGTTGATTGTCTTTTGTTTTAAGCACGATTCTTCTAGTCATCAATTGACTTAATAGTTCATTAAGACTTGCTACTTAAGCTTAGCGAAAGATTTGTTTTTTGAGATTTTATTCGATGTACAAATAATCGAATTAAAACGGTTTCTTTTTTTCTAGCCAAGATCCGCAAAATAAATTTAGAAATTTTCATACAACTTTTGAATAGTGTGATCTTTTGGAATACTTGCTAAACTTTCTGTAGGCCTGCATATATTTTCCGTTCTACTGGTAAAATATAACTTTATTAAAACTTGAAAACATAAACAACGTTTGGTCAGCAGACTAGCTATCAGCATTACAGATTGCTGGCGAAATGTTTTGGTAAATTGTTTAAATAAATTTCATCAGTAGTTTGAAGAGTTATTTGCATCTTTTCAACGCCCGGTTGTGTAGAGTTTTATGCGGACTATACTTTTTTCTATTTTCTTTGCTCAGTTACCGTAATGAGCAATGGTAAAGTTTTGTTTAAGGTTTTTGTTTCTAGTGTTGCAGCGGTGCCTGTGACTTGTAAGCCTACTGATCACTCTTTGCAGACTCACTCCTATTGTCTCACGTAGGCTACGTAGTCTTTCTAGAATAAGAGGTGAGCTGTCACCTCTGAGCGCTTCAACATACAAATCTTCCCTCATGAAAAAATTTTGCTCACTTGTCACGCTCGTTGTATCCTCTCGTACCTTTGATGCAAGTGACACAGCTTTCTTTTGAAATTTTATTTCTGTACAGTTGAATACTTCTTCAGCAGAACCTGCGGTCCCCAGACTCTGGAGTCCACTAATCTCTTATACGATTCTGTCGTCGCGATGCGGACCTTAAGGCAAATTTTCTTTAGTAACTCTAGCTTTTTATTGGATCTTTAAGCTAAGCTGGGAGAATTATTATAATTTTGTGATTTTTAGCAATTCTTAGTGGCAAAAAAATCGAGCAACAACTATACTACCTCAACGGCTTGAAAGTACCAGCTCTGCTTCCACATGCATTTTCACTTCAAAAACCCCGACCAAGAACAGAATATTGACACAAATTGCTAACCCACAAAGCAGATTGCAGTGCCCAGCTGAGCAATAAACTCGCAATCTCAGAATAAACCAGTTTTGTATCATACAAAGCTACGCTGCCGTAATAACAAACTTGCAAATTTAAGGCTTTTATGGCATTTTTGACACGGTAGCTGTTTTACAAAAATATTTTTTATGTTAGACATTTATACATTAAAACCTTCACTTTACAATTGTGGCCTACAGAAGGAGTGCATTCCAATGTCACCCAAGCGGTTTTCACCACGTCATCGTAAAGGTTTTTGATAATAATGCAGTACCTTCACCAGTAGTCATATAAACTGCAAGTTGGAATTCCAATTTCTAGATGTTATTGCATATTAATGAAGTCGCTTCCCAAAAGAAATGCTTTGACATTTTCACCTTAAGCGGAAACCACTTATCCACACTCATTCAACATCTGAATAGCAAGCAGCACTTTTTCACGCGAATTGATTTTCTTGACTAAAATTGGAATTAACCCTTAATCTGTATTTACTGTTTTGTGACACAAACAGTGATTACGGGCCTAAGAGGCCCGGTACTAAAATATAGGAAAAAAAACGAGTGAATTATGTTTCTGTTTAGCACTTTATCTTTATTCTTTTTCTGAAAACTAATCTTAGATCACATTTACCTGTGATAAACGATAACATCCTTATCTTCTGCCTATCTTATGTCAAACTTAAATAACCGTTCTGTATGAAAATATGCATTGAACATCTAGTACGGTCATTCGTTAACCAAGATTGAGATACGCTGATGCAGTGCACATGCCAACAATAAAGAGCACCTGTAAAAGAACTCTTCTTCAAAATTTCGTAGGGGTGACAAGAACTTATCTTATTGAGATATACAATGTCGAATATGCAACATGTAGATCGAATTCTAAAGTTTTACTTACAGTACCTTACAATCGGGCCTGGGAGGCTGTCGCGTTTTAATATAATAATATAGAATTTTTGGTTCTATCTCAATCTTAAATTTCTTTTAAATTTGAGGCGACGTATGATAATTGCTCGGATAATTAGGTCTGACTGCAACTCGATAAAACTTGGAAAAGATTGGCTTATACTAAAGACACCTTAAACCACGTTAAGAACAGAATAATGTTTTCACAGAAATAACCTTCACCACTTCAAGCTGCTTCGCTCAACAATCTCAGAACTAATCACTTTACCACACAATCAGAAAACTGCCAAAATTAATTTCACCAATAACTGCCTAATACTCGCCACGTCCACAGAATCCACAATAAATTAATACAAAAAAACAATGGCCCTTCTTTACTCTGTCAATCAATCTCTCTCTCCCCACTACAACGTTTTCTGCTCTATACACTACTACTCTAACTAAAAAAAAATCCCTTCGCCTTATATATAAACCGAAAAAAACAATCCAGAAAACGCTAGAACCAGGGATGTGGAAGCGGTTATTTTTCAAACGCTTCCACTTCCGCTTCCGCTTCCACCAACAAAAAACGACCGTTGACAATTTTTTAAAACTTTTGTGGCTTTGTAGCCTGCCTTCTCCTACACTTCATCATTTTGAGAAAACAAAAACCTTCATTTACTGCTATTACTTTATCTACTTCGCTTGAGCATATTGTTTTGAACTACTCTGTGTTTGTTTTTCTAAGATATCAAAACTCGTGTTGAATGTAGAACAATGCTTTTCAATCTTTTTTGTCATCGCGGAGCCCCTAATGTACTTTCGCGTTTGTCACGGAACTCCCACTAACAAAAATTTAGAAATCACGAACTGCTTGAAAGAAAATCAAATATTTCGTTACTACAATTCAAAAAATAATTTAACACTTCAACAAATAGACAATTATTACAAGTTTCTTCACTACTTACAACCACTTTTACAACTTAATGCTTCTCAGATCTAAACCGTATGATTCCATATTACAGCTCTCGAAAATAACTTGTCGTCACTACAACAAATTACACCGTATAGCGTTGATTTTCCCTCTCTATCCTCAACTAACTCTAACGTTTAGTTAACTTTAACTCTAATCATCATTACGAATCTTCTGTCCGTCCTCAAAACACGTATTGACTCCGATCTTTTTGGATAGTGAAGCGCGAAATTTCTGTCGTATGTATAATATGTACATGTAAAGCGAGCAAAATTGAACTGCACCAATCAACAGCCGCCTCAACGTGGTGGTGCGGTCCCCGACCCGTTTGGGTTGGGTCAAAATGGCTGTTGGCCTTCCCGAGGGTCCCAGTTACCCCGGGCACTCCCCTCACACAAATCATTTTTTCGCCGTGCAGCCCCCTGAATGACCGCAGAAGGATAGCATGCAGCCTCTTTAAAATTGGTCTGTCTTCTCTCTACTCCTACCTTTCTCTTGCCCGTCTTCTCATTCTTCTCCTTCTCGTGATGAGGGGCAACGTTCATCCAAACCCTTGCTCTGTCTTTCCCTATTTAGTGTGCGCTGGAAATGCGACCTGGCGGGGTAGGTCAGTGCAATGCTGCACATGCTCTAATTAAGTTCATTTAAAGTGCTCACTACTCTCCTTTTGTAGATTCAGAACTCTTGGCAGCTCTCACTCCTAGAGCTTCCCTCCCTGCTTTTTTTTGAGATTCTACACCTACCAGCACTGCACCTTTCTCCTCGGACTCCTCCATCTGGTATACCTTCATTGCTCAATCTGGCCTCCATCTGCTAATGCAGCACTTGCACCCCACCCTCATCTTCAAACCTCCTATCCTTTTTCCGCCCACTTTGTATTTCTCCCTCTGCACCCTCACCACCGCCTCATGCTCCTGGCTGTTTCTCTTTACCTCCTGCTTTCTCTTCCCCTCCCTAACTCTCTCAGGGTTTTTTAATGGAATGCTTGGGGTCTTCAAGCCAGGAGCACTAAACTACTACACTTTATTTCGTCTGATCCCATTGACCTTATATATATCCAGGAATCTAACCTTAATTCATCTTCCTCTTTTCAGATCCCTGGATTCTCTGCTCTGCGATCCCATGGCACCCACTCCCGATCTGGTATGGAAGATTTGGCCGAAGTCAGATAGAAAAAAGATCTTTTTTCCTCGCAATTGGATTTTGCTGTAAATACGCCTTTATTGCGTCACAATTGTTATTACGACATTGTAGTAACAATTGTGACGTAATAATAACAACAATTGTGATGTAATAATAACAAGAATTGTGACGTAATAATAACAATTGTGACGACCTATCTGACTTTGAATGCGGCCAAATCTTCCATTTCTTTCGGCTGTATAAAATGCCCTTCTAAAGCCTGGTGGTCTCCTGAGGTAGAAGAAGCGGTTAGTGAAAGACGCAAGGCTTTCGCTGCTTCTCACAGAAGTGATGAAGATCGCCAGGCTTACATATCCGCTTCTCGACGCGCCTTGTCAGTCATCGCCAAGGCCAAGACTGAGGCATGGCAGACGACTTGCTCTTCTCTTTAACCTAGGTCTAACCCTAAATTTGTACACTCTCTTCTTTGCTCTATCGCTGGCTCTCCTTCCTCGTCTTCCTCCTCTCCCAACTTTCCTAACTGTTCTTCTCCCAGGGAATCGGCTTTGGTCTATGCCGCTTACCTGAGATCTCACTTTTCTGTTTCTCAACCAAAGGCCCTGCGCAGCAGAGCCAGAGGCTACCTCTCTGAGCTCCACCAAGCCACGTGCTCGGAGAAGTCTCACTCATCCTTTTGCTCTCCTTTCTCACTTGCTGAATTTCATGCGGCAGCCTTCAACCCAGTGATGGGATTCAAAATTTTAAAAACAGATTCTCTTTTGTATCAAACTCAGTAACAACAGGTTCCCTCATTTTAGAAAGCCCATTTGCTCCGGTCGTCTAAGGTCTATAACAAAAAACAAGAACGGGTTCGCTGATTATCACGACACTCCAAGAACGGGTTCGCACGAACCCGTGCGAACCCCCTGAATCCCATCACTGCTTCAACCTCTCCTCGTCCTCCGCCACTGGTCCAGACAGAGTTGCCTATCCCATGCTAAAGCATCTTCCTCGCTCTGGCATGAATTTTCTTCTTTACATCTTCAATCTCTTTCCATCTGGAAGACATCTTTCATTATTCCCATACACAAGATGGGAAAGCCTCTCGACTCTCCTGCTTCCTTCCGGCCCTCTCTCTCACTTCCTGCATATCAAAGCTGTTTGAACGCATCATTCTATCCTGTCTACTCTTTTTTCTGGAATCTAATTCCATTCTCTCTCCCCGCCAGGCCGGTTTCCGCCCTGGTCGGTCTACACTCAATCAAATTCTGTACCTTTCTCGGTCCATTTCGGATGGGTTTAACAAACCCAAGCCGGGCTTTCGGACGATCCTGTCTACTATCGATTTCTCGAAAGCTTTGGACTCTGTTTGGCATCCCGCTCTTTTCCACAAACTTATTTCGGCTGGCCTCCCTCCTTGCTTTGCTCGTTGGACTCAATCTTTCCTTTCTGATAGGCGCGCTTGTGTGGTTTATCAAAATCACAAAAGCCGTTCCTTTCGAGTCCGTCGAGGCGTTTTGCAAGGATCCATTCTTGGCCCTGTACTTTTCTCCCTATTCATTAATGATCTTCCGGCCTCTCTGCCTTCTTCCGTCAGCTGCTCTCTTTACGCTGACGATCTGGTCATTTGGTCCTCCTCATCCTCGGTCCCCACTGCAGTGGAGACCACACAAGGAGCTCTATTTAAATTGGAGCGCTGGTCTGAGCACTGGTGTCTTCCCCTCAATCCAAGAAAATGTGAGGCCTCGTTTTTCTCAGTGGATCCCCACCAAGCTAACCTCCAACCCAATCTCCTCCTTCTCGGCTCCCGCCTCCGTTTCAATTTCATTCCAACTTTTCTTAGGGTCACCTTCGATCGTACTCTTTCCTTTTCTAAGCATGTATCTTCGCTGAAGGCCAAGTTCTTCCCACGTCTCAAGGCCTTACGCTGTATCTCTACTTCCTCATGGGGCCCCTCTAAGGAGCCCTCTCTGTTCTGTATAAATCTTTTCTTCGGCCCTTTCTCACTTACGCTTCACCCGGATGGTTTCCTTTTCTAAGCACTACCAATCTTACCAAATTGGAATGCCTCCACCGAGCGGCCAGTCGCGCCATCACCGGCTGCCTCTCGTCATCCCCTATCCCTCTGCTTCTCTCCGAGGCTTCTTTACCTCTCCTACGAGTCACTCTGACTCATTTCACCCTTTTTTCTTATGAGCAGGCTCTTCGTCTCCCAACCTCTTTTCCTATTTCAGGATTGGCCAGACTTGGAGTGAAACCTTTCATCTCATTCCGCACTGTCCAGCTACGGACTCTTTGCGCCGCTCGCTCCTTGGCGACTCTCTATCTCTTTACGACCTCTGGTCCAGACCCTGGGGAGTTGCTCGGCTTCTGGGGCTCCATGGTCTTCCGCCATGCCCCCATCCCTCGGAAGGGGTCGGGTAAACAACAACATAGTAAAATTCCAGATTGATCTAGTGATTCTAGCTTCCTCGAAGAATTTCGATAACGGATTACACAACTTGAAATGCTTTTTTCTTTTTTCACGTGATTTCGTTCTAGCCAGGGATGTGGAAGCGGTACTTTTTCTGTGGAAGCGGAAGCGCGAAAAATCCACCGCTTCCGCTTCCACATAGGAGGGAAGAATAGAGAGAGAAAAAAAATTGGTTCTGTTATCCTTCGTAGAAGAACGAATAGGGGGAGCATAAACATTAAGAAATGAGAGCGAGGAGAAGTTGTTTAGAGAGATGTTGACCTTTACATAATCAGAGTAGGGGTCAAGTGAAGAAAGAGAGAAGGTAGAAAGCTCAGAGAAGGATGAGCCCTGCTTGACGAAAATGATGACGCCGCCGCTCGCGTCTGCGACATCAGTAGAAAAAATACCAGATCGGGAGTGGGTGCCATGGGATCGCAGAGCAGAGAATCCAGGGATCTGAAAAGAGGAAGATAAATTAAGGTTGGATTCCTGGATATATATAAGGTCAATGGGATCAGACGAAATAAAGTGTAGTAGTTTAGTGCTCCTGGCTTGAAGACTCCAAGCATTCCATTAAAAAACCCTGAGAGTTAGGGAGGGGAAGAGAAAGCAGGAGGTAAAGAGAAACAGCCAGGAGCATGAGGCGGTGGTGAGGGTGCAGAGGGAGAAGATACAAAGTGGGCGGAAAAAGGATAGGAGGTTTGAAGATGAGGGTGGGGTGCAAGTGCTGCATTAGCAGATGGAGGCCAGATTGAGCAATGAAGGTATACCAGATGGAGGAGTCCGAGGAGAAAGGTGCAGTGCTGGTAGGTGTAGAAGCATTGCATAGCATTGCACTGACCTACCCCGCCAGGTCGCATTTCCAGCGCACACTAAATAGGGAAAGACAGAGCAAGGGTTTGGATGAACGTTGCCCCTCATCACGAGAAGGAGAAGAATGAGAAGACGGGCAAGAGAAAGGTAGGAGTAGAGAGAAGACAGACCAATTTTAAAGAGGCTGCATGCTATCCTTCTGCGGTCATTCAGGGGGCTGCACGGCGAAAAAATGATTTGTGTGAGGGGAGTGCCCGGGGTAACTGGGACCCTCGGGAAGGCCAACAGCCATTTTGACCCAACCCAAACGGGTCGGGGACCGCACCACCACGTTGAGGCGGCTGTTGATTGGTGCAGTTCAATTTTGCTCGCTTTACATGTACATATTATACATACGACAGAAATTTCGCGCTTCACTATCCAAAAAGATCGGAGTCAATACGTGTTTTGAGGACGGACAGAAGGTTCGTAATGATGATTAGAGTTAAAGTTAACTAAACGTTAGAGTTAGTTGAGGATAGAGAGGGAAAATCAACGCTATACGGTGTAATTTGTTGTAGTGACGACAAGTTATTTTCGAGAGCTGTAATATGGAATCATACGGTTTAGATCTGAGAAGCATTAAGTTGTAAAAGTGGTTGTAAGTAGTGAAGAAACTTGTAATAATTGTCTATTTGTTGAAGTGTTAAATTATTTTTTGAATTGTAGTAACGAAATATTTGATTTTCTTTCAAGCAGTTCGTGATTTCTAAATTTTTGTTAGTGGGAGTTCCGTGACAAACGCGAAAGTACATTAGGGGCTCCGCGATGACAAAAAAGATTGAAAAGCATTGTTCTACATTCAACACGAGTTTTGATATCTTAGAAAAACAAACACAGAGTAGTTCAAAACAATATGCTCAAGCGAAGTAGATAAAGTAATAGCAGTAAATGAAGGTTTTTGTTTTCTCAAAATGATGAAGTGTAGGAGAAGGCAGGCTACAAAGCCACAAAAGTTTTAAAAAATTGTCAACGGTCGTTTTTTGTTGGTGGAAGCGGAAGCGGAAGTGGAAGCGTTTGAAAAATAACCGCTTCCACATCCCTGGTTCTAGCGTTTTCTGGATTGTTTTTTTCGGTTTATATATAAGGCGAAGGGATTTTTTTTTAGTTAGAGTAGTAGTGTATAGAGCAGAAAACGTTGTAGTGGGGAGAGAGAGATTGATTGACAGAGTAAAGAAGGGCCATTGTTTTTTTGTATTAATTTATTGTGGATTCTGTGGACGTGGCGAGTATTAGGCAGTTATTGGTGAAATTAATTTTGGCAGTTTTCTGATTGTGTGGTAAAGTGATTAGTTCTGAGATTGTTGAGCGAAGCAGCTTGAAGTGGTGAAGGTTATTTCTGTGAAAACATTATTCTGTTCTTAACGTGGTTTAAGGTGTCTTTAGTATAAGCCAATCTTTTCCAAGTTTTATCGAGTTGCAGTCAGACCTAATTATCCGAGCAATTATCATACGTCGCCTCAAATTTAAAAGAAATTTAAGATTGAGATAGAACCAAAAATTCTATATTATTATATTAAAACGCGACAGCCTCCCAGGCCCGATTGTAAGGTACTGTAAGTAAAACTTTAGAATTCGATCTACATGTTGCATATTCGACATTGTATATCTCAATAAGATAAGTTCTTGTCACCCCTACGAAATTTTGAAGAAGAGTTCTTTTACAGGTGCTCTTTATTGTTGGCATGTGCACTGCATCAGCGTATCTCAATCTTGGTTAACGAATGACCGTACTAGATGTTCAATGCATATTTTCATACAGAACGGTTATTTAAGTTTGACATAAGATAGGCAGAAGATAAGGATGTTATCGTTTATCACAGGTAAATGTGATCTAAGATTAGTTTTCAGAAAAAGAATAAAGATAAAGTGCTAAACAGAAACATAATTCACTCGTTTTTTTTCCTATATTTTAGTACCGGGCCTCTTAGGCCCGTAATCACTGTTTGTGTCACAAAACAGTAAATACAGATTAAGGGTTAATTCCAATTTTAGTCAAGAAAATCAATTCGCGTGAAAAAGTGCTGCTTGCTATTCAGATGTTGAATGAGTGTGGATAAGTGGTTTCCGCTTAAGGTGAAAATGTCAAAGCATTTCTTTTGGGAAGCGACTTCATTAATATGCAATAACATCTAGAAATTGGAATTCCAACTTGCAGTTTATATGACTACTGGTGAAGGTACTGCATTATTATCAAAAACCTTTACGATGACGTGGTGAAAACCGCTTGGGTGACATTGGAATGCACTCCTTCTGTAGGCCACAATTGTAAAGTGAAGGTTTTAATGTATAAATGTCTAACATAAAAAATATTTTTGTAAAACAGCTACCGTGTCAAAAATGCCATAAAAGCCTTAAATTTGCAAGTTTGTTATTACGGCAGCGTAGCTTTGTATGATACAAAACTGGTTTATTCTGAGATTGCGAGTTTATTGCTCAGCTGGGCACTGCAATCTGCTTTGTGGGTTAGCAATTTGTGTCAATATTCTGTTCTTGGTCGGGGTTTTTGAAGTGAAAATGCATGTGGAAGCAGAGCTGGTACTTTCAAGCCGTTGAGGTAGTATAGTTGTTGCTCGATTTTTTTGCCACTAAGAATTGCTAAAAATCACAAAATTATAATAATTCTCCCAGCTTAGCTTAAAGATCCAATAAAAAGCTAGAGTTACTAAAGAAAATTTGATTTGACTTAAAATTCAGGGGGGCCATGGCCCCTTTGGTTCCCCTGGCTACGCCTATGATTACGGTACTTGCAACACCTTAGTGCAAACTTAAATAATTGATGCCAATTTTCACATTCAATTAACTTGCCCAAAAATACTTTTGGTGCACATTTGAATTTTTGAAACAAGAAATAAAAGGTTGACAGTCTGGCCCACAACACTAAAATGCTTACCTTGCAAAGCTTACTTCCACTGGATGGTTTCCATCTGTCACGTCGGCAGTTTATCAGCCATCTTAATCTCCTTTCTTTGTTGGCTGGAAATCTGTATGACTTGTCTCCCTTTCTACTGTTACCGGAACAGTTAGGTGGAGCACAACCAACCGCTACCAATCAATTAGGCTACTACTGGTATATTACACAAATACTTTGTATCAATCAAATAAACAGCTTAGTTATACCACCTAACCTAGCCGTCTTGCGTATCAAAACGTCGAACTACAGTCATTTTCACCAACAGAAACAAGCTAGGCATTTCAGCAATCCCCAACAATAACTTAAACTGAAACTTCAATTCACTTTTTTTTACTGACTCCTGTCGCTTGGGACCCTATTTAACTTTCATGTGTTAGGCATAGGGTTGCCAACTTTGTATTTAACCATTCCGGGACACCTTAATGCTTAGAATTTGAAAACTGATGCAACAAAAGCTTACGACACACAAATGACATCAAAAGCAACAGTGCGTGCTGCGCGTGATAGAGTGATAATGGAGCAGCGTTATTAACCAACTCCCATCCTCTAAATAATTTTATCATAATCAAAGAAGCGTGTAAAATAGTGAATCTTTGAAGCATAAATGCAAAAACACTAAAACAGAAAAAATGTACTTTATTTGTTCTAACTCTAACAAAAAACAAGGGGCGGTATACTGCTCAACTTTTGTTGCACTTAACGCAATGCCTTAACTTTGTTTGGTATTATCTCTATGATGCGTACAGCTCGACAAAAAAATTGAGCAGTATGCCGCCCAAGAAGTTGCAAGAACTCTAACAAAAAATCAATCCTGACATTTAAATTTGGATTTTTTTTGTGATTTCGCCGCTTTAAGAAGATCTTTGTCTTTGCTGATCAAGTCATAAAACTCATTGCATGACATATGAAAGTTCATTTTCATCATCAATTCAGCTTTGACCAGGTTAAAGTTTAGTTTGTTTCTATTTTTGGTCCAAAGCGCATTCATAATACTGAACACTCTTTCACAATTCACGTTTGACACTGGAATTGATAGGACAAATGACACAAGACGTAACAGTCAGTCCCGTAGCACTCCAACTTCGGGCCCCCCCAAAGTAAGCGCAAGAGCCCCTGCGCACAGGTCATATCACTTTAGAGGTGTAAAATTGAAAAGCTGCATTAAGAAAATACACCACAATTTGTACATAAGTAAACAGGCTAATGTCAGAATAAAGCATGCCGATACCGAAGGTGCAAGTCATAAAAAATTCGGCACCGATGCCAGAGTTCAGTAGGACATTTATGCAGACACTGCGAAACGAAAGCAATGACACTGAAAAACATGAAAAAGTTATAAAAACACAGTATCATTTAAATAGTCTGGAGCGAACCTTTTTGTTCGCAAATGCTGTTATGACATTGTCATAATCAAGAGATCGGGCGCAGTCATTTTCGATTGACAACATGGCTAATGAAGATAGCCTACTGTCTGTCATAGACGTTCTATTAAAAGTTTTGATCAGTTTCAATTTGCTGAAGCTTCTTTCAGCGCTGGCAACAGTCACGGGGCAAGTTAGTAAGATTCGAAGTGCGATGTACACATTCGGATACAATTCAAATAAATGAGTCTTTAGAAGATAGTTCAGAAAGTCTTGAGCCGTATTGAGATTGCGTTTTTTTTGTAAAATTAAAACAAACCGCTGTAGCTCAGCGCTCATTTCATCAGAATCAATGTCACCGAACTTTTTTTGGAACTCTTTACAGCAAGTAAGAAGAGCATTTTCTTGTTGCACAAGCAAAAGTTTGTCTCGTGTGTACAAAAACGAAAAGGCGGAAGAAACCTCACGTAACAAATTAAAGCGCTCCTTTATTGACATAATAGCCTGGTCTACTAATGGATAGAAAAAGTTGCTTTTAAATTTCAGTTCAGGAGTAGCTCGTTGTTCCTCTTCACCTTGGTAATCAAACAATTTTCTTTTCTTTCCACTTCTTGACGGAGGAAAAGAAGGATCAATATCCAATTCCTGTGCTATTTCAACAGCAGATGCTGCGGCACTGTCATAACCCGTTGTGCGATAGTTTTGCAAAAACTTTTCAGTTGCCTGGATTTCCGTTTCCATTGTATGAAGGGAGACTCCATACGATTGAAGAATCTTGCTTGCTTTATTGACTTGGAATAGGATATCATACCAAATAAACACCGACAAAAGAAAACTCCATTTTGATAAATGAACTATCAACGATTTTGTTTCTGAGGCAGCTCTTCCATCTTTTCTTTCTACGGAAATGGCTTCCAAGTCTTTCAGTGCCAGCAACACTTCTTTTAAATTGTATCGAAGAGGTTTGATGCATTTAATTCTGCTTTCCCAACGAGTATCAGATTGTGACTTTATGAACAGCTCCACATGTTTCTTCAAAATTTCCCAACGCTGAGCAGAGGAAGAAAACAGCACATACAACCTTGTAAGTACTCCAAAAAATGTCATAGAATTCTTCAGATCCTCTAAAAGCAAGATTCCTTTCCGATAGAAACAAGGCAATGTCGATAAGTCTCTCTAAAACATTTCTCCAAAAGCGTCTTTCATTGAAAAAAATATTCATCTCGCGTTTGTCGATAGTGGATGAATTTCTTATCCCTTCAGCTAGCAACATCCATTGACTGCAACATTCTTGGTGGGAAATGCCGTTTTCATGGTCTTTCAGTTTTTTCGAAAAACCCTCCCATGTATTTATACCACTACAAAAGAGGCTTAGTGTTTTTCCAAATAGCTTACAACAAAAGCAAAAAACTTGATCTGATTCCCCAGAATAAACTAGCCACGACCGTGAAACACTTTCACCATTAGGTAACACACGTTTATAATGGTTGGAGGAAAAACGTCGCCTTGGAGTTGTGTTATTATATGGAAAATTCATTATTAGTTGATGTGGTCCACGCTTTACTATATCACATCGTTGAGCATCAGAAATACTTTCAGGCCATTTACATGGGTCATCAGGGATAGGGGTAAATTGAGATTCAGTTATTTTTGATATTGAAGGTTGCGTATTGGCAGGTAAATCACTACTTACATTTTCTGGAAATTCACAATCACTTTGATGCTGATCATCATAGTCTTCTTTTTCTTGTACACTATAGTTTTCTTCATCCCTCTCGGTACTAGTGCCAGGTCTACTCTGCTCAGTAATCTTGAAAAAATCTGTCATCTTGGGCAATTTCGCTACAGCATCTCGAGCAGTGGCTGCTTCTTTTCTCTTTTGAGCACCACTTTTTGAACGTTTCATTCTATACAATGTCAATAAAATACTTTATCTGCACTCTGCAGTGTATATATATTGTCCCGGTATTTATAGCCAAACAGAATTCCAGACCATTCTATGATTGTTGCGTAACAACGGCATTGTTACGTCAATCGAATATTCAAGATTCTACCAGAAAATCAATCGAAATATTCTAGATTCTGCGAGATAAAATGACGTTGCATTCACTTATGATGTCACAAGCCAATTTCTTCCTACAGTTTAAATCGGTTGTAAACAAGTCTGCTGAACTGAAAATAGTCACGTAGCTAAAAAGCAATTTCAGACTAACTTGGGCCCCCAAAGTTGGCCTGGGCCCCCCCCCCCCGCAATTGGGGGGTTTGGGGGGCGGCTGCTACGTCTCTGAACTGAGGCATTATCGGCACTGTATGACGAAACTGAAGATAGACTAAGATTATTTTTTTCGATAACACTCAATATGCGTTGAGCAATCGCTTCCGAAGATTCATTACTATCATTGTAGAAGTCTAATACAGCATCAACAACACCACAGGTTTTGGAAAAATATCGAACAACTATAGGGTACAATTTTTTGTTGCCTTTATTTGAAGCATCAGTTCCGATGCTGAAAAAGAACACATTTTTCAAATCTTTAACACACATTTCCTGCGCTTTGGGCCCCAAAACACTTTCTACATAGCTGCCTGCCTTAGTGCGGCCACATGATAACTTGGAAGCTACTGCAGAGTCAGGACACAGTTTTTTGAGTAGTTTATTGCCACAGTCTTGACTGGCATAACTATGATGATAAATAACACCATGGTAAGTAGAAACCAGTGCGGCCAAAATCACAAGCTGTTCTTCTTTACTGTTTGTCTTAACAAAAAACGCAGACAATGTCGTGTTTTCTTTCTGCAAAGTTATATTCGTTTTGTGTTTTTGTGATTTAGCATGGCTAGAAACTGCAAATTTACCGTCATACTTAACAGAAAAGGACTGTCGGCAGAGAGTGCAGTTTCCAGTAAATTCATCAACTTTAGATAGCCATGACATGCCTTCTTCTTTTAACCATTCTGAACGGAAAACACAATATCGTTTGGCAAGTTTCACTTTCTTTTTCGGCGGAGTTTGTGGCTATGTGTCCTCATCATTACTTTCTGCACTAGGATCACTTAGTTCAACTAACTCGGTTTGTGAAGATGACATGGGCTTATAAATTTTATAAAAAATAATGAAGAATTTCCAGAACACCTGTAAAGCAAAAAAAACATAAATCTTTGGTATCGTTCACTGCAACAGTGCGTTAAGTGTGATTTCCATTAGTAGTGTGATTTCCAACCGACGCGATGGCGTAGTGGTTAGAGCGTCCGCTTCGCAGTCGGTAGACCTGGGGTTCATTCCCCTTGTCGAGTCATACCAAAAGACTTTAAAAAATGGTATTCACAGCTTCCCTGCTTGGCGCTCGGCATTTAGGGAAGGTTGTGGAGAACAAGCCGGCAAATTCGCTTGTTGTGTCCTTGGGCAAGGCACTTAACGGGACGCCCCACCTTTATGTGGAAGACAGGTGACCCATAAACCTCGAAAAAGGCAACTCCCAAGCGAGTGCGGACTTACTGTCCAAAGTATAGCGATACAATTCGCTTTCTCGTGAATGGAGGATAAATATGGCAAATAAAACAAAAAAAAAAAAAAAAAAGTAAATTTTTATTTAAATTTTCTGCCAAAAGTTTATGTTAAAATTTGTAGCCTAATCTTTGCGGAAATATAATAGTCAATGAACTCTGGCTAAGACTAAAACAAATAGTTGTCAGCAAGGCGTCCTATTAGAAGGCCATGTAAGCCTGAAAACTGAATGAACAATGAAAACCCGCTCATAATAAAGCCTCACACTAACAGTGCAATATAGGCAGGCCTATACACTAAATAGGCCAATTAACTAACTTTATACAAACTAATCAATCTAGTCATATCTTCACCTTTACTTTCAAACTGCCCTCTTTACTTGCCTTTGACGCTTACAGCTACAAAACCGTTTTAAAATGTACCTGCGTTTTTTTCAATTGATAAACGAAGTCGAATGATCGTCTCAAATTAAGGTGATTGGTGATTTATCCTCCATTTGCAATTGTTTAACTTATTTGATTGTTATGTCATCAGGACGTCACAGTTGACGAAACGTCTTGACCACAACATTACCACAACATCTTCAACTCATAATTATTTGATTGACGCATACAGAATGATGTGAACTGCTTTTATTTACAAAAATATTCGCGTGAATTACATCCGTTTTCAGTTTTGAACGAAGCCGACATGCTTGCATGGCCTTTTATGTTAGAACGCCTTGGTTGTCAGTAAATTCCGGGACAGACGTGGTCCGGTCCGGGACACGGGATGTCAGACGTCAATTCCGAGACTGTCCCGGGCATTCCGGGACGGTTGGCAACCCTAGTTAGGCATGACTGACCTTGTCTCAACTTGTATTTTCAAGTGACTTTGCTTCCGCAGCTTCCGCTTCCGCTTCCACAACCCTGGATATAACATTATCAACAGAAGAATTTACTTTACCTAAAAAGTGGAAGATAACAATGTAAGGCAAAATGTGGTCCTGCTTTACGAATACAATTGTGTTTCCAGTTTTACATAACCTAATGCGATGTTTTAGTGTTTTTAGTTTAAAGAGCAGATCAAAGACTACTCCTAAGCTTTGTTTATTTAGCTGGCCTAGCTTTTGGCCAAAAGGTGATTGATTTGTTAATTTAAATTCTATGGTATGCAATTGCACATACCATTCTGGTGTAGCTATAGCTTTATTGTCCAGGGAGTATAAAGTGTCTGATTGTCACAACAGTTTTGCCATATACTGGTATGGGGCCAAAAGTTAGCAGTCGAAAATTTCGTTTTGCTGAAAACGAAAGAGTGCTGTGCTATCAAGGACCTTTTATATATGAAGCAAAATGTTTGCAAGGTCAGGTTAGAGATGGAGAAAAACATTTCTATTTAATTCATTACAGTGGGTGGAAAAAGCACTGGGATGAATGGGTAAATGAATCAAGAGTTTTGAAATATAATGAAACTAACTTGAATAAACAAAAAGAACTTGTGAAAAAGGTTGGCTCAGATAAATGCAAGCGCTTGAAAGTTGTTAAATCTGTTAAAAATGAAAAAGAAGTTGAAAAGCAAAAACCACTTGAACCACATGCTGTTGCCTGTCACTCATCTTCATCTTTAAACGTTGAATCAGAACTGAAGAGGTTGCCCCTTAAACATGTTGCTGAAGAACAAGAGCTGTGGAAACCAGTCAAACCTATGCCATACATTGTAAGTGTTGTTATTCCTGAAGAGTTGAAAGATATGCTAGTGGATGATTATGATTTTGTTGGAAGGCAAAAACTACTTTTTCACTTGCCAGCTAAACATTCTGTACAAAAGATTCTCAAAAAATATTTTGATGAAATATCACCAGCTGCAAGGTCTCCTGCTGCTGTAAGAGAGACTGTGCTTGGTTTACAGGAGTATTTTAATGTTTTACTTGGTTCACAGTTGCTGTATAAATTTGAACGTCCTCAATATGGGGATATGTTGGTTAAGTATCCTGATTTATGTGCTTGTCAAATTTATGGTGCTTTTCATTTTCTTCGTTTTTTTGTTCAAATTAGTTCGATTTTACCTTATCAAAATATTGTGACAGAAGAAAATATGAAAATTATAGTGTTTTATATTCATGACTGTTTAAGATTTTTGAAAGATAACAAGGCAAAGTTTTTTGATGTAAATGAATATGAAACTGCCCCAGCAGAGTATCACAGAAGAGCAATAACTTAATGTATATGTGGCATTTGATGAGTTTGTAATTGAACGCCCATATCACAGTGAAAATGTTGTAATCCTGAAATAAATTATATGGTATTCTTTGTATTATTGCGATGAGCAATACTTTATTTAAAATAATAAAGTTGACTTAGCAAAACTAACACAAAAAGACCCTTCAGCTTTTTGTCCCCTCTCAAGAACCTCATCAGGGCAAAAATAAATATAAAATTTCAAAGATAAATTTAATGTTATTCAGCTAATCACTAATGACAAAAGTACTATTGCTTTAATGCTGCTGCTCTTGATGAAGCACATGCAGAAACAACTTTGCTCTTTGTGAATGACCAAGTTTTATATTTAAAGATGGCTTAAGGCACTTAATTAGCAGTGCTTCCATTAGGTCGGTTACAGTGTTAAAGCAGCACTTTTTTTGTAACATAAAATTTTGCAGTGTTTCTCTGCAGGCTTTGCACTGATCACAATGGGATTGGATGGTGGAGTTAGATGAACTATGGTAATTAGAAAGATGTTTTTAATT
Source organism: Trididemnum clinides (assembly GCA_963675345.1). Lineage (NCBI taxonomy): Eukaryota > Metazoa > Chordata > Ascidiacea > Aplousobranchia > Didemnidae > Trididemnum > Trididemnum clinides. Next base: position 27,172,933 of record OY776297.1, read on the forward strand.
CTTACAAATAGTTGTCTAGTTGTCATACTATTGTATGATATGTTTCTGTCACAAGATCTTGTATACTGGCAGACAGCATTTGAGCAGAAAAGAGCAGGTAGGAGATATTTAATGTTGAAACACATTTTAAAATTTTGTTAGGCTATTTTATATCAGTGCCCAGCCTGTCACAAAACAATGCAGCAATGCTTTTATCAAATTTGAGTGATTAGGCTGCAATGTGTGAGGGGTAGAGTAAGGATTTAAGTTAGGGATGTTGTTAGGGGAGTTAGTTGGAAATGTTTGTTAAATTTTTTGCAAACCTCTCACTTTTAAGTTAAAAGGTGTTGAGTATCTGTTCTATGTAAATAAAGAGATAATAAAGTTAATTTCAGTTTTCAGTGATGAGTGATTTGATTTTTAAGGAAAGTTTTTAGTTGGCTGATGAGTCGTTTTTTTGAGATAATAAAGACTAAGTCTTTTTTTTAAGAAAAGTCTTTATTGAAAAGCTTTGGTATTTTTTGTGTTGGTTTTGCTAAGTTAACTTTATAATGTTAACTAAAGTATTTCAAATCATGGAAGAATAGTTACCCCTCTCCGAAAAAATATTTATTAATGTAGTGTTATGTAATGCTGAAATACATTTGCAAGTTTATTCCATGTATAAATGTAATGTTATGCAACCAATCACCGTGGCATCATCTTGTGGTACACCAATTGCAGAATGCTATATTAATAGATATTTTGTGAATCAAGGTATTGGTGTCATAATTGATGTAATTTCTTATACTCCAAAACTAAGGTAGTGACTTCGTAAATTAAGGTAGATGGAATTTTTATCAAAACTTTTTTATGCAATTTTAGTATAATGCTTCTACAAAAAATTTGAAGAGGTAGTGATGAACTTATGTTATCCAATGATAAAAGATAAGTAATTTCCAGAGGTGGACAGTAGTGTGATACTTTTTGGTACTGGGTACTAGTGGTTAAGCTTAGCTCTGCAATAGTAGAACTACTTTTTTTTACAGAAAAAACATTTTAAAACTTATGAAATCTAGAATCAGTGATGATCATTTAAAAATGCTTTTCATTTTAAAGATAAAAGGGTTTTAGTTAACTATTTGCTTTGATTTTGTTGGGCAAACCTAAGAATTGTTTTGATCTAATAAGTTCTACAAAGCTAATTTAATTACTGATATTAAGTAGAATGTGGCTGAATTCAAAGATGTATGCATAACCACAAAGGTTCTTGCATGACTAAAGGATAAAAAAATATTGGCTGCAGCTATTTTGCCATCAACAACATATTTTACCCTTAGAATTTATTTTGCCATTGAATGTTTGTGATTGGTCAATTTTTTTATCATTTTTGTTATTTTGCTCTGGAATGAAGGTCCATCTTCCTTCTCCTGGTCAGGGTTCAGCTGGTTTTGTTGGCAGGTCTCCATTGTGTGCAACATTGTGCATCCATCCTCTGTAGTCGTTTGGTAGTCGTATGTTGCTCCACCACCTCTTTTTCAACTCTTCTTCAGTCTAGTTTTTTTGAATAACCCAATTTGAAGTGCTGTACCTTTACAGGTCCTCTTTTATTGTAGGAACTCTTTAATTCTTACCATCTCTGTCATTACATAAGTCTTTTCATGGCCAACTTTGTTTCTCAGCATTTTGCCATGTAGCATATGCAGCATTCTCATTTCTGTTGTCTTCAATTTTCTTTCATCTTCTACCCTCATCGCCCAATGTTCAGCGTCATTACTCAAGAGTATTTTTGTATAAGATTTCCTTGATCCTCAATGACATGCCATGCATAAAATACTAAAGAAGATGTCCTTTAAGTTTTTCCAAGCAAATGTTATCCGTGTGGATAACTTTCTATACTCCTCCTTCAGTTCTAAGAACAATCCCAAGGTAAGAGAACGTGCCCACAGTTGCTATGTCATCCCCATCTAGTGTTATTCTTTCATCCAAATTTTTGTTTAGCAGACCCTGGCATATCATGCATTTAAAATTGTTTGTTTTTGTTGTGCCTCACCGAATTCCAGAGCATCTCTTGTGCACATATTTTTTACATTTTATGCACTCTATAGAATTTCTTAGTCCTAAGTACAGAAAATGGATACTTGTAAGCCTGTGTTTTCCCAGTTTTTTCACCGGTATGGAAAGCCTTTGCCTTGTTTACATTCACTTTCAGCTCTTGTCCTTTATTGTTCTCTTGTCAAGTATATGGAGATTCCAATTCTTCCCAACTATCACCAATTAGCACCTAGTCATTTGTATAGAGAAGTTCCTTCATGGCACTTCTGGTATCATTTTCATCATAACCACTGCAAGCAGAAGAGGACTTACTACCGATCCTTGATATACTTCAATCTTAACATTAAACAAGTCTGATCTCATGCATTCTACTATCACATATGTCTTAATAGTTATATACCTTTTCCTAATCACCTTTATTTATCTCCCACTAGTCTTTTTTTGCAGTACCCACCAGATTACTTTTCTTGTACAGTTTTCTTCCCACCACCTTATATTATTGCATCATTCGTCTTATATAAAAGATGGCATCAATTCTCCCTCTTCCTTGCACAAAACCCATCTACATTCCATCTGGTTTTACAATTTTTCATCTTTCCTCAAAAATTCTTTCAATAATTTTGTATCACGCTCCAACAGTTTTATGCTTCTGTAGTCAATTTTTATAGCACATTAAAAACTTGACTTGAAGAGATTTAATCCTCGGTTGACACCTGCCCCCACCCTTTCCCAATGATCACTGCTGTTGTATAATTCAAGAAAAATGAAAAAAAATTTACTACTAATCATTTTCCGAGAATTCAATTGCAATTTCACAACAAATAGAAATGTGGTAAAGATTCAAACTCCTAACTACAGCATTTAAATACAATAATGCTGACCATTGCACCACTGAAACGCTTGGTATGTCCTAGCAAATGTGCTTAATTGAAGACACATGGTATCTATGGCAAGACAGTGCCTTGCTACCTTGAATTTTTTTGCTGTTGGCAGCATGATACCCACTACGTAAGAAGTTCAACATTTTGTGTTATTTGGCTGTGTGCTTTTGATATGTTTTGTTCCATCTTTTAGGAATTTGTAAATGCAATAGACACTTGTAGTTGAATTTTCCGGGATGGATCAGCATTCTGAACAGGATCTTGAGGATGATGAAATATGCAGTGCTTGGTTAAATCAAGTGTCAGCTGATCAAAATACATCTACAACATCAAGAATTGCCCAAGAAAGAAGTCATTCCTTTAAAAGTACTTTTGGATTTTTAAGCAATGAAGTTTCTGATCAAACTGTTGATGAAGACATTAAAAAAGTTTTGTCAACAAATCAGGCATCTGCCCTTGGAAGTGGTAAGGCCATAATTGTGAATTCATGTCAACGTGGCAATCCAGTCCTGGAATTAATTCATGGTGTTCCGTGGACTTTTGCTGATTTGAGTGTTGGCTTAGCAGTGGACTATGTGTTGGGGCCATCTACTGGCTGCTTGTTTTTGAGTTTACGATATCATTCCCTCAAACCAGATTATATTTATGACAGACTAAAAATTTTATGTCATGGTGGTTCTTTTGCTTTGCGTTTATTACTTTGTTTGGTGGATATCAAAGATTCTGATCATGCTGTTCGAGAATTGACAAAAGTCTGTCTTGTGTCTGATGTTACTTTATTGCTGGCATTTAGCAATGATGAAGCTGCCACTTACCTTGAAACTTTCAAAGCTTACCAAAATAAGCCTTCTGACTTGCTAAAAGCTAAACCATCTTTACATCATCCAACTCGGGCAATTGAAGTGATATCATCAGTACGAACAGTGAATTCAACAGATGCAAGTACCTTGCTTAATAACTTTGGCTCATTTGCTGCAATCAGTAAAGCTTGTGAAGAAGATTTAGGATTTTGTCCTGGGATTGGAGGAAAAAAAGCAAAATGTCTTCAATCTATATTTCAAGAACCATTTTTAAAAGAAAAATGATAGCTTATTGTTTTGATTACTGTAAGATAATTATGCTTTTTCCCTGAAAGAAGTATACCTAAAAGTGCAGTTGCACATTGTGGGAAATATTGTGAAAAGGTTTTGCAGATGTAGGCTATGCATAGGAATTGCTACTAAGGGTTGAATAACTTAATGATTTTCTTAAAGTAAGTCTTTTGGCATGAGCATTTTTTAAATTTAAGGCTCGGCAGCAGTTATTTTTCTGTTGATGGTATTTAACCTTGTCTATTTTCCATGGACGTTTGTGATTGGTCAATTTCTATGCTTTTTGTGAAACATCAAACTCCAAACCATTCTAACACAACTATATTAATCGTTATGCCACACAAACACTCAATGCAATACAGCAAATATGCTTATTAAAAGACTCACTAATAGTATACGGCAAGGTCACCTGTGTTAATTTGCTGTCGATGTTGAAATAGCCACTTCATTAAGGTTTTGATATCACGTGGGGAAAGAATATGAGCTTAAAATCTACTTTTTATATTAAAGCAATATTAAAGCATATAGTAACTATATGCTGTCATCATAGTCAACTGCTTGTTACACATTACTAATTGATAGATCAATACTGCACTTTTGTGTTTTCTCTAAATTTTTGACAACTTGGTATGTGCCCAAAAATCTTCATTAGGTGTTGAAGGTCAATTGCTCCTGACTAAAATCTGGTTGATTTACCTAAGAAAATGACTATTGTCTTTGTTAAAACGAAAAATTTAATGCGCTAATAATAGATGGTTACGGAAAAATTGCTGTGCTCTTTGAAAAGTGCTTTTTCTGTCATTTTAAAAATATAAGCCATGTTGTAAAATTAGGCGTGTTTTCAAATTAGTCGTCAATGGCCAAAACGGCTTGTCGGAAGAGAGCTGTGTGGTATTCTTGCTGCTTTTTCAATTTATGAATGTTTAGTTGATGTATTTGTTTGCTTTTTGGCTGACCAATGTAGATTGCTTGATTAATGATGTTTTACAGTGACAGTAAAAAGTCTTTACTTTAATGTGGCAGAGAAACTACATCAATGATCTGCACCTGTGCTCATGTGCATTTATATTTTGAAATGCTTCACACATTCAGCATGCCTCATTCTGTTGACAGTACAGTGAATTGTACTACTACCAGTCAGCATTTTGTTATTTTCTTAAAGTTTTAAGTTCTTGCAATATTTTGATTTTAGCACCATGAAAAATATTGGGCATTAAACCTAGAACAAGCAATTTATTTGTTCTTTTACTACGTTCAGTCAACATTGATTGAATTTTTGGTGTTTCAGTCAAACTCTTGATCTTGAAGAAATTTTACACTGGACTAGATTCTGCAGCTGTGCTTAAACAAGGTTTTTGAATGTATATAGAAACTTCTTTACCACAATAGGTTGTCAGTGATGACTAATGATACCCAAATTAGCCAAAATTTTGAGATGGCCAGACAAATGATGAATCCATCAAATTGCGCCAGATAACTTAATTTACTGCCAGTGTTACTTTTACCATATTAGTGGTTAATTGTCAGTGCAGATGCGAAATTGGCGACAAATGTGAGAAAACTATCACAAAAACTTGACGAAAAAACTGCGTGACATAAGTTTTCTGATGTCGCTGAACTGCATTAAACAACCTAAGTAGTTTTTTCAATTAAGGTGGAACAATTTTTGTACCAAAAAAACTAATCTAACTAATGATGAAGTGCCTTATATTTTCACATAGTTATGGATTCTTTACTTTCCCTATAACTTTAAATCAAAACAGAGACTTTTAAAATTTTTTTAGAGTGGGAAAGGGATTACTGTACGAAATAAACTGGCGGTAATATTATTCAGCACAACATTCAAATAAAGTATAATTTAAAATTTTGTGCAAATGCAGCATGACTGTTTTCAATTTTTGCTTATAGTTTCTAGTTTTTTGGCTTATCAAAACGAAATCTGATATTCAAGCACAAAGAAATTTCATAGCTAAATATGCAAAACTAGCCCCAGCACGTCAGTCGATTGGCCATTGGCATAAGCAGTTTGTGGGAACGGGAACGTTGCTACTAAAACCGAGGAGTGAATGGTCAAAAACTTCTGAAAAAGGCTTTGAGCGTATTTGTCAGTCATTTAGTCGTAGCACAACAAAGTCCAACCGCACTGCTTTCGTTCGGGCTACTTGAAAAGACATAAGTGACTTTAAGGAAAGAATAACTGCCGCTGTGGAGACAAATGATGAAGAAATGTTAAGAAAGACGTGGACTGAAACTTGATATCGTTTAGATGTTCTCCGTGCTACAAATGGGGCTTATATAGAAATTTATTAATGCTTTGAATAGAAACTTGACTATTTACTTGATATTATTTAATCATTTCAGAGATAGAGTTCATTAACGTTTTAAATAAAAACTTGACCATTTAATTGATATTATTTAAACATTTCAGACATTTCCAACGTCAGTTGTAATATCAATAAATTTTTTAAATTGTCTAAAGACTTTGTGGACACCCTGTATTTTGCAGCACGCATTAAACTAGATATGATAAACTACCACCATTAATCAATGTTTAATGACTGTTTAATGGCATCTAAAGGCTTTCAGTTTACAATTAAAATCGAAGAATAATCTCTGAGAGAAACACTCTGATTTGACTATTGATTGATTTTAAGCGATTTCACTCCTTGGTTTTGATATGCATTAACGAGAAAATTTTTTATTTACATTGATATGTGGTAGCAAAGGACAGGAGATGGTTCAAAGCGATTCTGTTTAGTTGTCTGTACACTTCAGTCGGTAACAGCCAAAATTTTGTCAGGTTTGTGGAACTAGACATAACCGATCCATTGTCCATTCAATTGTTTCACTGAGTGGCACAGTTGTAAACAGTGACACAATGTAAGCATTAGCAATTTGTTTTTTTACTAAAATTGAACTTCTTAAACTGATTAATGAAATGCTCAGTTGAGTTAAGTAAATGCATGTCCGGTACATATGGTTTAATATTGTTTACTAAAAACTTGGATAATTGGTACTCTGGCGTTTCCACCGTTGACACCTCAGGTCTTAAAGGCTTTCCTTGTTTTTGAGCTTTAGCCATTTCATGCAATTTACCTAGCTTGCTTCCCGATGGTATTACTTTTTCTATTCCTTCAACTTCACCACTTTTTTCAGATATTTTTGGACGTAATAGCCCTCAGAATTTTCTTAAATAATGATTAGGTGCGCTTCGTAATCTTTAACTACCAACTCCTTAAATTTAGTTTGATCATTTACAGTTTTATCTAATTTTCCCAAATGATCCGAAATATTTAAAATGGGGTTACTCCATTTTTTTTATCAAATTTACATACTTTAATTGAAGCCTCCTGAGATAGTTGTGACAGTGTATTGTGTAGGGATTGGTTTGAGCGTGCAAAACATTTACATGTACTATCATTGATAAAACTTTTTGAGAAGAAATTTCAACTTATTCTTGGTTTCATAATTGAAATCAATACCAGTAGCGGGATTTTTCTTGACTGAATACACCAATTGCTCAACGCTAACTTTAATTTTTTTTTTGCACCTTTTTAGGTATAATGGGATTGCTCAGTGCAAATCTCAAAGTATTTCTTTCTTTTAGTGGCAATTTCTTTTTGCTCAAGTTTATGATGCAATCAGGGCAGTGGTGTGACTGCTTTTTCCACAAATTGAATAGTTCTTTATACATAAGTTAAACGTGGGGTTTTGCAAATCTTTGAAAGTGGTCTGTGAGCAGTGATATCCAGCATGACTTTTCTATGAGTCCCAAGTTAACTACAGAAGTTCTTTTCAGGTTTGTAAATTTGGATTCAGCATTGTTATGATCTTTTTGAACCTCCTTTAATTTTTTCTTCACTACTATGTTATATGTGTCACGTTGTTTAGGTAGACACTTAAATTAGGCTGTCTGTACTTTAAAATCTATGGGCACAGGTCAAGATCCAAACATTTTTCTAAGTACTTGACATCCAGGGATAATTTAGCAACTTTGTATTCTTGCTTTTCACCAGCTCGAAATGTTCTCGCTGTGATTCCTCTTTCGCTGCTTGTTCGGTGTTGAAATTTCGATAAAGAGTTACTTTTTCTCCTCCAAATCGTTAAGATGTATAGCAGCCTCAATACATTTAACATTTTTATTAAAATCCTTGACGTTTTTGGCGCAGTATATGGCCTTTTTCAGAGAATATACATACACTGCTTATTGTAGAACGTAATCACTCTCAAAAAATCTATACAGAAAATGACAAATTGTACCCCAAAAGTGCATAAGCACGCTAGCAGAATGATTGATGACGTAAAGTGTACCAGCCAAATGTGACATAATAGAACGATTCATTACATAAAACTAAAGAACAAAACAAACGCATAGATAACATACTAGCCAAGAATTAAAACACATGAAGCAAGAAATAGCTACTGTTAGCATACACTGGTGTGTTCTACTTTGGTTTGAGCGTCTAAATCAATAATTCTTCGATTTCATAATCATTATTGCATTATCCAAGAATTTTAACGAACCAACGCCAAGATAACTGCCACCACAAAATGTGCATGAATTACTGTATTGTTTAATAGTAGTTTTAATAGTTGTTGAATGTAAATGCTCCTGGGCCGTAGTGACTAAGTGCGTAAAGTCATGCCAATGTGTAACATGTTTGCATCGCGCAAACAATTTGAGGAAAAGCTTTGTAGCCAAAACTAATGACCTAACTGCAATAAAGAATGTGCTTATCCCGTAAGAGTAATTCCTTGATTATGTTTGCTCTAACTTTCGTTACCTTAATTATAATACAGTGAACCTCCTTTGGCGAGCATTCTGCTAACATCTACACTGGATTACTATCAATTGGGTAGTCAGCTAACTGAAAGTCTTCTGAATAACAAGTTGCATTAGATGGCAGATATATAAAGAGCTGTTTTACCACAAGCTTTTCATGACGCTCTCATTTGTGGAAGTATCGAGTTAAAGTAAAAACGTACGAGTAAAAGTGTTACGTTGTATATGGCCAGGCCAACAACAAATTAAGTTCTGTAATTATTTTGATAATAATGTAGCAACTTACGGTCATGTTTATGATGAATGAATTATTCTGAATAAAAAAGTTTACGAAGGGTTTTAGTGCTTAAGGAAACCCGATTCAATGTGTACCGTAAATTATATGAGCACTGAGGCGGACAGGCTCCTACGTTTCTTGTGGCAGTTTTTCTTTATGTTTTGTGATATTTTTAAATACGTTGTTTCAAAATTAATATTTTTAAAATTACGTGATACTAATGTTATAAACACGTAACCGCATAGTTTTTATTTTGCAGTTTGTTACCAGTTTTATCTAAATGTTAACCTGATGGATGAGGTTGAAGTAGAGAACATCTGCCAAGCATTGGACACGCTTCATGATCCTAATGTTGATAATGCGACTCGAGTGGAAGCTTTAAAACTTTGTGAGTCGTACAAATTCAATCCAGGTTGTGCGATGGTTGGTTTGCAGCTGGCATACGCTTCCACATTGCCTGTTAATGCTCGTTTTTTTGGTTTACAACTGGTGAAACATAGAATCCGCATGGAGTGGGTCAAGTTAACATCAGAAGAGCAATTGGCTATGAAGTCTGTCATGCTTCAAATGATGTTCACGTGCTCCAAAGATGAGCCGAATTATTTCAAATCTTTAATTGCTATTATTATAAATGAAATGGTCAAGCATGTCTGGCCACAATGCTGGCCTACTATGCTGGAGGAAATACTGGATCAACCACTTGAGAGTACGAATTATGCTTCCCATGAAATTATTATGCTTTTCCTTCTCGCTCTGGCTGAAGACGTCGCCTTGTACTCCAATGTTGCAACAAAATCTCGAGCAAAGGATTTAAGACAAGCTCTTGCACTAGCTTCTGAACAAATCTTTTCTTTCATGTTGCGTATTCTTAAACAGAATGCAGAAATGCTGGTCGAAAAAGAGACAGCTTACTGCAATCGGATGATCGAGGTGACATTAAGTGCTGTTCAAGGTTATGTTGAGTGGATTAATTGTGATATTATTTTTAAGGAAAACGGTGCACTTTTATTAACTTTGTTTATTCTATTCCAGTTTAAAAATGTACAAGTTGCTGCTGCCGATTGTTTACACACTATTGTGTCTAGAAAAGGGGTTCTTGAGGAGAAAAAGACTCTAATTTCGTTAACTGAAGAAGCTTACGTGATTAAATATGCTGCTGGCATCAAAGAGAGTTCAAAGTTGGAAGGTTTTACGCAATCCAGATTTCAGTTTTTGTATATTATAGGCAAAGTGGTCTGCAACTTGGCAAATCTGCTTGTAAATGTGTGGGAGTGTGAGGAAAGAACACAGGATGAGTTCTCGTCTGATTTAGTGCTGAGGAAAACTTTTCTTGAAACTCTCTTCTTTGTTTCAAGTCACGAAAGTAATGTGGTTGCTTCCACAGTGATGCATTCGTGGTCAAATTTTTTAAAATATCCAAGAATATCAAAAGAGCCTGTGATGGAAAACGTCGCTACTGCCTTAATTGATCTTCTAATCAACGTTTTATGTCAAAAGTTGTATGCTAAAAATAATTATTTTTCTTTTGAAGAAGCTTGTTTGAATGATGCAGAAGAGCACAAAGCCACCATGGACAGTTATAAATCGCAAGTTGTTCAAGTGTTAAGAACTTGTAGTCTTGCTTTTCCTTTATTGGCCACGCAAAAGTGTTTGGATTGTATTGAGCTGCATTTAGATTGGAATAATTTTGACAATGAAGAAGAATATCAATTTCGATTAAGAGCAGGCGTCAGAATTACTGATACGGTATATCGTGCAGCTCTATTGACAGCTGAGGCGAACGATCAAATTCAATTATTACCGATTTTTCGTACACAATCTGTGTTTCAAAGATTACTTGCTGTAAAAACAGACGACGTGAATATAATGAAAATGACCTTCAGTATTGCTAGTAAAATGTGCAAGTTGATATGTTTTGGAGAAAATCCCGTTTTTTATTTTCAAATGTTGGTTGACATAGCATTAAAAATGTTGAATGAATTACCACGTTGTTATTCGCGAAGGCTCGCTTGCACTGTACTTATTCGCCTTGCTGCAGAACATGCTAATGTATTAATTCATCTTGCGGATCATTTTAAATCAGTAGTTTTTGAGTGGATTCGTGCTGAACCGTGTAAGCTGATAGCTTTCGAAAAAGTGTCTCTGTTTGAGGTTCTGACAATAATAAGCATGGAATGGCATGATCGTGAACGACAGTGCGCGTTGCTAAGAGATATTATAAGCAGTACTGCGCCGTTTGTGCAATCGCAAGAATTTCATTACGCTATGAGTGGTCCGGCTGAGTTCGCGAGCGCTATCGGGCTTCAAAACAGCATCACTAGCCCAAACGAAGTTTTCGCGAACCCTTCTGCCGTTATAAGAACTAACTTATATTATTATTGTTTGTTGACAAATGCTATATTGAGCAGGACTCAATCAAAAAGTAAAGATACCGATCCGATTGAGTTTGTTCCCAACCCATGTGTTCCATATTTAACAGCGGCGTTTGATCACATTTTGGCTTTGTCTTATCTCATCAGCTCTACATGGACCCCTGCAATTCGACAGCTGATTTACCCCGACAACGCGAAAGCCCTCGACCTTCGTGAATGTGAAAGAAAGCATTTAATTTGCCAAAAAGCCGAGATAGCGAAGACCGGGGATGATTATGAAGAAAAGCCTCATTGGGAAAGAATTCAAGTATTTTTGTCGTTAACTTTGGACAATTGTTACGCAGTGCTTGGTTTTATGGGGAAAAGTTTGGGCCCAGAGTTTTATAACTTGCCGTCTCTGCAGCAAATTATTTTGCAGAAGGTACTGGTAAACATTGAGTATTTACCTGGTCTGCGTATCAAAGCCCTCCTCCGTCATTTTCTCGGTAGCTTTTGCAAGTATTGCCCTATTGATAGAGTAAGTGATGTGGTCTGTCCCATCTTGCAATCTTACTGCTGCTTCGTTTTGGGCAAGCTAACTTCCGCATGGAATGCTTTTAGTAAAAAAGAATTCGAACGGCTTCAGGGATCAGAAGACACGGATGACGTAGAGGAAAAGGAGGAGGATGAGATTTTAGAGGAGCAGCTTCTACGTCAGGTTTCAAGAGAACATATAGACTTTCTGGTGACGATCATTGTGGGCAAGAGCGGGCCAAAAAAGCACACGGAGAATCTAGAGCGTGATGATTTAGCGGAAGACGTTATGAGACTGTACGAGTATTTGCATACTTCAACACCTCTTGGTGCAGCTGTGGTTGCGAATCCAGTTTGTGAAGTGATATTGCAGACTGCCTTACGTGCTGTGTCATGGCATGATTCGACGACTTGTCAAAAAACACTTCCTCTTCTCGGGACTCTCCTCAGACAATTAATTGAAACTAACATTGGTATCTTTACTGAAAATGTGACTCGCTTGGTATTGCAAGCTATATTGCACGGCATTGCCCGACATGGTGAGCATGACGGGTGTATTTCGCCTTTGAGTGGCTTCATTTTATTGATCTTGCAAAGCTTAAAACACACGCACGGTGATATTATTTTGGAAGTGTTGCTCTCAACACAGACCGACGAATCTTGCGACAGCATGCGTAGCTTTTTCGAAAAAATTGAGATTATCGGTGAAAAAAAGCGAAAAGGGATTTTCCGTAAGTTGATATCAAACATTGTAATCCATCATGAAGGTCAGCGTTACAAAGAAATTCCTGAGATGAACAATTTTGTCCCACTCCCGCGGAGAAAGAAAATAGTTGACGATGAAGTGAAAAAAGTAGAAAGTTTTGGACTGTCTGAATTATTCAATCCTAATAGCAAAGAACTTTCGTGACTTTTTCGTTCTGTGCTGACAAGTAAGAATACAAATTTGGGCAGATCTTTACAAATTTCGCTGATATGGATTACCCGCATCTTTCACCAAAGGCCAACTCTTATTGTTTTCTCGCAAATATCAACTAAGAGAGCAACCATGATGAGTTGCTTTTTATTCTCTTCAATTATGGTTGTGATTTAAACAGCTTAAATTGTTGCTGTACGTGTTAGTGTTGTATGCTATCCCCTTTTCCCTGTTGCAGCGTGCGACACTGCTTCTGTTGCTCTCATTGACGTATATAAGGAAACTGGGTTGCAGCTTGTTAAAAGTTGCAATTGAAAACGAGAAAGAAGTTGCAAATAAATGGTTGTCAGATACCTGAAAATACACAGTTTCTATTTATTTTTGGGGGGAGGGAAGATAAGGTGGCGAGGAAAGTCATGTCTCCCCATTTACAATTATTTTTCATGGGATTATGATTTTTCCCTAGCTACATTCTTTTTAAGTTTTGGTGTATTTAAATTAATTACTTTAGCTGAAGATTAAGATGTCATCAATTTTGTAAATTATAAGCAAATTGAACTTTTAAAAGAGTCGAGATTAGTTATGTAGAATGGCGTAAATAGGGACATTTATGACGGTTTTAATCTACAAAATTTTTTTCTGAATAAATTTCACAATCCGCATAACTTAATTTTGTGGCCACGTTAACTAGACTCTGCAGAAAAATTTAGTTATAAAAACTCCTGTCCCTATTCACTCCTTATTTGTTGGTAAATGGGGACATAATGCAGATGTCACACGTAATCTCTGTTTAGTTTTACTATTGGGTGAATAGAGCCATTGATAGGTATTACCAGGGCTTTAAATAGTTCCGACAACCGACTTGAATCAATCGTTCATTTTTGCATGTCACATTGTAAACATTGTGGGGCACAGGCCACTAGCGTATTTCTAGTGCTATATATTGCCTACTGCAATGACAGTACCAATCCACTGTTATTTAACATTGTATGTCTTTTAATGGTGTCTGCTGCGGTTTCCCAGTTGGCTTGACCGTGTGCGTGTTCGTAATTTGAGAAGTGCTTTTTTGATCTACCCTGCTTGTAATAAGTTATTGTGTATTTAAAGATTTTATTTAAAAAAACAAATTTTGGTTTTAGTACCTGTACAGTTTAAGAAAACTGTCATTTTTTGTTCTTTTTATTAATTCACTAGCCAGCGTTGCCCGGCAGGGGCCCTCCATCAGTATCAAGGTTTAGTATTTCGGTTCAACCGGCCAAGCCGGCTTCACCCATCCGGCTCTTGTATGAGCAACAGCGAAAAGTTAATGAATTTTATGCACTTTCACAATTCTTGTACACTAAATTGTGATCATAATTGTCAATCATGACTGATAATGCTCACAAAGAATCTTGCACAAATTATTGTTAATACTTGTGAGGGAGCAGTGATTGAAGCATGAGTAACACTGATTGTAGCGACGAAATGGTGGTTGCTTTCATAATTACAGAAATAAACTAATGGTAAGCTTATTTTGCGATGTAGTGCTTCTCCTTTCCTATTTATATTAGTGGCATTAAATTCCTAATTTGGCTGTACTATTAGTCTTGTTTCCGGCATAGCGACAAAAGCTGCTGTTGTTCTTTCTAAATTAAGTTTTACAAATTGTTGTGGTTATGGTTTTATGTTGATTTTTTCTTAAACTTGGGATTTTATTACAAGGCTGTAGAATATATACATAAATACCTTATCACGCAGTATATCAGCAAAAGAAAAAATCCTTGCTTTATAGTATATACGACAGCGTCACCCGAAGAGCCACCGTCAGTAAAGTCGGGATTGTGAGTGTCGGTTCAGCCGGCCAAACCGACTTCACCTATTAGACTCCTGTGTGAAGAGTTACCAAACGTTTATGTGTTTTCTGCGCATAAGGTATTTTCACGACTTTGTATGTCTTAGGTCAGTGGTTTTCAACCTTTGTAATGGCCGGCACCCCTAAAGTATTTTAATATGTTTTCGCTCCCCTAAAATAATTTAACTTGTTACGAATAAATAGCATGTCCCTGGCCAAGATATGGGCCAACTTTGAAGTCACGGCTGAAATTGCATGTGTTGACCTGTTTTTTTTTTAGAGATCAGCATCATCTCGGGATGAATTGAAGGCCGTGCACCAGACATGCTGTAATTAGACATAGGCTGTGCAGAACAATTAACACGGGATGAACTGAGCATGACCGTACAGTAATGCAACACAAAAATCTGAATAACCATTTCCCACCCCTGGTTGGGAATCCCTGTCTTAGGTCTATGTGCCCTGACACAAATCCAAGGGTGCCTTGTGTTTCCCGTAGTTTGGAAATAGGGGACACATTTTTGATATTAAGCTATTCTGAAGGAAAATAGCAAAAATGTCTTTTGTGTGGTGCGATTTGACACAGTGACGCTGTTTTCTTTTGATTTCCCTTTACACTTTCTCAAGTCCTCGCTGGCTTCGCATTATGTAGCATGTTCTTTTCTCCCTGCTTGACGTGCCCTGAGGAGTTAGAAGACTCCTTGGTTTCCCCAGATGTTAGGTTTGATCCCGGTAGCTCTATAAAACTATTATAAAGCAAAATACCAATAATATTTTCCATGAGGTGCGATTTGACCAGGGATGTGGAAGCGGTAGTTTTTCAACCGCTTCCACTAACAAAAACGAGAAAACAACTGTTGACCTTAGCAGTACGAAATTTGTCATTTACTACAATCAAAAAGTGTAACCAAAAATTCGAAAGTGGCAACAACGACTAAATGAAGAAAAAATAAAAGCAAACAATCAAAACGACAGCGAAGATAAAATAATTTCAACTTTACACAGATTTATTTGTCCGCATAAACACAATGGCATCAATTAATTCATTGGCCATTCGGACTCTGTTTTTCACCAAGTACTAACTTTAAGTGGAAGGACCTACATTCAGCGGATACCTGCGTGCAGGGTAAACAGCTAACGATTCGCGATACTGGTTGTACAATAACGGGGTATTTGGAAATAATGTCCCAAACATTTGTCAGTTTCAATCTTCCGAGCCACTCTACATCAACAAGCGCCTCAGCAAATGCAGTAAGATCAGATTTTGCTGATGCCTCAGCAGCCGCTGGCAAATGTAAGGAGTTCAAATACGCATAAAAGTCAGATATTGATGCTGCTTCACTTCCGCTTGAGTTAGTTTCTGCATCAGCACTTGCTCTTTCGCTTGAAGTGCTTTGAATGCGCAAAAAAATTGACAAAAAAGCGCTCTTTGCACGTAGTTGCTCAAGAGCATTCTCGAACGAGCATCAACCTATCAAGAAAGAAAATAAAATGATATTATCATGGCTATATAAGTCAATAAATCCTAATACAACTAACTAGCCGGCAGAGATCCTCCATCAATAATGTCTGGGTTTAGTACTTTGGTTTAACCGGCCAAGCCGGCTTCACCCGTCCGGCTCTTGTGTGAGCTGTAGCGAAAAGTTAATGAATTTTATGCACTTTCACAATTCTGGCACACAAAATTGTGATCTTCATATTCTCTTAATCATGACTGACAATGCTCCCAAAGAATCTTGCCACAAATTATTATCGATAATACTTGTGAGGGAGCAAGGATTGTACATAATCAATACTGATTGTAGCGGCGAAATGATGGTTACTTTCACAATTAAAGAAAAAAATTATTTAATGGTAAGCCAATTGGTGCTGCCGCTTTCCTTATTATATTTGTGGTATTAAGTTCCAGATTTGGCTGCGCTATTAGTCATGTTTCCGGCATATCGACAAAAGCTGCAATTGTTCTCTCTGTATTCAGTTTTACAAATTGTTATGTTGATTTTTTCTTAAACTTGGGATTTTATTACAATGCTGTAGAGCAGGGCTTCTCAACTTTTTTTGTTCTGCGACCCCATTTTGGAAAAGAAATTTCTACGCGACCCCTGGAGGAGTAGCCTACACGTTTATTATATAGACGTCCTATTGCAGGCACTGGCGTGTTTCGTTTTGAGCGGGGAGCGAAGCATTACGTAAGCTTTATCTTGTTATTAAGCAATTATAAAATACGTAAACTCGATCTTCTTTCAAAGGGCGAAGCATTAAACGAACAAAACCTTGCAAAAGCAAGAATTTTGCATGTTTTGGTCACATAAAAGTCAGTTCTTTTACATTTTTTGCTTCTGTCATATTTTTTGAGAGCTATCTCTGATGTTTTCCTCTATAATTGCACCACTGATCACAAATCTCAAGTATCTTTTTCTAAAGTGATATTATGCAAATGCGCACAATCCACGAAAGTAACTATATATGAGCAGGATAGTGTGGGTGTGTGGTTGTTGTTGTAGTGATTACCCCTTCTCTTCCTCGGGATGGAGGTACGACATGAACGGCAATTCAGGATCATGCCGTCAACCTAATTGAATTAGACTTGGGGAAAGATGGCAGCCCATTTCGAACCAGTCATGAGTGACTGGTAGCACCAACAAAGTGGACTGCCATTGGTGGGTACCCAAGAGTCGTCTTTTGCGACATGCTAGGTTTGGCAACTTCACAATTGTAACCCAGCGAAGTACGGGTAGGCCACCTGTCTGCCACATAAAGGTGGAGACGTCCCGTTAAGTGTTTTGCCCAAGGACACAACAAGCAAGCTTGCCGGCTTGTTCGCCACACTATCCCTTTTTTTATGCTGAGCGTCAAGCGGGAAAGCCGTGAATACCATTTTTTAAAGTCTTTTGGTATTACTCGACTTAGGGAATAAACCCCAGGTCTATCGACTGCGAAGCGGACTGATGTAGGTATCGCTGTCTTCGATGTCGACATAGGATTTCGCAAATATTATGGCGGCTCTCAACCTTTTTTACAAAATTTGCATCAAATTTAAGGTAAAGCTTAGTTACAGTTGCATGACGAACATAGTATGCATCATCAAAAGCCACAACAATAATCTAATAAACCCAACCACCAACATCGACTAGATGCCATGCAACTGCAGAACAAAATCTGAATGTTCGCTTAACGGCAACTGCCGAACCAAATCAATCGTTTGTAAAGCCTCCATTGCAACTCCCAACATGGCTATTTTGGACTTCTTGAAACGGAGTTCAAAACCCGGTTTTACCACCATCGCTCCTCATTCACAGACCAACGAAAGATGAGCACTACAAAACTCTTCAAAGCTGTGTGGGACTGCAAGAACAGAGGAATTGAATCACACTTATCCTGGTCCATTGCATGCAGAGCGGCTGCATTCAATAGCGGCACCAAGCGCTGCAACCTCTGCCTAGCCGAGAAATTGGTCATTTTGCAAGCTGATCGACGTACGCTCCTAAACGATCTGAGTTTATCTCCAAGTGCAGACACCGGACCAAATTCAAGCTGAAAAACATTGATAAATGCTTTTTCATTTGTACATTGTTTTAATTATATATTTTAGCTCCTGCAATTGTTTTGCCCACACTCCTTACCTTTAGGTTAACCTTTTCCACGCTTTGATGACTTCCCACCTTACAAACGCCAGCGCGCGCGATAGCATTTTCATCTACTCGCCAGTTGTAGCGAGCAGCGCTTGAGTAAGGCAAATCTGTATAGCTTACCTTGCCATGATTTTCGAGCGTTGTATGTAATATTATTTGATTTTAATTTTTGGATTTTACCCACACTATCTTATACCAGTGTTGTGTTTTAGAACTAGCTTCTAACGAGCCGCCTTCGCCGAAACAGACTGTTGAAGTGTTTTTAACTTGAATAAATTTCGTAACTTCCACGTAAATAGGAAAAATTTAAAGATAATTTTTCCAAGTTGTAAAAAAACGCATTTTTAGAAAAAATAAGGTTTATGTTATTTACATTTTTAAAGGTGAGGAAGATTGTTGTTTAAACTCGCCTCTTTGACTTCCATGCAAAAAATGTTTAGAAAAAGTTATTTATTTAACACCAACATAATCTCAACGTGTTAACGATTCTAAAATACCTTTCACTGATAAAACACCAAACAAAATCTGTACAGCAACAGAACTAATTCAAAGTGATATCAACCAATTTATGAAGAAATAAACTTAAAACGCAGTCAAAATATGTCTACACATACTAGAAGCTACTAAAATAAAACAAAGACAGTGATTCTCTAACAATTGGCAATTTAATATCACAGTACATCCAAAACACAATTTTTCAACCTCAGATATTTATCAATTAAAATTAAACCATGAGTCTGGATCCCGGAATGTATCTGGATTCACTCCAAATATTTGACTCGCCAGAATTCCCAACATCGCGCTGGCATTGGCCGCAACGCCTAAAACAAAGTGTCAGGTAAATGTAGCCAGTTGTGGGGGTTGTTTTGCAACATTTTCTGTGCCACACAGAAGTGTAAGATCACAAACAGCCATAGCATTTATGCTGAAAATAACACCAGCATTACAAGCTCATTGAACATCTCGGCAGTGATGATGTAATTTCATCACTTTTATTCTCAAGGCAGGAAAAACCTTCTACGACTAGGCATTGCATAAAACAGCAGCATGCAGCCAGGATGAATTTGAAGCGGTCAGGGTCAAGATGCAAGCTTGGACAATTTTAAAATGAAATCCAAAATTGGAAAATAAACTCTGACGAAGCGAGAAAACTCTGGTGTTCATTTTAAGTAGGGCTTTGGAGCAAATAGGTAGCTTCTTCAGCTCCGGCATTAATTGTTGTCGAACCACAACTACATCTCAAAATCACGTTGATATTAACCATTCCTGATCACACATTGCCACATGTTTGTACAATGTGAAATTTTTTAGGTTTTCACTAATCTAAATTTTGAATAAAAAACAAGGCAATTAATAAATTTGAAATGCCAGGAAGAATTAGAAATAACAGTGTTCTGATCTGTAAAAGCTACTACTTGAGCATGAAACTGAAAACAGGCATGAAAAACAGAAGTTCAATAACACGGTGCGAGCTGGAGCTGCCTTATGTACAGCTGGCTTCGGCGCCACTTCCAGTTCCAACAAAATTTCAAAGAGCTGAATGCGGCTCCTAAAAAATTCTCATCTACTTGGTACCGGCTCCAAAGCTCTGATTCCTAAGGTAGGCTATAACACCAAACTCATAAATACATCCGAAAATAAACTCATGAGAGCTTGAAAACGAAATGTGTGCCTTGTTGCACTACGAGATGACGTGCAACTCAACGCACCTGTATGGGTCGGTTTGCTGTAGCAGAAGCTTCCCCGGGGTGATCATCCTCTTTCGTTCTTGTTGTTCCATTTCAAGTTTGTTGCGATGATGAGTACTCCAGTTTTTTTCGAGCGATTTGCGCATTTCATATGAACGTCTCTGTGCTTCTATTCTGTCAGCAATCAATCTGAAAATAATATTTAACTGACTGATAGTGACGTCGAATGGCTCAGAACATATTCTCCATCAGTGTCAGACTGAGATAGATAAAATTTTCCAACTTCAATTACACTTATTCAAAGTCAAGTTCGCTGAGAAGCTACCTTTAAGCTGCGTATACAGGAAGCCTGTAAACGAGCTTCCAACAAAGAAAATTAAACTTTGGATAAATACAAATTGGATGCGCCATTATTATGCTAGGGAAGTTTTACGACACTGCTCTTGAAACTGTGAGAGGCGTTTTATACCTGGAGACCGACAATCATTGTTCGACTGCTGCAATGGTTGGGGGGTTCAAATGGAACACCAGCTTTGTTTTAGTAAATTGGGAGAAATGGACATAACAATCATGTTGATATAGATAATGCTAAGTACAGCATAAGTGAAACAAGGGGAATCCATTTTTATATTTCCAAGGTTATAGATCTCAGGTAAAAAATCTGAGAAACTAAATATACCGTTAAGCAATGGCGCCTTTAAAGAGCGGTGACTATTTATAAATAATGACACTCTCACCAACTAGTCTCTAAAAAAGTCGCACCTTTAGTAGATGAAATTCTTTAATTTTTTATATATTTGGGGGAATACTATTCGATTCTGACCCATGTGATATAAATTGAAGTCATTGGGGTAAACGTGGACTTATATAAACCTTCTTGCAAACAATTGCCAACGAAAAACAGTAGCGTAAAAATTAACATCATTTTTGTTGCAATATTCCAAAAAGTTGCCACAAACGTAACAACATCTTAAGCTTTCGTAACGACAAAACGGGCGTCAACTTCTGCACTGCACTGAGCATTCGCTTGGTAACCGCTCCTTTGCCCATGAACGACCACTATTTCAACGCAGTTCTAAATGTTCCACAACCACTAAAAAGCAAAGTATTGTTTCTATAGCACGACCACTTGTCTGCGTTCTTATGGATGGTAGAAGTTTCCCTTTTTGGGTTTTTTTGTACCGAGTTCCGCACAATTACACAATCTGCTTGAAAATTTCACCACAAGAAATTTAACTTAAGTGGTGACCCCTCCGCTTCTAAGCCTGTAATAACTCGGTACAAAAAAACACAGCTGCAAACACGCAAAATCTCCAAGTGCCTCACGAATTTTCACTGTATGAACAATGCTAAAAATTTCTTACTCTTGCTTTGTCCGGGAAAGCATTTCACTTTCTTCTTTTTGCTTCGTTAGTTGTTCCAAAATAATATTTTTCTTCTTTTCTGATAATGAGTTTAGCTGGTCGCTGAGACAAAAAACCTTATTTAGAAGTTGAATGTTCGTAAAACTAAAATAAATAAACTAGTTTATTAGACTTGTTCATTTATGACAGAATTAACCATCATAAAAATAAAATGCATTTAAATAATTTAATTAATTCATTTATATCAAAGTTAGTTATTCCATAGTTATCGTTTACGTGAAAAAAGTAATGAGAAAACGACATAAATACGTCGGCACATTAAAAAAATGAAGACTTACTTAAGCAATATACGAGAACGTTCTTTCTGTTCCAGCAATTTTTCATTGGTTGCATCATTCCTTCCAAACACCGGACCATCGGAATCCGGTTCCGCTTTGGGAAGTGGAAGAGGCTTGCTTCGAATCTGCGTAAGTACAACAAGGCAAGTGCAAAAAGAAAGTTTGAGCGCAAAGCTGTGAAGTATTTTCAACAAAGCACCGGTAGTAAAATCACAAAAAAGTGTTGTGCCTCCAAGAAGCTACCTTTGTATTTAATTTTACTTCTTTTAAGAATAGAAGCAATCCGTAAACCAGATGCGGAACCACAAGATAGAAATGTAGACCTACCTTTTAACGGTGACCGGAAACCCATTTCAAACCCGGTGTGATTGCAAATAGTAAAGCAAAGTGTCTCTATTGAAATGGCAAATTATCACTGGTAGGTGATCTGCTAAGCGAGCAGGTTGCGACATAGCTTAGGGAAAACGCATTTGCTTTCAAGATTATGCCCAAGATTCTAAGTACAGCTTTCGTCAACAGCAACACGTATGGCTACTTGCTGGAATACCCTGAGGTCGCTTCGCTATCAAGCTTCTTGTTCACCTTGAGTTCGATAAGTGGAATAAGATCTCTATGCTGACCTGGTCAAACACGAGTTGCATTAACTACCACACGACTTCGACCTACTATCGATGCTTTCTCTTCAGTTTTCTCCAAATAAGCGGGTGGCAGAAAACCTTGATAAGAATGACTTCTTAATTTGATTCTCTTTGCTGATGAAATCTGTCATTTGATACACTTGTTTTGTTTATGACTAACTTTAAACTGTGAGTTGACTCTCACTACTCTAAAACCACTCCAATCAAGCTGCTCATTGTTGGACATCATAATTTCCAGCCTCAGAAAAACTCCAAATTAAAGAACTTCTATTCCGAAGTCGCCAAGCTCAAAACATTCCTTGTTGTTTTTGGCGACAATGAATGTTCAAAACAACTTATTTTGGAAAAATTATTAACTACAAAAATAGCCTTTGCCGAGGTGTATTTATTTACCACTTACAAACTACCTGTATGAACTACAGCACAACAAATACATCTGTGGAAAGCACTGCAATAGTGACAATGCGCTTCTACAATTAGCTAAACAACATTATTTGCAAGAAAACCCACCGTTCTGTAAAACTAAAATTCTCTGAGAACAGCATGTCTCAACAAAATAATATTTATTTTCAACATCCTATTGCTGCAGTAATGACAAGAAAGTATTCTTTGGTTAAACCAGGGTTGCTGCATAAAAAAGTGAAAAAGAGTGGAATCAAGCAACAGAATTAAGTTTCTACCATTAAGTCGTTCAACCTCGGAAAACGATCAGATAAAAAAAGAAGCACTGCTTATAAATCCTAATATTAGTGGGATATGTGTCTAAGTAAGGCCAGTTTGGCAGTTCCCAAAGTTTTGACTTATGTTTATTTTCCGGAACTGGTGGTAGGTGTTATGAATTTAGTCCCCTTTTTAAATTTGTATTCTTCTTGCCTTTTTTGTCCGGTTGTTAGTTTCTGTCACTCACCGATATGCATAATTTCAGAAACGTGGTTGACAGACAGGAGCTAGCAACTACTCGAAAATTCCTACTTTAGCTTTGATTCTATTTAGTGATTACTGCTTTATAGTGTGCTATTTGTAGTATTTGCGAGTAAATTTCTGTCATTAAAAACCACGTAACATTTCTTTTCGAGTAGTTGAGAGCCACAGCAGTTAATCTGTGGCTGTTTTAGATAATTGCTGAGTTAGAGTTAAAAGTATTCTTTTTGTTTTTGTGAGACCATAGCAGGTTAGGCTGTTTATAAACCGGTATCCTGGCAGGCATAAATAGTTTTCTTGTAAGCGGGTAAGTGTTGTAGAATATCTGTGTACTACAATCTTATCACTATGTCGGAGGTGTCTGCCAGTGAAGTTGTAAACAGTAGCAATCCTTGTCTCAATTCGAGTGAACCAGTGCCATCGTGTGTGGCCTCGGGTAATGAATCTTGTTTAAGATCATTGAGTATGAAGAAGATAGAACTCATCAAATTGAAAATGGAATTAGAAAAGGCGTTAAAGTTAAGCGAATCTTTGGAAGATATTTCGGAAAGGTGTGACAAACTTTATTTGGAGGCCTCATGGATTCAGGCATCAATTGATGGTGAAGAGATAAAAGGCCAAATAGAGAATGTTATCGGTGCCATCGAACAGCTGTATAAAACATGTTTGAATTTGTTGACTATGGCCAATGTTGGCAGCCCCAAATCTGAATTTGTGAAGGGTGTCAGTACTCCATCACCAAAGAATAGTGAGGACGATGTTTTTGGGTTATATAGTGATACAGTTGCGCCCATACCAGTATGAGCACATGTCCCTCCCAAGATGGTTGGATTAAAGTTGCAGAAAGATTCCAAGGTAAAGGATTCTAATGTGGCTGAAAACCCTACAGTCTCAGATTTAGGCAATAAAGTAAGACAATTGGATATGGATAATCGTGACCCTGTTATGTCATCGTCACCACCACCACTAATTCATGCAGATTCTTCTGCCTCTGGTGGAAACGGGGTGATGATTGAGACACAGGAGAGTAATACTTATGGCACACAGTGGCCAAATGTGCATGCACCCGTGTTCACAACTGGTAGTGTACTTAGAATGCAGCCACCACCAGGATTCCAAAATGCGTTGCCTATTACTCACAACACACCATTTATGTATCCCTTGGCCATCACACCCTTTAATGGTGATTGCTTAAAATATTGTGAATTTATAGAAAACTTCGATAAGTACGTTGCATCAAGTGCCCCAGATGATGGCTACAAATTACTCCAGCTAGAATCTCTTTGCTCTGGAGAAGCTAAGGAAATCGTTAGTGGCTTAGGCAGAATTTATGATAAGTCGCAGGCTTATCGCACTGCACGAGCTCGTCTAAATTCAAGGTTTGGTGACAGACATCGCTTAATGAATGCAGTGAGAAAGGATCTTTTACAAGGAGAAAAGATTAGTGAATGGGATGGTAAAGCTTTGTCCTCATTAAGTGATAAAATGTTTTGCTGTGAAGCTACTTTCCGCAGTTGGGGAAAGCTTTTTGAGCTGGATAGTCCAGATGTAATTGAGAAACTGTTTGAAAGGCTACCTTACAAGCTTAAAGCAGAGTTTGTTTCAATATCCCGGAGAAATGAAACAACAGGATGTTCTAACTTTTCAGAACTGAGAAAACTATTGGACCGAGCTGCTCGTGATGCTGAGAGCTTTTTAGGACAGCATATGCTAACCACGAAGGGAAATCAAAGAAATACCACCTCACGTGTTTTGCCAAGAAAGTACAACGTCGCTGCTGCAAAAAGTGCTTCGGATAATGTTGACGCAATCAAGCTGGTCAAATGTCCCTGTTGCGATGGTGAGCACCAGTTGTGGCATTGTAATCTTTTTAAGGAGTTTGATTTGGAGAAAAGAACTAAAGTGGTGAAGGAGCACAGGCTTTGTTTTAATTGCTTGAGGGCAGGTCATGGAGTTGCTCATTGCAGACTCAGCAAGAGCTGCAGTCATTGCCACAGACGTCACAATACGCTATTGCATAGAAACGTGACAAACAATAGTGCCCCTTCCAAAGAATCATTGCCTTCTGAACCAAAGGAAACCACGTCTGTAAATATTGCCAGCAGTCAATGCGCAGCCAAGATAAATCAGTGTGGAAGAAAGCTACATAAGGTGGTGCCCGTTAGTATTTGGGTTGATAATCCCTGTAATTCACTGACGACTTGGGCATTCATGGACGAAGGATCCGAAACTAGCTTATGCACCTTTGAACTTGCAAAAAGGCTCAATGCCCCTTTAACTGATTGTAAAATTGACATTTGTACAAACAATGCCGTGACACCCGTGGATAAGAAAATTAAATCTATTTGCATTCAAGGTGTGGGTGAATCAACCATTTTCGAAGTGAGTGACGTACTTGTGCAGAAGGGCATAATTGATGTCAGCTCAAGCATACCAAGCGATCAGATAACTCAAGATTACCGTCATTTGGCAGACTTAAATTTTCCTGCCATAGATAGCTCGAAGGTTGAACTGCTCTTGGGCCAAAATGTGCAGAGTGCCTTTTGTGTGTCTGAGCTGAGGTACGGTTCTAGCAATGAGCCACATGCCTTGCACACATCATTGGGCTGGGCTTTGTGGGGAAACGACTATTTATGTTCAACTGCTGATTACTCAAGAGGTGTCAAGGTTAATTTTATCCTTGAGAAGGATAGCAGTTGCAAAAGAATACTCGACGTACTTCATCAGGATTTTAAAGATATCGAGCTGCCTGAAGTAATCAAAATGTCTAAGGATGATCGTAAGGCACTAGAAATATTTGAAGAGTCAGTTGAGAAAAAGGACCATCATTACACAATTGCTCTTCCGTGGAAGGATAAAAATACTTCACTACCCAACAACAAGAAAATGGCTGAGAAGAGACTACTTGGACTGAAGAGAAAGTTAGTTGCAAATGAAGATATGTATGAAAAGTACCGTAGTAAAATAAAAGAGTATATTGATTGTGGTTACGTTGAACTGGTAACCAATGAAGACTCAAATTCAAGGAAAACGTGGTACATTCCTCACCACTACGTTAATTCTTCCAACAAATTTCGCATAGTTTTTGATTGTAGCGCTAAGTTTGATGGTGTTTCTTTAAACGACAAGCTTTTGCAGGGACCCGATTTATCTAACAACCTTTTAGGAGTGTTTTTACGTTTCAGGGAGGAACCAATTGCTGTCGTAGGAGACATTCGCTCTATGTTTCATCAGGTGTTCGTTTCTGAAAAGGATCGAGATGCACTCCGGTTTTTGTGGTATCAAGATAGTGACCTCGAGAAGCCTTTGGTGACCTACCGCATGAAGGTGCACCTATTTGGGAGTACTTCCTCGCCATCGGTCGCGTCGTTCGCACTACGAAGGACTGCGGAAGACAATGAGACCAATACTTGTGAAAAGGTAATTCATACGGTATATAAGAATTTTTATGTAGATGATCTTTGCAAATCCTTTTCGACTGTTGAAGAAGCTGTTGAGATGATCAAGCAATTGTGCACGTTGTTGAAAAGTGGAGGTTTTCACCTCACAAAGTTTGTTTCTAATAGCAAGTCTTTTCTGGAGACGATACCTAACGAGAATTTAGCGTCCAATGTGTTAAACTTTGCCGACCGCGAATTGCCCATACAAAAGGCTTTAGGGATTTATTGGGATGCTGAAAAAGACCGGCTACAGGTAAAGGTTAAAATTCGTCCACAGCCTCACACTCGACGCGGTTTGTTATCGATGATCGGGCAAACGTACGATCCTTTAGGACTATTGCAACCCTTTTTGCTTCCAGCCAGAAGAGTTCTGCAACAGGCATGCCGTATGGGATTGCCTTGGGATGAGGTAATCTCCAATGCCGGGGTGGGCATAGACGATTGGGATCAGTGGTTGAAATCATTGCCGTGTTTGGAGTCGATATCTCTACCCAGAAGCTTTAAGTTTCTGGGAGGGGATGTCAAGAGTATTGAATTACACGTGTTTTGTGATGCTTCATTGCATGGTTATAGTGCATGTGCTTACTTTCGTATCGTGTATCGTAGTGAATCAATTAAGTGCTTGTTTGTTTTGGGAAAATGTCGTATTGCGCCATTAAAATCGCTGACAGTGCCTCGCTTAGAACTGTCAGCAGCTGTGGTTGCTGTTAAACTCGCTCATACTGTACGTCAGGAAACCGAATATGTAATTGATCGTATTGTTTTTTGGACTGACGCTAGTGTTGTTTTGCGCTATATTCAGAACACGTCTAGTCGTTACATGTCTTTTGTTGCTAACAGACTTGAACTTATTCATACGTTAAGCACACCTCAGCAGTGGAGGTTTGTGCCTACTGATTTAAATCCCGCAGACATCGGTTCTCGCGGAGTGTCGCCTGATAAAACTGACCTTGCTGACATGTGGCTTCATGGCCCACCGTTTCTTGTTTGCTGTGAACGAGAATGGCCTAAGCAACCGTTTTTATCCGAACTTGATGATTGCGATGATCCCGAATTGAAGAAAGTCAAGGTTTCCTCTAACAGTCTTTTACGTTTTGCTTCTGACTCAATGCATCATTTGTTGCGTCGTTATTCTGACATCACACGCCTTCGACGCTCAGTCGTTTGGTTAACTCGATTTATGCTTTATCTTAAATGGAAAAGGCAACCGGAACGCTATCAGCTTCAAACGGGCACATTGACTGTGGCTGAGTTGGATAAGTCGACAGAGATTATCGTTCGCTTAACACAAGGAGAGTCATTTCCTTTATGTCTTAATGCTTTGCCAGACTGTAACAAACTGAGCTCGATCGTGCCTGTAAGCGAGCAGCTGTTACGGAATAAGCCCTGTCTAAGAAAGTTGCAAGCTTTGAATCCCTGCAAAGTAAATGGAATTTTAAGGGTCGGTGGGAGACTTCAAAATTCTCCTCTTGACAAGTGCGCGAAGCACCCCATTTTGTTACCTACTCACCACCATGTTACAAAGCTGTTGATCCTTGAAATCCATACCCGGGAAGGACACCTTGGGTGCAATCATATATTAAATGCCATTCGTGAACGTTATTGGATATTGAAGGGAAGAACAGCTGTAAAAAGTGCCCTAAAGGAATGCATGAACTGCAGATTTTGGAAAGCTAAACCTGGCAAACAGCAGATGGGTGAATTACCTGTGCCTAGGGTTACCCCCTCTGCGCCCTTTGCGACATGTGGTACTGATTTGATGGGTCCGTTATTCGTTAAGATAGGAAGAAGCTCTTGTAAACGTTATGTGTGTATTTTCAGCTGTATGGCCACGAGAGCCGTTCACTTTGAAGTAGTGCAATCCCTTGAATCCAGTGCTTTTATTCAAGCGTTTCGTCGGTTTTGCAATCGTAGAATTACAAGGCCAAAGGTTATGTACAGCGATAACGGAGGGAATTTTGTGATGGCTGACAAGGAGCTCAATGACGGAATTAAAATTTGGAATTCAAAGAACTTTCAGAATGCTATGGTGCAAAATAACATTGAGTGGCGTTTTAATCCACCGTTAGCATCGCATCAAGGTGGATTCTACGAGCGGTACTTTCGAATTGTTCGTAAAGTTTTGAGATCCATTGTCGGAGAAGCGACCTTGGAGGAATACGATTTGTTAACATTATTGACCGAAGTTGAGCGAATTCTGAATAATCGTCCAATATCAGAAACTCCCTCATCTCCGGACGAATTTGCAGCACTCACGCCGAGTATGTTGTTAACCGGTGTTCTTGATGACGGATCCCCGCCTGGAGTATTCTTAAGGAGTGATGGTTATAAAAGATCCTGGAAGAAAACACAGTATTTAGCAAATCAATTTTGGGAAAGATGGCTTCGCGAATACTTGCCTCTACTGCAACCACGCTCTAAGTGGTTTGGTTCATCAACCAATTTCAAAAAGGGTGATCTTGTGCTTATTCAAGATGATCAGTTGAAAAGAGGCTGTTGGTCAAAGGCTGTAGTGGAAGAGGTGATGCCGGATGCGGCCAATTTGGTGCGGAGGGTCAGAATTAGAACTGGAGACGGAAGAACATTTGTACGAGACGTGAGAAAACTGTGCATGCTGGAAGGAAAACTTTTAGACGATTGAACATAATGGTAGAAACCGCATTTCTTTCTAGTTTTGTGTTGTGTTTTTTTTGTTGTTTTGTTTATTTTCGCACGCTTGGTGGAGCTAAACGCATGGTTTTAGCTGTAATTAATTTTCGTGCCGATGTAAATAGCTTGATAGTTTTATATCTTCTTCCCCCTCTTATTTTTGTAAGTTCAATCTTGATTTAAATTTCTGCTTAACTTTAATTGTAAAACGCTTCTAAATTCGCGTTTTCGGGGTGGGTATGTTATGAATTTAGTCCCCTTTTTAAATTTGTATTCTTTTTGCCTTTTTTGTCCGGTTGTTAGTTTCTGTCACTCACCGATATGCATAATTTCAGAAACGTGGTTGACAGACAGGAGCTAGCAACTACTCGAAAATTCCTACTTTAGCTTTGATTCTATTTAGTGATAACTGCTTTATAGTGTGCTATTTGTAGTATTTGCGAGTAAATTTCTGTCATTAAAAACCACGTAACAGTAGGAATATTGGAATACCTTCGGTTTTTAGCTTTTCCCGTTGCGGTACTCTGCGTAGTGGGTTAACGTTGCTACATAACTTGTAAACTTTTCTACCTGTGCTGATAAAGCCCGTTGATATTGAATCTTCTGATCAGCTTTTTCACGAAGAAATCTTTCCCTCTGTGCAGCCAAACTACAAAAACACACAAACTACAAATACATCGACATTTTTCAGCATTATACAAGTGCTTAACGCAGTGTACATTTACCACTAACCACCTGCGTTTTCATAAAATTTTGATAATCAAGCAAGCTTTTTATTCCGGATGCTTTTTTTGGCAAATCTTCCCTAAAGTTTAATCAACGCGACATGCTTTTTAAAACCACAAACATTGGACTGTATTTACATTAAAGATGGCTCAGATAACCTACAACATGCGGGAAGCTTAAAATACAAAAACTGGACATTCAAGTGAGAGACAGTGTCTTTGACTTTTAAAAAGCACCCTATCATCAAGGTTCGGGGCTGTAATTTTTTTGGTTTTTGATGAGAAATTCTCTAAGAAAAATCTTTACAACAGTTGGTGTCGCAATCTTGCCCCTTGTCCGCAATCCAGTACCGCCAAAATTCTTTCTATACGACGATTCTAAACACGATATTGATACGCCGGTAAAATAAAATGTCTCATGGTAATTTATTGTACTGTCAACATCATTGATTTGTTATTTTAGGTAGTACTAACTGCGGTTGTTCATCAGAAATTTGGGAAAAGCTAACAATTGGTCGCTTTATCACTTTTCATATGACGTGGTTGGGTGAAAGCAAACTGATAAACATCAGTCAAAACAATCTGCGCCTTTGTCGGGTACAACCAGCAAGGAGTAAATTTAGACCGCAATATTAATGCACAAGAATAAGAGAGTGTTGTTTTTGTGATCTAGTGGTCGTGAGTATATTATTAATGAGATTTCCAAGATCGTTTCTTCAAGTCAATTGTACAATGCTGGTGGAGGACTTTCTTAGTCAGGTGGTTGACCAGGCAGCTTGAACAATTCGCACCGTTCTTTAGCGACATCCGGAGCCGTGTGGTGTTCACCGGTGTTACATGGCTATTTTGGATTGTCTACCACGCTTTACAAGTATAATGACTTGCGGAAAATACCAACAAGGGTACGGAGTCTGTGTAGGGTCATCCAGGCGCAACAATTGAGATAAGGTAAAGCAGGGTCTGTTGTTGAAAGTGCCTGAGGAGAACGGTGTAAAACTAACTCCCATTCTTTAATCCAAAGTCGGAGAGTCTACATGCTGGTGCTCTCATCTTGTTTGAGTGTATCCACTAGTGAGCTCTAGCAAAAGAACGTCGGAATTTTCAATGTGTAGCCGCTTTTTTTGCAATATGACGTTAATTAAGATCGCTTTCACAAACACATCAAAAACAAAGCAAATCAATCTCCGCTGAGATAAGCTCTGAATTTAGGCAAACACAAAAAAGAAGAATAGGTTAACCGCTTACTCCTCTGCCAATTGAACTTGCTCAAGTCGCTCCTGGAATAAGCGATCCTGCTTCTCCTTTTCCTCACGTGATCGTCTCATTTTAACCTGCAGCCAAAAAGATTAATAAATGAAAAACTCAACACCTGATGGAGAGAAAACGGGTTTTCAATTGCAGTAAAAACCAAGTTGGCAAAGACATGGCTTGTAGAGTAAGAGAGACGGGGGCAATATGAATCAGAAAAATTGGTAATAACCTCTACCATTGTCTAACTGAGACAGAGCTTTGAAACGTTCAGATTATTTAATCATCAGATTATTTAATCAAACTGCCATTACCTTTAACATGTTGCAAATGCAGTTCGTTAACTTTTTCATGAGTGTGATCATTGCACTTTTTCATAAATTACCTGGGGCATTACAAACCACATTGGGATATTATAAACCAGTATAAAAATCAACCGCACACTTTACAAGTAAGCATTATTACAGACAAACCTCTAGTAAACAATGCAATAAGCAAATACAGTATATTTGTGTCTTTCACAAGGATAGTTTGTATAAAGCTACAAAAAGCGTTCACACTCGCTGCTGAATTCACTGTGACACTTCATGTTAAGTGTCAAAGTTACATTCAAATTTAATGGAACCAAAGATTCTGGCTGTTTTGCCTGTGTAAATGGGATCAGGGAGAATCTATTTTATTTGAGTTTTTTCAATATATTTTACATCCCCAGATGGCGATTTCTTGAAGAGTGAATTTTAATTTTTTTGATTAAGAGTGGGGTGTATTCAGAAATTTTAGCACAAACTTTTTGTCAGAGCATAATGAACCAACTGGTTCATATTAGCCCGCCCAAAATCATCTTCTTCAAATCACTTTCTCACAAAATTTTAAGCAGGCACCAACAAAAATCAATTTTCATCAATTTTTTGTGACTATGTTTTACCCATAAACAAAAATCTAGACATTTGCAGTAGCTCTAATAAAACTCCAGGCCTACTAAAACTGAAACCTACATTTACTTTTAACACATTTTGGCTGATCTACTGAGAACAAACAACAACTGACCACAATATTTGTAGCAAACGAAGCTTAATGGCAAAATGACTTAACTGTGGTCACGATGTCTCAAGGTTGCTATTTGTTTTCTAAATGATCGCCTGATTTATAATGCCCAGTGGTTCATATTGCCCCGGTCTCTAATTATGAAAGAAATATTACATGTGTTATGTTTCCAACAATTTAATGTGCGATTTTGGAAATATTTTCGGGGTTTGAACAATAAATGTTAAGTATTCCTTCCTGCCTAAACATGAAACGTACAAAATTTTGTGAATCATTCCAAACATAGCGCGATTGGGTTTAATTTCTCTTTTTGCATCTTTTTTGGCAGAAAACCGACTGCATCAGCAGCACTAATCAACCACAGTAGTTTCGTAAATCAAACCGTATCAAATCGCCATCAAACTGCCACAAAATTTAAAAGAAACTTGTTTGTTTGGACATTTCCGTTGAGTAAAGGGTAGAAAAATATAAGCTAGCAAACAGCCGAACCTCACACAAAAAACTTCATTTCTTTATGTTAAATTGCAAATTTGTGAAAGGAGGAAAATCGAAACTCATCAGAGTAGTGAATGATCAGCACATGTCATTACATAGTAAACTTGAGTGTAGCTGACCAGAAAGAATGCACACCGTATCGCAGCTACCTGTGTTTCAAGTGCTTTGTTGTATTCTTCCTGTTTGTAGAACCTTAGTGGAGTCAAAGGGCGGTTTTGGAATACGTAAGATTTCTAAAATCAAAACATACCTGAGCAAATATACAGTGTAAAAGATTTCACTAAATCGAGTAAAGTTATGAGTTGACCTGTTCACATCTGCCATTTAAAAGTGCTTTTGTAAAGTATCCTTTGGCAGATCACAAACTTGAACGATTTTGATTCGAGATTACGCCTAAGATCTAGAGGTAGCCAGAAGCTGGACCCAATATTGAAACTGTTTTTTTAATTATATTTGTTTTGTTACATCAACCTATAACATATTCGCGAATGTCGATTCAACCACAATACGAACCTAGTCGAGCACAGCTACCAACCGGTTAAATAAAACTAAACATTTTTTTATGTTTAGCCTAAGACAAGTACCAGCACATCACTTTCTATACGCTTTACCTCGACTTGAGGCTAAGGCAAAATCTAGTTCATGCGAAAACTTTTTAACCAAAAATTGAAGGATAAGATATGACGTGTATGCTCTTAAAATACATCAACTGTCCCGCGTGAAGCTCGCAATAAGTTATTATGAAAAAATGATGGGACATATATTGTACATAATTTTAGTAATGCATTTATTATGCAAGGGTGATTTAGAAAGTAATTCCATTGACTTAATCTCTTCTAGCTACTATTTAACTAATGCCTGATTCTTTCACAGACTATAGGTTTTCTAAAAAATCTCCAGGTTGAACTACTAAAGATTGCAATTCAAAGTCAATAAAACCCTTTCTTTGTCTTATTTGTCAGAGGGTAAAACCGGTATGATTATCCCAAATCGGTTTCGGTAGAACCCCAGAGTTGTTCTTGCATATCTTCTGTAGGAAGTAGAAGCAGCTCTGACCATAAGTAGTAGGCAAACAGTAAGTTGTAAATACGGGAGTCATAATTATGACTATGATTCTAAATCATACGGGAGGTTATAACGCAGCGACAAGGCGGGTAAAGTGAATCAATGATGAACAGCGAAACAACCTGGTAAAAGCAATATTTTCGACAAAAAAGTGGTAGTCTATCTTTTGGTAACAATTCCGTTAGTATTGACCGAGCAGATTTCTCGCTTAAGGAAAACAGACGCATCACTATTTGTGAGCCTTCTGGGCCATAGAGGATAATAGTAGGAGGCGCTTGCAAAGATCGTGAAATTCCTGTGGGCATTCAAAACTCTGTAAGAGATGAATCCCACACACCAGCCCAAAAACCAGTAAAGTCAATAGCTCTTTTGGTTGGACTGGAATTGCATATTCCCCACATTTTTCAGAATTGTCACGATCTGACTCCCATTTGTTTGAGCCTCTCAAAAAAGTTTCAGAGAGCGACGTTTCACCAATGACGCAGAAGTGAAAAAAGTTGTCAAAAACTAATTGAATACTCAGCTAGCACAATTTTTCAATAAGGAAATATGTACGTTTGCAGTAAAGTGGAAAAAGGCAGTTGGTAAAGCAGGAGATTACATCGAGAAGTAACTATAAAACGCTTATGCAATATACTTTCTGTTGACGTACAATTTGTGCATCGTTACTACTAAACGTCGTGAAAATAAACCTGGTTGCACTACTTTCTAAATGTAGCTTGCATTTTTATTGAGTACGAACCATGTGGTATGCCACATCAATTTTTCAGAATAATACACGAGCAAAAATCCAGTTACTACACTACATCTAAAAACCTTACTCACTCACTAAGTAAATCGTGCGATCTAAAAACCTTATTAGGTTGTAATTGCATCAAGCGTATACTACTTTAAAGCACAAATAATGTAGCCAAAAACTTACAATAAACTCGGTATTCCTAGCATTTTTTGATTCACGAACACCTTGCGCTACACCCAAGTTATAAGCCGCTATTTTCTGGTTGGAATGTCGGAGAGAATTTTGATTGGCCTGAAAAACAAATAATATTAAACAACACATTGGTATTTTGATGACGCAGAGTGCTTTTTCATAGCTTTATTAAGTTTTATTGCCAAGCACAAAATCAGTAGGAGGTCAAGCAATGTTACAACATTTATGAACTATTACTATGTTTAAGCGCAGTTATGAGCAGATATATATTTGACCCAAGAACGGTGGATACAGAAAATCCATCAGTTGTATTCATCAAAGTTTCCGCACCTACAATTACGTTTCACTTTGCATCTAAATTTTTCCTTATACTTTGAATAAATATTCAATCTGAAAGTATTGCGATTCTGTTTCATCGAAAGTTGCATTCTTCTTCTTCATCGTGAACATCGCGAAGTGATGAGTAATTTTCCCTTATCATCGTTGGTTGTCGTGTGGCCTCTGATGGCTGTGGAGGCCAGATTATGGATAGGCATATACCTTTACATGTTATACAGGTAAATTCTTGTCTCTGTTAGTTGCCAGGGTTTTGTACAAACTGCCCAGCACGACGGTCAATTTGTCGAAGATCGTCTTGAAATTTGGTGGAGCCGATTTTGTATGCGTCGCGCCAACTAGTGGGATTAGCGGTTAATGATCGAAAGCTGTTGGTAAGGATAAAAACTTTTTAATGCTGCCTTCAAATGACCTTTACAACTTTATATTGACCACCAAATAAGCGTTTTAGGTCTTCAAAATCGCTATATCGGCCGAGTTGTAGTTAAAGCAGTCTTGGTGACGTTGTTTTGAGATACCAAGGACACCTTTTGCAAAAATGGAAATAGTAGTAGCTAAGATACACCTCTCTGGCCTCACAGTTTGGCCATCAATTAAACCAGGCTTAGCATCATGGTATTCAGAAAACTTTTGTTCTAATGTTTCTGCCAATTTCTCTAGGGCTTCACAAGATTCTGACATTTAGCTCCTGCTTCAGCGTTTGCCTGCGAATAGGAAGACGAATTCGCAGTTGTAGCCGGGATCGGATCAAGCGATGGTCGGTCCAACAGTTGGCTCACATGATTTTTACATCCTTCATGCCCGAGCGGCGTATAATGACATCATCAATAACATGCCAATGCTAGGATCTGGAATGCATCCATGTTGGTGTGTATCTCTTAGCAAGTTGGAACATCGAGATTCTGATGCAAAGTGAAAATTAAGAAAAAACTTTGGGGAGGCGTAGACGATTTCAGCTGGTAGTGCCGCGTCTACCAAATATTTAATGTCAGGAGCGTTGGTTTTGATCGCCCTCTCACATTGAAATTGCCTAAAAGTAGGAGTTTGTCTTCACATGGGACGCGTTGTAGCTAAAGATTTCAGAAAGCGTAGAAGCTATCTTTTTCCTCTTCACATGCAGTGATGGCTAGTGCGTTGGCACTAAGAAAGGTTGAACAGCTTCGGGTTAGTGGGATGCACATCGTCATGACCCGTTTGCTGATACCAACTGAAAATTGAGTTAGCAAGGAGCCAACGCTGATCTAGTGGCAAAACCAACCCCATGCATGCGGGGAGAACCAGGAGGGTGACTTTTTCAGAGAAAAGTACATTCTTCGCCTGTTTCGGCCAGCGAGCCCTCTTCGAAGAAGTGAGTTTCGCTTGGCGCAGCAACGTCAATGAAAGGTTTGAGTTCAGTTGCAACAAGAGCAATGCAGCGTATCTGGTAAGAGAGGAACTGGGATCAGCTAGCAAAGTGCAAACATTACATGTTACAGCATTAAGGCTGGATTTAGTGTTTCGACCGAATTCAAGAAACAGATGAAGCAGAAATCCTTCCAGATTAGATGTAAGCAGGCGTTTTAAAGCAACATTTTCCAGGCTCTTATCAATTAGAAGTAAGCAGGGCATCCCTGAACGGGGCTGTTTCGTCCCCTCAGTAGAACTGGGAGTCACGACTACTCGTCCGGGAACAATCGAACATCTTGCTGAGATTGCCTGTGTGCAAGTGTAAGCTAAGGCCTTCCAACTTGTCTAAGCCTGCCCTTGCCTTTCAATACTCAGCGCTACAGGGCTTTGAACAAAATCACATACGATAAAAGAAACGTTAATTGGAGGTACATAATTTGAAAACAGCAGAAAATAGTAGATTCATTCTTTCTCGAAGCTTTTCGTGTGACTCTTTTCAAGAGAACCCATCAGAATGAAGCAAGATTGAAGTACGAGAGGTATTATAACGAAAACGCATAACGCAAAAAAGATAAAAAAAAAAGACAAGGCGTTTGAAAGGAATTTGGAAAAAAAGGATCAATAGAGAACAAGCAGCAAGTGTGAGAGTTTGAGGCTGTAGAGGAATTCCTTTTGTTTGCATAAATCTGACTTGAATGTTTTCATGTAAGTGGTGGGATGATGGACAAATGAAAAGCAGTGCATCAGTGGGCAAGGATTGAGAATTTTTCTATATTGTATTCATGCACACAAGACGGATTTTGCAAGAGGCGTTGTCCTATTGCTGAGCACGAGGTTTCAGCAAGTTGACTGCTATTTGATTTGCAGAAACGAGAAAGATAACTGCAATCGTGTGTATTGTGCCTTTGCAGAATGGATTTGGGAACATATTGTTTAACCCTCTGTTGAAACCTTTAGGAAGTGGACTCAAGTACCGACTTTTACAGTGACACAAGAATTGGTAGACGACGTTATTTTGATGAGAAGCAAGTAGTGCACCTTCCTGAAACGTCCAGTGTACCTGAATTTACCATGGCTGGGAAATCTCTCTACGAGATTTGAAACAAAGATCAAGAAAGCTATAGAACGCTGCTTTTTTGCTGGTGAATCGAGAATTCTCTACACCACCAGAAAGCTTTTGTCAGCAATCTACAAGAACGCACTATCCGCTTCTCACCAAAGTAACGTTGTCTACTAATTCCTGTGCCTCTGCGATAGCCGGTAGGTGGGTCGTACTTCTCCCAAAAGTTGCAACAGAGGATTAAACAGCGTATTCCCAAATGGAGTATACACAAAATTCTAATAAACTGGTACCATTGACCACATTCAATATCCTAGGCACATACTATATTCTAATAAACCAGTGCAATTAAGCACATACATCGTTTTAGGCACACACAATATTCCAACACAGGTTGCAAATTACGCACGTAAGCTACTACATTTCAATACGAGCACACAAAATTTCAGGTATATTCTATATTCCAACAAATTAGTACAATTAAGTATATACCATAATTTAGGCGCATACTATATTCCAAAGAACCAGTACAAATTCTCTACTTACAACAAAATGTCTCGCAATAATGCTGGTGCCACAATGATTAAATATGTTAAAAAAAGTTTACCAAAATGGTTGACGATTTGTTAGGCTAAACTATATTTAAATACACTGGTACTCAAATGAGCATAATCATATCGAGTATTGCATTTAACTCTAATATACCAGTCGGCCTACAATTAAGCACATAAAAAATTTTAGACGTATATTCTAAAATACAGTATGTGTTTCATTGTATAGGCTCATTGCGATTTAATATATGTGACTAAAATTTTGTATGCGCTTATTAATGATGATTTATTGAAAAGCAGTATGTGCAAAACTGTACCTTTTTTTTTAAATACTGTATGTGTTTGATTGTTCCAGCTCGTTGAAACCTGTGTGCCTAATTGACGGCAGCCTTTGTAGGAATACTGTATGTGCTTGAAACATTGTAGCCTATGTGCTTACTTGCACTGATCTACTGCAATGAAAGATGTGTCAAAAATATTGTTTGTATTCAATTGTAACGGAAAGTTGCAACAGCAGCAACAGTTGGTGTAGTAAGGTAGGTATTAAATTAATTTATCTTATTATTTGAAGTAGTAAGCAGCCTATCACAAAAGTCGTTTGAACGCAGGTAAACAGAAAAGAAAAATCAATGTTAAGCTTTTGATGCGACCCTGCACTCGAGCCTTCGCACCAATCAACAGCCACCTCAACGCGGTGGAGCGGTCCCCGACCTCGTTTTGGGTAGGTCGAAATGGCTTTTGGCATTCCCACGGTTACCAGCTAGCCTGGGCACTTCCTCCACCGCCACTTATTCAACTTCCCTCTACCCTTCAATCCCACACTAAGTTTTCTTTGGGTCTCCTTTGACCTCATTCTTTCCACTTCTAAACACGTATCTCCGCTGAAAGCCAAGTTCTTCCCTCGTCTCAAGACCTCACGCTGCAGCTCTGCTTACTCATAGGGCCCCTCTGAGGAATCTTTCTCTCTTTTGTACGCAGCTTTTCTTGTGGTCCTTCTCACTTATGCTTCACGCTAGTGGTTTTCTTTCCTTAGCGATACCAAGGTTACCAAGTCGAAACGCCCAATCGCGTCATTATCGTCTGCCTCTCGCCCTCCCTTATCCCACGTCTCCTTTCTTAGGATCTCTTTCTCCCGTACAAGTCATTCTAACTCATTCCGGTAGTGTCTTCTTAGGAGCAGACCTTCCGTCTTCCAACCTCCTTTCCTATTTCAGGTTTGGCCAGACTTGGCGCGAAGCCATGACTCTTCATATCCTCCTGGAGGGAGAGCTTTGCGTCCACTCATCCGCTCATGCTTCCTCCTACTTCTCCTAGGGTTGTTCTCTTTGCTTGCCCTTCCTGTCCTCCTCGTAACCTGCTCTCTTTCATTGTGGAGCTGACTCTTTTCATTCCATCCTCCCGCTCTGACCTCCTCTCTCTCGCCAAGGTGCGGCTCTCGTTCATCTTCACTCTCACCCTTCTAAAGATCTGATGATCTAGACTGATGATTCCATTCCTTTTTGTTTTGGCAAGGGGGACTCTGGCATCCTTGCCAACTGCTCGCTTTGAGGCGATGAGATCAATCTCTCCAATTCAGTAGGTCCAGTGTGTTCGAATTTTTCGAGAGAAGCCTGCGCCATTCTGCAAACTCTCTGTTGGTATACGCAGCATGAACAAGTCTGTCATTTCTCTTCTCCTTCTCTCAGAATCTCGCTCTGTCCTAACCACACCGTCTTTCCTCCATCTCTCCTTTTACCTCCAACTCTCTGGCATATCTGGTAAGAATTGTTTTCTCTTTGCTCCTTTACTACAATGGATCCCCGTAAACATATTTCTTCGCGGTAACGACGCGGCTGATGACCTGGCCGGGGGGGGGGGGTGCGCTGCTCCTGCTCTCTGCAATCCCTTGCAGTCTCTCTCCTCATATTTCTCGCATCCACTCTTCTTGTTTGTCGGACTAGAGGCGTACTGTCTTGTCTAAATTTTCTGAAACACAGGTCCCCTCAATGTCCACTGAGGACTCGTGCTTCCCCGTCACGCTCGCTGTGTCCTCTATAGTCTTCGCTGCTACGGACACAACCTTCTATTAAGCTCTTGCTCTTATCTCTCTAGAATTGGGACAATTGAGGATGTTTTGTGCAGTGCCTGCAGTCATCCGACCCAGGAGACTTCTCGTCTCATTTTGCACTATTCTGCTACGGACTATTTGCGCCGCTCGCTCTTTGGCAACTCTTTGTCTCTCTACGACCTCTGGTCTACACCCTGGGAAGTTTCCCGGTTTCTCTGGGGCTTCATGGTTTTCCGCCATGCCCCCACTTCGTAAGGGGCCAGGTAACAACAACAACAATCAGCACCCTAAAGTACGTGGCATTGCGATTGGCTTGTTTCGTAGCACGAAACGAGAACTCAAGCTACGACCTTTTTATGCTGTGCAAAACTGTGATACAATGCAATCAAAATTGCGATATTAATTACAAAGTGCACAATTAATTTACCACTTCATACGCAAAACAAGTGTTGTATTTGATCGTGTTGTAGTTGTATTGTATTTTATGCTACGAATTGTGTTGTATTTTGTCAATTATTTATCATCTACTTACTTTATCAAGCATGATCGCCTCTTGATCTTTCATCTGCTGGTACTGCTGCAACAAAGCATCCTGTTCAAATTCCTTTCTTTTCCGCTCTTCCGAAAACGAAACAGGAACGTTTCGCAGGGATCGTTGCATGCACACGTAACACAGTTCCTGTCCTGCCCGGTGATGATGCCCCATAGAAGAGCACATGGACGATGCACCACTGCTTGATCCACGACGACTCCTCGGGCTCTTTGCGACTCCTTCATTGTTCCGCAACGGTTCGGGGCTTGACTGTTTAGGCTCTGAAAATCAAATCATAAGCCATCAGTCAGCATCGAGGCTGAGTGGGTTGAATCATCGTTTTAGGGTAACTATGAGCAAATGATCACGCGTTCAAACTTGGCTCCAGAGAGAAGCACTTTACAAGGACATGTTCGGCTTGGCGCATCTTAAAAAAGCAATAGATCTAATAAAAAATCAAGCAAATGCTGGAATCTAACTGTTGAAACTAGAAAAATCTGAAGCTGGCTTGAACTACCGCATCCTTTTGGAGATATACAATAAAAAGTTTACCAAAAAACTTTTTGTAATACATCCATTAGAAGTGAGAAGTCCTTTAATTACGAATGAGTGAAAAGCTGAAAAGTCAGCAATGCAGCTATTTTGAAACAATTATTGTCATGAAAAATGTAAGCTGCATTTGTTTTTCTTATAATTTTTTATTTTTTACAGACCAAAACTAAATAAATTAAAACACTTGGTTATACTTAAATTATACTGAAACTAGATAAGCCAACTGCTCACGGGAAGGTAATCAAACAATTGCGTGATTCGAACAAAATAAAATGCACAGTACTTAATAAAGTATTTAGAACTAGGTTAACGTGATCATGATACAGCAATCGTGGCCAAGCGGAGTCCCATAGAAAAATATGTAAATACATGAACCTACCAGTGGGGAGTTCAGGTTCCTGCAGGGGCTTGGTCTGGTCTTCAGTCTTTCTAGGTGGGGGGGACTGGTCGTTTCGAATTTGGCTTGCAGATTTGCTGACCCGAGAAGGTGCACGTTGAGGGGGAACAGTGATTCTGAAAGCAACACCAACGTGATACAAATAGGTAGAAGGATAGTGATATTGCACGCAAGAAGTTGTAACAAGATGCGTAGGTTTTTCGCAAGCCAAATGCAGCGCAAACAACAGCCAGTGTGGCAGTGGCAAAGAACAACATATAACACAAAACTCTTCAGTTTAATGTCAAGCGCCAAGCAAGAAAGCAATAACTGCCAAATTTATTACGTCTTTCGTTGGAACCGACTAACAATTTGCAAGCCTATCAACAACAACGCGAAAACCAACATGCCATCGCACCACTTAAACGACCATACGCATCAAACATCAAAATCTTGAACAAAAAGACATGCTCCGACCAAGTTTGTAAAAACGAAAGCTGCTAAAAACGGACATCATCAAGTCGAACTCAATAAGCAGAGAGGTCAACTACCTTAGAAATATGTAAATAATATTTCATTGAAACTGTGGCCAATACTCATAAAAAGCTTTTCTATGAAAAACACCCAAAAATCTCTGAGCAATTCTAAATATGACTCAGCCTCGTGCCCAATCTGTTAGTTCAATATTTTAGGTCTTTATACCTGTTTAGGTCCTCTAAATCTGGATAGAGAGCGTACGGAGCCCGAGGCACAGGACTCCAGGCATATGACCGACTTTGACGATAACGGCGATGTATTATATTGCCAGCAGATCGAGGGACGTCCCAATAATAAGACGTCATTAGCAGTAATTATTGATACGCAATTTCAAAATAATTAAGCTGCGCAAAGGGCTAACATCTAATAGATCGTTGAAGAAGTAAACTATAACTGTTTCTTGTCTGATTTAACAATTTACAGATGGGCTTTGGTTAGAATTCACCCAAAGTTTACGTAATTCTTCTACGCTTATTAAGTCTCTTATCTCTGAAAACAACCTTTGAGACAAAACCGTACAATGTAAGCTGGAACGCAATCAAAATTTTTGTAATGGAGGAGCTTACCAACTCTAGTGAACTTTTTAGGCAAAGTTGGTGTTTCTACAAAAAAGTCTTTATTATTTTTTGAACCAAATGACTGCAGTGGTTTAGTTCTTTTAGACCCTTCAGGTTGCACCCCTGAAGAGTATTCGAGTTACTTCAGTTTTAAATTGATCAAAATTTTTGATCTTTGATGAAGCATCTCTATCAGAAATCTGAACACTTTTCGAAAAACCTTTTACTGTTTTTTGCTCATTCACTAAAAACAACATTAGCTAGTTTCGTGACGAGTGAAAGGTTGTTTGTACTGACAGGGTTAAATGCAATCTAAAGGCGGATGTACACAGTGTACATTTTCGTACGGTTCTTGTCTTATTTTGTACGTTTTCGGTCAATTTTGTATGGTATTTGCTTTGAAGAATTATTTGTATGAAAATTATCATTCACTTGAATATTTACTCGTGGTTCCATAATAATATAACTTGTTGTATGAACATCCGGTTTTGTCAACAAAAATCTTTTTGTGCGTTTTTGTCCTCAAAAACATTACACTTACGGTGCATACTTTGCGGGCAAAATCGGATATTCGAACAACAACAGCATATACAGTAAAGTATCATATACATATCCACGCGGATAAAAATTTTCGTACAAAATTGCATGAGAGCAAAAAATGCACAAAAACAAACAAATTCCGACAAAAACGTATACTCTGTAAAGTGACCTTAAATAGTACCTGACTTGAAACAACATCTTCTGAACCTCCTGAATCTTCTGAACCTAAAACTCGTCTTTGCACTAGTTACTGTTGAAAGCGTTTAATATGCCATCACCATAACAAGCAGTTATCTCATAAACTCAGCAAAAACAGGACAGAAAACACAAGTCTGCCCAACGTTTTCAATACTGAAATTATTATATCTGCTGTGAGGTAACGATATTTTAAAACACAAAAAGACTTCCTGCAGTTTCGACTAATAAATTTCTGATATGTCTAACGCTTTCTCCAACGACCAAGTTATCTTTTTTTGTTGCAAAATTTATATTCTGAGCTTTAACAAACTTTTGCCTACTTAGATTTTGCGTACAAGTGAATTAACTGCTCAACATTCATACAAATTGAGTTCTGAACTGACTTAACCACCGCTTGACAGTTCTCACCATGGCAATGATGCCATAAAACAGTGGGTAAACCAAAGAGTAATAAAATTACGTCAAGAAAGTAAATGGCACTTTTAATAGCGCGTGATGCCATGGAGATAGGACATGTAAAAGAAACACAAAATATAATTAATGATTTAGCCGATAGCTATTGTCAAATATTGGCAAAAAAGAAGAGCGATAGCCAAACAAAAACCTCCAACCATCAATTTTTGTCCGACGTTAACAAATAGCTTTTTCAGCGGTTTGTCGCTTTGTGGTTTATATCAACCTTTGATCAAGTAAAGCCAATAATTGACAAGCGCAATTTATTAACACATATTTATTGATCCAGGCCAACAGAGCAGGTGGTGAATATCTTATTGGACTGCAGCAGTGTACATTTAATGCACTACAAAA
Organism: Trididemnum clinides; assembly: GCA_963675345.1. Lineage (NCBI taxonomy): Eukaryota > Metazoa > Chordata > Ascidiacea > Aplousobranchia > Didemnidae > Trididemnum > Trididemnum clinides. The sequence continues at coordinate 27,217,267 of OY776297.1, forward strand.
ACGTAAATCAAAAATATAGTCAAAATACATGTATACTGGGTCAATACACCCTGCCGACAATCGCTAAAGTATCATTATTTTAACGAAAGAGCTGTAGAGTGCAGGAATGTTTTTATTCATATTTTAGCACAGGTTTTGCCTGATGCTCTTTCAAATTATTTAGTAGGTGGCATACTTATCTACACCGACGCCTACTACACCTACTAAGGCAGCGTAAGCCTACACAATTTCGTTTATCGACAAGTTTCAAAAAACTTGAATTAAGATTAAAAAATGTTTTTACAACTGCCTCCAACTCAGTTTACATTGCTTTTTTACTGCAAAATTCTTTTGTTATTAACACTCCTTCAAATTACAGAATTCACTCTTTTCGTGTCCATTTTTCTAAACAAAATACCAAAGCGTATGTGACAGGTTAACGAAAAGTTGCATCTTTTTTTCAAATAAAGAGAACGAATTAACTAATGAAAGCAAAAACCTATTGCATAAACAATGCTTTAACATCATGCAGATTTTTACCAATTTGTAGGTCAAGAGCTAGTTAATACAACAGTATTCCTGGGTGTACGGCAATCATACAAAACTTTTCCTTCAATATGAGCCCACGAACTGACATATTATGGCAGAAAATAATTACCAAAAGTAGATTTGGTTTGGTCAATACACGTTCAGCAAGTTGGAATAAAAGTTATTTGAAAAATTGCGCTGACTGCCGACCAGTGGTTTGTCATGAACAGCGACTAGGAAATTACGGAATAATAAATCGCGTAATAGTTTGCTGTACTTTCTTGCAATCAACCACAAGGAGTCGCGAAAGATCCACATTTAAAGCGCAATCTCGAGGGCTGCAGGCGAATGGCCACAAACTGATTTATAATGCTAAGGCTAACGTAATATAGCTCTGACTTCTCATTCAATACATTGCGATACATGATGAGACAGGAGGAGTGGGCAACACATCGAACCCAATGTTTCAATGGTTTGCAAACCCCATGAGAGTGAGTGATGCCATAAGCAATTGTGCTCTTTCACAATGACAACAGTATAGAAGTCTATTTGAATCTAATCCCTTACAATACTTTTCCTTTTGTTGGCTTGCTTCACGAGCATCTTCCTCAAAAAAAATAAATAAATAAAATACAGGTCAAACATGAGTATTCGCAATGCTCGGAGGATACGGAATTCGTTCGGATGATTAAGTTTTCGGATAATCGATTTTTGCTGTCAATGGTATGAAGTCAATGGTTTTGCTGTCAATGGTCAATGGTTTGCTGTCAATCCGAGAATCAATGATATTGGGGGGACAAGATTTTCTTACGAATAATCGAAATTTTGGATAATTGTATTTCGAATAATTGCGTTTGACCTGTGTACGAAATACAATCTTGATAATACAATTAGATGACAGAAAACGATCAAATAATCTTTTTTCACTTAAAAACAGCGATTGGACAGATTGATTTCCACTAATTAAACAAAAGAAATAAATGTTTCTTGTATTGCGATTACTGATTAATTTAAATCACACCCGTTTGTGATGATAAATATGCAATTGAAGCGCTGGTCATAAATCAAATATTTATAGAATTTGTTGAAAGTGGTGAAAATTGGAACATGCCATTTCCCGAAACCCAAGATAGCTAGTGAAAAATCAAATCAACAAACCATTTATCGAAAGCCAGTGACGCGCAATCTCAGGCTCAATTTATTGGCTAAATATTGGCGGCTAGCCTGCTAAAGCAAAAAAAATTGCCCATAAACAGCCTCAAAACAAAAATAAACCCAACTTCTCCAGTCGCTAGAATAACTAACATTTTAGAGATCAAGAGAACGAATGTTCAAACCCCTACAAGCTCAATGAGATCTATGTTGCTTTCAGTAGAACACTAGGTGTTTTAATTCACTTTGGTTATGGATATCTTGGTTAGGGAGAGAGAAATCCGATTCAATTTTTGTGAGTCAAAGTTGTAGTCAAGACCGAGGAATATATTGAGATATAAAAGCAAAAATGTGTAAAAACGTTGGGAAGGGCTCTTTTCATCCTTTGCACAACTTTGTAAAAAAGCGTTCTTGTTAAAATACTTTCTTTCCCGAAAACGGAAACGTGATGCAGCCTTTGTGACAGAAACCTTAGAAAAAAAAAATTTGTCATAAACATACAAAAAACTTACGCCTCGTCGTCTGCATCGAGCACGATGTGATTATAGTTTTGGGCGCCTATATCATCATTCGTTTGTTGAACATAATCAGTCGCAGATTGTTCATCTTTGCGGCTTAAAGGTCGCGCTGATGGAAGTGGAATTTTACCTTAAAATCACTTTGTTTTACTGTAAAGTACAAAGGAAAACTGAATGCCAGAAAGTATAACTCCTCCTTAATGTATCCAGTTACATAAAACTAGCAAGGTAGCAAGTTGTATTGCCAAGGAAGGTAGCTTTTCATAAACTGGGATACCTTCATTCATTCATTTTTGTATTTACTCTTGACCACCAAGCTTAATATAAAAAAGATTTTGAATACAGATGAAAGTTAAGAATATGAAGACATCACGTAAAGTTCAAGTAAACAGAAGAAAATTTAATATGCACGGCAATGATACCTCGTGATAATTCTAGTGTAGACAAAAAAATACAAAGATCAGATGTGTTTTTTGAGTTTGGCTTTTAGCCAAGTGGGAGAGAGTCTGAACCCTTGGTTGCTAGGTGCTCAAAAAGTCATCTTTGAACATTGTTTCCCAGCACAAAAGCCTTACATCTTTCTCCACTATTTCCAAATAGAAGATCTGCATTTTTGAAAGCTTTCATTAAAGCGACATAAAACAAAGCGCAAACACTGGTAAACATAATTTTTTGAAGTCACCAAATTGAGGACTTGCGGTCAAAAATTTCTGGCAACCCAGCAGGACACGATGATGCAATAGAAAGGTCAGCTTTGTCGTCAATTCTTTCTCATGGAGATAAAACAAAGGAAAAATAAAACTTTTTAACAAAAACTGTTTGATGAACCACACATAGATTAGCAGAGTCGTTTGAGAGAAAAACCTTAGGGTCGACTTCAGGGGCGTACGCAGAAATTTATTGAGGGGAATGGCGCGCGAGAACGACTTTTTGAAATTTCCATGGGACAGTGGCGGTAAAGACCTTTTTCTGGAGATCAATATTGTAAGTGCTAAATCGGGGCGTGAGCATGTTATTGTAACAAGAATAATGGCTGAAAGTCGATTAAAATTTTCCTGAGAGGGGCGCGCACATGGAAGCCCCCTGCGTACGCCACTGGTTGAATTTCTTCTTCCCCCAACAAAAAAAGGAAAATCTTACGTTTTAGTACATTGCTCTTTTCTCAAGTTGGAAGTACTTCCTACTGCACCGCACAAAACCACTTACCTTCATTTTTTTCATTTGCCTGACCATCGGCTTCGTTTATTGGTGGAAGAAATTCACGTGCCGCATTCAGTCTAATAAAAAAGGGAAATACGTTTTCAAACCATAAAAAGTGCAGTGTGTTGTTGATCACATTGACTTGGAAACGGGAAAAAAGCTATGAAATTGTTGTTCACTATTTAAAATGCACAAAATACTAAGCAATTGTATTATTCTTTTACGAAATATTATGATAACGTTCACATTATAGAACACTTTGTACATTAATCTACCATACGGAATATCATTCCTGGCCCATTGAATAGATATTGAAATGCCTACTGATTCCTAAACGAACATATCAAGGTGAACTACGAAGCAGATATAAGCAAGGCACACGACGTAAGTAGTTTAGCTCCAACAGTGGTTTTGTGTCAAACCGCCATGCGTCTAATCAAAACTCGCAGACCTTGCGGCTACAAAAAATAATTGTGACAGATACAGTAGCATATCTAGGGAGGAGAAGACATAAAGCGAGATAGTCTCCCAAATGATTAGTGCAGCAAAAAATTTTTGGAGGTGAAATTTTCAAGTCCAAAAAGTTGATCTCACGAAAACGGTCTTCATATTCTTTTGGAGACCAAAATTCTCACTTTTAAATAGTTGATCTCCAAAAAAAAGTGTTTATGAGTTTAGAGGCCAAAATGGGCAAGATGCTCCGTCTCCCTTAAATTTGTTTTTAGGTACACCAATGGACAGATGCTATTTCGTGGCCACTTTCAGTCGATTTCAGCTCGCCGACGCGGGAGAAGTTTTTGTAGATACTCACTTCAATGAGATTATTTTTTATTAGCAAATTATAACAAATGTTGAAAAAGGGTCTGCTATTAACAAATAGTAATAAAGTCAGCTTTGACATTTATTTGCCATAAGAAAAATTAATTTCGCTAACGCATCCTCGGTTTCTTATTCAAATTCTATTTGTGTTCAAATTCTATTTAAATAAGAAACCGAGGATGCGTTAGCGAAATTAATTTTTCTTATGGCAAATAAATGTCAAAGCTGACTTTATTACTATTTGTTAATAGCAGACCCTTTTTCAACATTTACTGACATGGAGTAAAGTCGCTTGGATAGACTATCCTGCTAGGGTTTGATTACTGTTTTCCAATTTTAATTGTCAAATTATAACAAAAAATTTCATACGTAAGCTTTTTCCGGATGATGTTGCTAATTTTGTGGTCGAAATTTAACCTCTTCAAGCAGCAACAGTAGTTTGTCGTCCACAACCGATCGCCCAGTTATTCTCGGCGGTAAAAAACGAGACAAGGGAGGTAAGTGCTTGTATGCAGTTATGTTTGAATTAGTCGTAAAAAGCATTAACGCTCATTTTACTCACTTTGGCAGAGTTAAAGTTGTAGTTCCAGGTCGGGCTTGTGCTGTCAATGTTGTTTGCGTTGACATCACTGAATCTGCTGTTCCAGGCCGCTACAAATGAAAAACAGTGACAGAAGAGAGCTACATTAATCATAATTACGGTATAAATTAATCCAATTTGGAGGTTACTTGCGGGCAATAACTGCAATAGCTTTAAAACCATCTTTTATGCAAAGAAAATCCTTCGAATTTCTCAGAAATTTGCTACAAACAGCAGCGATCAGGAAAACAGATATCGAGACTTAGGAATGGTTTAACTCCAGAGCATGGGTAAGTATCTTACTCAATCCAAAGATCTGTACCTACCCAGACAAGATCACCCCTGTTTAGAAAACTTCTCTTCCCATCTAGTTGCTGCATAAAATCAGTTTTGAAATACGACCTTATAGAAACTCATTATCAAGCAGGCCGCTATAACCAACAAATGGTCATTATCAATGGCAGTCCGTCGTGTTGACCGTACACCTGTCAGCATTTACTACTAAATGATTTTTTAGCTCATCTTGGATTGACATACTTTCCATTCGAGCGATATTTGTTCTGCGTTGTCATATTCCCAAAAAATAAGAGAGTAATCAGACAACCTAAAACTTTTCAAGTTAAGTCTGAGGACAGAGGATTAAATGAAGGCACAGAAATTGATTTTGTGCTTGTGGGGGAAAAATACAGAAAGTATATCAGGGATGTAAAGGTGATTCCATGGGAACTTCAGCACAGGATGGTGGTCGTAGATCTAAATAAAAAGGTTCTAAAAAAGATTGTGAGAAAAGAACGGATCATAAGAAGAAAGATTTGGAAGTTGAATGAAAACCAAACAAGAGTGAGATTTGAAAAAAGAGTAAAAGAACTTGTGAGCACAGATGCGCCTGTTTGTGGAAAACTTTTAGGGATGGTGTTTTAAAGGCATGTGACGAACTGTGTGGGAAGAAGAAGTCTAGGAGAGATCAAGGAGACATGTGGTGGTAGAATGAAGAGGTCAAGGATTCCATAACAAGAAAGAAGGCGGCATTTAAAGAGCTGTGCAGATTCCCATCAGAACAAAATAAAACTCAATACAAACGTATAAGAAATCAAACGAGAAAAATTGTGGCTAGAGCTATGAGAATGGAAGCTAATCAGGAATTGAATAATTTATATCAGAATTCTAATAGTGTTTTCTTCCTCCTTAGAAGAATGAAAAAGGAAGGGAAGGATGTAGATGGAGGAAGGTGCTTAAGATGAAGAGACGGACGATTGGGTTTTATTGAAGAAGACCGGGCAAAAATTTGGAAGGAACATATGGAAAAGATCACGAATGAAGAGAACGAATGGGACCACATGGTGGAAACTGATTTAGTAGAAGGGCCAGTGGAAAAAGTGGCTCGTAATGAAATTGTGGAAGCAATTTAAAGTATGAAATCAGGAAAGGCAACTGGAACATCTGAAGTAAGTGTGGAGATGATAATTGCAAGTGGTGAAATCGGGGTTAAAGTGATGACGGAAATATGCCAGCGTGTATTGGATGGCGGAGGAATGCCTGATGAGTGGAAAACAAGTGTGATTGTACCTATGTTTAAAGGAAAGGGTGATGTGATGAGCTGTGGATCATACAGAGGAGTGAAACTGCTAGAACATGCCATGAAAATTGTTGAAAGGGTACTAGAGAGGCAAATACGAACACTAGTCAATTTGAATGAAATGCAGTTTGGATTTATGCCAGGAAAAGGAACAGTGGATGAGATATTCATTGTGAGAAGAATGCAGGAGGAATATCAAAAGAAGGACAAGAAGTTGTATATGTGTTTTGTTGACATGGAAAAAGCTTTTGATAGAGTGCCAAGAAAAGTGATGGAGTGGGCCATGAGAAAGAAGGGTTTATCAGAAGTAATAGTTCAGGCAGTTATGAGCCTGTATGATGGTGCAAAGACAAGAGTGAGGGTGGGATCTGCATATTCAGAGGAATTCGAAGTAAAAGTTGGTGAACATCAAGGATCTGTGCTGTCACCACTATTGTTTGCAATAGTGGTGGACGTAATTACAGAAAATGCAAGAAGAGGTGTGGTTAATGAATTGCTATATGCAGATGACCTTGTTATCATGAGCGAAGACATGGAAGACTTGAAGGAAAGGTTTTGGAATTGGAAGGATGCACTGGAAAGTAAAGGTTTGAAGGTCAACACCAGAAAAACAAAATTGATGGTAAATGGGTCAGAAGGCGAACTATACAAAAGCAAGATAGATCCATGTGGAGTTTGTGGGAGGAGAGTCATGGCCAATTCAGTGTTGAGCACAAAATGTGGAAGCTGGGTTCATGGCAAATGTGCAAAAATAAAGAGAGCTACCGCTAGGTGGGCAATGCATTTTGTTTGCTCGAAATGTGAAGGAATAATGGAAGGGACGATGGATTCAATCGAGAAGTTGTGCGATGAAGTGGAGACAGTGAATGGATTTTGCTATTTGGGAGACAGACTAAATGCTAGTGGTGGTTGTGAAGCGGCAGTTACAGCAAGAGTAAGAATCGGTTGGGAAAGATTCAGGGAATGTGGAGAATTGTTGCTTGGAAATAGGTTTCCTCTGAAGATGAAAGGTAAAGTCTATCGTTGTTGTGTAAGATCAGCAATACTGTATGGAAGTGAGACATGGTGTCTAAAAGAAAATGAAAAAGCAATTTTGAGAAAAACGGAGAGAGCTATGGTGAGAGCCATGTGCGGTCAGAAAGTGGTAGACAGGAAGACGACTGAAGAACAGATGGATATGTTGGGGTTGAAGGAAACTATAGACCGGTTAGCAACAGCGAATGGAGTTAGATGGTATGCACATGTGCTGAGGAGGGATGACGATAGTGTTTTGAGGGTTGCTCTGAATCTTGAAGTGACTGGCAAGAGAAAACGAGGACGACAGAAGAAGACCTGGAAGAAGCAAGTGGAAGAGGAGACAGAGAAGATTGGTTTGAAAAAGGAGGATGCCCTGAGACGAGACAAGTGGAGGGACGGAGTGCGAGCAATTGCAGAAGGAATGGGGTAAATCCGGCCATCTCTGTTAAAGGGACAACATCGGATAAAAACTGAATCACTACTACTACTACACATCGGTTCAGACTTTTGATGAAAAGACCTCGCTGCAGCAAGATGTGCAATGTGCATAGCATCATTAATTTTCAATCTATAAATACAGCAAGGTGACGGATGAAATATTACCCCTTTTGACTGATGGTAATGTTATTCCATTTTTTCGTTGTGATTGTTAGCCTACGATGTGGCATAACCACAACCACTCGACAAAACAAACTAGGTAAGAAAGTGCTTGACGTTAGCCTACAGGGATAGTTCTTAAAATTTCTTTAATTAGGTTTCTGGTTCGTGCGGACCACTTTGCAGCCTAGACTAAGATTGGCAAAGTACTGACCCACTTAATTTCCAAAATAATCTTCACGTTATCTAGTGTAAACAAATGTGAGTGCATCCTCTAATATCAGCCTCAAAAAGCGATTGATCTCAAAAAAAAAAAGGGTCGTCATGCTGCTTGGAGGAACAAATGTGAGAAAATAAGTCAAAATCAGCGCCAAAAAGAATTAATCTCCAAGAAAGGTTTTTTATGTTTCTGTTCAGTTTCATGGCTTTTTTCGACAAAAAATGAAAGCTATTGTGCTAACATTTCCGTTGTACATCAACGTACTCCAGTTTAAGACCCCTAGCCAACAGGGAATGGGAACAGTGATGATACCGACATCAGCATCATCAACTGGACGGAGTGTTTTTGTTGATGGCCAAAGCGCAGCAGCCTAGTCGATTCTCAAGGCATGATTGATAAGCAGCTTCCTTTTAATATTTTACATTTAGAACCAAACTATATCGTCGCTTTGAGAAAGGTCACAGATGTGTTGTTTAACATAAAGTAGAAAAAGATGAGTGTCTAACAATTAGTAGGCTACAAAAGAGCTGTAAAGAACGACATTTTGTGATTTGAAAAAGCCAAGTTACGTCAAGTTATTTGTATTTTTTATAACTTAAACAATATGAAAAAGCTCTTTTCAAAACAGTGGCATCTTGTCTACAATACACGGAGGGAGCACACCGCTACAGCTTTAGAGATTTTACTGAATAAAGAGCGTGATGGGATGGAACGGCAAATATTTTTTTCATGGGGTCATTGAAAAAAATCTGAAATAATTTGCTTTTCTAGTACATCTAAAACCAATATTAAGCAAAGTAATGAAAATGATGCAAACATATACCATAACCTGCTTTTCAGCAGCACAATCATTGACACGAGTCAAGAGGCAAGTATATGGGGGCGCTGTTTGGAAAATATTACTTACTTTGAGCGAGTGCTTTTTTTGCGCATCTATTATAAATCAGGCAATAAAATCAGCTGCAAAATATATCGGAAATTCCTGAAATACAGTATATACCGGACGAAATGCAGTGGCAAAATACATCGGACATTTACGATATATACGTCGGACAAAATCCACCTTAAACATGACAAAAGAACTAAAAAATAAGTCGGAAATTTCCAATATACTATATATCAGACAAAATTCATCTTAAATCAGACAAAAATAACAGCCGCAAAATATATCGAAATTTCCTGATACATATATCGAACAAAATCTACTTTAAATAAGACAAAAAACATCTAAACAAATAGTCGAAAATTTCCGATATAAATATATATATTGAACAAAACCCACCATAAATATAAAAGAAAAACAGAAACAAAATATATTGGAGATTTCCGATATACATCATATGAGGTATATCGGAAATCTAGAAGCAATTTTAGGTGATTTCGTGATCTCATTACAGCTAGAGAATGAGAAAATACCTGAAACTTCAGCTACGCAGGCACAAATTTTGATATAAGAGACGCAACGTGACATCATTATGGAAAAACTGATAAACATGGACTTACGGTCGATCAAAATAAGCAATGACTTTTCGAATGAAACATAAAACTGCCAAACCACTGTAGGCTTTTGGGGAAACGCCACAAATTGAACCCACAAAAACTCATGAAATAAATCTCTCTTCAAATTTAAAGCAGGCCGAAACAACATCAACCAGGCAGGGCTTGTCAAACTTTTCTGTACTGCGACCCCATTTTAGAAAAGAAATCTTTACGTGACTCCTCGATGGGTTGCCTACATCTTGACGACATTAAACTAATACGTCCCATTACAAACACTGGCATTTATAAGAACGGTTTATTGGGTGAGGGGCGTAGCATTAAGTAAGTTTAATACTATTATCAAGTAATCATATGAAATAAGAGAGCTCAATCTTCTTTTGAAAGCGGAACATTAAACGAAGAGAATTTTTTGAAAGCAAGATGTTTGCTAATTTTGGTCCCCAAGACAGTTCTTATTTTACTTCTATCACTCAATTTGGGGGACACCTTTCTTGATTTCCTTTCTCCCCCTCATCCCCGCTGAAATACGCCAACAATCCCAAGCTATCAACATAGATAGTCCAGAGCGCCTTAGGCTTAAAAAAACAATCTGAAATTACAGACAGGGCGGTATAAAACCATTTATCTGCTACAGAGTTAGGATCATGCAAATCAAAATTGTTCGCTTTTCTCCACAATTTCTGTGTTTCTACACGGCAAGTTAGAACTTCTATTTTTTAAGGATTTTTTTGTAAACTTATTTAGATTTTCTCGCGAATATTCTTATTTTCTTCTAAATTTTTTTTTATGACTCTCAGAGTTATTTCTTTCCCAGTGGAAGCCCAAGCAACCAGGTCAAAATCGATCACCACCTTACAACAATCACGACGTAACAACGCATAACTTGTGATTGGTTGATTGCTTTCATTTGATAGCTCAGAGAGACATTCTAGTAAAAAAACTGGCCGCGTAAAATACCGGGTTCTCACTAAAATTGCGCTACCAAATGATTATACTATAGAACAACTTTCAAAAATTTTGTGAAGGTCACGAAAACCTATTTTTGATGTATTAAGCCAATTTGTTTTAAATTTTTTGGCGACCCCAAAATTTCATCTTGCGACCCCGAATGGAGTGGTGATCTATAGCTTGAGAAGCCCTGATTTAGCATATAACAATTTCTGTAAGCCATGAGTATGAAATTTCAAAAGCACTGGTCCAGAGCTTAAACAGGTGATTTTTAGCAATTGTCGGCTGGTGTTTATAATGCAACCCACAATGCCTTCTGCATTAAAATAATGTGATAATTGCACCACGGTCACGAAATATGTGAAATTAATTCTTGATTTTTGATATGGCTTCTTCTTCATATAGACAAAATCTTTCATTTTGGAGAAGCTTCTCAGATCAAGAAGTTCTCACTAACCCGTTTTGCTAGTCTTTAGTTAGACTGGGCTACCACGACGGATAGACTGCTCGGCCTCGCAACGTGTCTGCCACATAGAGATGGAGGCATCCCATTAAGTGTCTTGTCCAAGGATACAACATCCAAGCTTGCCCTCTTGTTCTCTTACATTACCGCTTTTGTGCTGAGCGCCAAGCAGAGAAGCTGTGAATACCATCTTTTAGTCTTTTGGTATGACTCGACTTGGGAAACGAGCCCTAGGTTTACTGACTGCGAAGCGAACGCACTAACCACTACGTCATCGCGCGGTTTGATATAGCTCACATGATATATACTGGAAATTTCCGATGTATTTTGCTGTTTTTTGTCTTAATTAAAGTGGGTTTGGTCCGACATATTTTGCGGCTGTTTTTAGTCTGATTTAAGGTGGATTTGGTCCGGCGTATATATCGAAAATTTTTGATATATTTTGCTGCTGTTTTAAGGTGGATCTTGTCCGATATATACACTGCATAAAAAATTTCCGATATATTTTGCAACTGTTTTTTGTCGAATGAACACATCGGAAGTTTCCGACAAATTTTGCAGCTGATTATATAGACTGCTTTAAAAAAAAGCACTCGCACAAAATAAGCAATTTTTTTTTCAAACGGCGCCTTATGCGAGCAGCAGAAAATCAAGCGATGTTCTTTATAGAAATTGTAGAACATTGCCTTTTATCAACAACAGTCAAAACAATGCAACAGGTGGAAGAATAAAAAATCTAGTTTTATTTACATAAACCATCGCTTTTAACACTGTAAAAATAGCTACTTTGCGTCGCGCCTTAAGATCACATTGCCGTAAATGTAAAAACCCCCCAAATTTTTTTCTTTTATGCACATAATAATTTCTTTCAATAAAAACTGCCTAACATCAATCATCGTAGATGATATTTCATGCTACATTTTAAAAATAAGGTAACTGGTGTACCGACCGTGAAGTTGATATCAACATGTTTGAACTAATTTAAACCACGTTTTTTTGCTATAAAACGCCTAACAATCGTTTTATGATGCTTGCGACAGCCATCGTAGCTTATGGGATGCATTTCAAAAAGCAGTGATGACAACTTGTTTTTCATTACGTCAAATGTCACAAATACTGTCAGAGTTAAATCAATAAATGCTGCAGTAGAAATGCAATCGGTACTTGTGGGTTATCTGTCACCAGTTTTTTCACCAGGTATTAAATTACTATTATTTAACTGTATATATAATGTTTAAGCCTAAAATGAGTTTGTGGGACCTTCCAAAAACTGAAGAGGAAGCTGTTCGCCTGTTCCAAAGCAAAGGAATCATACCGACTGAGAAGTATTGCAAGAATGGCCACCCAATGAATAAATTAAAAAAAAAGTGGTGACTAACCCTAACCCTAACCCTAACCCTAACCCAAACTCATTTTAGGCTTAAACATTATATATACAGTTAAATAATAGTAATTTAATACCTGGTGAAAAAAAGTGGTGACAGATAACCCACAAGTACCATGCAATCAGAATTCGTAGACTGTTTCAGGTCGCCTTAGCCGGAGTTATGATAGAGACCTAAGATACTAAACGGAAAAATATATCCTTTGTAGTTTACTTCTCGAAATAGACCCTCAAAAAGTGAGCTGAGTTTTGTAACTGCTAGAAGCACCATTCTGTTGAACATGGCTTTGTTAAGCAATACGATACATCTCCAAATATCTTTAGAAAAATTGTGCTTGCATATTGTCTGAAATCACTTTCCTTTTAACTCTTTCCATGTAAGCTGCCTCTGCCAACCACTTTCAACTGTCTCACTGATCTTTACCAAAATACGCGAGTAGTATGATGCTGATACTTTTAACATTTAATATTGCCTACGATAAAAAAAAACGGTCTAAACAAAACGGTGAGTACGAGAATATAGTGCATGAAAAGTAGAAAAAATAACAACTAAAAAGATCATGCAGTATACTAAAATTTGGAATCTGATTAATCACAAGATTTCTCAGCTTCTTCTCTTACTTGGTTCGACTGTCTATTTCTTTCCTTTCTCAAATCCTCTTTCGATTTTGACCTGGGATAAATTATTTCCTAAAAAAGATGACAGTTAAGTGTTTCTATTTCCTCAGAAAACCGACCGCTACCTCGATACAAAAAACTTTCATGAACAAAAATCGAAACCGTATCAACGACAAGTAAAAATTCAAAAACGGTTTGGCATTGAACTGCCGCGTTTCATCCATTGCCACGCAAAAATATGAAGTAAAGCAGCCGAAAAAAACTCCGCCAAGCCCCATATTCAAAAAAAGGGAGTAAGCAGCGACTATACACTGCTCTAGATGTTTTTAAAACAGCGACAACTTTTAGAATCCTCGGAAAAATTTTGACGGCTGTCAATTGATTGAAGGAACATTTTAACAATCACGTCACTTTGTTAAGGCTATTAACTAGGAGCCAACCACACTAAAGTAATGTTTAGATTGATTGGTGCCTACTGGCCATTTTGAGATGTGATTTAATTTTATTTATTTGCGCTGTTGTTCTGTTTTGAGTAGTAAACAAACTAGTCTCTTTTCAAACGAAAATTGTAAAGGCGGCGCCCTGGAAGAAGTGGTCACACTCGAAGCATTGCAAAAGCACCGAAAAGATAGTTCTTGTTCTAAAGGAACATGGGAAGTGCTGATACATTCCATATGAAGTTAAGAGCTGAAAATTGCGCGATATATTCTCATAGCTTTCGTGCTGTAAAGACTTACTGCATAGAAGTTTTTGATGTTGAATACGTATACCCAGTTTTTCTTGCTATGGAAGTGCTGCATAAAACGGTTAATCAGGTTAACACGGAAAATCTAATCACAATCAGCCAAAGAGCATTGCGCAAATTGTCACATCTTATAATTATGAGAACTTCTCCCACAAAAAACTGAGGAGTGACGAGCAATCCGTTGCTGTCCTTGCTCTAAAACCGTTGATGAAAAAACAACTAGAAAAAAGAGGATGTAGCGGTAAGGCAATAAACAAAGCAAAAATAAGCAACAGGGTCTAAATCAGTGATTCTTAAACTTTTTAATGTTACGGCGCACTACCAAAATCTAATTTTTTGCTGCCGAATTGCCCGTAAAATCAATAGCATACAAATTCTTAAGAATTTCATCGTTCCAATGGGAAGGATGTGCCTGCTTTCAAAAGCAAATCAAATTGTTGCAAGGCTCCAATGACATCTAGCAACCTTGCCTGTTGCTTCAACATTAAGTTTTCTCATGTTACCTCTTATTGCGCAATCAGGGCTGAAAATCTATACTTGTGAAGCCAAGAAAATGCAAATGGTAAAAAATTTTTCATAGGTTTCAAGCTGATTATTTGATAAAATTTTTTTGTGGACAACCAAAACTCATTTTAGCTCTTTTGGGCAAACGCTGATTGATAGAAACTGGTATTTCGTAAATTGTTCTTTTTCGTTTAAAAGATTTGTAATCTTGTGTTTTTCGAATAGATTTATTATTTATTTGTAGTCATTTACACTGAATTCTGGGAAGTAATTTCAAAGTGATAAATGTAGCTGAGTCAATCTGTTCAATACTTTTGCAATAATTCTCCTTAACAACGGAGTAGGAAACGTAACTAAATTTTTGTCGAAATTTTACTTTTACAACTTTTCATCAAATTGCGTGCACTTAATTTCCTGTCTAAATTGTGTGATGCAATAATAGACCGAGCTAACTCGACCAATTCCCGCTTACTTTTAATACAAAAAATGAAATAAAAGAACCTACGTAAAGAAAATTTACTTTTAAATGCAGAGTCTCAAAAAGTATAGATATTGAGTCAGATGTTTTGCATCTGTACTACAAAGCGCAGTTTTGTCTGTGTGTGTGTTTGTGTGTGTGTGTGTGTGTGTGTGTGTGTGTGTGTGTGTGTGTGTGTGTGTGTGTGTCTTCGAAACTACTGGGCGTATAAACATCAAACTTTCGCGATTGATCACCTCCATGGGTGAGTGTCATAACGTAGTTCGTAACCCCACGATAATCTTCATAATCAAAGTTATTTTTTAATTTGCATTTCTTGACGAAAGACAACCATTTTTTGCTCACACAAAAGTCAACCCCCAATTTATCAACTTCCAAAAATTTTACTCCCCCCTTGGATGTAAGATGACGTCACAGTTAACGCTTACTTACAGAAGTTGCTCCCTGTGTTACCTCACAAAGTACCGACCGTAGAAACACGATAAAAAGCTTTTACGTGAGATAGTAATAAAGTTGTTTCCATAATAAATTCTACAACGACTTACGCTGACTTGACAATGTAACATGCGATTCTTTTTTTGAGCATTTTAAACATTTTAACCATGCTATTATCTTTTCTTTTAAACACTTCAAACCAGCTTTATGATGTCATAACGCTGTCGGGTACGATTAAAGCGACAACAATGCAACATGCATCAGCTGCAGTTGATGTTGTTCTACGTTATCATTTCAAAAGCGAACAATTGATATGCTGCCTGATAAAGAACAATAATGCATAACAGTAATATCATAGTATGCCTAAAAACCTATTTTTTCAGCAATGCAATGGCAAGTTGGAATACTTTTGTACAGTCGTGTCAAGATGCTGCCTAATCGTAGCCTCTAAGACACAAGTTTGTCAATTAAGTGCCGCAAAGTTGAAGAAATTGGCGATTTTTTATTTCAAATCTTGCACCAATCTGAAAAATTATTTACATCTTCAGCACAAAAACCTGTTCGATGGATTACACTCTTCAAACTATAACCTAACTTAATGCAACAACTCAACTGCTGAACTTCGTGCTAGCTTTCTCTTTTCCTAGCTGCGGTTATGCCGGGACCAAGAACATACGCGCAGCCTGATTTTTTGGTTATACAAATAGGTCTACAATTACGAAAAGTCCTAAGTAGTATGTCTAATACGTAATAGCTTATTCTTAAAACTACACAACAATCACCCGACTAATTTTTATTTTTTCGACTAAATTTATGTTTCCATGCAACTGGTGAAATAAACGGATAAAAGCTTGTGAAATTATTGCCAGTTTCAACCGTCAGCAAATGCGCTTCCGAAGTGTTCCAACGCTGCAAACAGGGCAAGCAATACGTTTCTGGGCATTTCAACAACTTATGAGGAAATAAAACGGCTATTCGCGACCACCCACACAGATTTTTCTACTCGATTACCTTCAAACAAACGGCACTGTTGACCTTGGGAAGAGAATTAACTAAGTCAAAAAGCATCAACTTTTCATTATTGTTCTCAAAACTACCCATTAAGCGAAGGCACCACAACCGGTTTAATCCATATTCCTAACCACGACAATACTGTTGAGGTTCTGCAATTGTATGACTTTACCTGTAAGTGATTGACTTTGGGTTAATTCGCTCTTTTCCTGGCTGCGCTTATGCCAAAACCAACCAACATAAGCACAAACACACGCTTAAGGTCATTCAAATAATTCTCCAGTTACCAAAAAGTCGTAAATAGAAGGCCTAATTTTCAATAGCTTATTTCTGAAAATACATATACAGTAGATTCCGCTTCATTGGGCCGCCGGTTAATCGGGTCAGCCGTTTAATTGGGTCAAATTGTTAAGAACAAAATCCAATCAAAGATAATGCACTACGTTAAATCCGCTTAATCGGGCCACAACTGTAGTCAGACACTGGTTTAATTGCAAAACCGCCTTTGTAATGTAATAGAACTCAATATCACAAAGCCAACTATATTATGTAACAATTGAAAAATACAGGCGCAAATTATTTTGTCATTTCATGCCCTTGGACATGGTAATTGTTGTGTTTTGTTGCAAATTTTGTGAAGTTCCAAGCAGAGATGCCACAAAAAGAATTAACAATTGCTGAAAGGGTTGTTGTCCTAAGAAAAATTAGAGAGCAACCTCCAAACATTAGTCATCGCCAGCTAGCTGAGATAACTGGTGTACCAAGGACAACCCTGGCACAGATCCTGCAAGACTTGGGATAATCGGGTCAGCCGCTTAATCGGGCCAAATGGTGCTTATCCCGATGTGACCCGATTAAGCGGAATCTACTGTAGATCACTTTAGCGTCTTCCCACAACTTTGAATTTCTACATTTCGTGCACTTCATCAGATGAACGCATAAACGTTTTTGAAGTTAGTGCCTGTTTCAATTGTAAGCAAATCCAGTTCCAAAGGACGCCTATGCCACAAACAATTCAAACAAGATGTTTCCAGAGACTTCAGAAACTTTGGAAAAAATACAGCGGCTCCGCACAACTCCCGATAATGTTTTGCTCAATCGACAATTTTTCAAAAAACGCCACTTTTTATTTTGTAACGAGAATCGGCTGAGTCAAAAATTATTACTCATTGGGTGAAGCCGGCTGAGCTGAAACTCTTTTAACCTTAACGTTACTGACAACGGCCCTGCGGGTGACGGGGGCGTAAGAATTCAAAATAATACTAAAAGCATTTACTGGCTGAGAAAAATGTGAGAAACAAAAATGTAGCGGACAAAATCTCTCTATCTTCTTTTAACAGTAAATTCTGGCATCATTACTGTTCCGCAAATGCCTAGTGCTTAAACTACCGTTAATTTAAATCTATTTTCGAAAGTAATACAGAAGCAATGGGCAAGTTAAACACAGCGTCAACGCTTGACTTAACTTGTGAATAGATTTTACATCAATAATATCAAAGCTTCTTCTCACGGAGATTAGTGATTCACAACAACTCTCGCAACACCAAATCATAATAATCCGTACTTCACAACTGCAATGAGTCAGACTCATCTTGGAAATATCAAAATAAAAGTGTGAACTGCGTTACTGAAGTGATGAAAAAAGAGTAGTGAGTAACGTAATTTGATGCAAGTCACCAATAGCTCATATAACCCCCAAAAAAATTTAAATCGGACATTTAAGCGTGGACAAAGAAAGTCCGTTTCTAAAAACATGTGTTCAAAAGTGATCCAAAAAAAGCTCTGTTTGTATCATTATGTCGAAAAACGAGACTTTCGCTTCTGCGTTTTAACATAATTCAGAATAAACAAATCCTTCTTCAGATTGGGGTGGAGCATTAAGTTAAGACAAACAGGCTTTTTTGTGGAAGCGACGGACACAGATTATTATTGTTCATCTCTTTTACTTTCCTTAATCTGTGCTTTTAAAAGTTCGCGTAACTTCCAAAAAAAGAAAAGATCTTAATAAAAAAAGCGGAACAAGTGCAAAATTTTCCCCAAGACAACAACAAGTGCAAAATTTTCCCTATAGAGATTTAAAAAAAGGCAGTGTACACTGAAGGGGCAGGCCCGGTATGTAAACGTACGGGGCAGTGTACACTGGAAGGGAGTGTACACGGTCGGGGATAGAGACCTGGGGGTGCAAAATGTTTTTAATTGGTTTTTAAAATTGACCAATCAGAAACGAGTGTAAGGTTTAGTCTGCATATCAGCAAGACATACTGGGCACTTAACTACTCGTTTCAACACTCCTTTGCATCTTAAGAACTCCACAAGATCCTCAACTGGTCCGATCAGTAAAGGTTGCAGAACACTATTGTAATAGTGCACCATAACTATAGGGGAAAATATACCTGAAAAATAAATTGTATAGGGGGAAAATTTTAATCCTTGTCAAGCTTGATCCAAAAAAGCAATGTTTGTCTCCTTTCTTCTTGACCAAATAAATGTGATTGGATAGAAAAATTGCTGTTACCGATATCAATGCGCCTGCGTCAGTGAAGAAATGCAACGAAATGGAGAGCGAAGAGTTGAACGACAGCAATATTAATTAATCACCTTACAATATAATTTCAAAAGCAGCAAAAGTTCAACTCACATTTTCCATGATTTTTAACAAATTTCCTGTCCCATCTATGGAACCGAGAAAGTCTTTGAAAAACTTCATTTTGACTTTGCGATCTTTGACATACAGTACTCCAATACCGCGAAACAAAAACTCTACTTTTTGGCCATTACCTACAGCTTGTCCCACTGCCTGAAAAGCAACATAGACAAATTAATTTAATCCATATTGCTACAAAATAGTCGTAATTAAGAACAGCATTAACAGCATACGAATCTTAAAGTAAATTTAACTGGAATTGTGCTATCGTAAAGTTGAAATGTATTCATAAAGCGCTGGCTTGCAGTAGTGGTATCTATCTTAAAATAAGTTCTACTTGCCAAATTAGAAATAGGCTACTAATTCAACCGCAATGTCAACTAACAGCTAGAGCTTAAATAGTATTGCCATACCAGCCTTGAACAGCAAAAGCTGCAGCTTTAAAACAACTGGCAAACAAATCATTTTATTAAACATGACGAAGCTGAGAAAAACATTGAAAAAAGAATGTCAAAAGTTTCATTGCTATAAAATAATGCAAAACGTTTCTTTAAAATTAGTCAATTAAAAAAAAAGTTTTCGCTTAGCAAAGTGTCAGTGAATAGATATTTATGAAAATGTAAAAATGCAATACTCACTTGCAGCACTTCTCGAACACACAATTCAACTGTGTCCCGATCAAATCCACTTTCTACTGAAATGGCTGTGAAATTCAGAGAAAGGACAGATGTTTCTCCTAAAATCGAAAAAAACTTTTAAAAAATTTATATCCATCAGAAACATTTCCGATAAAACTTGATTAACAGTGGTTTTGATATTCTTCAAAAAAAAACACCCAACATTCCTATGGGTAAATGAAATGTCATGAACACAGTTTGTAGTGTAAATGCTCAGCCCCCCATCATGCTATTGACGCCTAATCCTATATAACATAGGAAAACGTAAAACAACATTTTAATGTCAATCTTTGCATTTATATAATCTGCATTTATATAATCTCACCCGTTATGTGATGCTTAGTATACCGCAATGCATGAGTTTGGGCAAACTTTTCAGATATGATGAAGACAGGTCTTTGCAATAACAAGAATTTGTTATTTCCAATTTCAAGTTTTCGATGAACAAACGTAAATGTGCCAAATCCAGGAATATTGATTCCTTTATGAGAACGCATTTGAAATTCAACATATTGGGATAAGCAGTCCCACACACTGATGATATCTGTAAAATAACAATACTTTCTGTTAAATCGCTTGCCTTTAACTTAACATTAATGATTTAAGCAGGCAATCTATATAAATGGTAAAATTTAATGCGGTATCTTTAGAGCAGTTTATCCTGAGTGACATGTCTTTCTTACAGTCTTGACCCTCTTATTGAGTGGTCTCCGAGCTACTTGGTGGTTGTTAAACGCTACAGCTCCGGCAGTTTGCTATTGTGGTCTAATACGTGTCAAGGCTTGCCCAGGAGACACGGACTCTAATGTGGCCAGTGATCAGATTAAGGAAAATAGTAAATAACACCAATTTACAATTTATCATAACATTAGGCATATACCTATTTGTAAGGAATATGATGTTTAATTTAAGATCAAGTAATTTTTATGTTGTATAGCTTTCAAAAAAGCTGTTTTGCCAAACAATTATTGCAATAGAATTCTGTGCCACCAACAGATTTGTTGAATATTTATTTCAAGTCATGTATCCTGTCTTTAGAAGACATTTGTTACACCACGACTTCCAAGGCAGTGACGTAATGTGAACAAGTGTTCTGATAGAGTTGGCACAGGTGCAAATAAGTTGTAGACGCGTCAACAAATCATCCAAGCAGCATTGTGATAGAATGAAACCTACTGACTGCTGCTAATTTCTGCTTTTATTGATTTTTATTCACTGATTTCAATCGTGAAGTGATTGTCTTTCAACACTCAACAGTGACATTGAGCAACTAAATTTCTGGAGTCAAACTAGTGAGTAAACCTTAATTTAATTTATAGATGGTAAGGCATATTAAAAGCTAACTGCAATCAGTTGATTAAAATACCACCTTCATGAGCGGTTTTGTTCCTATTAGAGCTCGTCAGATGAATTCAGGAGTGGTATAAACTGCTTGAAGCAATGTTGGTTCAATACCTGACTCGATCTGACGAGTTTTAAAAGAAGCGAAACTAGTCATAAATGTGGTACTATAAGCAACTGATTGCGGTTAGACTCTAAATGCCCTGCCATCAATAAATTAAATTAATATTTAAACAGCCAAACACCAACTCCACTAATTCGAATTCTCAGTAAATCTGTGATTGTTTCACACAAAATATTTGTCAGAAAAAGCATCCCAGTATGAAAAGTGCTACGATGCTCCAGCAAAAAGTCTTGTTCAAAAGCAAGTGCGTAGTAGCAGCAGACATACACTGAATCAGCACATCTGAGCCTGCAAAACGTGGGGAAAAATGATGTAAAATCCACCAGAGATGAGCGGCGGCGCAAAGGAGTAAAAAGTGTCTGTTTCCATTTTTAAAGTAATTTTACACACAGCCCTCTCGTTTTCATAACAACCCAAAAGATAAACACCAATTTCTAAGTTAAAAAAAACGTAGTTTTCTCTGGATATTTATCACAATCCAAGAAAATATTTGTAACTTCAAAACAATAGTTTCTACTTTCAAACTTTTACAAAACATATAGCTATTTTTCATGTGAAATAATTCATAGACACATTTATTGTGTATTTTCTACTTATAAAGTATGTCTGCTACACATATAAATGTAACCATTTATGTTGCGCACTTGCATGCAGTCCAGAAAGGATCTTGACTACTAAATCTAGGAGTTACTCAGTGCTTTCTGCCTCACAAATAATGTTATACAATAAGCCCATGTCATCTGTTGTGTGTTTAAGTTTGATGAAGGTAATAAAATTCTCTCTTTCTCTATTTCTTTAAACTTTAGGAACTGCAAAAATCACGTATCTTTTCAATTGTGTCACTTGCTTGGGATTTGAAAAGAAGCAATAGTTTAAGCCTTTTGCATAATGTACAAAATTAAGCAATACCCAACTCCTATGTTTATTCAAAATAAACTTTGAAACCAATCACTGCCCATTGAGGTGGACAAAGTCTGCCCTAGTTTAAGCAGAGGTAGAAGCAGAAAAGAAGTTTATTTTCATTTCACACAAAAAAAATCGGAACAAGTGCAAAATTTTCCCCAAGACAACAACAAGTGCAAAATTTTCCCCAGTTAGTTATCAAGTCTATTCTTAACAACATTAGAACAGCATCAAATCTAGCAAGCACAAATTAGTTTATTCTTAAGAGCATTAGAACAGCATCAAATCCAGCAAGCACACATTCATTGTTCTTGAACATCAACTCAAACAGCAATGATTCCAACTTATCTCCTACTATCCCCTTTGTATTCTTAATGGGTCTCTTAAACTTACCCCATAGAGATTTAAAAAAAGGCAGTGTACACTGAAGGGACAGGCCCGGTATGTAAACGTACGGGGCAGTGTACACTGGAAGGGAGTGTACACGGTCGGGGATAGAGACCTAGGGGTGCAAAATGTTTTTAATTGGTTTTTAAAATTGACCAATCAGAAACGAGTGTAAGGCTTAGTCTGCATATCAGCAAGACATACTGGGCACCTAACTACTCGTTTCAACACTCCTTTGCATCTTAAGAACTCCACAAGATCCTCAACTGGTCCGATCAGTAAAGGTTCCAGAACACTATTGTAATAGTGCACCATAACTATAGGGGAAAATATACCTGAAAAATAAATTGTATAGGGGGAAAATTTTAATCCTTGTCAAGTGCATAAATTTCCCCACATGGGGAAATTTATGCACTTGATCCAAAAAATCATTATATGGCAAAGAACATTAAAAACCATAAAGCTATTTAAATCAAGATGCTTCCTGTCAGATGGTCCACGTACAGCACAAACAAGAACATACATTACATTACAAATTTTCACAAAGTCAATGTAGAATTACACTAAACGTATATTACTACATAGCAATTCATTGATTACAACTAGTACTGATTAAATTATTCATACAAATTCACAAAATAAGGTTTGTACCATTTTGAAGGAAATTCAGAGCATGTTTTGAATTTTTGAATTTTGGTTTTGCCAAAGTTTCACACCTATATAGTTGCTTTCATGAAAATGTTTTGGTATTTCTGGATTTAAAATACTTTGAATCATTGACCAACCTAAGTAGTGTTCACGTAATTTGTTATATTTTAAAAGTTTTCTCTAATATTATTGGTAGTGTATTATTGTAAAAACAATGCAGGAGTTTGTGTAGTCCCAGTTTATATATATCTACTAATTTTAGAAAAATTTGTTGTTTATGTAGTGGTGAGAGTGAGGTATATTTGCCACTATATGTAATAATACAAATAATAAAATTTTATCAAAATTTAACTTTAAGTAAATTTGCGTACATGGCAGCAACCACAATAGTAATTAAATGCTGAGCTCGCATTTACAGGCTTTCAATGTTAAATGTATGATATTTTTGAATTGATGGAACTAGTTTGTTAAAACATCAATTTTTACTGCCAATTAGCTTGCTAGAAATTTATTCTTAATTGCTGTTAACACATTGTCAAAAGTTGAAACCAAAAACATGTAAAGTTTAAGCAAAAAAGAAACAAAATATTTAAACAATATTGTCGATAAATAATGTTAGTACTTTCCAAAACATATTTTGAGATTTGACTGTTTTCATGTATCAGAGGCCAACAAAAAAATTTTGGCATATAACGTGAAAGCAGTTTAAGAGTAAATTTGGGGTAATGAGTTAGAAAATGTTATTTTTCGCAGATTGGCTCTAGTTTTTGAGATATTTTGAATTTTTTATTTATTTTTACCGTAATTAGGGCTACTTTTAAATGGACATTTATATAGGGCTGGTCAATGAATAAAATGTGTTTTTAGTGTAACTGATCCATATTGGTCTGACATGAATGATTACTGAGCCAAAACAAGCAAAGCTCTTAATTCATGGAATGAATAAAGCATGCTATATAGCAAATGCACAATGTTTAACATCACAAAAAACTACAAAGAATTGTATCGGTCTATCATTTTCAAAACACAGCCTCTGTAACAAACAGTTACATGGGGATGTTTATAGACTTAAAGAAACATTAACTAGCATGTCACATTGAATTTTAATGGTTCATCTGCAGAAAAGTTTGCTTATATGATTTTCAGCTATGGCCTTGCTCAGTACAATGACGAATCAATGCCCAGCAATAATCTGCCATTACGTGGGAGTCCCAACGACCTTGATATTTTTCTTTTATCATCCTAATGTCTTGATGAAACCTATCCCCTTGTTTTTTACTAACATCACCAAGATTCTCCAGGAAATAGTCTAAATAGATAAATAGAGAGTGAAATTTGATGCTCATCTTTGCACCACGAGCTTGAAAGTTTTGGAACATCACATCCACCAGGTTCTGGCAGTTGCTAGCTTCTGTGTTACCTAGAAATGCTCATATCACTGAGACATATGAGCACCAGGCAGCCCTCTCAGCCACTGTCTTACGAGCAGTGAAGGTTTGATCTTGCATCAGTTTGCAAATTTGGGGTCCATCAAAAATATTTGCTTTAAGTTTTTCTATGCTGAGACCAGGAAAGGTTTTGGTAATATAATTGAAACAGTCACCATCTTTATCAAGAGTTTTCACGATTTGTTTCATCAGACCAAACTTTATGTGAAGTGGAGGCAAGATCTTCTCGTGCAGCCAACCTTTCTTTACCCAGTACTGATCAGTAGCGCAACTGTCCCAGTAACAAAGAAAACAAGGATGTTTGATGTACCTCCTAGCTGTCCTAACAAAAAATTGACCATTTTAAAGTCTATGCATATGTAGCAGTTGTGCTCACTGTAGCGCAGTTTCTGCAAAACTATCTTCACATTCAGATAGTGTTCTTTGACAATCACAGAATGTTCAATTGGAACACAAGCAAACTTTTGCCATTATGAAGTACACACATTTCAAACTCCGTTTGGAACTGTCTACAAACAATCTCCATTCATCTAGGTTGTACGATGGAAGACCCATTTCTGAAAGGCCTTGGATGTTGTTGCAATAAACAAAATCATCTTCCACAGTGAACAAACATGTCAACAAATCATCTCTATCGTGGTAAAATGTAATTTTAGTTCCTGAATCCAGCATACTATGTTTACCAAAACAAGATGCCAAAATTTTAGATGATTTCTTAGATAAGCCGAGATCATAAACTAGATCATTCAGTTTGCCTTGACTAAAGGGTTTTGGTTTTATGCTGAGCACTGAAAGAGCTACTAATACTACTGTCGCTGCTATCAATATCATCCATTGCTTCCAGTAGCATTTTATCTGCAATAAGGTCACATCAGGAAATGAAAACTGGAACTGGAACTTCAGTGCAATGTGGTATGGGCCGTTGAGCAGACTCAATATCAGGATAATACCAATCTTTCTTCTTTTGCTGATTCCTTCCAGACATATCCACCATGCAAAAATAACAGTAATTATGGTAATTTTTGGGCTCAGGCCATACCATAGAAACCCCAAATTGCATCAAACTGACTTTGTCTTGGGTCCAAAGGTGCAGCATTTCTGTACAATGTTTGCACACCTTGTAGGGTGCCCAAGACTTGTTTTGGTCCCCTAACTTCATGCCAAAGTAGGCTTCATAAGCTCTCTTGATAAAATCTCTCACATTGAATTGGTACTTTGCCATCATCTCATCATATATTCACCAAAAATGTAGCAAAATACATCTGGATTATTTCAGCATTGCCTTCCTTAGTGCTAATCTCTACTACTTTCTCATATACAGCTTTATTCATGACAATGTTACTAAATTTTCTTGCAAATAAATATATATATAGTACCCATTAAAATGTTTGCCAAAAAGCAGCAATTCATCATTCATTATGTTCTTAAATCCACAAAATCTAGCACTTCAGTTAGCTGAATGATACATGCTTTCCGCATTATGCTGCCTATTGACCTTATCATGGTTGTTTTAATGCGAGAGGACAAATTAACTGAAACTGATCACTCTTCTCTAAAAAAGAATTTAAACATAATAAAGAGAAACTTTTGATAACAGTAACACATAAATTTTATGGTTATTAGCTGATAGTAATGCTCTAAATCACATCAAACTTTCATGAGTCATCAACATTATGGCTTGTTTTTAGATAAATTGATATAAATATAGGTTACATGGAGTAAATGGACACTAAACTTTGAATAGGAAGCCAGTAATATTACATTAAAGAAGCTTTGCATGCTTGAGAATGCACCACGTTCAAGCAAAATTATAAAAAATAACAGTAAAATTATCTCCAAAATTAGAGCCAACATTTTCAGACTCAGCACCCCAATCTAACCTCAAAATGATTCAACATTCTTAGTCTTTTGACAAAAAAATTTTTTGTTGGCCTATGTTATCAATGGTACATAGGAGGAATAATAATTATCATAAAATACCTTATTCAACACAATGCAAATAAACTAATTTTAGAACAAGCACATACTGCATGTCACTCTGGCACATGATGAAGTATTTAAAAAAGACAAAATTACTAATTAAGTTATGCATTTTATGAAAATGTGAAATCAGTTTTATCCAGATAACACATCATCAGTTATAGAACAAAGATATTTATTCAAACACATCTTCACAAAATTGTTGATGTTCAATTAAAAGGAAATCATTTCATATTCACAATAAACTGCTTCATTGATTTATATGAATTTACAAATTTTTTTATCTGACAGCTAGGCTGTTAAAGAACCATGAATGCCTCATAACTCCATAATTTGGTTCTTGATAAAGCCTACAATAACTAACCACTTACACAGGCACAAGACCATTCTTTAGATTTTATGTAAAAGTGTCAGTGGTAAGTGACATATTTTGTGACACAAATTTTGTACAAAACGTTTCTGTGCTTAACTAACAGCTTTTGGTTAAAGGAATGGAAGTCTAATAATATGTGAGCATTTAACAGCAAACCTTAGGTATTGCCATATTTAGTTTTCCAACTGCTTTACAGTAGAATACACAGAAAAATGCTGAAGTCTAGCCTGATTAAAGGAAAAAAATTCCTTTAGCAAAAAAAGATAACTTTTCTTATTATCACCAATATGGTTCAGCAGAGCAAGATAAATTTTAGCAGTAGCTATTTTGCCATCAACAGCATTTTACCTGTACTTGCTATTTTGTCGTAAGTTATTTGTGATTGGTCAATCTTAAGACGTATTAAACATAGAACTTTTAGTCATTTCTGATTGGTTAATTTTAAGGCAGTGGCTTTTTTGCCATCGACGGCAATTTGCCCTTGGAATCTATTTTGCCGTAATCATTCACATGTGTTTATATAGCCGTATTTGCTATAATTACGTTAGCAACACTGTGGTGTAGTAGATAGTGCGCTGGTCTTGAGGTACCATGGTTGTGGGTTTGAATCTCAGCTGGCAGGGCATTGAAAGAAAGCCAGTGTAAAACCAAAGGGGCAGGCCTGGTATGTGAATGTACAGGGCAGTGTACACTGGAAGGGAGTGTACATGGTGGGGGATAGAGACCTGGGGGTGCAAAATTTTTTTAATTGGTTTTTAAAATTGACCAATCAGAAACGACCAAAAGTCACATGTTTAGTACATTATTAAGATTGACCAATCACAAATAACTCACGGCAAAATAGTCTCTGAGGGTAAATTGCCGTCGACGGCAAAATAGCCACTGCCTAATCTTAATAACCAATTAGAAAAACTTTGCACCCACAGTGTCCACTCCCCCACTTTGTACTCTACCCCATATGTTCATATACTGGGCTTGCCCCTCCAGTGTACGCTGCCTTTCACTTGGCAATATAAACACACGTGAATGATTATGGAAAAATAGTCTCCAAGGGTAAAACGTCATTGATGGCAATTTACCCTCAGAGACTATTTTGCTGTGAGTTATTTGTGATTGGTCAATCTTAATGATGTACTAAACATGTGACTTTTGGTCGTTTCTGATTGGTCAATTTTAAAAACCAATTAAAAAAATTTTGCACCCCCAAGTCTCTATCCCCCACCATGTACACTCCCTTCCAGTGTACACTGCCCCATACATTTACATACCAGGCCTGCTCCTTCAGTGTACACTGCCTTTCTTTTAAAGCCCTGCAAGCTGAGATTCAAACCCACAACCATGATATCTCAAGACCAGCGCTCTGTCTACTACACCACAGTGTCACTGGTGTAATAATAGCAAATACGGCTATATAAACACACGTGAATGATTACGGCAAAATAGATTCCAAGGGCAAATTGCTGTCGACAGCAAAATAGCCACTGCCTAAAAATTAAGAAGTAAAGTTTTAAATCAATAGAATTTAAATATTGCAAATAAAACTTTTAGACTATATTGCAGGTCATAACTTATGCAACTGATATTTATAAAACAACATACCATTTTCTGAAAGTTTAGGCAATGATGAAAGCCGATTTTTTCTTACATTTTCCACCAAACTGTGCATAACTTCAGGCATGTTGGTGATATTTTTCACAACTTGGACTTTTAAATAACTAAAAAAATGCTTTCACTACAACTTTTCTGACAGTAATGACTCACGTTTACTGCCAGGAACACATTATTCTTTCAAAACAGATTAATATTTTCGAACAATGACCGGTACCGGTAATTCAATCGGCAGCACAGTAAGCTTGGAGATAAAGACGCCACCTCAGCGTTGCTATGGCGTAGTTACTTCGACTACTTGCTTGAAAGATTTTTATGTTTTTTGTAAGGAACAAAAAATACTGCCTAAAGTGTGAGTAGCAAAAGAAAAATCTGCAAGAAGCAAACATATGTGAGCCATGAGAAGAAAATATAACTTCAAAGTCCATGATGTTATCCCTACTTCAATAAATACATTATCAGGCATATTATAGATTCTTTAAAATAGCTGTAATAACCATGAAATTGTGCAGCCGTGTCCGATTTTTTCAACATTTTGTTAGGCACTTCTTGCTTGCCAAGTTTATTCGTTTTTCTGCGTTATTTTTTTCTTGAACTGTTATTGTTGCAGATAGCTAAGTAGGGCATTGAATTAGTACTGTGTAAACCAAAAAAGAAGAAAACTAAACTGAAAACTGAACCCTGTTGCAGGACATTGGCCTTCTCTTATTTTGATAGCAGTGATAACACCGTGCGGTATTGCATCAAATGAAAATGATTGAAAAAGAGATTACAAAGAAGAACTGAAACAAACAACAACCCTTTACTTAATTTAGAACTCTAAAATATAGTCTTGGTGTAGATCAGGGTTCCCAAGCTGTGGGCCATTGCCCAGAAATAGGCCATGAGACCATTTTCAGTGTGCTACAGGGCTATTTCCGTGGTAGAGTCTGTTAGTCACGAGTCACCCTCTTTAGCAACCAGTAGGCCTTAAGTTAAGGCCTGCTGGTTAAGGCAATGTCTAGTTAAGGCTTAACTAGACATGGACAAAAATCTCCTGGATAATAATTGTACGCATTGTTTTGACATAATGAGGTTTTTTAACTGTTGCTTTGTCTGGAAACCTTGGGCTCGACTGTAATTTTATCGTCATTGTATTTGAAGCGGGTTATAGAGGGTGGGTCGTAAGTCGCGAACCAAAACATTTGAGACAATTTTGATTATATAAACGTTATATATAAACGTTATTATCGACGTGATGGTGTAGTGGTTAGAGCGTCCGCTTCGCAGTCGGTAGACCTTGGGTTCATTCCCCTTGTCGAGTCATACCAAAAGACTTTAAAAAATGGTATCTATAGCTTCCCTGCTTGGCGCTCGGCATTTATGGGAGGTTGTGGAGAACAAGCCGGCAAGTTCGTTTGTTGTGTCCTTGGGCAAGGCACTTAACGAGATGCCCCACCTTTATGTGGAAGACAGGTGACTTGGAAATGGCAACTCCCAAGCGAGTGCGGACTTACCGTCCAAAACGTAGCGATACATCGCTTTCTCGTGAATGGAGGATAAATACGGCAAAAAAAAATTTAAAACAAGCTTATCTAAGGAACTGATGACACGTTATACACGCTGATACAATCCCAAATGCTCAAAATGATCATAAATACTAACTCAACTCGCTCGTTTAAGGCATCAACTCGCTCGTTAAAGGCATATCTGAAAATTAAAGGAAAAACATTTAAAATGCAAATTCTACCTAAAAAAACTTTGATTATAATTAAATTTGACAGATATAATGACTGATACATTCAAATAATGGTAAATTACTCTATGAAAGAACATTTACTATGAATCAAAAGAAAGGAAAAGATATTCTACCCCATCAATTTTACATTGTTTCACATTACTCTCCACGTAATTTCTTGGTGCGCGAATTACGGCCCACCCTGTATTATTACTAAAAGCACTGCAAATATTTCATTGGCTAAAAGGAAGTACAATGACAGCTACATAAAATTTGGACTTACTTCATTGAATGATCAAGGAATAGAAAAAGGGCAATGTGTTGTGTGCTCCCGTGTGTTAAGTAATGAGTTGTTGAGGCCAAGTAAATTAAGCCATCACCTGAATACAACTCATCCTGAGCTAAAAGACAGAAACATGGAGTATTTTAAGAGACTGCAATCCAACTGCAAACGTCAAAGACTCAACAGTACCGGCAGCTTTCAACAAACTGATCAGAAACTCACTGAAGCCTGTTTTGTTGTTAGCCAAATAATAGCCAGGCAGAAAAAACCTCACAATATTGGTGAAACTGTGATTAAGCCTAGTGCACTAGCCATTGCTAGAATTGTACTGGGCGAGAAGTATGAGAAGAGACTTTAAAGTACATGTATTCCTTTATCTGATAACACAGTAAAGAGGCGAATTGCGTTAATGTCAGAAGACGTAGAGGAACAAATAATCACTGAAAGAAAAGATATATCTCTGTTTGGTCTGTTTTCCATCCAAATCGATGAGTCTGTTGATGTGGCTTCAGTCTCTCAACTCATGGTTTTCGTTCGATACGCAGTTAGCACATCTGTAAAGGAAGAATTACTTTTTTGTAGCGCCCTGGACACCAATACAAAGGCGTCAGATGTAATGGAACATGTAGGCCACTTTTTTAATGAAAATGGAATTACCTAGAAAATTTATGTGGTGTGTGCACTCATGGAGCCCCAGCGATGCTTGGGTCCAAAAGTGGATTTCGAGCACTTATGCAAAGGAAGACACCTAACGTTTTGTTCATTCATTGCTTCATTCACCGGGAAGCTTTAGCTTCCAAAACTTTACCGTGTAGACTGCAAGATGTACTTAAAGTTACAATCAAAATAGTAAATTTTGTAAAAAGTAGCGCTTTACACACACGTCTATTCAGAAAACTTTGCGAAGATATGGGATCTGAGCAAATAAACCTTTTGTATTACACAAAGGTTCGGTGGCTTTCAAAGGAAACGTTTTATCGAGAGTGTTTGAGCTCCGTGATGAGCTGAAAATTTTTTTAATGTTGTAAAACCTGAGTTAGTAGTTCACTTTTCTGATTCAAAATTCATTGCTTGTTTGGCGTACTTGGTAGACATCTTTGATTCTTTGAACACTCTAAATGTGAAAATGCAAGGGAAAGAAAAAAATACTATTCCCTTTGTGGATTTGATTAATGGGTTTATTGAGAAATTGTCAAACTGGAGACGTAAAGCACAGAAAGGTAATTTTGCAATGATTACCAGTTTGGCTGATATCTCCCATTTGAACGATGAGCTAAAGACCAATGTTGCTCAACATCTCGAAAAACTGGAATGTGAATTCAGATCAAACTTAGTAGAGATGACCTGTCACTAGCAAAAGATCCGTTTCGACTTTCCTCCAAGAGAGTAGAAAACGAACTGCAGGATCAATTCATTGACATGAAAAACGACTCCAGCAGTCAAGATGTGTTTGAAGCTTTCCCAGTCACGGATTTCTAGCTAAGAATGGCATCGTCGTATCCAGAAATAAGCAAAACTGCTCTAAAAAAATTATTGCCATTCAGCTCTACGTGACTATGTGAATCTGCTTTTTCAACACTTTTGAATGTGAAGACCAAGCAGTGGAACCGTCTTGAAGTTAAACAAGATATTCGCTGCGCTCTCTCGTCAACCGAACCAAGAATTAAGAATCTTGTAGCAAAAGTGCACTCACATTCATCTCATTAGAAAAATAAATAGTTAGCAAACATTTTATTTAGTTTTGTGTCACAGTTTCATAGTTAATCCTTTATGTTCATACAGTTTGTTACTTTCGTGCTATTAATCCGTAGTGAGCCACGAACCATTTTTAAATAAATATTTGGGCCACGAATCATAAACGTTTGGGAACCCCTGGTCTAGCTGCTGGGCATAAGTTTAGCCTACCGCAAAAAGAATCAACTACGGCATGCAAAAAAAATGTCTGGTACCGATATTTTGATAAATTTTGTTAATCACAACAATTCAGTTAAATTTTTGACACGTTAACTACGATAATGCTCAGTTGACGTCTTTCTTAAAGTACACGACAACTGAAAAGATTTTTTGGCGTTTTGAAATTTCAAATTAGACCTATTAGTTTGATTGATCATTTCCTTTTATTATTTGCGTCAATGAGTTATTTTTATATACGAGTATATTATATACGATATACGATATACGAGTATATATATACGATTTTTATATACTAGTATCGTATATTATTTATTTTTAAATTTTTGGTTAGGAAGCATGTAGACTGGAAAACCTTTTGTTTGTTCAATGCTTTCTGGCTCTTTAAATTTGTGTATTGAAGGATAAACTTTGTTGCTTTTTTGAAACCTATATTTCGATGACATAAAAAATAAACTATTTGCATCTAAAACAATGGTTCCCAAACTTTTCAACATACTGCCTCCCTTGTTCTATCTGAAGTTGTCTTTCACCTCCCCTACATTTAGGGTCGTAAAAAGAACGGTCTGATTAACTCCGGGCCCCCTTTAACAAGGATTAGATAAATTCCAAAAAAAGCCTGAAATTTTTTCCAGAGGAGGATCGTAGCTGAAATTGGCTGCACCGCGAGGCAAAACATCCATAGACGCAGCGACTAGGGCATGGTGACCTTTTATGTTTTAGAGATCAAACACAGCCACTTGCAGATTTCGATCCACAGCGCGGGCCCCTGAAGGATCCCAGGCTTGGATGCTCTGCACATCCTTGCCACCCCTTTCCACGGCCTTGCCTACATTCACATTAACTCCAACACAACAACAGATACAATTGCTTCAGCCTCTTCAACAAATCTTTGCTTGCCTCCCCTAAAATCCGATTCTAACTCTCAGGTTGGGAACCACTGATCTAAAAGATTTAATAAAGCCCTATCAGTGATTAGATTTTCGGTAAGTTATAGAGCCCTCTAAACAAAGGTAATCATTTGAGCTTGTGTGCTGCACTTTCATACCTACATTTTTACGCTAGTTAGACAATTTTATAAAATTCAAATAATAATGCTACTGCTGTTAGAAATGGGCATTTCACAACGCCCTTTATTCTAAATCTGATTCTTAATTCAATCTGAATTAGTGGCGTACACAGGGGCGATCCTATGCGCGTGCTCCTTCTCCGTTTAAGAGAAGTGAAATGTCTATTTCAGAAATTTTTTGCCAAAAATTGTCCTCGCGCTCTTCCCTTAGGAAATTGTGGAACGTAATTGTCAACTGGCATGATTGTAACTGCAGCATGCATTTGTTTAAATATATCGCTGTGAACGGTCGATCTCCAAAAAAAAGGTTATTACCCTATACTTTGGCCCAATTTAGGACACCGCCAACATTGATCTCCGAAAAAAAAGTCAGCGCTTCCTACTTCCGCACAATTTTGAGCATTGTGTTCATTGTTTGCAGATCTGCAAAAACAAATGTCTCGCGCCCTTTTCAAAAAATTTCTGCGTACGCTCCTGATTCGAATCTTAAATCGCTATTTTTTGCAATACTTGGAACCAAAAAAGATTGCCTTTGAAGCAAATTTGTAGATGGCTGATGTAAATTTCAATTACTTTTAAGTCAGTCTTTTCTCTGAAATCTCACATTTTTGTTGTTGCGCTGTAAAATCTGCAGCCTACTGTACAAAGCAAGCAATTTCTGTCTTTTTTCACTGGCAGGTTGTTGGCCAAACTTTCCCAATTCCTCTCTCCTATCACGCAGATGGCAAGCAGTATAAGCAAGCAAAGTTACGGTAGAAGTTTTCTCCAATAATGAAACTCTCACGCTGATCCATAAAATTGCTATTTGAAAAAAATCTCTCTCTCTTAAAACGCATTAGACATTCAGTGAGCGCGTGCAAGTCTGCAAGGTTAGTAAAATACTTTGCGTAGATCATTATTCGGGCGCAATGCTCAAAGTACATATTATGCGTTGGGTTTGTGGTTTACTGCACTTGAATACCTAATTATTCTGTTTTGCCCATCACAAAAATAGCATGATGCGGGCCACAAAACCGAGGGGCAGGATTTGATTAACCGGCCTCCAGTTTGACGCCACTGATAATATAGCAATGCCTCAATAAATTTGCTTTAGAACCCTGACTTTCATCAGAATCATCTGAGCACTGTGAAACGGTTATGACAAAAAAATGGTATAAATTCGCAGCATTAAATTATGCCGTCCCCTTCTCTAACAAAGTATAAATATATATATGTGGGTTAGATTTGTTAGACTACATCCACTTTCACTTTATTTTGTATAGATTTGAAAGAAAAAGATCTCCAAAAACAAAAAAGGCCTTAAGCGCCCAAAAAGTGGAAAAGCTAAAATTCTACATATTTCAAATTATTTTTGGAAAAGTGGAGCACCCTTCATAATGGCTACGCACCCTCCATTGATTAGTTTAATTTTTATCGAAAAATTATTGCTGTTAATTTGAGCTGCTAGATGCAAATCATTGGGTAACGAAATTTTTGTAAAGCGTTTTTTTACTACAGCAATGCAGAACCAATCAAAGAATTAAGCGACAATTATTTGGCTGAAAGGCAATGTCTCTTCGTCATTCTGAAATTTATTGGACCAGGGTTTCAACACTGGCGCTCAATCCAAATATTTGTTAAACGTGAGCTAGCCCAGAAACTTTTTTAATTCTTCACAAGCATAGAGGACAAAACCCCTCAGAAATTCAAAGGTGGGCAAAAATATTGAAAATACGGAAAAAAAAGGCTCTGAAAAACCGCATATTAATGAAAAAGTCTTCACTTTATTTTGGGGTTAAAAAGACAAAAAAATTGATAAGAAAATTATGATTTCTAAAAGAAAAGAAGATTGAGACGAAAATGCCCCACGCAAAAAAATTGTTACGCCTAGCTTTACTCAATTTAGACTCGTATTTTATTGAATGCATCTAAATAATTAAAGGCCTTCACTTGATTGTAGTGAAAATGTTGCTGAACGTATATAGTTTGACTCTACTATTAGTAGACTACCGGCAATGTGCTTATAGCAAAGAAGCTTTGGACTGTTAAGCAGCTCTTGGTTGCACTTTTGTCTAAACATTTGTCTCCTACAGACTATGTTGACTACACGTGCTGCATCTTCCCACTCAAGAACCTTTTCTGGAAATTCTCTCAATTACTCATCAAACACACAATAGAGAAAAAAGAGTTTATTTTCAGCAAATAGGTTGGTGTGCTACCACAACCCTTCACCTCTTTCAGTGAAAAAGATTTGCCAAAGAAACGAAGAAGAAAGAGCAAAAGAGCAAAAGAGAGAGGAGGGCAAAAGGAAGGGAAAATTAGCACAACGAAAAAAAGGGAAGATTTAGATGAAAAAAGGGGCTAGAAAAGAAAGGGTAAGATTAAAATCAATTTCAGCTTAAGTATGCGCCTTTCGTTTAAAAGTATTACTTGTAAATGGAATTGATTTGTTGTCATAGAAATTCAAAGACAAAATTTCTTTGTACCGAGTTCGACTTCCTTAACAGACAACCGTTTTGAAAGAAAGCAATTTGATTGATGGAATAAAAATTTGAAGAGCTATGACCTGGCTTGAACCCCATCCATCCATATCGTCCACTCTAAACAAAACAAAAAATAATGTTTGGAGTTACGCTACAGCCAACGCAAAAGTCTTTTTGATGTAGGCTATCTTGCTATTAACTTTTATCAAGATGATACTACTACGAGGTTTTCCTTTTACATTAACAGGAGGCTAGGCCTACTATGTTTTTTGAAAGTAAATAGCCCTCTCCTCATTTTTGAAATGTATTTACAGAAAAAATTTGCAGAAACCTTCAACATCAATAACTCCGTCTCCGTTTTTGTCCGCTTCGTGAAACAATTCATCAATCTCCCAGTTTTCGACCGAAGGATCAGCCCCACAGTCAATAAGCGCTTCTTTCAGTTCATTCCAATCAATGTAATTATCTCCGTTTCTAAAAATATACAAATTTCACGCGTTGATATGTTTTTTGATTTTAATGACTGTCTACTATTTGCCGTCAAAAATTCATTACGGTCTCGGGGAGGCTACAAAGAAAAGAAACTGAAAAGATGTAAAACTTTTTCTTAGGCATAAATTTAAAAAAGTAGTTTCTTACTATTAGCAATAGAGCAGAACAACTAATATCGTCTTGTAGGCTTACTGTGTATAGATTTTTTGTCGAGATCTCAAAACAGTCTCAACCTGTTTTACTTCTATGTTTAATTCAAATTCCAGTCCCTATTTTTAGCAAAATTCTAATTGCACCAAGTGGCGTACGGAGAGAGAGGGAGACTCCTATTTGCGCCCCATAATCAGGAAGACGTTAAATGTCATTTTCAGGCGTTATGCTCGTAACGGTAACAAGCAAGCCACCTGTTCTCCAGTGACAAAAATAAATTGGCGGAAATATTGACCTTCAAAAAAAAAGTTCTTCTCCACGATTTGAGATGAACACTGCCACCAGGTACTTCTTGGAAGCCTGATTGAGGCTGGAAAAAATATGGTTGACAAACTTCAACAGTCCCGAAAAATTTTCAAAACATCATTTTCTCTCATGCCCTCAAAAAATTTCGGTGTACGCCTCTAGTTGTACTTTTCAGTACTCGGTCATTCATTATTTGTCATCAGTCATCTTCATAATTCATAATCACTTTCTTTCCTGAATGTGGTTCAAAGTTTTAAAAATTGCTCATTCTAATGATTATCTTCTCCCCCCACCCCTAAAAAAAATATAGTGAGTTTTGAATAAGTCCTTAAATTACCCACTTGTCCAACAACATAAAAAGATCTTTGAGCTCTTCTTCACTGGCGGTTTTCCCTTCTTCCGCGATCTGCATCACCATCATGATGAGAAACTCATCAAAATCGATTGTTCCACTTCCTGTTAAAAATTTACCATACAGTTTTTTCAAAAGGAATGATTTTAAGGGGCCTGCTTCATTCAACCAAACTAATGAATTTGGAAACATGGCCAAGTGCATTGAAGTGACGTTTCATAGCGATGATGATCAAACGATCTCACTGTGACTGCACTTTGCTGTGCCCTTGTGCAAGACATCTTGCCATGATATTCTCTGCTTGAGGGATTCTAACTTGATGTAAAATTTATTGAAAGCAATGGAAGCAATTGGAGTGGAATGTTTAAACTTTAAAACGCTAAAGGAGGTCTGCAAAGTTAATTGTCTTGTGCTTTGCGCCACTATCCCTGTCATGTGAGTTTGCAAGATAAAAAAGCTGTAATCACCATAAACAACTATCATTAGCTTGTAAAACACAACTGATAAGACCTTAATTCAACTTTCCGATAGTAGGCTATAGTCGTGCAATGATGTAGCCATGACTCACTAAACCAGGAGTAAGCAAACTTTTTTGCCAGCTGGCGAATATCACTCAACCTAATGATGAGACTGGCGAGACGTTGACTTTTTCCAAAACTTTTGTTTTATTTTTTTGGGATCAATCTAAAATGGGCAGAGTTTATAAACTAAAGATCTCTTTTTCTTTTGATGATCAACCTCTGAATGTAGACCGCAAAACACATCATTTTGCAGGCAGCACAATTTCTCCTCGCGGGCAGCAATTAGCACTTTCCTGTGTTTAACGTTAGACCAGATTATTGAGAGCGTTGGAGGCATAGGCTTGCATCTAATGCATTTTCAGTGTTTTTGCTTTTGCTCTCAGAAAATTTTATTGGATTGTTATCCAGAGATGAGGAGACATTGCGATAGGAAACATTTTGTCCCATTCGTTTTGCTAGGGAAGGCCAAGATTAATGTAGCCTTCCTAAGTTTTTTATTGAAGTAAATTTACTGAAGTCAAAATTGTGGAATGTGTTATTATCTTGAAGTGTTATTACGATAATCCGAAGCCATTGTTTGAAAATATTTTTTCTTCAACAAAATTCAGTTTAAAATGTACTGGAAAATAACAGCAATTAATGTAACAAATTACCGTCAACATCCACTTCTTCTATAATCTTAGCAAGCTCCTCTGGGCTTGGAGCTTGTCCTAGTAATTTCATGACTCTTCCCAATTCCCTGGTACTGATATCACCGCCGCCATCTTGGTCAAAGATGTCGAAAGCTTGCTTGAATTCTAAAAAAATATCAGCGTCAGTTTTCAAATCAAAAAAACCGCTTATATTTCCAGCAAACGGTTTTAGTGTAAAAGCCAAGTGTTTTTATGAGATTGTTTGCCAGCATTTGCAGCTTTGTTTATTCTATTAACAATTGCAAATTCGGGCTTCCCTCGTTTATCGCGCTTAATGGGGATCAGAACCCGCCGCGATAAGTGAAAAATCTCGAAGTGTGAGGAATTTAGAATTCCGTGTGCCTTTGGAGCCAATATTCACGAAGACGTACTTCTCTGAAAATTGACGGAAAAAAAACTCGAAAAATTTGAAATATTTTCTGTTTTATTTAATCCGAACACAAGTTTGACCTTTTGACTGATGGTCGTCATCTTTCTCTTTCTCTTGGGCTCACTAAAGAAATGTTTCGCTGGGGCAGGACGCTTTGGGGGCATTGTAAGGGCT
The DNA here is from genome assembly GCA_963675345.1 of Trididemnum clinides. NCBI lineage: Eukaryota > Metazoa > Chordata > Ascidiacea > Aplousobranchia > Didemnidae > Trididemnum > Trididemnum clinides. The sequence goes on from OY776297.1 coordinate 27,256,171, forward strand.
TAAAAAAAAGTTAATTGCAAACACAGCACTAAGATACGCGAAATACAGTCAACAGCGTGAACGAGAATGGCGTGATGACGCGCTGTCAATCAGCGATATGGCGCTATTTTTGAATTTTTATTTTTTGATAAATATTTTTGAAAAATCCGCGATGCACTGAAGCCGCGAAACTTGAACCGCGAAGTGGCGAGGGAACACTGTATATCTAACAATTGCAAGCAAAATTCGTTTTCAAGTTCTGCTTTAAATTTTTCTTCTTCTTAAAGCGTGGTTCACAAAACCACTGGTTTTTTATTAAATACAAACCAAAAAGCTTAGATCTCTCTGGGTGAAGCCACTCAAACTTATAATCGACCTGTAGTTTATGAGGCACAAATTGGCATCAAGCTCGGATTGCCCGTTGTTCAATAAAGAACCAGCAAGCATTTGTTTTACTTGAAATAGGTGGTAAATATCCTAAAAGCAATTAACTGATTGATTTTGAAATAAGAAAATTTGTGATTAACCAATTGATGGCCAGCTAGGCGTTTATCAATAATAATGGTTAGGGTTAAGTGATCATTGATTTCTCCCGCTGCTTCATCAGTTGTGATTCTGAAAACCACTTCTAATTTGCCTTACATTGAATCAAATGTTTGCTACGTTTTCCAGGCGTCTCAAAATTTCGCCTTGTTGCGACAAAATAGTCATGAAAACATCAAACCTTTTTAGCCAAATGTTGGTCTTTTGATTGAATTCCTTTCTAACCTCCCACTCTACTAAATTATCATCTTGTAATGTAGACTACTTCAACATAAATTTCTAAATTGTAAGAGTCACTGCAAAATCTTTTTGGGAGAGAATATGGGTCAAACTCACTATTTCCAAATAAAATAACCTTCAGTTTTAAAGATGACATTACTTTTATAAAACACTCCCCTTCAACAGGTTGTTTACCCTCCACCAATTTCTATACACGCCATCAAGAGTGCGAAAAATAACTCACCCGAGATTTGTTCTTTTGTTAAGCTGCTTCTTGCTTCTTCCACTGTCATAGACTGAAAATAGTAAAGACGACAATTAACAGTTTGTTAGACCTCCTTCCCTTAAGGGAGGAGGTCTGTTAACTGACGTGCATTCTTATATCGCCAAAGTAATTTATACAAATGCTTGACCAGTAGCAGCTGAAGCTCAGCTGTTCCTCTGCGTCTGGTTCTTATCGCAAAGATAAAACATTTGTTACTGCTCTGTCTGAGCGAAGTTGAACGCGTGTTGACACATTATATCACAAAATATGTTTCTTATCATCAAGTTTTTTTAGAATTCAGCGTTTTCAAACTAGGGATATTTGATTGACTGAAAGTTTGATTGCTGTACATTCTGCTTATTACACATATACCTTAACTCTGGTTGCTGGTGGTGAGGCATATCTATGAGCGATTGCTTGTTCGAAAGGGAAGAGAGCTGCTCTTTTGTGGCCCGGCCAGCACGTTTCTTGTTGGATTGAGTTGGCAGTGTGAGCCACAGATGTTCACTTTCTCTCGGCGCATTTAGCCCAAGGAAGACACAAGGAAAATCTCATCACCATTGCCAAGATTTGTCATGCATCTTGTCGTTATTATTTGCCGCATGAAATACTGAACTTTTGCAACACCATAGATAGTAGGCTAACTCATCAGTAAATATGTAGTTGTGAGTGTTTGACAAATAAGAGAAACTACTATTTAAATTCAACTACAGGTAGGCATTCTGGTCGTAGTTTCTGATTCGCAAAGTTATAGGAGAGTATTGTGATGCCATTTCGATCCGCTCAACTGAAGCAGGCCGCAAGCTGGGAGAATGCCAACGTCTATTAATCCGTAGAATAACATTGAATTAGATTGCTAGGTCAAACTCAAAACATATTGAAAAATTTATTGCCAGTTGCGTTTCCGCACTTAATGTTTTACGATTACAACGCTAGCCTGGTCACATAAGCTTACTGTAACATTCTTTTTCTTGGCAGCTGTTTGAGCATTTGATGTAAATGTTTTCACTCTCCGTTGGGAATTAAAACGTCGTGATAAATAATAACACCAACTGATAGATGACTAACAAACGTGAAGTAGGCTAAGATAAAATGGCACAAACAGAGAAACGAAAGCTTGTCATGTTATCGCAATGATGAGTTCCAACACAATCGTAACCGCTTAGCGGGCTGCATGAAGCTAAACAGTTTTAACTCATAACTACAAGATTATGAGCTCAGTCTCTAAGATACATGATGGCAGCTAGGAGAGGCGTTACATTACTAAATAGCTCAAAAATATAGCTTCAATATTTTTACTCAAGCAAATTCCAGACTTCCAAAACACTTTTGGCACCCATTACTTGTTTTTTTGTCCTCACAATAGCAGTAAATACTTCCACTTCCTTTTTATTTTTTCTTTTCTGACCAGGCGACCATGGTACGTGCAGAACACATCTTAAAGAGTTTTAGATGCGCAGTGGATGCCATCAAGCTAAAAGAGACTAACTGAGTTTCTAAACATGTTGATTTATAAACCTTAGGCAGAACTCTTTAACTAGGGTTTCGAATATCTGCAGGGGTTTCGTAAGTTTTGAATTAAATATTCTGACAATGAGGATTTTTGAAAAAGTGAAGAAGCGTGAAGCCAAGCACGTGCGTATAAATCGAGTCTATTAGAAGGCAAAAAGGCTATATGATTTTCTATCTGGTTTTACTCCTTTTTTTGTTTTCATCAAATGGGGTTCCGCGACATTTGCAAAACTGCGTGTAGGGCTCTAACATGCTAAAAGGTGGAAAATCACTGACTTATGGTAAATCCTATTTAACATATTAGCTCAAACGTATGGCAGATGCCGACTAGCCTGGTCCGATCAACCAGATCTCTTCAGGGCACCTCCGTCAATGAGAATCGAAACCAGCAACCATGTCTTTCATCTCACAATGTCTCATTGGAGAAGATTAGTCGGCAAGGCGGGACAAGTTGTATCATCTCACAAGCGCCATTTAGCGGCTTAATAACCTTTTTCTTTGTGACACCGACAGCGCAGCTTTCCCTTTTTGAAATAGTTGTCTTCAATCGCTCACTGATATTAAACCTAACACTGTAACAAGTTCTAGTCAAGAAAAAATGTCGGGATAAAATAGCAGTCAAATCCATTTCTAAAGTACAAAGACAATATCAAAAAACTGTTACTTTCAGACCGGTTTATTTTACCGGTTCCAAAATACCCAAAAAGCGATAACAAATACAGTTCTATACTGTAACCTACAAATCGCATCAAATTCTCTCTTACAGTACGTCTGATATCATCTTATTGTCCAAATTTGTTAAATTTTAAATCAGATGCCGTCTAAAAAATTAAAACACAAAATTTTTGGAAGCGGGTCTAAACTCACAAATCGCAGCAAAGATGCTACTAATGAATCAACAAACAACAAACAAAAGAATATTTTGTTTGTTTACAACTTTTGACGCAGAGACAATGAAATCGTAAAACAAGGCAAAAATAATCCATACAAGAGTCGACTGTTAATCTACGTTGCAGTTTTATCTTTAGATTTAAACATTTTGAATACGCCCTACTTACACCTACAGTAGGCAGTAATAAATCTAAGATTGAACGAAAGATTAAATAAGGGCTCTATGTTTTTTTTGTGGCTATTAAAATGTTAATCCTGATATCCAGTTACGGAACCAAGATGCTAGATCAAGCAATGCTTGCTTCCTAATCAGCAACCTCGCTAACTATTGCAGTACTTCGTGTTGACATGCTTGGCTATCAATTCACACAGAATTTTTTCACATTTTTAACCTCAGGTTGCATAGAACATTTGGGTTCAAAGACGCTTTAGAGTTGCAGGTAACAAGGGCTTCTACCACAAGCCTGTAACCAAGCAAAGAGAATTGCGGTAAATCGTCTTTTCCATGATCACTACAGTACATAACCTTTGCAGGAATTAAACTTGCAATCTACCAAAAACCTTTGTGGTAGTAATCAGTTCCTGCTTAGCGCTCAGTAGTAAATAAAGAATAAAATATGGAGCAAAAATGATGAATAAAAGATGAGCAGACAAAGAAAAGTTGCAATTGGAAAGCTATATGATATTTTGTTTCCGTTTTATTCACATTCAGACCACTTTACACTTCAATGAAAAAACAAATAACTAAAACACAAAGTTTATTCTCTAACAAAAGAAAATATATTAACGTACGATGATACTGCATTTAGTAGACTTAAACCGTCCACCACAAAAAATTAGACATCAATCTTTTTTTGTATATGCTCCTGTCTGTAACCTACATAAAGACAAGGTGAGTCTTAAACAACCTCAAGGGCGTCGTTGTTACTGGCACTGCAACATCCGGTTTTGAAAAGGCTCATTTAACTCACATCTGCATCAATATCGAACTAATGATCTTTCAATGACAACACCAGCACAACTGATTTTTTTCAAAACTGCCAGTAGAGGTTTTAGAAATTAGTGTAGACCGTGGAAAAAGGAAATAGTGGTCTTTTGAATATTAAATTATCACATAATATTTACAAATATTCTTACCATTTTGTTCTGTGTGTATCTTTATCAATTCGTGAAGCTGTGATAGGTATAAAATTTTAATCTTAGTTTCTTTTTGTTCACTTCAAATTAACTATCTCGTTTTGTATTTAAATAGCGAAACCAAAACTAGGGCATTGCCAGCTCTCAATGAAAAAGTTTTGCTAATGAATAAACCACACTAGAAATGTAAAGTGATGAAATGTGATTAACCCGATTTCGATCAAGCTTAATCGTAGCTCATTGCTTTAATATTCATCAACATAAATGCAGTAGGCAGCACTCAAACTCTTCAGATGGTGACCATGATCACAAATTTTGCTATGGCAACGGCAAAGATGTGATAAGAAGCAAAATCTATAAGGACGCAATTTTCATTTTCTTTCAAAAGAGAACGATTCCAACTTTCAAGTGATTTCTTAGGTTAATATCCTAGCAAAGAATATTCTCCCATATTTTTCTAAATGATCTAAAAAATGTGTTGTTTTTTTCTTATTTTTAAGGAAAATAGCATGACATATCATGCCTTCTTCCAAAAATTTGTGCGCTTGTTGGCAACGTTTTAAGTGGTTTTGAAAAGTGGACAATATGAACAGTGATTAATATCATTGGCTAATGCTAACAAAAAGGATACTGAGACACTATTAACACTAGCTTACCTTGTAAGTGTGATTTGATCAATTTTGCAATGCGTTTCACTTTATAGATGAAAGTTTTTCTAACCTAGAATTGTTGGCATAGATTTAAGCACTTCAACTTCTCCGATGTTATGGCTCTCGTTCTTTTAAATAGAAATTGCTCTTAGTAAAGTTCATATTAAACAATTTTTGTTTTATAGTTTTTCCCATCCCTCCCCACCTCCAAATCAAATTTCTGGGTTACAAATCCAAACCAGGGTTTCTATTTCTGTAGGGATACAATTGAGAGCCAATATTTAGGGTAAATACCGAGCTGCTCAACTCATACCCAATGCTGCTGACGCTTCAGCCTCTGCATCCTTCAAAATTCAATCATCGTGTTAATGCTCAGCGCAAGTTATCAGAACAAACAACGACTCATAACTAACGCTGATACAAAAAAGCATTTACACAAATTTCACTTTTGATTTCCATTAGCGAGATTATTGCCCTCATATTACTAATCAGTGCTGAAGTTTAGACGCAAAATTTCTGAAATATGCTTTTTTAAGGGGATGAAGCATAATCATGTATATCTGGTTCCTTTTTAACCGGGATGCTGAGAGGCTAATCCGGGCCTGTTATTGAAGTATGGAGGTTTGTTGAGCCTTTCTTAATTTGAAAACAAACTTTTAAAAATTAATCTTGATGATGTCCCATTGAAGACCTGTTTTTTTGAGGCTCAACTGTATGAATTCGATTTGGGGGCGCATCAGCGCATCCGGGCTTCAGAAAAATCCTTGGACCGAATCCATAAGCGCCTCCTGGATTTCTCTGTCACTGCTACTATCTTTAAATGCCATCTATCTGTTGAAAAGTTTCGTGCATGCTGCACAATGAAGAGTCATTCTGTTGTATTAATTTGTCGTCATGCTCTATTGTGTTCAATGTTTACTTTCGCATGCACTACGTAAATTTGCAAAGAGGTTCCAGCATTAGCCTTAGTTCTAAATTCTGGAGGTAGTGGGACCGTGATATAACGTCTTTAACAATTGATGTAACTTGCCTGGCATTTTTCTAGATGATCGTTGTTTGTTTTATTTTCATAAAGCAGTCTTCAGGCATATCACTGCAGTTCGGTTCACAAATTTGGCATAACTTTGAATTAATAGCTTTTCTATCCTTCAGCCCGCTAGGGAAGCAGCAAAAGTGCTGAGCATGGTTACAAACTTTGACTAAAGCTGAATCGGGGTTCATACAAGTTGCGCTTGAAATGTTTGGTATCGCTTTTCACAAATGCGCTGCTTTGTAGAATTGCCCACACAGAAGAAATCAACGTCGTTTCTACGGTTACAACAAGAAGGTTTTTCCATCATGCTAACAACACGGTCATCGCAAGGTTCGAACGCGCGACCATTCGATCACTGCAGCCATGAATCGGCGCTTTCATAGTTTATGTTTCATTAAAAACTGCAACGGATTCTTGAATTACGAGCTAATATTTGTGATTCCCTATGTACAGTAAAGCATTTCCACAAAACGCAAGCGATAAACTCAGGTTAACCCGATTCAATACAAACTATGCGGTAATAAGCGGTCGCTTGCTTGTGCTCACTAGGGAGTTATTGAAAGCATGCTGCTCCCGTATTAGGTTGACCGAGAAAGGCAACTGAATCCTTTTTCTTTGTTTTCCATTTTGTTCTTTTATGACGTGTTGCTTTTTAATCAGCCTTCCTATTTGAACATTTCCACAAGCTACTAGCAATTGATCAAGATAACTTATCATGCAAGTTTGTTTTAGGAACTGAATAGCTCAACAGTAGTTCAAACAAGGTTTTTTCCTCCGTGAAATGCCTGATTTTTATTTCCAAGTAAAATTGAAGAAGTTTTAAGACAGAAGCGATGCTGATACATATTTGTTGTCATTGTATATGTGTGTAGCTCAACAAAAAACTGTGGATAATGAAAACGCACGTATGGTTAAACTGATGTTTTGGTGACATCAACAAAATATTGCTTTTTAGGTTGACGATAATATTTTACTGCTAAGAAAATATGGGTCTCTGTGCTCAAGAAGAAAAAGAATTTAGAGAATGCTTCGACATGTTTGATGAAGAAGGTGAAGACAGCGTTGAGGTGAAAGAATTGAGCAAGATGATGACATTATTGGGATGGGATCCGACACAAAGTGAATTAAACGAAGTTGTTAAAAAATCTGGGCTGAGACGTAAGACTAAGAGTTTTTTCCGATATCTAACTCGTAATTTCAATGTTAGCAGTATTCGCAGGGTTTTTTTGGTAGCCTAGGACCATTGAAGTACCAAAGGGAAGTGGTGTCCTCCCCGGGCGGCACCCTAAGGAGAGTCAGAAAAATGTTGATGAAATTATATACAAAGCAACCTTATGATTTGTATATTGTTGCCATTTCAGTAAATCATCAAAAGTAAAGCATAAGTTCGCACAATTAAGTGGAACACCAAATGAAAAAAGGAAGGTGGATGCTCACACGGCTGCAAAATTTAACAAGCATGAAATGATTTTGAACCTCCAATACTTCTCTAGGTCTACTACAAATCAAATATAATCTTGCGCTTTCTGAATTATTAGCGATAATTTGTGATCATTAGCCGCAATACGCTTCTTTAAAAAAATTATATAACTTAACTTTACTCTTTCTCTGTTTATAAATAGATTTGTGCACTCTTTCTAAAATGAGACATAAACACAATTTCCGAATTGTTAAGCGTGCGTACCTTTCTCTGTTGTGCGCTGCCGTGAATGCTTAGTTTAATTCATAACCTCAATTCTACGCTTCTTTTATTTATTATTTTGGAATTAAAATTTTACCTCCTTTCGTACACTGCATCAGTCTTTTAATGGCGAGCTTATCTTTAAATTTCATATCAATGACAGCAAAATCAAATTTGAAATTGAAATAAATCAAATCTGTAGTCAAAATGATGATCAGTAGTGGTATTGATCATTGCAAGTTGGTATTGTTGTTTTTTGAACATAGGCTACTTCTGTCACTTCATCCTAAAATAACAGTGAATATACTCCCACAAAAGGAGCGAACCAAGGTTTTCGTATAAATAAATGGATGAGAAAGGGAAATCTGCTGCTGGCGTGAAAGCAAGTTCTATCTTGTGCTATGGCTTACAGGAACTTTTGCTTCGGGAAATCCCTGGTGGCAGTCTTTTTGACCCGCCAAAATGATGTAATCCGCATTTTTCGCTATGGAAATGAAGACTGATAGCCAAAAAAACAACTTTCATCTGTTACCCCTCTTCTGGTTCAATACAAAAAAGTTCGGATTTTATCAAAAATTGTTCACTACCACATTAGATTTTGCAGAAATAAATTTGTGGTCTCAGGTTTATAGTCCCTTTCTTAAATTGAAAGTATGCCCCTTTCAATTTTTTTCGGTTCGATTCCGAGTCGCATTCTCCGTTCCAGGTTGCGTCATGACTGTACATTTTCAGCATGTCACTGCTGATATACAACAAGTCGCTGCTTTTGAGTTAGCGACTATGGTGCTTGTGGCTGTTTGTGGCTCATCATCACTGCATCACTCAGAATTCATAAACGTGTTTTGTGAACGTTTATTGGGCTTATTTGTAAATTTCGCGAGCATTGTGGTCATCGTGGTCATCGTGGAGATCGCATGATCACTGTGGCCATAAATGGCACCACAACTTACTTGGCCACGTTTCTGATAAAACAAAAAGTTAGCCTGACCTTGGTTTGGTTTTCTGGGTATATGGGAAATGGGAATATCCGTTCTATGTCGTGCTTTCATTCCCAGAAACAGCAGGAATACACACACGAGTGCGAGCGCGCACACTCACACAATCAAAAGGAGACAAACATTAAAACAAGATATAAAGAAAAAACAAAGCATTTACTGTGGCCACTTCACATTTTACAATGTCTGCCAAGTAAAATAGGCTTTAACTTACATTTGACAACTCTATCCTTAAAAATTCATGACATCGTTTTAACTTCTTCATTCACGAATTAAATTGAAAAAAAATCAACCTTTTTGTGAAAAATGTGACCATTGACGTACAATACGCTTTTTATGTTAATGCAAAAACATCCATTGACATGCATAATTTATCTTGAAATCCTAATTCTGCAGGTTTGATACAAAATGATGAAAAGTCTATAAAACGCTTATGGTGAAGGCAATCTCGACAATTTATTTTTCTATCATATGTGACACATAATGAACTAAATGTATTTAAACTAATTGTCTTGTACAAGAGATCAAAGAACACACCAACGTTTGATGATGTGGAAAACTTACTGTATATGATAGCAGAGGTTCTCAAACTATCCGTCGTTTCAATTTGGTTTTGTGCCAATACATCTTGCTTTTATTCCGTCAGAAAAGCTTTAAACGTAGTTCCCTTCTTATTTCTTCCAAAACTGCATTTAACAAAAGTGTTCTTAACACATTGTTGTAATTATTGACTGGTTAGTTAACAATAAATTTGCACTATGCTAACTTAAATTAGTGCAAAATAATTAAAAACTCAAAAAGTCAGTTGTAAACTGGACAAAAACTTTTTACACCTCAGTGCTAGTTACCACCTCAGATTAAAGTAATTTTACGATTAAAGATCACAGACTTAAAATTCGGGAGTATAACGACATTTATTTAGATTTTGGGTAACATTGATCTTGCAGAAAGACGAGCCAAAACCTTATAGGACACCATTAGGTGCGTCGCAAGGTTAGTAAGTTTTTCAAATACGTCGCATCAAAAAACGTTTAAGAACCCCTTTCATTATAGCAAAGTGCATTTTCGTCGCAGTCATACCTTGTTGTGTTCTTCACAAATTTGTTTTGTTATGCTTTTAGAAAGAGCAAGTGTGTGGTGGCTAGAGCGCCCGCTGACCTTAGTTCGATTCCCTTGTCGAGTCATACCAAAAAACTTCATGAGATGTCATTTAAGCTTTCCTGCATGACGCTCAGCATTAAAGGGATAGTGCGGAGACTAAATGTGGGAGACTGATGGTGCCTCATGGAAGATTGTGGCTGACAACGACAACTAAAGCAGGTGGTGAAGGGATAAAACCCTCAGCCTGCTTCAGATAAGTCCCACTCTCGTATGAGAGTGATAGCGGTTCCAAGATGCCCACGTTATTCAGGCTGCAGGAACAGTTCATTATTGAAAGAGCACTTTTTACACGATCAATTCTCTTTGCCGGGTAAATTGAAGAGTGATATATTTACTGAAAGTAACCTAATACCTGTAAGAAAACGTGAGAACTCCGAAGCAGGTCTGGACAGTTCGCTACGTGTCCAGCCTCCTTATTATAGTTTTTTGAGTTGAAAAAAAGAAATGTGTTAAAACGAATTGCTAAAAATGTATTGGTAGAAGGGGGAGGGCTGTAAATTACAATAGCTAACATCTTTATAAATCACATTTACCGCATTTTCACTCGGATAAGTAGACGGTTTTTTGATATCCTTGCCTCATCGCTGACTTTTTTTTGAGAAAGTTTTTTGTTTGATTCTATCAAGTTGAGATTTGCAACAAATATGGTTAGTGTGTTACCGGTTTAGCCATAGACCATACAGTGTGCATGTAAAGCAACAAACACTTTTTCGGAAGGAGACACATTGTTCATCTGTCCTTCTAATGTAATTATCCAATGGCTGATAAAATGGGCACTTATTCAACTTATCGAGGGGAATGCTAGATGAGCAGCGAATATGGGAAACTACGAAATGATGTTACGGCTGTCGAATCAACAGTCATTTGTAGATGTGACTGCGGTCGACGCAAGCCATAGTTTGAATTAAAGCATGGCCTTGAAAGCGAAAGACGACTTCGCTCTGCCATGTTCCATGCAGAATCACGCTTTGAACCTTTAACCTGACGACTACAGATTACAAGCGTGATGTTCAGTTAACTGTTTGGTAGTTGCTGCCGACGATCACTTGCTTTTAAAAGCTAGGAGTTCTTCAAAATCCGATTCAAATCTATTTCATGTGCAATTTTACCAGCCCTGGTGATGCTAAATAGCCTCAAAACAGAGGTTCTCAACCTTTATTCTCTCATTTACCCCTTGGAAAACTTCAAAAGTAAAATTTACTCCCAAAATTACCCCCGGTTGAGAACTCCTGCCCCAAAAAACTATAAAATATCAGCTTTTTTATTTTTTCAGCGACTGGCAAAATGAACCTAAATGAGTTTCTGAAATTGATGGGATATTGGACTAGCGACCATCAAAATAAACATTCAGAGCAAGAACTTAAAGAAGCATTTGCTGTGTTTGACAAAGTAAGTTACATCACCACGCAGTGGTTAGCCCACTACTGTCGGTCGGATCAACTACCTTTATCAATCGCGTTCATTTATGATATCGATTATGCGCTCACTACTTAAAGCAAGTGGATGGTCGAGCGATCAAAATTTTAATTTCATGTAACGTTTTAGAAGAGAGAAATTTTTAAATAAATATTTTTGTATTTATTCAAAGCCGAAATTAGCGAAAGGGTTTTCAATAAAGATGAAAATACCTTATTATTATGCGATTTATGTCAATATAGTTACTTTTTTTGCTTCTAGAGAGTAATAAAACAAATGTAGAAACAAAATTTCACCATCCGGGGGTCAATATTAACGAAGTTAGTTTTTATTTGTTTGATCAACTTTTACTTCCATATATTTTTAGCATAATTCTCCTACATATTTGTCATTTCTACCCCAGAAAAAATGATTATTAAATATGTTTTATGATTTTTACGACCGATAGGTGAATGCTGGCTAACCTGCTAGCTAAAGACCGAAATTTCTTCGCAGAAAACATAACGCATTACATGTGTGTGCATTCTAATTTAAGCATCAACTGAACAAGCTTGTTTTTTAATGGATTCTCTCTATTTTTTTGTTTATTTTTCATTTTGCTGAATAAAGTCAATAAAGATATTTAAAAAAATTAATTCACTATTTTAGATTTTTTAGGTTACAAAAAAATCGCCCCATTTATTACTTAGTTGGCTATAATTCACTCAAAACCACTGAATTATTGTCTATAATAACTCATCTCTAGGTAGATTTGTTGACCGCTCAATCATTCAGTTAGAATCATGAAATTGGATAGTCTTGTTTAGTCTGACTTGCGAACGCTGTTACAAGTTTGTTCCAACTGCTTTGCACTCAGCAGTTACCGTAATGAGAAAAATTTTATTGATAAAGCCAATTTCTGTCTGTTCGTGCGTTCGCTTTAACTCATCTAAAACTACTGGGCTTACCAACGCGAAATTGGCCACAATTGATCAGTGACCCGGGGTGACTGTCATAACAAAGGATTTGTGGCGTCACCATTGGTTCAAAAGAAAAGACGATTCTTTTTAAATTGGCCATTCCTGACTGGGAAAAACGGGTTTTTATTCAAACAAAAGCCCTCCGACTCACCAAGTTACAAAAATTTTACTACTTCAGGGGTACGCGTAATAGCACATTTTGTTTTCTTTATTTCTTTAAAAAATAATGGTCGTAGAAACAGAGTAACACGCTTTTTCGGAAGACATAAACAAGCTGCTTTTGCTAAACATATTTTACAATAATTTGAACTTTTTTGATCATGCAAGAAGCAATTCTAATTTAAGGTTTGCATAATATTAAGCATTTTTATGTTCGTTTTTTCTTGAATGCTTCAAAAGATCTAAAATTTCATAACGCTGTTTGCAACGGTTTTTATGAAAACAGCTTCAGGCAAGAACGGTTGCCAACTTTTTCACACTTTCATCAATAAAGTAAACGCAAACTGTTGAGATGTCCCTACATGAAGAAGAATGATATATTGCAGTTGTTTCAGCATAAAATTGCGAGTTCTTAATAAGCTGAATCACTTGTCAAACCAGACGCTTTTGTGATAAAGACTTCTTTATATTCATGAGTAAAGAGGTTGATATTTGGGCACTTTGACACTGACCCACAATTTTAAATTATTTTGGGGAAAGAAGTGGAAGAAAGTATTTAATTGATAGGGAGCTTGTTAAGTAAAACTAATCTTGACATATTGGCAGGGAGGTCAGGATGAAGGGCAACTTACTGTTCGGAAGTGACTGCGCAAAATGTTCTGTGCTTTCCTGCATGTAGGTCTACTCAAACTAGGTACCGGTACAATAAACTAGCCATTGTAGTTTTACGAGATTTATTTATACCGTTGAACAATGGTCGAAACTCTAAAGTAGAGCTGCAAATTCCAACTTCAAAAGACTCATTTTGCTAAGCTTTAGCAAAAAACATAGATCTCTGCAGTCCCGTAGCACTCCAACTTCGGGCCCCCCCCCCAAAGTAAGCGCAAGAGCCCCTGCGCACAGGTCATATCACTTTAGAGGTGTAAAATTGAAAAGCTGCATTAAGAAAATACACCACAATTTGTACATAAGTAAACAGGCTAATGTCAGAATAAAGCATGCCGATACCGAAGGTGCAAGTCATAAAAAATTCGGCACCGATGCCAGAGTTCAGTAGGACATTTATGCAGACACTGCGAAACGAAAGCAATGACACTGAAAAACATGAAAAAGTTATAAAAACACAGTATCATTTAAATAGTCTGGAGCGAACCTTTTTGTTCGCAAATGCTGTTATGACATTGTCATAATCAAGAGATCGAGCGCAGTCATTTTCGATTGACAACATGGCTAATGAAGATAGTCTACTGTCTGTCATAGACGTTCTATTAAAAGTTTTGATCAGTTTCAATTTGCTGAAGCTTCTTTCAGCGCTGGCAACAGTCACGGGGCAAGTTAGTAAGATTCGAAGTGCGATGTACACATTCGGATACAATTAAAATAAATGAGTCTTTAGAAGATAGTTCAGAAAGTCTTGAGCCGTATTGAGATTGCGTTTTTTTTGTAAAATTAAAACAAACCGCTGTAGCTCAGCGCTCATTTCATCAGAATCAATGTCACCGAACTTTTTTTGGAACTCTTTACAGCAAGTAAGAAGAGCATTTTCTTGTTGCACAAGCAAAAGTTTGTCTCGTGTGTACAAAAACGAAAAGGCGGAAGAAACCTCACGTAACAAATTAAAGCGCTCCTTTATTGACATAATAGCCTGGTCTACTAATGGATAGAAAAAGTTGCTTTTAAATTTCAGTTCAGGAGTAGCTCGTTGTTCCTCTTCACCTTGGTAATCAAACAATCTTCTTTTCTTTCCACTTCTTGGCGGAGGAAAAGAAGGATCAATATCCAATTCCTGTGCTATTTCAACAGCAGATGTTGCGGCACTGTCATAACCGGTTGTGCGATAGTTTTGCAAAAACTTTTCAGTTGCCTGGATTTCCGTTTCCATTGTATGAAGGGAGACTCCATACGATTGAAGAATCTTGCTTGCTTTATTGACTTGGAATAGGATATCATACCAAATAAACACCGACAAAAGAAAACTCCATTTTGATAAATGAGCTATCAACGATTTTGTTTCTGAGGCAGCTCTTCCATCTTTTCTTTCTATGGAAATGGCTTCCAAGTCTTTCAGTGCCAGCAACACCTCTTTTAAATTGTATCGAAGAGGTTTGATGCATTTAATTCTGCTTTCCCAACGAGTATCAGATTGTGACTTTATGGACAGCTCCACATGTTTCTTCAAAATTTCCCAACGCTGAGCAGAGGAAGAAAACAGCACATACAACCTTGTAAGTACTCCAAAAAATGTCAATGCTTCCGTCGATGAATTAGCACTGTCAACAACAACTAAGTTAAGGGTATGGTTTGCACAGGGCACGTAAACAGCTTTGGGATTGATGTCTAGCATTCTTGCTTGGACCCCAGAATGTTTTCCTTTCATGTTAGCACCATTATCATATGACTGACCTCGACAATCAGACAATTCGAGTTGCAGTTCGGTCGCTTTTTCTAAGAAAGCGTCCAACAAGCCTTTCCCAGTACTGTCACTTATTCTCAAGTAGCCAAAAAACGTTTCTTTAACAACAGCAGCTTCTTCATTACATAGTACATAACGGAGAATGACAGACATTTGTTCATGATGTCACATATCTGGAGTGCAGTCCAAAATTATAGAAAAATATTTTGCCAATTTCAATTGCTGTAAATTTTCTTTTTCAACTTCTGTCGCTAGCAATTCAATTAGTTCATTTTGTATGGTAGGACTCAAATAGTGATCTTTAGTGTTTTTATTCTTGATTCTGTCTTGAAGCTCTTTTAGGATCGGATCTCTTCTTGCCAAAAGCTCAAATATACCCAGAAAATTTCCATTGTGAGGAGATCCTAAGACTTCTTCAGATCCTCTAAAACAGGGGTGGGCAAAGTGCGGCCCGCGGGCCGCATGCGGCCCCCGAGAGCATTTTGTGCGGCCCGCGAACACGTTTTGAAACTTGCATATGTATGAGTTAAGATAACAAGGGGAGGAACACTTGCCGTATTACAGAGCCAAAGACTTTAGAAGCTAACATTAAAAAAGCAACCGTTGGTTTGCACTGACGCATTTTCCGTCAAATCCAGGGGTAATGACTTTTTTTTGTTTTTTTTTGTTTAGAGACACCATCATTTTCAATTGAGGAAATGAGACATTGTTAGGTGATCACGCAAAATTTCAAGTGAACGCAAGCTTTTGCTTTGCGTACAGCTATTGCAAGATTTTAAGCACTGACCCTCGGCCACTTATGAATGGTGAATGCAGTCCTCGACCACTTCTTGAATCTTCAATGCGGCCCTCCCAATGCGTTCGTTAAACAGTGCGGCCCTCAGCTAGCATTCGTGACCGCGATGCGGCCCGCAAGCCAAAACAATTGCCCACCCCTGCTCTAAAAGCAAGATTCCTTTCCGATAGAAACAAGGCAATGTCGATAAGTCTCTCTAAAACATTTCTCCAAAAACGTCTTTCATTGAAAAAAATATTCATCTCGCGTTTGTCGATAGTGGACGAATTTCTTATCCCTTCAGCTAGCAACATCCATTGACTGCAGCATTCTTGGTGGGAAATGCCGTTTTCATGGTCTTTCAGTTTTTTCGAAAAACCCTCCCATGTATTTATACCACTACAAAAGGGGCTTAGTGTTTTTCCAAATAGCTTACAACAAAAGCAAAAAACTTGATCTGATTCCCCAGAATAAACTAGCCACGACCGTGAAACACTTTCACCATTAGGTAACACACGTTTATAATGGTTGGAGGAAAAACGTCGCCTTGGAGTTGTGTTATTATATGGAAAATTCATTATTAGTTGATGTGGTCCACGCTTTACTATATCACATCGTTGAGCATCAGAAATACTTTCAGGCCATTTACATGGGTCATCAGGGATAGGGGTAAATTGAGATTCAGATATTTTTGATATTGAAGGTTGCGTATTGGCAGGTAAATCACAACTTACATTTTCTGGAAATTCACAATCACTTTGATGCTGATCGTCATAGTCTTCTTTTTCTTGTACACTATAGTTTTCTTCATCCCTCTCGGTACTAGTGCCAGGTCTACTCTGCTCAGTAATCTTGAAAAAATCTGTCATCTTGGGCAATTTCGCTACAGCATCTCGAGCAGTGGCTGCTTCTTTTCTCTTTTGAGCACCACTTTTTGAACGTTTCATTCTATACAATGTCAATAAAATACTTTATCTGCACTCTGCAGTGTATATATATATTGTCCCGGTATTTATAGCCAAACAGAATTCCAGACCATTCTATGATTGTTGCGTAACAACGGCATTGTTACGTCAATCGAATATTCAAGATTCTACCAGAAAATCAATCGAAATATTCTAGATTCTGCGAGATAAAATGACGTTGCATTCACTTATGATGTCACAAGCCAATTTCTTCCTACAGTTTAAATCGGTTGTAAACAAGTCTGCTGAACTGAAAATAGTCACGTAGCCAAAAAGCAATTTCAGACTAACTTGGGCCCCCAAAGTTGGCCTGGGCCCCCCCCCAATTGGGGGGTTTGGGGGGCGGCTGCTACGTCTCTGGATCTCTGATCTCGAACTTAAAAGTGATTGATCAAGAATTTGAAGCAGCCTAGTTTAGTAAACAGAGTGTTAGAAATGCAAAAAAGTTGATACCACTAGGCCTACCTGAGAACAAAATTGGGTAAAAACCTAAAAAAAGTCACTTACAAAAACTGTGCCGAACTTGAACTCAAATCGTCGCACTTGAAAACCTTTGTCAAGTTGAGCTTGAACTTAAATAAATATCAAACATGTTACAACTCTGCTCCAGAAATAAGTAAAAAATCGTGGTGGCTAAATTATCATGCTTAGTGCATTAAGTTGATTGAGGTTGTTTTCACTACTCGACCCCTTCCTCGGGATGAGGGCATGGCGGAAGATCATGGAGCACCTGAATCCGAACAATACCCCAAGAGCTGGAACACATGTTGTATACAGAAAAGGAATCCCCAAAGAGTGAGCGGGCCAGAGAGTATGTAGCTGGACCGGACACAATGAGAAATTGTGTCCTGAGTCGGATGACCGTAAGCGCCATATGAAGGTTTCTCTACTCTGCCAATTCTGGAAAGACAAAAGTTTAGCAGAAGGCTGTGCCGTTGCAGCGAAGGTGAGGGAGAACAAAGCAAGCATAGCGAGGGACCACAAGTTCTTCAGAGGGTAAATTTGATTAAGTTAATTTGATCCTACAAACGTTTTTACCCCAGTTTGGGGAGAGAGGTGCATCCTCGGACCTCCCTCAACTATTCCCTACTTTTGTCTCATATGCACTATTTTTCAGGATCACAGTGGATACATCGAATGGGAGGAGTTGAAATATGTGATGCAGGGTACCGGAGAGCCTCTCACTGATGAGGAAGTAACTGCCATGATGAATGAAGCTGACAAGGATGGAGATGGAAGGATTGATTATGAAGGTAAAGAACTTTTATTTGTATGCTTTTGTCTGTAATGGATAGCTTGTGCTTTCATACAATATGCAATGATTCTCAATTCATATTGCGCATTTCCAAACTTACTTCATAACAACAAAGTGTGTTACTATAAAAGATTTTAGCTGGTTTGGTAAAGTGTTCACGAGAAGGCTCGAAGATATTTTTTTTAACTTCCACATAATTTAAAATCTGTTTTTTTCCTTAGTCTATAAAAACACTTTAAACACGTCTGTCTTGTTCTTCGGAAAAGTTTTGTGTTAGTCAGAAGACACCTTTATTAGCAAACTCATGATCGAGAGAAAGAGAAGGCTTTTCATCTTCCAAAATGGAACAAACTACTCTTATCACATGAGGCTTTCGGAGAACCGCACACTCTTTTTATTAGGAATACTCCTCCACCATTTAATCTACTTCGTAACCAATTCGTTAATGCTGTTTTAATGACAGAAAAATATTTGTATTTACCAACACGTTTTCAGCTAATCAATTTTTGTTTCAGAATTTGTGGCCATGATGCGAGGAGACAACGTTCACATTTAAACCGGAAATAAAATTGTTTTTCGTAAAGTTTTCTCTGCGGCTGTACGAAAAAAACGATTTGTTAATTTAAAAAAAATATTACCTTACTGAAAAGTTTATTAAGGCTAGGTGCTTTGTCGAATTTTTTACATGTTCTGTTCAGCTGACTCAGCGATTTTGAGCGTCAATATTTCTGGTTCGTTATTCTTGTGTTTTGCACAATATTTCTCTTTCAAAAAATATCTCTTCTATTGACTCATGTTTCATTATGAATAATATCGTAATAGCAGAAGTAGTGTCTGATGATTGACGTCGGAAGAAAGTGAGAGTAATCCGTTTTCCTTCAATGCTGCTGTGGGTATTGCACTTTCATCATCCACATTCGTAGGGTAACGTCAGGGCTCCAATCTTATTTAGAAATTGTCAAGCCGATTTCAAATTTTCCAAAGTACTTGCAATTTGTTCTTTCGAAAAATTTACTTTTGTTCGAACCCAGCAAGCAGAAGAATTTTTTTTGAGAAATTAAACGAATTTCTTAAGAACTCAGCAATGCAGTTACTGCGAATTTGAACGCCTAACCATTTAATCCGGGTCATGTGAAATGATATTCCACCAATTTTGTCTTGCACAATATCCTAGTTTACAAAAATATTCCTAAATGCAAAAATAATTTCTAAGTTATCTCAGAACAAAAGGAATTGATGTGTCTGGCATCGTTTATTGTTTAGTAACAAAAGCCTGGTTTCAATACCTTATTGATTCTTGCCAAGGACTACCGGTATGTCTTTCACAAATCTCCTACTTGGTGCTCAGCAATAGAGGTAACTTGGAGAACAAAATAAAAAACCAGGTTTATTTAGTTATGAGAAAATGAGGCCTATTTCCTGGTGCTAAAAAACAGGTCACTGTAAAGCTTCATTTTGTCTCGCTGAATAACTTATTTTGGTATCACTCGCAAAAAGTAACGTAACCTTGTAAACTTTTAGGTGAGTAAGACTATTAATGATGCATAGCCGTTGCCGCATATGAATAGATTAATTGAGCAGCTAACGAATCCACGTTTTCAATGAAATATCATCTATTCTTGCCAACTATTCCCTTGTGATAGAATATATACATAGCAACAGCTGCTGCAACGGAGATTGTTAGACGCAGTCAAGCAGGCGTCGCTTTTTGATGTATAAATTAGCTCACTCTAGGCAATAATCAAAACAATTTGACGCCGGTGGATTGAGGACCTTTTGTACTCTTAGACCTCGGATGACAAACATCAACTTTGTCTAAGGTTTGCTTAGCAAGTTACAACAAGCAAAACTTGCGATGCTTTTCTATTAAAAAAAACCGCACTTTCAGATTTTTTAATATGGAAGACCTCATCACCAGAAGTTATTTTTTGCACTAGAGAAGATCTTGTCTCGTTTCAAGCTTCCTTTTTCCTATTTACATTTTGGAATATAATTTTATTATGGTTTTTCTGCAAACAAAAATAAGTTTTAGTTATAAATTTTATGTATATTCTGAGGACAGAGTAATTGTTTGCTTTTATGTGTTAGCAAAAGACTTTATGTTTATCAGTTTTAGCAGGAGTTTCTACAGTACACCTACGTAAGTGCGATTCAGTTTCTTTGACTATCTTGTGAATTGTGATAATAAGATTTTTTGCCCAAACACCTTACGCCGCCGCATGGCATTTATTTTTTTTTGTTCAATAGCATTGATTTGGTGCAGCTTGCAGCTGTTTGGCAACTGCATTATCGACTGCCATTATGTTGTTTAAATGTCACCGTCAGAAGTCAGTTGTTGTTTGAATATCATCATTAGAAGCCATTTTAACTTCTGCCTTAAAGATTGTTTAGAAGTGTGTGCGGCTGGAGTGGTTTGCGGCTTTATTTTCCCTTTTAATTATCTTAAATTGAACTTTTGATAGCAATTTGTTAGATATTTGAGTTTCACAATCCACTTTATCAACAAACAGTCAACCAGCAAAGGCTCTGTTTTTTTGTTTTAGTTTATTTTGCTGCAGAACAATAAAACTATCACAGCATCACAACTGCGCCAGGGTAATATTGACAGTTGAACTAAAAAAGAGCAACTGCTAACCTGGCTTTAGGCGCGAAAAGAAGTCACTCTGGTGCCAAACCTACCAGAAAAAAGAAAACTAGGATAGCGGAAGAAGTCGTTACAATACGAATTACTCAAGGTTGTAGAACAAGTAATCAACAGACAACGGTGTGAAATCATAGTCTGCACTATTCTTACAACTTTTTCAGAGCCGCTGACGCGTGTGCTAAGCAGTTACGGGTTCAAATGTGGTCAGGAAAGTAAAACTAATACGATATGCTGCTTCATTACAAAATATATATGTAATGCAACTTCGTGAATAATTTCGCACCAAGCAAGTAGCAAGAAAAATGTCTTAAGTTTGACCGTTGAGCTTTTTATTGAACCTAGCTTGAAAAGGGAGAAAAATCTCAGCCATCATCACGACTGCAAACAGGTTTTACGAGCATGAACTTTGCATTTAAATTTACAGCAGAGTCCTAATGAGTACGTAAGTGCGCTTAAACTCCTCATAAACTTGTGGAGGTACAAACATAAAACTGCACAGTCAATCTCCATTTAGAGGTGAGTGTCATAACGGGGTTGGTGACGTCGTTATGACGTCATAACAAAATACAATTTTTTTTATCTGCATTTTTTGACGACGGAAAGCGGTTTTTTACTCAAACAAAAGCTAGATTTACTAAATTCGAACATTTTTTACATAATTGGCTCAAGAACGTTTTCGGTTAGATGTGATTATAAATGATTATCAGTGGAACAAATACTTTTTTTTTGCTGTTTTTTTCATTTGCCCCACAATATTTTATATATTTGAACCGTTCAGTCTATTGCACGGTAATCAATATTAGCCTACATGACCGAACAAATTTGCCAAGTCGAAGGTACAGGCAGCCGAGCTGGTGCCCTGGGGAATGAAAACGATTATGATAAGAAAGCTGCATCTCTGCCCACTTAGCGGCTTAGTCTTGTAAACATGCGATGCGAAAATAACAGCAGCTAGTGAGTTTATTATTATCATAATTGGTAAAGCAGTGTGAGGTGTCACTGCCACCACTACTTTTCAAATGCTCAGATTATGACAAAACCGTGGATTTAAGAGTTTATGGCTTTTGCAAAAAACGCAAACTACTTATTCTTGTGTTTCACTGGCTTTTTTTACTGCATTTCTTGTTCGACAAAAGTATTCAGCAATGACTTTGGTTTTAAGTATAGATTTCTGATTTTCTTTTGTGCATAATATAAGACGGCATCTAATTAAAAAAATTTAATGTTTTGGCAAGCTGTGGATAACAAACTACTGTTTGTAAACGATAATATAGGTTTTGTGCATATGTTTGCGAATCTTGAAAAATCTAGGAACTTTGCAACTTTAAAGCTTGGGAATTCGTAAAATCAAGTGAGGCAACACCGTCCACTTCCATTATGAAAGCAAACATAAATTTCCGTGGTGCTGTTTCTAAAAGAGAACGTTATATTACTGTAGGAACATACCAATATAAATCTGCTTTTTTAATCATGTATTGGCAAGTACGAAAATTACAACAACTAAAGTGTAAGAAACAACACGTCAGAATACTTTTGTACATCTAGTGTCTCGCGCCTGACTGATTTTAACTCTTACAAGGTATTGATTTCGTGTGGCAGAGTGAAACCAGTGTTAGATTGTGATGTGAGCTCCTGCGGTAAGCTGCATGGATCAATGATTCAACGTAACATTTTCCTCGTACTATTTTTGAAAAATTTGTTTAAAATTAAATCAGGTGTCTCGATACCATTAAGTTTTTAATTTAATTTCACTTTTGTGGCGGCAGAAATTTACAAAAAATTTTTTTCAACTTCTTCAGTGTTTTCGTGGTGTTTTCAAAGGTGAAAACAATGCATTTCTATTAAATGTAATTGAAGTTCATTGGAGCTGATTGTTGGTTAAACAACACGCATTTTGTGAATACCATCACTCATACATATGAGCAGAGCAATCGCCATTTGTGCACTTTGGCCACTCACACTGCAGTAAATTAGCTTCCATCCGCGCAAGTTAGAAAAGAAACTGGCGAATACTTGTAATTGATAGGATGTTTGTATTTAAGGCTAATATTGATTTAAAAGGAGTGAGGTCGGGATCAGGAGCAAAGTTACATGAAATAAAATCCTAACTTCAAAAAATATAAAAATCAAATTTAAAAATATGGAAAATCAAGTTTAAAAATCAAGTTAACCTCAAAATAAAACAATATTACCCTTAGTTTGTAAAATTGTATCTAAAGAGAACACTTTTTTTGAATATTAGCTAAATAGGCCCATTGAAATAGAGTGCATAACTGGTAGAAGGCAGGAAGCAGGGATTTGGACTTAAACTAACAGTTTTTGCAGACAAATCCAAGTTTGATGTAGTTAAATGTAGCCTAATATATAACGGTAGTTCTTGTACACCAAGCATAAAAGCAAAAGTGTAAAATTATTTTCTTCTGGTATGTAACATAATAAAAAATGCTAGTTGCTCTCTTTCAACTGTGTTTATTTTGATTACACAGTTAAACATTCCTATCTCATGTATTTTCCTTAATAGCAGAACCGTGTTTTTCATAATGGTGAAGGTATTACTGATTTGTATTTTAAATTCATGGTTAAAGTATCATCGGCTTGTGTTTGACATTTTGAGTCGGAATGAGATTTGGACTTGCCTAAAAATATCTGAAAGTCCAATGCTCTGGCATGAAGTCGTCACATAGAGCTTCCAATATGTCATCAATAAGTAAATTTGTTTCATTGGAATAGTTCATATACGTATAGTATCTGCAATTTCTTGCTTTCGTTCTGATGTAATTATTTTATTCGCAAATCTAGAATTATTTCGAATCTAAATTTGGTTTTATATTTCGTTTGTTTTTGCAAAAACCTTTTTTCCTTCGAGTTAAAATTTGCATTGTACATGCCGCTTTATGACGTAATAATGGTTGATCATATGTTTACGTTCAGGACTGATCTTGAATAAACTTTTTCTTCTCGAAAGTTTTCGATTGCCAATACATCGTTATTTAGTAGTAGGTGCATTTTTTTATGCGATGTCGTTCTTGAGTTTTCTGGATTGCGTCCTATTTACATATTTAAGGCGACGAGATTTTTACTCACGCAGAGAGAGAGAGAAGAAAGAAAGTGAGAGTAACAGAGAGCGTAGAGCAATGGTTTTCAACCTTTTTGATTTTTGCTGGAGCGGAACTCCAAAAGAATATTCCAGTGACTCGAGGAACCCCTGTGCAATAATTCAATTATCTTTTGCTAAAAACAGCATTTAATTTAATTCATAAAATAAAATTTGTGTAACTTCTAGCGGAACCCCTGGAATGTACTGGCCGAACCTTGGTTGAAAACCACTGGCGTAGAGAGACGGATAGCGTTTTAAGGATCGTATTTCTTGTGTTGGGTGTTGAGTGTTGTTGTTGTGTTTGAGTTGTTGAGTTCCCACAGCACATCAATGAACAAATATATTTCAAATCATTGCACAACGTTGAATGCACGACTGATAACTTGCGATGAATCTTGAATCCTCTTGAATGAATCGCATTGCCTCTTTTTATATACTTGTTTACTAGGTCACTCCGCCGTGCGTCAGACGGAACTACGCCTGGCCATACGGCCTAGTCATCCAGTATTATTACATTATAACAAGAGAGCGGACATTATTTGTGATATGTAGCTATACATATTCTTTTATGTCCAGTTTTTAGGCCAACGAATGGTTTTGATTTTGAGGTCAACGAATGATTTACAATAGCGATATACAATACAATAACAAGCGCACGAACAGAGCGAGAATGTTTGTGAGTCACCCACAATGTTTAATTTCAGCAAAACACCGATGATCCAAAGTTTGCATCTTGTAAGGTCGCCATAGCGCAGTGGTTCTCAACCGGGGGTCTGCGGAGCAATTTCAAGGTGGTCCGTGAAAATGTTCTAAATTTGCATTTTCTAATTTGATTGATAAATTCTCATTTTTGAAAAATGCACATTGTTGTGATTGCGTCAGAAAGTTGGAAATATAATAATCGCTGTATGATGTTGCCACATATACTTATTGCGGCTTGATACTCCCAATGTGACGTTACAATTATGGTACATTGATCCACTGCGAGTTGTACAACGCAGCTGGATATATGTAATAATATTTATTCATTCGAGAGAGCAACGTCTAGTGAAGGAAAATATTTTTATGACTGTACTAAAACCTATTTTGAATGGCTAAATCCAGAAAGTTACCTCAAAATGGGATTTACATCAGTGTTAGATGATGGCAAAGAAAAACCGCAGTGCGTTTTATGCTATACTGTCCTTAGCAACGAAGCAATGAAGCCATCAAAGCTTAAGCGTCACTTGCAGCAGAAGCACCCAGAGCATGTAGAAAAAGACTTTTGAAAGACAAAAACTTTCGTTGAAACGGCAAAAAGTGGATACTAGTGGATATTTTCAAGAGCAAAGCACTGCAAACCTGACGGCTTCTTTTGAAGTGACATTACAAATAGCCAAGCAGAAAAACCTCATAACATCGGAGAAACCCTCGTAAAACCTTGCGCTGTGAATATAGTTAAATTGATTTTAGAAGAAACAAGTGCAAAGAAAATTCAGCAAGTATCTTTATCCAACGACACAATAAAGAGGAGCATTTTTCTCTTATGGCAACAGACGTCAAACAGCAAGTCATAGCGGAAATAAAATCCTCTCCCATGTTCTCCATACAAATCGACGAATCAACCGATGTTGCATCATGCTCACAGCTCTTGGTATTTGTTCGTTACATACATATGAAAGATGTCAACGAAGAGTTTTTGTACTGCAAGGCCTTGGAAACTTCAGCCACTGCTCAAGATGTAATGGACAGCATCTCAAATTTTTTCGATATAGAAAGCTTGCAGTGGGAAAAGCTCTGTGGTGTATGTACAGATGGAGCCCCAGCAATGCTGGGATGCAAATCTGGTTTACAAATGAAAGTCAAAGAAAAACCTCCTGAAGGTAGAAGAGTACATTGCATGATACACCAGTATACTCTCGCTTGCAAGACTCTTCCAAACTTTTTGAAGAAAGTGCTTAACTCTGTTGTGAAAATAGTTAATTTCATCAAAAAGAGTGCCACAACCTCTCGTCGATTCAAACAGTTTTGCAAAGAAATGGACACAAACCATGAAACTCTTTTGTATTATACTGCTGTATTACACTCCATGTTGACATCCTACCCAAAGTTATCAACGGAAGCATTGCGCGTTATTGTTCCATTCGCCTCCACTTATTTTTGTGAAAGCGGATTTTCTGCTCTCATGCACATCAAATCAAAGGCTCGCAACCAGCTAGACGTAAAAGATGATATGAGAATAGCGATTTCCAATACACAACCGCGTATTTCGAGACTTGCTTGTAATATGCAACAGCAAAAATCGCATTAAAGTGCGTTCACTTAGATAACTAACATAATCTACATTTGTTTTGTGTTTGACTAAATAAGGGTTGATTGATTATACTGCAGTGTAAGCTAGATATTAAGTTTAAGCTGAAATCTATAGTGGGGGTCCGCAATTTCGTGAAGTGCAATTTAAGGGTCCGCAATGACAAAAAGGTTGAGAACCACTGCCATAGCGTGTTATTCTGTGGTGGTTTGTTGTGGATTATTATCCTGACTAGAATTAAGCGGTTAAATGGAGATACAGTTTTTCTGATTGGTTTCTGATTAATATATTGGTGTACATTGTTTTGTGTGATCGTCAAGTGAAGGAATTTTAAAAGCCTCGTAGTATTTTGCAAATGTATCTGTTCTGTTCTTCATCAAAAAGTACGTGGTTTAAAGTATCGTGATCAAGTGTCTAGTAAAAGCCAATCTTCATTTAGCTGTTAAGTTGCAGTCAGAATTAATTATTCGAACGATACTATAAGTCGCCTCAATATTTAAGAAAAAAATTAAAGCGAAATAGAACCAAAATTCTATTTACGCGACCCAAACGTAGAGGAGCAATAGCTTGTATTTACAACAACTTATCTTTACTGCTCTCATATGTGTTCCTAGTATAAACTGGCGCAATTGCCTGAACTATTTGATACTTTTTAATTCGACGTAGCTAATTGCAAGCCCTGCCTGGATAAAATCGCACCATATGTAGAGAAATATTTTTGTTTGAAGACAGCTTCATAATTCTACCGGAATTAAAAGCTAAACGTTTGGAAAAAGCAAGATCCCTTTTAATTCCTTTGGGTGTGCCTAAGCAGGGAACAGGGAACACAAGGTGTAGCCAGGAAAGACGTGAAAATATTTGATGTGTAGTCAAAAGAAAACAACTCTCCTAAGTAAAATAGCACTGTATGGAAGGCATTTCCGCTTTTTTGCTTGAAAATAATTTGATGGTAGAAATGTTGCTACGTTTGGCTCAAGTTCCCCTACTTATAGCCTTTGAACGCTTTGCCACTAATCGTCGATTTGCAATAAAATATCCACGATTGCATCTAATTCAACGCGAAATTTGCAACGTTGAGTTTGTTTGTCCAAGTTGGGATATACAGCATGTATAAAGCCTTTTGAGATACCAACTAATAAGAATTATAAAATCTTCTGAGATACCAACCAATAAGGTTTCAACTGAGTAGAAAGTTTTAAGACAAAGAATACTATACACCGGCGCGATGGTGTAGTGATGAGAGCGTCCGCTTCGCAGTCGGTAGACCAGGGCTTCATTTCCCAAGTCGAGTCATACCAAAAGACCTTAAAAAATGGTATACACAGCTTTCCTGCTTGGCGCTCGTCATAAAAAAGAGATATTGCAAAGAACAAGCCAGCAAGCTTGCTCGTTGTATCCTTGGACAAGGCACTTAACGGGACGCTTCCATCTTTATGTGACAGACAGGTGGCGTACCCATACTTCACCGAGTTACAATTGTGAAGCTGCCCACCCAGTATGACGTAAGAGGTGACTCTTGGGTACCCACCATCGGCAGTCCACCTTGTTGGTGGTCGGGCTACCAGTCATTCATGACTGGTTAGAAACGGGCTGCAACCTTTCCCCTAGCCTAATTCAATTAGGTTGAAGGCATGAACCTGAATTGCCGTTCGTGCCGTACTTCCATCCCGAAAAAAAGAAGGGGTAATCACTACGAGAATACTAAACAAACCATACACCGTACTCTTCAAATCAACTTTTCTTTGCTTTTGCTTCTCAGTAGATCAATCGGTCCTCTTATGTTACAGTCTGGCCATAGGCGTAGCCAGGGGGGGCCATGGCCCCCCCTGAATTTTAAGTCAAATTACAAAACAGTATCAAAAAAATAAAAACATAAATTTTTTTGCGCCTCTGCAGGTGCATTAGAGTTTATTGTTGACTTTTAGCAAGGGGGTGGGTCAGGCGTGGCTCTTTAAGTTTTTAAACCTTCAAATGTTATCAAACAAGATGTGTACGTTTTACACACTAAATATTGCCGAAGTTTTTCTTCTATGTCGAAGTCGAGCGATGAATGGATATTCCAAGTTATGGTAATTGCAAGAAATAAGCTTGTCGCTGAGCGCTTTCTTGTTTTGTTGCGGTGCGGACTACTACAAAGACGTTGGTTGGTTGGTTGATTTACTCCTCCTCTTCCTTGGGATGGAGGTACGGCTCTGAAGTTTCTGAAGTCGGTGCTTCAAGATGATAGGTTTTCCAATTGGCTTGTTTATATGGAACTCTCTGGTAGTTGTGGTTTACAGCATCTTGATGCAAGCGCATCTGACACATGGCAGTCTTGCAAACACTGCTTTCCTGAAAAGACCTTGTATAGATTTCAAGAAATTTATCGAAAAGGCTCTTTCTCACAGGGATGCCGCTTACCACAGACAAGCAACATTGGCAGCGAAGAATTTTATTTGCTCCATGGAAAGTGGCAAAGATATATACACTTGCATAGACGCTGGAAGAGACAAGCTAACAGCAGAAAATAAAAAAATTTTGACTTCTATTTTCAAAACTGTGCTTCTAACAATATTCCTTTGCGTGGGCATTCCGCAGACAAGGAAAATTTTATGAAGCTTCTTCAATTCCACATGGATGCTGAGGACGAAGCTTTGAAGAAACACTTTCCTCAGATGGCTGGAAATGCTAAGTATATCAGTCCAATCATTCAAAACGAGATTCTTAGGATTGCGAGCACCATGGTGGTCGAAGAGCTCGTTGCAGAGGCTAATGAAAGTTTTATATCTGTTGTTGCCGATGAATCCTGCGATATTTTGGGAAAAAAACATCTTAACATTGTCTTAACCCTATTTGGCCCAAGAGATTTGCGTCGTGTTAAGTCCAACGTGGGGTAGTTTTTGCCCCGAAAGTTTAAAGCATTATATCTTTTGAACTACACCACGTAGAAAAACGATTGAACCGGCATACGGAAGAAGATTTTATTTTGTATTTGTGTTTAACATGTTTCTGAAATTATTGCTTGTAGAAGAGAAAACAATTAATTTGAAGGCAAGTCAAATTTTGATAGTTGCCGTTAGTTCTCATTTAAAAGAAACAAATATTTCTCATTCACTTCTCCATTCCTGACAGCAAGACAAATTGACTACTTTAGGCCAGTTGCGCTTGGCTGATCACGTAATGTCGGCGAACTCTTGTAACCTATGAAGTCCAAGAATAGATCGCCGCTAAACAATTGATAACATTTAGTAGGCATCGGTAACATTATTTACTTGCATAACAACTACGAAAGTTTAAATTTCGACCCGGGCGATATCATTTTTTTTAGAACTAATTTTAATGTCTTTTTCACACGAAAGCGTTTTGTTGGCAAGAAACGGATTTGACGCAATTTACATAACTCCACAAAAAGAGCGAAAATTCCCTCGCTTGTTTGAAGTCAACAACATGAAACTGGTGTGCTCAGCTATTTCAAAATTCCTTGCGAGGGATTGTTCGCCTGCCTACGCTTGCCTCTACCCCCTGGCTGATATCATTGAGATAAAGTTTATATTACAATGAGTATGACGTAGATTTCACAGCTTCTATTACGATATGTATCACATAGGTTTTGCATAATAATAAGGCCGGCTGCACTAAGGTCAAGCGTGGATAATCCTTTATAACGTTTGTTTTTATTTAACCCTAGACAAACCGAGATTTTTTCTTCAAGAAAGACCATACAGGTCAATTGACCTCTTAGCGTTTAAAAGCGAAGAAAGACCCACTTAGTTGTGTTTTATTACTATAAGTAGATGACAGCCCAGCAATTATTTATTTATTCTTACATTTCTACAGCTTTTTATGTTATTACGGTTTTACTTTTATTTGGTGTCGTGATATTTTTTTCGCAACCTGGTTGTTGCACAAATTGTGACCTATCAGTTAGAATAGCATGCTCTTTTGTTTGATGTACTGATAAATCGATTGCCAGACTGGCTATTTGTATCCGCTATTGTTACAAAATAATATAGCTATTTTGACCCTGTTTTATAACCTAACTGCAAATCTAGTCAGGAATGCGATTCACATTTCACTGTTTAGTGTAGTAGACAGAGTCAGAATTAGCTATTTACCTAAATGATAATTTTTTGGCAAACTGAATCTGCAATTTTCTCTTTATTTTTGCTTCATCTTTAGAAACTCAAATTCTTTTGCAGCTCAGGCTAAATGACAATGGCTAAAAAACCCGGTGAAGGCAAGGTGCATAATAATGTAAAGGAAGTGCTAGATATGCTCCGCGTTGATGAAGATTCTGGCGAAGAGGATTTTGAGGAATCACAGCCAAAATTACAAGAACAAGAATCAGACAGAGAAAATGATGAACAAGAATTAGAAGATCTTGACACTGAATAATCTTCTCTTCCTCCAAATGAAGACCAAGTGTGCCACAACAAAGTCAAGTATCTAGCAGATATGGTACAATATGGAACAAAGAACCTCCCTGTACAACAGGACGTCAGGGAAAAAGAAATGTTCTCAGTACCAAACCAGGCACTAAGCGATTTATACTTGCTCGTGTAAATGATGAAAAAGATGTGTTTCAAGAGCTTTGGGGACATCAGAATTTTGAAAATGTAATGCATTTTACTCTTGCTGAAGCGCGAAGGGAAGGAGATGAAGCATTTTTTTTTGTCCAAGGACGAGTTTGCCGCATTTTTTGGTCTGTACATACTCCGTGGTGTGCTGAAAGGGAGAGACGAACCCCTATTCAATTTCCGGGATGAAGAATATGGGCGTCTTATCTTTCGAAAAACTATGGGTAAAAATAAATTCCAATCTATACTACGCTACATTCGTTTTGATGATAAAAACTCACGAAGTCTTCGACGACAGACTGACAAGTTTGCTGCAAAAACGGAATTATGGGATTCAGTCATGCATAACTGCCAAAAGTCATATTTTCCTGGTGCAAATGTCACAATTAATGAGCAACTTTTCCGGTGTAGAGCAAGGTAATCCTAGCAGACACCTGATAATTTACTGTGGTGTACAGTAACAAACATATTTTTGTAATAAAAATATTCTTTGCTTTAGATGTCCATTCATACAATATATGCTACAAAAATCGGCAAAATTTGGAATCAAGTTTTGGATGGTGTGTGATACCACAACCTCCTTCGTACTACGGGCTTTTCCTTGTGTTGATAGAGAAGAAAGAGAAGTTGGACTCGGGGAGCATGTGCAGTCCCGTAGCACTCCAATTTCGGGCCCCCCCCCAAAGTAAGCGCAAGAGCCCCTGCGCACAGGTCATATCACTTTAGAGGTGTAAAATTGAAAAGCTGCATTAAGAAAATACACCACAATTTGTACATAAGTAAACAGGCTAATGTCAGAATAAAGCATGCCGATACCGAAGGTGCAAGTCATAAAAAATTCGGCACCGATGCCAGAGTTCAGTAGGACATTTATGCAGACACTGCGAAACGAAAGCAATGACACTGAAAAACATGAAAAAGTTATAGAAACACAGTATCATTTAAATAGTCTGGAGCGAACCTTTTTGTTCGCAAATGCTGTTATGACATTGTCATAATCAAGAGATCGGGTGCAGTCATTTTCGATTGACAACATGGCTAATGAAGATAGTCTACTGTCTGTCATAGACGTTCTATTAAAAGTTTTGATCAGTTTCAATTTGCTGAAGCTTCTTTCAGCGCTGGCAACAGTCACGGGGCAAGTTAGTAAGATTCGAAGTGCGATGTACACATTCGGATACAATTCAAATAAATGAGTCTTTAGAAGATAGTTCAGAAAGTCTTGAGCCGTATTGAGATTGCGTTTTTTTTGTAAAATTAAAACAAACCGCTGTAGCTCAGCGCTCATTTCATCAGAATCAATGTCACCGAACTTTTTTTGGAACTCTTTACAGCAAGTAAGAAGAGCATTTTCTTGTTGCACAAGCAAAAGTTTGTCTCGTGTGTACAAAAACGAAAAGGCGGAAGAAACCTCACGTAACAAATTAAAGCGCTCCTTTATTGACATAATAGCCTGGTCTACTAATGGATAGAAAAAGTTGCTTTTAAATTTCAGTTCAGGAGTAGCTCGTTGTTCCTCTTCACCTTGGTAATCAAACAATCTTCTTTTCTTTCCACTTCTTGGCGGAGGAAAAGAAGGATCAATATCCAATTCCTGTGCTATTTCAACAGCAGATGTTGCGGCACTGTCATAACCGGTTGTGCGATAGTTTTGCAAAAACTTTTCAGTTGCCTGGATTTCCGTTTCCATTGTATGAAGGGAGACTCCATACGATTGAAGAATCTTGCTTGCTTTATTGACTTGGAATAGGATATCATACCAAATAAACACCGACAAAAGAAAACTCCATTTTGATAAATGAGCTATCAACGATTTTGTTTCTGAGGCAGCTCTTCCATCTTTTCTTTCTATGGAAATGGCTTCCAAGTCTTTCAGTGCCAGCAACACCTCTTTTAAATTGTATCGAAGAGGTTTGATGCATTTAATTCTGCTTTTCCAACGAGTATCAGATTGTGACTTTATGGACAGCTCCACATGTTTCTTCAAAATTTCCCAACGCTGAGCAGAGGAAGAAAACAGCACATACAACCTTGTAAGTACACCAAAAAATGTCAATGCTTCCGTCGATAAATTAGCACTGCCAACAACAACTAAGTTAAGGGTATGGTTTGCACAGGGCACGTAAACAGCTTTGGGATTGATGTCTAGCATTCTTGCTTGGACTCCAGAATGTTTTCCTTTCATGTTAGCACCATTATCATATGACTGACCTCGACAATCAGACAATTCGAGTTGCAGTTCGGTCGCTTTTTCTAAGAAAGCGTCCAACAAGCCTTTCCCAGTACTGTCACTTAATCTCAAGTAGCCAAAAAATGTTTCTTTAACAACAGCAGCTTCTTCATTACACATAGTACATAACGGAGAATGACAGACATTTGTTCATGATGTGACATATCTGGAGTGCAGTCCAAAATTATAGAAAAATATTTTGCCAATTTCAATTGCTGTAAATTTTCTTTTTCAACTTCTGTCGCTAGCAATTCAATTAGTTCATTTTGTATGGTAGGACTCAAATAGTGATCTTTAGTGTTTTTATTCTTGATTCTGTCTTGAAGCTCTTTTAGGATCGGATCTCTTCTTGCCAAAAGCTCAAATATACCCAGAAAATTTCCATTGTGAGGAGATCCTAAGACTTCTTCAGATCCTCTAAAAGCAAGATTCCTTTCCGATAGAAACAAGGCAATGTCGATAAGTCTCTCTAAAACATTTCTCCAAAAACGTCTTTCATTGAAAAAAATATTCATCTCGCGTTTGTCGATAGTGGATGAATTTCTTATCCCTTCAGCTAGCAACATCCATTGACTGCAGCATTCTTGGTGGGAAATGCCGTTTTCATGGTCTTTCAGTTTTTTCGAAAAACCCTCCCATGTATTTATACCACTACAAAAGGGGCTTAGTGTTTTTCTAAATAGCTTACAACAAAAGCAAAAAACTTGATCTGATTCCCCAGAATAAACTAGCCACGACCGTGAAACACTTTCACCATTAGGTAACACACGTTTATAATGGTTGGAGGAAAAACGTCGCCTTGGAGTTGTGTTATTATATGGAAAATTCATTATTAGTTGATGTGGTCCACGCTTTACTATATCACATCGTTGAGCATCAGAAATACTTTCAGGCCATTTACATGGGTCATCAGGGATAGGGGTAAATTGAGATTCAGTTATTTTTGATATTGAAGGTTGCGTATTGGCAGGTAAATCACAACTTACATTTTCTGGAAATTCACAATCACTTTAATGCTGATCGTCATAGTCTTCTTTTTCTTGTACACTATAGTTTTCTTCATCCCTCTCGGTACTAGTGCCAGGTCTACTCTGCTCAGTAATCTTGAAAAAATCTGTCATCTTGGGCAATTTCGCTACAGCATCTCGAGCAGTGGCTGCTTCTTTTCTCTTTTGAGCACCACTTTTTGAACGTTTCATTCTATACAATGTCAATAAAATACTTTATCTGCACTCTGCAGTGTATATATATTGTCCCGGTATTTATAGCCAAACAGAATTCCAGACCATTCTATGATTGTTGCGTAACAACGGCATTGTTACGTCAATCGAATATTCAAGATTCTACCAGAAAATCAATCGAAATATTCTAGATTCTGCGAGATAAAATGACGTCGCATTCACTTATGATGTCACAAGCCAATTTCTTCCTACAGTTTAAATCGGTTGTAAACAAGTCTGCTGAACTGAAAATAGTCACGTAGCCAAAAAGCAATTTCAGACTAACTTGGGCCCCCAAAGTTGGCCTGGGCCCCCCCCAATTGGGGGGTTTGGGGGGCGGCTGCTACGTCTCTGAGCATGTGACCTTGTCTTTGATGGAACCGTACTAGAATATGGGGCTCAATGTAATCACCGGAAACTTTTGACATCATTGAGTTTAGCCAGAAGACTTTTGCAGAGCAACATTACGATGTTAGGTACCATGAGAGCACATCGACGTAAAATTCCTCTCGAAGCAAAGCAAGGAAAAGGTGCAACTTTGTATTCATCTACATTTCTATTTATGCCACCAGAAGAAAATATTATGCTTCTTAGCTACAAAGCCAAGAAAAATGAAGTAGTATATTTACTTTCTTCCAGTCACAAAACATCAACTGTCTATTATGGAGAACAAAAAAACCACAAGCCTTCTTAGATTACAATGCTACCAAAGGAGGAGTAGACACAGCTGATGAAATGCTTCGCACATACTCCACAAAAGCTGCATCCCGAAGATGATCCCTTGCGGCTTTCTTCAATCTGGTGGATATCACGGCCAGAGACGTAGCAGCCGCCCCCCAAACCCCCCAATTGGGGGGGCCCAGGCCAACTTTGGGGGCCCAAGTTAGTCTGAAATTGCTTTTTGGCTACGTGACTATTTTCAGTTCAGCAGACTTGTTTACAACCGATTTAAACTGTAGGAAGAAATTGGCTTGTGACATCATAAGTGAATGCGACGTCATTTTATCTCGCAGAATCTAGAATATTTCGATTGATTTTCTGGTAGAATCTTGAATATTCGATTGACGTAACAATGCCGTTGTTACGCAACAATCATAGAATGGTCTGGAATTCTGTTTGGCTATAAATACCGGGACAATATATATATACACTGCAGAGTGCAGATAAAGTATTTTATTGACATTGTATAGAATGAAACGTTCAAAAAGTGGTGCTCAAAAGAGAAAAGAAGCAGCCACTGCTCGAGATGCTGTAGCGAAATTGCCCAAGATGACAGATTTTTTCAAGATTACTGAGCAGAGTAGACCTGGCACTAGTACCGAGAGGGATGAAGAAAACTATAGTGTACAAGAAAAAGAAGACTATGACGATCAGCATCAAAGTGATTGTGAATTTCCAGAAAATGTAAGTTGTGATTTACCTGCCAATACGCAACCTTCAATATCAAAAATATCTGAATCTCAATTTACCCCTATCCCTGATGACCCATGTAAATGGCCTGAAAGTATTTCTGATGCTCAACGATGTGATATAGTAAAGCGTGGACCACATCAACTAATAATGAATTTTCCATATAATAACACAACTCCAAGGCGACGTTTTTCCTCCAACCATTATAAACGTGTGTTACCTAATGGTGAAAGTGTTTCACGGTCGTGGCTAGTTTATTCTGGGGAATCAGATCAAGTTTTTTGCTTTTGTTGTAAGCTATTTAGAAAAACACTAAGCCCCTTTTGTAGTGGTATAAATACATGGGAGGGTTTTTCGAAAAAACTGAAAGACCATGAAAACGGCATTTCCCACCAAGAATGCTGCAGTCAATGGATGTTGCTAGCTGAAGGGATAAGAAATTCATCCACTATCGACAAACGCGAGATGAATATTTTTTTCAATGAAAGACGTTTTTGGAGAAATGTTTTAGAGAGACTTATCGACATTGCCTTGTTTCTATCGGAAAGGAATCTTGCTTTTAGAGGATCTGAAGAAGTCTTAGGATCTCCTCACAATGGAAATTTTCTGGGTATATTTGAGCTTTTGGCAAGAAGAGATCCGATCCTAAAAGAGCTTCAAGACAGAATCAAGAATAAAAACACTAAAGATCACTATTTGAGTCCTACCATACAAAATGAACTAATTGAATTGCTAGCGACAGAAGTTGAAAAAGAAAATTTACAGCAATTGAAATTGGCAAAATATTTTTCTATAATTTTGGACTGCACTCCAGATATGTCACATCATGAACAAATGTCTGTCATTCTCCGTTATGTACTATGTAATGAAGAAGCTGCTGTTGTTAAAGAAACATTTTTTGGCTACTTGAGAATAAGTGACAGTACTGGGAAAGGCTTGTTGGACGCTTTCTTAGAAAAAGCGACCGAACTGCAACTCGAATTGTCTGATTGTCGAGGTCAGTCATATGATAATGGTGCTAACATGAAAGGAAAACATTCTGGAGTCCAAGCAAGAATGCTAGACATCAATCCCAAAGCTGTTTACGTGCCCTGTGCAAACCATACCCTTAACTTAGTTGTTGTTGACAGTGCTAATTCATCGACGGAAGCATTGACATTTTTTGGTGTACTTACAAGGTTGTATGTGCTGTTTTCTTCCTCTGCTCAGCGTTGGGAAATTTTGAAGAAACATGTGGAGCTGTCCATAAAGTCACAATCTGATACTCGTTGGGAAAGCAGAATTAAATGCATCAAACCTCTTCGATACAATTTAAAAGAGGTGTTGCTGGCACTGAAAGACTTGGAAGCCATTTCCATAGAAAGAAAAGATGGAAGAGCTGCCTCAGAAACAAAATCGTTGATAGCTCATTTATCAAAATGGAGTTTTCTTTTGTCGGTGTTTATTTGGTATGATATCCTATTCCAAGTCAATAAAGCAAGCAAGATTCTTCAATCGTATGGAGTCTCCCTTCATACAATGGAAACGGAAATCCAGGCAACTGAAAAGTTTTTGCAAAACTATCGCACAACCGGTTATGACAGTGCCGCAACATCTGCTGTTGAAATAGCACAGGAATTGGATATTGATCCTTCTTTTCCTCCGTCAAGAAGTGGAAAGAAAAGAAGATTGTTTGATTACCAAGGTGAAGAGGAACAACGAGCTACTCCTGAACTGAAATTTAAAAGCAACTTTTTCTATCCATTAGTAGACCAGGCTATTATGTCAATAAAGGAGCGCTTTAATTTGTTACGTGAGGTTTCTTCCGCCTTTTCGTTTTTGTACACACGAGACAAACTTTTGCTTGTGCAACAAGAAAATGCTCTTCTTACTTGCTGTAAAGAGTTCCAAAAAAAGTTCGGTGACATTGATTCTGATGAAATGAGCGCTGAGCTACAGCGGTTTGTTTTAATTTTACAAAAAAAACGCAATCTCAATACGGCTCAAGACTTTCTGAACTATCTTCTAAAGACTCATTTATTTGAATTGTATCCGAATGTGTACATCGCACTTCGAATCTTACTAACTTGCCCCGTGACTGTTGCCAGCGCTGAAAGAAGCTTCAGCAAATTGAAACTGATCAAAACTTTTAATAGAACGTCTATGACAGACAGTAGACTATCTTCATTAGCCATGTTGTCAATCGAAAATGACTGCACCCGATCTCTTGATTATGACAATGTCATAACAGCATTTGCGAACAAAAAGGTTCGCTCCAGACTATTTAAATGATACTGTGTTTCTATAACTTTTTCATGTTGTTCAGTGTCATTGCTTTCGTTTCGCAGTGTCTGCATAAATGTCCTACTGAACTCTGGCATCGGTGCCGAATTTTTTATGACTTGCACCTTCGGTATCGGCATGCTTTATTCTGACATTAGCCTGTTTACTTATGTACAAATTGTGGTGTATTTTCTTAATGCAGCTTTTCAATTTTACACCTCTAAAGTGATATGACCTGTGCGCAGGGGCTCTTGCGCTTACTTTGGGGGGGGGCCCGAAATTGGAGTGCTACGGGACTGATCACGGCATTGGACACAAACATTATATGTGCAGATATATCGATATCAACCTGTTCAAGACGTGATTTTCTCATCAAACTGGGTGAAAGTCCTTGCTCCGCAGAGAGAAGTAGGCGGCAGAAAGCCCAATATATATTACACTTGAAGCGGATACGCCAAGGAGAGGATGAGGATTTACGTGCTTCCAAACAAACCAAAGGTCGGATGTGCCAATCCAACAAAACGAAAGTCAAGTGTGCCAATTGCTTACTTTTTGTTTGTGGGAAATGCTCTGCTCCAGTCTGTCACACTTGCTGAAATGCAGAGGATTTTGAGGAGGGGATCAATTGACCCGTATGGTCGTTTATAGTAAACTGGACCATAACATCTTGTTGCATGCAACTTTTTTTCTGAGAATGTGATTTTGTATTCTTTTATGTGAAAAAATAAAAGTCAAAAAAGATCAACTCACAGTCTGGAGAAAAATGGTAGTAATTAAAAAAAC
The DNA here is from genome assembly GCA_963675345.1 of Trididemnum clinides. Lineage (NCBI taxonomy): Eukaryota > Metazoa > Chordata > Ascidiacea > Aplousobranchia > Didemnidae > Trididemnum > Trididemnum clinides. The sequence goes on from OY776297.1 coordinate 27,294,671, forward strand.
AAAAATCGAAAGGGGTCAATTGACCCGTTTGGTCTTTCTAGGGTTAATGAATACAACAAAGTAAAACAAGATTGAGGTTGAACAATTTATTTTGTTTGATGATTATACCAACACTAACTACAGAAATTATAAGTAAACTATAGTAACTGCTTTATGTATGACTTTGCTGCAGGAATTAAAGTTCTATGTACACTTTTGTAATTGCAATCCCCTCAACCAAATAGCCATTCAATTGCAGACATATTAATAGGAACTACTGTTGTTTTTTGTCAATGCGAATAGCTATTAATGCTGAAAAAGTTGCCGGTGCTGTGAACACTTCTAATGAACATGCAATAGTAACAAAAGTTGTAGCTGACTTATATATTAGTCGAAGGCAACGGCTAAACGCCCCGAAGTGCCAGTGCAATAAGCCAGAACAAGCAGCGATATAACTACAAATTTGAGACAAAAGGCTTTACTTCCAGTCAGAGGCGACTCCGGCACTCGGGCTACTCGGGCTGAGCCTGAGTTACGAAATGAGGGAAGGCTTTGTTAAATTTAAATTCTGCAAAACAAGTTTCAAACTTTTTAACTTAATTTATATTAAGTCCAAAAAAGAAGCCGGGCATCGTATAAATAACCGGTGTTTGTGGTGGCAGTTGCTTTTTTGGGCTCAACATTGTGTTTAGCTCGGGCTTGGGGAAAATAGCCAGATACGCTGTGCAGAGAAATAACGAGACAAACGATTTTCAAGCATTTGTTTCGAATCGGGCTTGGCTTGATTGCAGTTGCCGAGCTCTGACAATGCGAGCGTTCATTGCGTTGTTGCAGACACTTCTTGTTTAATTTTTTTGTTGAACTCGGGCCCGCGAGAAATAGCCCAAGTTGCGATCAGAAAAAGGTAGATAAAAAGAGTAATTGAAAGAACGTGTAATGTAGTTTTGTCTGGCTCGGGCTTGGGGAAAATGGTCAGACACGCTGTATAGAGAAATAACAGAGAAACGATTTTTCAAGCATTTTTTCGCATCAAATCCAACTCGGGCTTGATTGCAGTTGCCCGAGCTCTAACAAAGCGAGCGTTTATTGCAATTTTTCAGACGCTTTTTTGCTTGGGCACATTTGATAAAAGCACGCGTCTTGTTAAACTGTACGAATAAAGGCGTTTTACAATAGTTAAATGGCTGGATAAACTGTTGCTATTTTTTGTCTTCTCGCTAGTTTTAGAGCTGTATTTATTGTTTTTGCAATATTTTGCGACACTCTCAGTGACGAGCCCGAGTAGCCATGAAAAGCCGGAGTCGCCACTGCTTCCAGTTATCAGCTTGAATTCGTCCCCACTGATTTGTCAACAGTGAGCAAATATAATTGTCGGCAAGACCACTACGCGTGTGGGTTCCAAGGCAGTCGTTTTTACACTTTATAATGGAGTTTAGAGTAGAAAATTACTTGCGTGTGGTTATATGTACACGAAAACCTTTTATTTCTACATGTTCGACGGAGGAAACTCTAACTTTTACAAATTAGCTGCGCACTTTATGCTGCGTAAGTTTGAAAAACACGTAGAGCTCTTTACTGGGACAAATGCTAGAAAAACGCCTCAAAAAACTCTGTAGTATGAGCACACCATAGAACAAAAAGCGTAACACCAACCAGTTACTGACAGGCGCCGCAGAATCTGAAGTACAGTGATCCCTCGCTATATCGCGCTTCACCTATCGCGGCATCGCTGCTTCGCGGAATTTTTTACAGTGCTTTTTTTACAGTGAATCCTGATTCATTGTATTCATTGCTATATAAAAAACATTGTTTTACAACACCGTTCTTTAAACTATTATGGTTATTTGTAAGAAAACGTTAATATTTCTATTTCTTAAACACATTTTGGGCCTGAAAAGAGGTTTTGTTTTTTGTTTCATTCTGCAGTACAGTATTGCATTGTAAAATAACAGTAAAAAATAAAGCTGACTACTTCGCGGATTTCACCTATCGCGGGTTATTTTTGGAACGTATCCTTTGGAATTTGGAACGGGTTCACGGTAATGCCGTTTGCATACAGCTTTACCACATCTTTGGCATTGGCTAAAAACACGTCCCATGTTATCCCTCTCACGGCCGGTGGCTTCAGCTGCGCAAACTTCACACCTGCCTTGCTTGGTAGACTGCACTGGAAATGCACATAACTGCGACGAATCATAAGATTCTTCTCTGGGTTCACTAAGGGTGATTTAGATTTTATCTTGAATGTTTTTCGACAAGCCCCATTTTGAACGTAGCGCAACAAATGGGTGTACTAATTGTAAAACCGAAGTTATCTCAAAATCAAATGAATTTGTATTGCGTGGTTCAATAGACTGATTTAGTGCGACGACCAACCCTAACTCTAACTCTAACCAATGATTTGTGTCATTCTTAGAAGATGTACGAAGTGTGTATCGTTAGAATAAATTTACCTTTGTGGGTGGAATGTATGTGTGGTGTTTGGAATTATTATAGCTAAAGTGGTAAGTGTGTAGCTATAGAGGGGTGAGGGATAAATAATTCAGTGATAGACCTCACGCGAAAGTAGTAACCGGAGGTAGATCTCACGCTATAGTGTGGTAGACCTCACGCTATAGTAGCACCAAATTTTGTCTTTTAATTTGTAGACTAGCACTTAGTAAAGCGGTATTTATCAAAAAGTAATTCTTGATAATGGCCAAAAGTTTACTGTGCAAAACGAAAAAAATATAATGTAGCTCAAATACAACCGGTGGGCCACAGCACGTAAGTCGGGTGGGCCACAGACTTTTGCGTTACTTACTTTAATAATCAGTTTGCAAGTCGAATGAGGTTGAGTAATAGTGGTGCATATGAATCGCCATACGGACCAGCACCCATGAATGGGAGGCGCAATGACCTTATTTTCCTTTGTAAATCAACTCCGACCGCGGACTGGCCATCCTCGGCATTGGGAGGTAATGAATCATTTTTCTTTTTGGAGATCTATTTTCGTATGAATATTGGAAACATGAATTTCTTAACAATCAGTATAATTTGTGATCTAGTTTCAAAATACAAACGCAATAATATTTGTTTTTCGTTGTGCCGATAAATCATCTATTATTTTTAATTCTGGTTACCCGTTGAAGTTTAATTTGGGCGAAAGATGTCAGGGGTTTGATGAACTTGAGCTGCGTTGGCTATTTATCGCGAAGTTTTATTTCATTTGACAAAACGTCAATTGTAAATATCTATGAAACATTGGAAATTGCTCGTGAACTTGCGATTCAAGCTTCTTTCTAAATTTTTTTATTCTTTTCCCATGAAACATTTTAGCAATAATTTTACTTGCAAAATCTCTGCTTTGACAGAAAGCGTAACTGCAAACCTATCGTACAGCATGGCAAACTCGTTGCAGCAAAAAATTTAAGCAACATTACACTTCGAAATATAGCGTAGTGGCTGAATCGTTTGATCATTATTTATTACACAGTTTACACTAAACATACCACTGACTTTGTTTCATTTTTTTGGGTAGTTTATGGTTTCGTGAAACCAGAATTAGGATACCGTAATTGTGAAGAAGCTTTTGTGATAATTAAGCCAAAATTGCGTACTAGCATTTCTGTGATCTAGAGAAAGCTTTGTGAAAAATATTCTCCTCTGTTTTTGACACTTTGAATATTATTGCTTAATTAAGTCCGGGAAAATTATATGGAGCTACCAATGTAGGTCACAATTTGAAAACTTTTGTTATGCTTTCAAATGACCGAACAGGCTTTTTTCTCATTATTGTTTTTGTTACTGTGTATATTTACACGCGGGCATTTATTTATTGAAGCATCGCACAGAACGATTTTCCGAATATTTGACAATTCGTTACTGGGTGACGTTTCTCCTGAAAACTACAAAAAATAACCATACTTTTATATCTGTCTAGCTGCGCGGTAGAAACAGTCCCGTAACAACACGTGTTATGGAATCACAATTATGTATGACAAAGATTTACTCTAAAGTTAGCAATGCGATGGCAAAGTGATATTGCTCATCACTCATCAACGGTCACTTTGCTTGTGATGATACGATTCAAGAACAAATGCGTTGTCTGTTCGCAAAAAACGCGTTTTCTCTATTTTCTCAAGTCACAACCAGACAATAATTTACTTTCTCTAGGGCAGGGGTGTCAAACTCGTGGGCTTCTGGGGGCCAATTTGCATATATGAGCAATCGTGCTGAGGGCCGCATGTGGCTTTGGATTCGGGAATCACCATCTCTCTGGACAACAACCTGAGATTTGCATCAATTATGAAAAGTTTGGGTGACTTCTTGAAAAAAAATTGGAGTGTTCTCTAAAAAAAAAAAAAAAAAAAAAAAAAGAAAAAAGGTCATCACTGCCTGCGAAGTGAAATTAGAGTTACCCAGGTTTTTAAGCAACAGCATCCGTGCTTCATAGCAGGTGATGACCTTTATTTTTTTTATTTTAGAGTTCACCCGAATTTTTTTTATATTTGGGAATATTTACCTGTGCCTCGACATCCGAGGCCTGAGGCCACACCGCAGCGTCCCGCTTTCATCAACACAGAAGTTGAATAGGCCAAAAAATTTCCAATAAATAAGCCAATTTTGCCGAAGTTCATTCGTAATTTCGGAATCGTCTCGGGGGCCGCACTGAGAGGCTCTAAGGGCCGCATGCGGCCCCCGGGCCGCGAGTTTGACACCCCTGCTCTAGGGAATGTACATGCTATATATGGCAATTGATTCTAAGTAGTTTTTCGTGAACTTTGGTTAGCTCTTGTTTACGACTTGCCCGCTTCGCTCTCAGGCTGCTACGACGAGCGCAGAGTGAGGTTACTATCTTTTTTATCTTTCAGCTATATGTCTGCATATTTTAGCAGTCATGTGTATAAATTTGCTAATAACTTTCGATCTACAACCAACAGTCAACTCAAATTTTGTCAAATATAAATCGAATAATTTTTTGGAAAAGTCATGAAATCTTGATATTGTAGGGTCATTGTGGACAAAACTGTACTTAAGAGGAAATTGCTCGGGCAATTTTTGCCCCGCTTGGGCCGAATAGAGTTAAGATATACCAAAGGTGAAAAAGTGAACGAAAGTTTTAAAGGATTTGTTGAAATATCTTCAGTTTCCGCGGAATCAATTCTGCAGCTGTTCTGGCTCACTTCTCCAGAATAGGCGTTGATCTTCCAAAGCTTGTTGGACAAGGCTACGATGGTGCATCAACTGTGACAGGTCATGTGAGTGGAGTTCAAAAACGCATTCGCAAAAAGTACCCCCAGCAATATTTGTGCATTGTGCTGCACAATGTTTGGACTTGGTCATTAATGACCAGAGTAGAGTTTCTATTGTTAGAAGCACCTGCGAGATCCTCAGGGAAACTATTTGTTTCTTTCGGGAAAGCCCTAAAAGGCGCTCAAGTTTAGGAGTTAATATTCCTTGATTCTTTCCTTCCTGGTGGTCACAAAAATACAAGAGCATCCGAATATTTAAAGCTAACTACAAGTTTATACTTGACGCTCTTGCTTCATTGATGGAGGACGCGAGCGGTGAGACACGAGCGAAAGCTCTTTCCTTGAAAGCTGTTCTCGAAAAGCCTGGTGTAACATACGCCATATGCTTGATTCGGCGGTACTCAGCACTTATGGAACCACTAGCGCAAAAGCTTCAGTCTGTTGGAATCAGCGTACCTTCTGTGAAGTCTTATTGCTTCTCTTCAGAGCGCTCTCGATCAAGACCGGATGGACTTCAACTCAGTTGCATCTAGTATTTATGATGAAGCTTGTGCAGCAGTTGGCACGAAAGAGCTTTCAGTGCCTCGGGTTGTTGGAATTCAAGTTCATTGTGACAACGTTGAAGCAGAATCGGCCTTGCAATATTATCAACGCTCGGTATTCCTCCCGTACATTGATGATCTAAGCAGCTCTCTTCGAGAACGTTTTAATGACAACTCTTCTTTTTTCACGTTGCTCTCTATCTTGCCTCCAAACAATCCGACCAACATCAATGACATTGAGAGCTTATATTCATTGGACAACCTCGTAAATGAAGTAAAGTTGTGGAGAAGTTCTCTCATCCCTCTAGTAAACCAGGAAAGTTTGCTCGAGCTTTTCTGAGCGCCCAAGCTTATCCAAGTGTGCGCAACGTCATACAAATTATCTTGACACTCCCCACAACAACCGTTGAGACTGAACAGTCATTTTCGTGTATGAGGCGAGTCAAAACTTGGTTACGTTCACCTATGACCTCGGATCGCTTGTCTGATTTGTGCGGGCTTTACTGCCATCACGAAAGAGTAGATGAGGAGAAGACCAATCGAATATTGGCAACCATGGTTGGCGAAAAGCGACGACGAATTGATTTCTGAGCGTGATCAACTGGAAGAAAAACTTGTTCAACTTTGATTTCGACATTCTTGCATGTGCTGAGCACTTACTGATCTAGTAACGTATACTACTGTACGCACTGTATCTTATCGCTATTTAATTCTCAACAACCAGTAAAATGGCGAATGCGTTTATAAGATGACAGATGAGTGTTTCTGGCTCAACAATGTATTGTGTGACGATTGTCTTATCAAAAATTATCCCTAATTGGCCTTTTCAAAGAAAGCGCTAGAAATTTTGCATAATTTAGCGGTCAGTTTGCAGCTAGGCAGAAATTCTGTAAAATTTATATTTTCATAGATATTACGTGAATATGCCGATATAAGTAAATGACGTCACATTAAAAGTTGCAAAATTTGGCCCCCTCTCAATTTTTTTCTGGCTACGCCCTTGAGTCTGGCTACGAGCCCAGTTTCAGCAAGTGATTTTTGTTTTTTGTTTTATTTGCCATATTTATCCTCCATTCACGAGAAAGCGAATTGTATCGCTATACTTTGGACGGTAAGTCCGCACTCGCTTGGGAGTTGCCTTTTTCGAGGTTTTTATGGGCTACCTGTCTTCCACATAAAGGTGGGGCGTCTCGTTAAGTGCCTTGCCCAAGGACACAACAAGCGAACTTGCCGGCTTGTTCTCCACAACCTCCCCGAAATGCCAAGCGCCAAGCAGGGAAGCTGCGGATGCCATTTTTTAAAGTCTTTTGGTATGACTCGACAAGGGGAATGAGGCCCAGGTCTACCGACTACAAAGCGGATGCTCTAACCACTACGCCATTGCGTCAGCTTATTTAAAGGCACATTTCCAAATTTTTGTCCCAAATTTGGATGTAGCCTATCCCTCACTTGGTAACGATATTGTGTTAAGTTGATGCTTGCCTTCCCCTCACAAAAGTTTCTATATACCAGTGCGCCTGCACAAATGACTTCAATCAATAGCTGAGAAGAAAGTTTAATTTAACTGTGTCAACAAGCAACGAGGAAATTTACGTAATAGATCGATTGACACCAAATGAATCCGGCAAAAATAGTTAGGCAAATAATCTTGTAGGTGATTTAGCGGAATAAAGCAAAGTGGCAAACCAAAGTTCCCATAATTAGTCCATAGAAACTTTGGTGCAAGGTACAACCCCATTGATTTAGCACGAAGTGTTAGTGAGTGGCAAACTAAAAGATTGTATTGGAAAAGATTTTTGCGTTTAGCTTAGTAGTGAGAGGCAAAGTTGGTTGGAGAGAAGTAGTGCTATTTAAGTAGGTGCAGGAAATATGTTCCTTCGAGCAATAACGTGCTGACTGAATCCCAATTGCTGAGAACTATATGGCAGCCACAAGGAAGAAAGCACTACAGCAATATTTTATTCCATCAATTCGCGCAAGCTGTGGCAGATAATCAAAAATCACGTCCTTCTGCCACGACGATCAACAACGAACGAGAAACATGACAGACAACCAGAACACGTCCGTCCGCCACGGCGATCGACGAAGAAAGAGAGCACAATATCTCCGACCACATGGTCGGTAACAAAATCTGCACGCGACACCAGGAATTAGGTCGTTGCACACGTCTATGTAAACAGGACACTGCACACGTCACATTAACAAAAAATAACGGATAAACAACCTAATGGCGGGAAAGGCAAGCCGATCACCGAGCTACCAAGAGAAGACAAAAATATACATAATCTAGCCCTAATAAAAAAAGAAAAATATGTGTGTGTGATTTTAGACGCGTACAATAATGATAAACAATGCAATATCACGGCTAGGTTGCCGGAAAGCCATGCAGGCTAGATTCCTGGCGTGAGGTTACATCGCCAGGGGTGCGGACTATAGGAGCACGATATACTTGAAACGGAGATAGCCGAGCGGCTACAAACCTGACGGTAGATACTTCGTCAGTTAACATTAGTTCATCAGCAAAATCATAGGGCAAAACAGCAAAGGTGCGCGAGCTGGGCGTCAAACTGGGGACGCACGAAGTTGCAAATTAGCAAACACAGCTCTTGCAGTAAACAACTAGAATCACACACATCAGTGGGAGCAAGGTGCTAAGCCACTGAAAGCAAACTAATAAAAAATGACAAAAAGATGTTTGGCATGGCAGCTCGATGAAGTGCGAGGCGCGACACGCTACATAGGTATTGCAGTAGGCCTACAAACTTGTCTGCTTGCTTGTCTGCCTGTAGTTTCATGTTTTATTACTTTTTACTTGTAGATTGCCTGTAGATTGAGTAAGAACTAAGAAGTAATGCTAATTAAGTAGTTATAGCTTTTACTTGGAGAAATACTAAAATTTGATGTCATTTAAGTTCAAATTTAGCGTGCTAGCATATAAAACAGCTTTTAGTGCAAGTTTTAGTCTTCTGGAAATCCTTTATAATTGTGAAACATTTTTGGTTGAAAGTTAAAAAAACCAACTGCAAGCCTACTACTGTTTTGTGCTATCCAGGTAAGATGTAATGAATCATCATCAGTGGGGCCGTGTAGTCATACCTTCTGATTTAATAAAGTTTTACCAGTCAGTGGCTATTTTGTCGTTAACAGCATTTTACCCTTAAAGGCTATTTTGCTGTCAGACATTTGTGATCGGTCAATTTTAATGATGCATTAAAATTGTGACTTTTGGTCGTTTCTGATTGGTCAGTTTCAATGACAAATGTAAAAAGAATTGCACCCCCACTGTACACTCTCCTGTACATTTACATACTAGGCCCCCCATCCAGTGTACACTGCCTTTTTCTAAGCACTCTTCCAGTGAAGATTCCAACCCGTAACCATTGCTTTTTAAGGCACCTGCAGATCTGCACCACAGCATCACTAACAAAATTTTAGCAAATGTGGCCATTTAAACACACATCAGTGGTGACAGCAAATAACCACAAAAGGTAAAATGCCATTAAGGGCAAAATAGCCACTGTATTTTTATTACCCAAAATGCAATTAGATTAGTGTTCCCTTTCAACACACAAAAAAATTGCGAATTTATGTCCAATGGATTCACAGTTAAAATTCAACAGTGCATAAAAAAGTCCAGCGGATTTTTGTGTGGGAGACAGTGAAAAGGAATCAAACTTTGACCGACATTTTTTAAGGCAGTGCAAAGTCTCAAATAAACATCGAGTAATCCTGTACTTTAGCGCGGTAAATTATTTAAGCTGAAAGGGCAGTGTACACTGTAGGGCCAGGCCCGTATGTAAATGTACAGGGCAGTGTACACTGGAAGGGAGTGTATAGGGTGGGTTCCAGTGTACACTGCCCCTTCAGCTTAAATAATTTACCACGCTAAAGTACAGGATTACCAAACATTGCACAGCTGTAATGCAACAGCAAGTGGCGATGACTTAAAATGTTGCACAAGCCGTTACCACCTTCTTTTGTATTACAAATTTTCTCCCAAGCAATTACCATAAGGCAAGAACAAAAAGTTTTTTTTTTCTTGGCCAATTTCAATCGTAGCTAAAGAGCAGTAATACCAAATGGTGCTCAAACTTCACTTTAACACATGACACCAGTTTTTGAGGGAAGTTTGAGACTGGAATTGATTGAAATCTTTTCTTTACGTTTCAATGCTAATGTCAATTGTACATGTTAGGATAAAAAAAAGCGCATAACTCTCTGTTTCAATTTAGCACAAAAAACACCATTTTTGAAGGTAATGGCTCAGCTTTTGTAAATTTCAAATAAATAGCCTTCTCTCACTTGCCATTTGTGAAAACTATAAGCAAAAAAGAATATCATTTCTAACCAATTGTAGTTTTCAATCCCCTCCAAAATTAAAAAAAAATAAGATGTAGCTGACAGCTATGTGTTGTGATAGCTTATCAGTCATGATTGTAATAAGCCTTGAAACGAGAAGCAAAAATGTAAATTTTAGTTTCAATTTCTTTAAAAACTTTGAAATCTAGCCTTTTTTATTTTAATTGTTTGAAAGTTAATTTGTAATTCAGTAAAATTTGCCTATTACTTTATAGAATTTAAGAAGAATTGTCATTCATTAATTACCATTCCAAAATTGTCTTTAAATTCAACATTAGGTTGTATTATCTAATCAGTTCACCAGTATAAAGAAAAATCACTAAATAGTAGAAAATAAGAGAAGGTTGTGCATTGCATTTAGAAAACTTTTTCTGAAGAGTAATTGTGCATGCACGGCTATTGCAGTCTTTTGCCTGTACTAGGTCACCAAAATTTTTTTCCAGGGAGGGCAGCCCCCTAACAAATACAATAAAACTATGTGGTTTTACATCAAGAATATACCTTAATATTTTTTTGCAGTCAGCGCATCTCAGTGAAACCCTGTAGTTTTATGTGTAGTTACCAATATTAGCATTTCAATTTTTTCACTGGACTTAAAAGCTGCATTTACCAAACTCGCAAATATTCACTGTATTCATGTCCACAAATCTCTCTTTTTTCAGTCAATTTTTAAATGCTTTTTGCAAAAATGAAATTTCACATTTCAAATATTTGCAACCTCTTTTCATGCATTTGGTAAATGGTTAATAAAAAACTTAATGAAAAATATGTAGCTAGCTATGTTATAGCAACCATTATCAAGGGTTCTTTAAACAGGCTTCAGAAGTGTCTCAAACCTACCATCACTTTACCACAATACCTAGTCAGATAATAACGTTGCACTGTTTTTCGCATCTAGAACCAAACTTCATAAAAATTAATGCATTTGTTTTCCGGCATGGTTGGTAAAGTTAGTTAACTAAACTCAGATTAAATTTGTTATCACTTATCAATAACACTGCTGTCTGAGATACATTTTATGAAAAAGCAGACACATAATGACTATGGCATTGTTCAAAAAAATCTAAACAAGTTGTCCGGCTTTGGCCATCAAATACTTTCCAATTTTAAATCAAAAGTTTATTTGCAATTGCAAAAACCTGTTGTTTAATTGATTACATTCGAGAAAATTAATTAATTAAATTATTCACCATAATCAAGCAACATTTGAAGTTTGCAAGCAAATATTGTTCTTGTGTCATAGTTGTGGTATTGTTAGGTAACCTACGTAGCATTCTATTATTTCATAAAAGTTATATTTCTCATGCAGGATGTCGGCAAAGGATTAATTTTATTTAAATGCACTATTAACCAGAAATTCTGAAACGTTTACAAATTACTGTTGCAAGGGTAGCAGAGTTTGAGTGACCAAATTTAACTTAAATTATTAAACACAAATGCAAGGTGTTTTGTCACACCAAGTATCTTTTTTACATTTTCAAAAGCATGTTACTAAAGTTTGTTCAGCAATGTCTGCCAAAATTTGTTTGGTGGTTTTTGTACATTTGCTAGCAATTTCACACTTGTGCCAGTGGTTACGCACTTACTAAAATCTTGGAGGGAACACTGAATCAGATACCAGTATTCTTCAAGGTTTTGCCGTTTGTTTCCTCTTCTTGAGCATGTTTTAGTATATCCTCAAACCAGCTAATGGTTTTGTCAAGGAGAAGCAAAGTGGGCAGTTACCCTCCAAAAAAGATATATAAAAGTTTTGTTTATGGCTAAATATTTTGTGTCCCCTGAAAAAGTTATGAGCTTAACCTCAGCAAATATCTTATAGCACTGGTTCTCAATTTATGTGAATTCCCAATGCACTAACCCATCTATAAAATCAAATTATGCATTGCACAAGTTGATCTCAAAAAAAGCTCTAGAAAAGGTTATCAAGTCAAAATAGAGACCAAAAAAGCCTTCAGCATAAGTTGACCTACAAAAATAGTTTTCATCAAGTCAAGGATAAAGACAAAAGAGTTTCAATGCTGATTGATTTTTTAAAAAAGTTGTTAACAATTAACTTGCAACACTCTTTCTCCAAACAATGCACCAGTGTGTTGCAATACTCTGGTTTAGAACCTCTGTCTTTAAGATTTGCTTAATTGGCTATCACTGATTCTTGCCAAAATTTTCTAGGGTCTCTAAAAATGATGAAAAAAGATTTGATCAAATGTGTGATTCATGACATGCTGCAAAAGTTTTGCCCTTCCTACCTTACAAATTTTTAGCTGAGTATGCTATTTGGCTCAAGTTATTGTAGAAGGGTGGGTAGCAATGTTACATATTGTTTAGTAGTGCATTAGATTTAGGGATAGGGTCACCTGCTGCAAGATCACTTACCTTTATGCAACATCACCTCATATGCAACAAACGTTAACAATGCCTTTCTCTTTATGGAGTTTGTGTATAATGCTTGTATCATTAGCTAGCTGTTTTGTGTTTTTGTAGATTATTTGGTTGTATTGATTAGCTCATACCTCTGTACCTAATTAATGATACTTTGCTTGTCTACAATTTTTATCAATAGCTCAACAAATGAATTCTCAGCCATTTCCCAACAACTGTAATGTAAGTACTTTGTTGGCTTAAGTGTACTGAAATTATTTGATAGCTATAGGACTGATTTGCATTAAACACATAAATGACAGTGACACTGTTTCGACCTATCAGATCTCTTCAGTGCAGTTGGTGACCAATAAGAAGCTAGAGGCTTTTAATAAAGCATAGCTTAGACCGTCACACTTGTGGGACCAAATACTAGGTCCACTGTAGTGGATGGTCTGTCAACCTCTGCAAAGCCGTATCACTCGTGAATGAGTGGCGGTTGTCGCAGGTGCACTAAGTCTAACATCTGCTAGAACAATAGTGCTGTCACAGCCGAGTGGTCACAAGGCCTTACATGTATAGTAATGCAAGAGGCCAGCGATGCACTTAGCAAACTGCAGACAGTGACACTGTTTCGACCTATCAGGTCTCTTCAGTGCTCTTCAGTGCAGTGCTAAGTGCATCGCTGGCCTCTTGCATTACTATACACATAAATGACAAATACAAAAAAACAAGAGGCTATTGGTTTGGCCTGTTGAAATGCCTGCCTTGTAGAGTTGATTTGTGGTACAGAATTTGAAAATTGCAGAAAGTAGAGTATTCATTCTCGAAGCTTTTTGTCTGATACTTTTCAAGAGAATCCGTCAGAAATAGAGTGAAAAGGTGAAGTGAGTCACTTATATAGAGACACAGTTGACGAAAAAGAAAAAAGGGAAAAAAAGCTCTATCATGATTGGTAAAAGAAGTGACCAATAGAAGGAGCGGAAACTAATGTGTGATTTTTAGACCATAAACGAATTCCTTTTGTTTGCATAAATTTGGTTTGGATGTTTTAATGTATGTGGCTTCAAGGGTGGAAAGGTGAAAAGAAGTACGGCCACGGGCAAGAATAGAAAATTTGTTGTCATTATATTCGTGTGCACATGTAGGGTTTTGTAAAAGATGTTGTCCTATGGCAGAAAAGGAAGTTCCAGTTTTAAAGCTTCTGATTGGCTTGCAAGAGCGGGCCAATGTGCTTCGGTCCTGAGAAATATGCATCTGGAGAATGGTTTTCGGCACATGCTGCTTAATCCTCTGTTGTAGCCTTTGAGACGTACGACCCACGTACCGACTATCGCAGTGGCACAGAAATTGATAAACAATGTTGCTTTGATGAAAAGCGGGTAGTACATCCTTTTTGGCTACAGGCAGAAGTTGTCTGGTGGTGTAGACAATGCATGGTTCAACTGCAAAGTAACAGTGTTTGACGGCTGTTTTAATTTGCATTTCGTACCTCAGCAAAACATTGCCCAGCCATGGCAAGTGAAGATAAACTGGGCATTTCTTCGGACCGAATTGCGTTGGTCTGCAAAATTGATTCATTTTCTTGGTCATAACAGTGTTGATTATAGCTTCAGGGTAACCGTTGTTGATAAGGATTGATCGAATTATCAACAACGGTTACCCTGAAGCTATAATCAACACTGTTATGACCAAGAAAATGAATCAATTTTGCAGACCAACGTAATTGGGTCCGAAGAAATGCCCAGTTTATCTTCACTTGCCATGGCTGGGCAATGTTTTGCTGAGGTACGAAATGCAAATTAAAACAGCCGTCAAACGCTGTTACTTTGCAGTTGAACCATGCATTGTCTACACCACCAGACAACTTCTGCCTGTAGCCAAAAAGGATGTACTACCCGCTTTTCATCAAAGCAACATTGTTTATCAATTTCTGTGCCACTGCGATAGTCGGTACGTGGGTCGTACGTCTCAAAGGCTACAACAGAGGATTAAGCAGCATGTGCCGAAAACCATTCTCCAGAAGCATATTTCTCAGGACCGAAGCACATTGGCCCGCTCTTGCAAGCCAATCAGAAGCTTTAAAACTGGAACTTCCTTTTCTGCCATAGGACAACATCTTTTACAAAACCCTACATGTGCACACGAATATAATGACAACAAATTTTCTATTCTTGCCCGTGGCCGTACTTCTTTTCACCTTTCCACCCTTGAAGCCACATACATTAAAACATCCAAACCAAATTTATGCAAACAAAAGGAATTCGTTTATGGTCTAAAAATCACACATTAGTTTCCGCTCCTTCTATTGGTCACTTCTTTTACCAATCATGATAGAGCTTTTTTTCCCTTTTTTCTTTTTCGTCAACTGTGTCTCTATATAAGTGACTCACTTCACCTTTTCACTCTATTTCTGACGGATTCTCTTGAAAAGTGTCAGACGAAAAGCTTCGTGAATGAATACTCTACTGCCTGCCTTGTAGCTCAACTCTCAAGCAATGCTATTTACTCTGCTGATTTTGTGATTTCAGTTACCAATAAATGGCAAATGGGTAATGTAAGTAACATTTTTTGGCTAGACCAGCTGGACTATTATTTTCCTGCATCAAAGTTTAGGTATCAGAACTACCCAATTTACTGGATTAAAGTTAATTTTGAGTTACTTTTACTGCATTTTAGCTGTAAATGGTGTTTTTGATTTA